>CM067218.1:14967185-15614877 GCA_034190945.1 Octodonta nipae | reverse complement strand
TCCAAAAATCTTGAAAAGATATTATCATAATCGCTTGTAGTTTTAGTTTTTAACCTAGGAATTTTTCGTGTGATTTCTATCCTAGGATACAAATGGAAACGCGTAACACACACCACAATCCCGATTTACGGTCTCTGTGAATTGGTTCTTCCTGACAATCATAGATGGCGTTGTTCATTTTGTTTCGTGATTCAAGAAAATTTAAAATATGTCTTTGTGAGGTCAAACTTGTCGACAACTTAAACATACCTTGTACAATTCAATAGCGTACGAGGTCTGGAGATAGTGATAGTCTTTCAATAAGACGTTCAAGCTATAATACAAAGCCAGAATGACGAAAAGTATTCCAAAAGGTAGCAACGCAACACTACAGAATGTAGCATTATTTGTACGTTCAATATGCCATGCTGTCACTAAACAATAATATTCAGTAAAATTTCAGGCTACTTCCATTCCATAGTAAAATCGGTGCTATAAGACTCCATTGTAACATTTCTTAAGTAAAACCCTAAAATATTTCATCTATTCGCCACCATTAATTTCAAAATGAAAATTCAACTCACCCTTCATGAAAGGTCGTACGTAACCTTTTAAAAAAAACGCCAAGTATCAATATAGGACAGGGTTGCTGTAGCGCGTCTACACTATTCAAAATTTATCCAGAAGGGGTATAAAAGAAATAGCAATAGTACAGCTTACATTTTGCAGACAATCAAAGTGATGTGAAATATATGCTAAACAAAATTCAACAATACTGAAGTTGCGGATAAACTAAGTCGATTAAAGACTTAACACAGAAAAAAGAAAGACCTTGCATACAGGAGAAAGTCCAGCCATGGAAAACAGAGGATTACAACATGGAAATTGGAGGAAAAGCTGCAGAAACGTAACGAAAATGCAACTAAAAATCCATCCTGTATCTTTCCTGTTAGTAATTATAATTTTATCTCTTAGAAATCATAAACTCCGATCAATTTTTTGTTGACGATCGGTCATAAAATTTAAAAGCCATGCCGGTGACCATTAACAGATTAGCTGTAAATAGACGGTGTTTATTAGTTCGAATAAAATTTACCAACGACCATAAAACAGCAATTGTAATTAAAGAAGTGGAAATCGTAATCGTCTTATCTTTCGATCGCCCAGTATAAATTTCATGTCCAGAAGATATATAAAGGCTAATAGAAATGATTTTGTTTCAGATTCCTCGAGAGGCACGTACTCCTTCCTACTGGCTGACCTCCCAAGTTGGAAGGCAGATAACGATCGAAAAATCGGAAAGCGGCTTTAAAACAATTGATGCATGTGTTGTCCGCTGATTTTTTTCTGTTTTGTTTATTCTGTTCTCGTCAATGGTGTGTAAGGTTTCACGTTTATTTAGTGTGGTGTAGACATGATGCTTGAATAAATTCGATGACAAATAAAAGGAAAAAAAAACTTGAACTGTACCCACTACCCACGCATGTATATAAGCACAATAAGTAAAACTTTATGATCAGATAAAACTAAGAATTTTTTTTGTTTTTTTTTTATTTCACAATTCTGGTCACTATTTTCGACATTTAATTCACCAATTGCAAACGTTCACAAATCTTGAATACAATTCAATTTATACACATTTACAAACTAAACAAAACGAATTTCATTTATGTGCTAAGTTACAAATTCAAAATAAATGCTTAAAGTTAACAAAAAGTTCTGTACGCATTAACTGTGTATATAGAGTCTGCACTTTGATATCCATAAAGAAAAATGTTGTCAAGCTGCAGGACATTTTATTTTTTTGAAATCAATGATATAATAGGTGAGGAAAACAGTTTTAGTCTTGACAAAATAAGAAAATTTTTGTATTCAAATACCTTCTTAGGAAAAGCATTTTGTCTTTTATTAGAAAGACTCTTTGATATCTACTTTTTACATGCAAAATGCAAAATAATAGAAAGAAAATGTGGTTTATTCACATCATGAATCATACCCAAACTTACTTTTATGTTATATGGTAATATTTACCTGTATTTCCAAGCTATTCTCATGAAGAAAAACCATACGCAATTTTTTTACACTATTCACCGTGTTTTTACCAGAGAAAATTTGAATTTAATTACTTTAAACTGAGGTCTAGATCTATAGTAAACACTTAGCAAAAGTGGCAGCGGGACCTAAAATTGTTGGCAAGCTTGCCCATCTTTTTGGTGCCTTGGTACAAATGTACTGTATAATCATGGCAAGGAGTCAACCATACCCGTTGAAAATCAGAGAACAATAAAAAATCAGAGGTCATACAACCTAGGCCATATAGTTTACCTAAAACACATAAATCCAACATTCCCCTCCGGCCGCGACCCATTGTAAATGCTATCTACTCTCAAACCGTATTACCAGATATTTAAAAGAGCTTTTGAAACCTCACGTTGGAACGACTAATTCGCATTTTGAAGACTCCGGTCAATTAGTGAAAAAGTAAAAACCCTCGATGTCAAACCTGGAGACACCCTGGTCAGTTTTGACCTAGTCTCTCTGTACACCATGGCCCAGGTAAATAATCCTTTTTTGGCGAAACCAAGAATTGTTATGAGCAGGTTGATGGTGTGGCCATGGGAAGCCTCTTAGTCCGGTCATCGTCAATTTTTATTTAGAGAACTTTGAAGTGAAAGCTTCAAACACGGCTTCTTCTTCTTTCAAGCCGCTGTATTGGTTCCGTTATGTAGATGATGGATTATGTCTCTGAATGTTTTAGTTAAAAATGACGATTGTATACTTGGTCATACCGTATACCGAAAACTGTCAAATACCAACCTGTAAATCCGTAAACATTCTAATTATCATCATAATCAAAAGAGTACTATCATTGAAATTCTAGTAGTCTGGGTAGACCAAATCTGCGAACCATGTCAAGCGATTGGTTACTCGGGGCATGAGATAAGGAAATCTACTCAAACAAAAGAGTAACTGTCATCTCAGAGCTTGAGGACAACCTACCACCACAGAACACACCCTTTATCCTCAGCTGGAGTTTACAGAATAAAGTGTTCTTGTGGCGCCGTAAATATTGGTACCACATAGCGTAATGTTAACATGTTGCCAAGCACAAACA
This sequence comes from Octodonta nipae, assembly GCA_034190945.1. Lineage (NCBI taxonomy): Eukaryota > Metazoa > Arthropoda > Insecta > Coleoptera > Chrysomelidae > Octodonta > Octodonta nipae. The sequence goes on along the minus strand of CM067218.1, from coordinate 15,611,783 downwards.
CAAATTTGGGTTGCAATAAATTTGCCATTTGTTGCAACCCAAAAAATCTGCTACTGTTATCATTCCCTTCTTCAACGGGAAGCCATCGATATGTGTAAATATCAGAACAACAAATTTGGTGTCCCCGACGTTCAATACCGAAACCCCCTACTAGGCCTATAGACCCCGCCCCGCCTACTCTTCCCTCCGGCCATTCGCCAATCAGGGTAGACTACGCTTCCACTGCTAGGCAGAATACCAGCGTTCCACCATTTGACAGTCCAGTTCGCTTCGAGCATACGAAGTATCAACTACACCCGAGCCGCTGAAGATGTTTGCGGCAGATATAGACGAAACTTTCCGAAAAAGAAAAAATTCCACTACACCCAGGAAATTATAGTGAATCCATAAAATGAAGATTTTCGAAAACCTTGAATTTTATTGGATTTTGTGGGATTTTAGAACAAGCAATGTTTTTTTATCAACAATGACATTTCTCCCTAAAAATAAAAATGTTCACTTGTTGGGTGTAAATGTAAATTAAAAAAAAATACGCCGTTCATCACTATCGAATTTTAACGATTTTGAAAGAAAAACCGTTTTCGTAACACCGAAGTTGTAGTTCTTTGGATAGCTGTGGTATATTTTTTCAGTGTTTAAACACTTTCTGGGAAATAATACCACATGTCACGAAATTTCTGTATATTTCCAAAAGTTTAGGAGTCTAGGTTAGACCCTGTTGGCAAAGAAACTATGAAAAAAGGCACAATTCTAAAATGTAAAAATAAAATGTTTGACAATATCTATTATTTGACATGAAGTAACTAAGAGAATTTGATAATATACAGGGTAGCACAGAAACTGCTAGAGATCATATAATAATAAAGTTCCTTTCAAATTCTTCAAATTTGAAAGGGGGGATCTTCAGAATTTTATGACGTCGCACCTAGACTTCGTTATAAGATGCATTAGCAAAAGATGCCTGAAAAATTATTTTTGATTCAAAGATCCCATAAAACCATAAGGTAAAACCTAGTAAAAACCTTTTGAACTATCCCGATATTGGGTTGTTTGTTGTTTCTTCCTTAATCATCGGCAACCAGGAACCCAGGAACAATTGAACTCTACGGAGGTAGTAGTGATACAATCGTTTTCATTTAACAAAATTAAAGCAGATTCCTTTAGTTTTCGTTTCGAGTTGTGTGCTTCGTTCTGTAATACAACTGAATTTTGAAATTGTATATTATGACCAAGGTCCCAAGCATGTTCACAAATTTTGGATTTTTTAAACTGTAGTTTTTTAATGCAACTTTTGTGTTTGTTTATTCGAACATTTAGAGGTCTAAAGGTTTCGCCTATATAGAATTTAATACATTCACTAGAGATATTATAAATGAAATTTTTTGTATTTTGAATTGTGTTTTTTGGTTTTGTTTTTGATATAATTGATTTTAGTGTACTTCTTGTTTTAAATGATGTTTTAATATTATATCTGAGAGACCCTGCATGTATGGTATAGTTATTGTAGTGATGTGATTATCTTGGGAATCAGTTGTATAAATTTGTCTGGGTAATTATTGGGAGAAAGTACATTTTTTATACACGTTTTTTCTTCATTGAATTTAGAAGTTTTTTACCTTGTTATATAGAGGTTTGGTGATACCTCTTTCTACTGAACAATATCGAGATAGTTCATAAGTTTTTCCTAGGTTTTCCCTTATGATTTTAATGGGATCACTGAATCAACAATATTTGTCGCATTTTTGGCGAATGCACTATCTTATAAGAAAGTAACACCTAGGAGCGCCATATAAAATTCTGAAGACCACTCCTTTCAAATCTGAAAATTTTGAAGATAATATACATTCAAATTTGAAAGGAACTTTATTATTATATGATCTCTAGAACTTTCTGTACTGCCCTGTATATTACCAAATTAAATTCATAAGTCAAATAATAGATATTGTCAAACATTTTAATTTTACATTTTATAATTCTGCCTTTTTTTCATAGTCTCTTTGCCTTTCACAACGGAGTCTGGCCTAGATTCCGAAACGTTTTAAAATATACAGAAATTTCGTGACTTGTGCTGTTATTTCCCTGAAAGTGCTTAAACACCTAATCTGTACCCGAAGTTTCAGGTTTTAATTTTTTTTCAAATTACTGTTGACATCAAAACATTACTACGTATATTTGTTGTTCAGATTTGATTGAGATGAAAAAAAAATACCATTTTTATCCATAATATAAATAGTCTAAAATACTCATAGATAATTTTTATTATATATATAGATACATATATTTTTTCAATAATGCAAGGTTTGCAAATTTGAACATTCCATAAATCGTCCCTTTTTCAGTCAAATTCCAAACACCGATATCCGTTATGAAGAGCTTTCAAAACTGCTCGTATCAGCACAATATGCAATAAAATTCATAATTTTTGTTCGATTCGCTTGTACCGAATCGTGCAAATGTCAATGTTATTTTATTTAAATCATATTTTAATCGAAATCAACCGAAATTGACAATTTTGTGTTTATGTTTTTATACGCAGGTGACACTCGATGGGATGAGTAAATACGAGGATAACGCCGAACGTTGATATTGACAGCTGATATCGAAAACGTTAAATCAGCTATCGTGGCCGTGATATGTGTTCGCAAATCGGCGAATATTTTGTGACAGTTTAGTAATGCAATGTCATGTCGGTTGGATTGGTTGTTACAATATTTCCCTATCGGACAGCTTTTCATATTGTCCTACCGTAACCACTTGACTCGATAAGAGATGTCATCAGCATGGTATATTCAAAGAAGGAAGAGAAAATTATTAATTACTCTGGGATGATTTTACAAATGCTTATTAAGTGACTTTAAAATCAACAAATAATGATAATAATTATTGTCTCTCATAACAAGAGAGAAATCAAACACAGAACATATTGTTACGGAAAGTTATAACGTCGGCCGAGGGAGGACCCTGTATGTATACCTACCAAGTGTAACAAACAGTTCGGGAGACAGCTACATTAGCGTTGGGTATTATGACTCTTTTTAGTGAGCCGGCTCATTTCGTTCAGCTCACCAAAAGGAGTCGTTCACAATGAGTCGTTCAATTGAACGATCTCCTAAAACACAGCCGTTTACCCTTAGGCGGATTTATATAATGTCTCTACTTGTCTAGTTTACTGCTCAAACTAATATTAAAGTTTTGCCGAGTCATAATTTAAAGATCATTAATTTAAGTAAATACAAAATTTTTATCTGTGTATTATTTGGTAACAAAAATAAGAAAAAACACTTAAACATTAAAAACAAATAAAATTATTATGCTTACTTATAACCCAAATAGAAATTTATATAACAAAAACACTGCAAAACAATAACAGTCCTGTGCCTTAGTGCCTGTCATAATAACAATTTAAAATACCCATTCATCGATTCGTTGAAAATAAAACCTTCCGACCAAATTTTAAAATACCTTTCATTGTCTTCTAAAAATTTTCATTTTGCAATCTACATCAATAAATATAAAGCCATTGACAACGAAGTCAGAATAGACTTTGAAACGTTTGGTATTCCTGCAATATACGTAGTTTTATTTCTATTGTGGTGTTATTCCCCCAAAAAACAAAGGTAATACCTTTCATCTCATGAACCAGACAGCTGACGGCTCTTTTCTCTCCACTGCTCCGAGCCGAGGTGACTGTGCCGGTCGAAAGATTGAACGATGAACGAGTCAACGAGTCTAGTTCGTGATTGAACGTTGAACGTTTAGCATATCCCATGACTCTCGACTCGCTCGAGCCGAATGACACTCTATTAGTGGCGAACTGAACGAGCTATTTGACTTAACTGTGCCGCTCATTCGTGCCACATGTAGAAGAGTCGTTCGTTTTAAACGACTCATTCACGAACGACCCAAGCCTAATCTACATAGTTCGATATTAGCACCATAGAGGAAACTCGAAGACTCTCGAATGTAAAATTGTATATAAGTAGATGTTCTCTAATTCATAAGTTCAATGATTATAACTAGTAAAGTAAAGCAAACGTTATAGTGAATTGTGTATTGTATTGTATTTTATGATCTGTGTTTCAAGAAATTTGTATTGATGTATTGATTTTGTTTTCACCGTAAAAAAAGGAGTATTAATTGTACAACAGGTGTATTAAATGAACCCACGGTATACGTAGCAATGCATACACGATCCAGTAAGATTTTTCGCATTGTGTGCAATAATTGAAAAATCCTTGGATTCTTATAGTTTTGTTTTCACGAGGATATTGTTTGCCTGTTAACTCTATGTCTATATTTTCAACTCATAAGGGTAGGGGGGTTTTACCATTATTTACACAACTGGGAATGTTGTGGTGCATTGTTTCAAGGACCATTAAAAAGTACTAAAGCGGTTACTCTAGCACATTCATTATTTATAAAATGCAGTTTTGATTCAGCCATTTGCTGATTATATGATTGTAATCTAAACTGATAACATTTACTTCTCAGAAATAACGATCGGGCTTTAAATAATATATCTTTGAATCTAGAAAAGACAGTTTCCATGATCTTGAGAAATCTCAATAATAATGTACCCTGTCAACTAAAAAATACAAATCGTAAGATAAGTGACCAATAGAAAAGTTTAGATATGGACTATATTATAAATAAAATCTTCTATAAATTGCGAAAAATTATGTCAGATACATGATGTAGTTTTCCATAGTATCACTATCGATGTCAATAAAAATTCCATTCCAGAGAAAAATACTGTGAAAATAATTATAGTTTAAAAAACTAAAAAAATAACGCTTTAATAGCAAACCGAACAGCAATAGAAAGTCGAACAATCAATCATGATTAATTACCTCAAAATAAAAATATAATAAAATTTAAGTTATTAACAGAATAATTCGACTCAGAATAAAAAAGCTCTATAAATTTCATAAACTTAAAACAAAGATGTTTCCTAACCTCAAATCTAACTTAACTCCGCACAATAATCTATTAAACATCTTGAACCATTAGTACGTCCAGCTAAAACCATCAGTTTCTATTTAGAGTACGTCGGAAATTCTTCTTTGAATCACATTTTTTCCATAATCTCGCCCGGCAAACCGTTTCATCTCAAAAGTCATATGACTGCGCGATAACCCTAATGGTATAATTCACTAATCAGATTCAGATTCGTTTTAGTACAAGTGACTCCGAAGCGGATTAGAAAACAAACGTCGGTGGGTCGTAAGTCGTAATGTACAACTTCAAGGTATTCCGTTGGCAGCATTGATGTCGTTACGACACCATGTACCTGCACGATTTCTAGTTTCGCATGACCCTTCAAATGCTGGTTAGATTACGACCTTACAACTTCTTATTGTGTTTGTTTAGAAAAATTTACAAGTTGTTCAATGCATTTAATCGTTCGTCGTTAACGAGAATAAGGAATAGACAATTTTTTTTATATAATTAATTTGCAACGGCAAATAAATATAAAGTGGAAATGTATTTTTAAATATACTTACGGAAAATAAGAGGCAAAATAATAATTTACATTGAACGGACTTCAAAAAAAAAGAGGTTTTGTATTGGTTTGTACATTTGTTTCTGGCGCATCCGCCAAATATTTAATGAATTAAAATTTAATTATTAGATTTTTAGGATGAAATTAATTGAAAATATGTTGAAATTAAATGCATACAAAAACAGAAAAAAGTGATACGGTTCCCTGCAAGGGGGGTGGCAACCTCGAGGTTTTACCACTGAATTTTTTTCGACGCAACTCATGATTTTCACAAGACAGAAACTACGAAAAAGTTAATGAAACTCACACCTTAGGAATAAGCTGAGAAAAATGTGATTTTTTCATGTTTAAATAAAATTTTCGTCGATCAGTTGCATCTACATACTCAACATAAGAAACAAAGAATACTGCACATGTGCAGTTATCATATATTTTTTTCCAGTTAATTAAACTCCCGGATACTTTGATTATAGTCTTATTTGTCTTGGGGCTTTAAAGGTTATTTCAACCTTTTAGTTGTTTCAACTAAAAATTTGTCGAGTTTTTACTATTACTCTTAACTCTTTAAAACATATGAAACCCACTCATTTAGCGCAAAATCTCTGAAACTTTGTCACATACGTTGCTCTACTTGATATAGTGCATTTATTTCTAATGTAACGTTTTTGTTTTCACAATCGGTTTCAATTCAGTTCTTGGATTTATTTATAAAAGCAGTCCAACTCACTATAATTTATTTCCACTACTTTAACACAATTTATATTCACAGAACACTATTTACAATATATCTTAACTATATGGCAGTCGAATACTGAATGAATGCTTCGGTCAGCTCTCCGTATTTATATATTACTTCTCGGAATTCTCCAGAACGTCAAAGAGCCACCGAAAGATCTCCTTCATGGACTAGATTCTTCGAGAACTACATCAAAGCAAGCCGCCGACTTCGATGCGCCAGACGAACAATATTTCGAATTCCTCGAAATATCGGATTAATTCCCGTCACAGTAATATCTATAGATTTATAACAAATATCGCAATATCAAAGTATGTACTCGTCCGAGCTGTTTTGTCATGGACTAGTGGAGTTTATCCCAAACGTTTCATCTGCGGCATACATCTTCAGTGGCGCGGGAACAGTTGATACCTCATTATAGGCTCGAAACGAATAGGATTGTCGAGTGGTGCAGCGCTGGTATTGATGCCCGTTGGTGGGAGCGTTGTCAGCTTTATTGGCTAGAGGGAAGTGAGTGGGCGGGGACAAAGAGCCTAGTAAGAGTTTCGATATTGGGCGTCGGAGAGCGAGATGCCACATTTTGTTGAGTTTAAGTTTTCTTCTTTCCTACTGAAATTGTTCTAATGTTTGTATACTTCGATGGCTTCCCACTGGAGTCGAGAATGATAGTGACAGCTCACATAAATAGCAATAGCAACATTGAATATTAACCCCTTTTCGGTAGTGATTTTTGAAAATTCAGAGATCGGTAATCGTTGTCTTCTAAATGTTATTTGTGGCATGTTCTTAATTATTTTTATGTTTTCTTGGGAATAACACCACAATTGAAATAAAAGGCTGTACATTGAAAGAAAATTACAAACGTTTCAAAGTCGATTCTGACTTCGTTGTCAATGGCTTTAAAATGTGTATTGAAAATGTAAATTGCAATTTACATTTTCAATACATATTTTAAACCAATTGACAACGAAGTCAGGATTGACTTTGAAACGTTTGGTATTTTCTTTCAAGTAACAGCTTTTTATTTCAATTGTGGTGTTATTCCCAAGAACACATAAAAATAATCGGTAATCGTTCACTCATTTTTTCCATAACTAAGTTTAGAGTCAGTTTTGACCTTTTGTTAGAAAGTGCAAAAAACCTGTTTTCTGCAGGGTGAACACATAACGTAGGGCAAACGATTCATCACTAATATCACTTTTCAACCGGTCTTTTTAATTTCTCTTCCAAATCATTATTAACAAGATTCATTTTAGCTTTTCTATTGTAACACACACACACACATTTTAATGATATTTCCTTGAGTGTTGTCGCTCACTGGTATCTCCATATTAATTAAGGCGATATTATTAAAATCTAGTATATACAGGGTGCAGCAGCACAACTGCCTTTTTTGAAACGCGCGTCATTCAGTTCGTGAGGAATAAATTGTTACGTAGATGACTACGTTCAGACGAAGGGTTCCGGTGTTGAAACATGCGTCTGCCCTTGGACTTTCGGATGGTGTTTTGAGGAGAATTCTTCATGAAACTTCTTTGAAAATCCTAAATTTCAATATTCAATACACGTAAAAAATTATATTATAATTATAAACAGAATTATACGATCGAGTGTGACAGTGGCTTCATATTTGCTTCACTTTCAATTGTTTTATGCAGAGTCCTGTAGTCAAATACGCGTGAAATGCCTTCAAAACCGGTACATTTTACCTTCTAAAACTCACCTGCAAGTTTACTGAGTTCAGAAGTATTTTTAACCAATATATGGTTCGGTTTCAAGCGTATAAACACCTTTTTTTTTTTCACTCAATGCCGTTTTAACAGCAAAGCTGTCATCATCGTGGAGGGAACCAAGATTCGTTTTGGTTTTTCAATGATGATGACAGCTTTGACTAACTTGAACTTTACAGGAAAAATAAGGAGAAAACCCTGACATTATTTTTTTCAAACGCATCATGTTATATCAAATGAAAAGTCTCATTGTGAGGAACACAAACATATGTTGTCATATTTTTAACATAAATTGTTTAAAAGTTTAACATAAATATAAAAAATAACCATTCCTTCCATTTATTTCTGAAACTATAAGACCCAATATTATGAAAAAAATTAGAGGTGTAAGGCCTCACTTTACTGTAAAAATAAGGAAAAACGCTAATATTAATTTCAGGGGCAAATTATAAAATTAAGCAAAAAAAATCATCATTATGAGGAATACAAAAATTATTTTTTTCATATTTTTAAAATATAGGTTGAAAAGATATTAACAAAAATTTAAAAAAATCGACCTATTCCCGTACTCTGCGAAACTATAAGACCTAAACTTTTTAAAAAATATAAATATATAGGGTCTCCCTTGAATTCTACAGAAAAATAAAGAGAAAAAAGTAATATTAATTACAAAATTAGAAAAATAATTTTTTTTTCAAAATTATCATGTACCTAATATAGCAAATGAAAAAACTCTGATGAATCCATAACATTTTCTTCATATTTTTAAAATAATGTGTTAAAAAGTTATTGAATAATATACAAAATTCGGCCCATTCCCTCTATTATGTCAACTACTGAACGTAAACTTTGGAAAAATTGTGAATATACGCCCGCACTCAAAATTTACAATAAAACAAAAATACTTAAATGGAAAATAAAACATCATTTTTAGGGTTCCGTATATACAATATACGGATACCCTTATAATATCACTCTGAATTTCTGCCTCTGTCACATCACCACAATTTTCTCCTAAACTACTAGACGGAAGAGGTTGAAACTTGGTACCAATGTATAGTTTGCTGACCCGATCAGGAGTACATATAATAAAAGAAGAAATTTTGATTTTAGGGGTACTTCTGGGCGGGAAAACTAAAAAAATCGACCGTTCCCCCCCTGCTCTTCGAAACTACTGAGTTTAAATTTTTGAAAAAAATAGGAAATATAGAACGTTGCCCGAACATTTACAGGAAAAATAAGGAGAAATCATTAATATTAATTTTGGGGGGCTAATTTTAGATCTAAATGAAAATTTAAAAATACAAAAAATTTCAAACGCATCATGTAATACAACAATGAACGGTCCCATTCTGAGGAACACAAATATATTTTTTTCATATTTAAAAAAATAATTAAAAAGATATTAAGTAAAATATACCAAAATTTACCCATTCCCCCTCCCCCCTTATCTCCGAAACTATAAAACGTAAAGTTTTGAAAAAAAAACAGAGGTATAGGGTCTGACCTGAAGTTTACTGGAAAATAAGAAGAAACCACTACTTTTAATTTTGGAGGGCAAATTACAAAATTAAATGGAAAATATAAAGTTAAAATTGTATCTAACCCATCATGTTATATATCAAATAAAAGGGCTTATTATGACGAAAACAAATACATTTTTTTTCATATTTTTAAAATAAATTAATTAAAAGATATTAACAAAAATATAAAAAAATTTACCCATTCCCCCCCTTATCTCCGAAACCATATGCTGGAAAATTTTGAAAAAAAAATGAAGGTATAGCCCCTCACCTGAACTTTACTGAAAAAATAAGGGGAAACCCCTAATATTCATTTTAAAGGGCAAATTATAGAATTAAGTGAAAAATAAAAAATTATAATTGTTTCTAACGGATCATGTAATATATCAAATCACTCGGCTCATTGTGACGAATACAATTATATTTTTTTTAAATTTTTTTAAAATGAATATCTTAAAATATATTAAAAAAATATTTTAAAAAAATTACCTATTTCCCAAACTATAAGACCTAAATTTTTTTGTTTACAGGAAAAATATGAAGAAATCCCTAATATTAATATTGGGGGCCAAATTATAAAATTAAACGGAAAATAAAAACTGTCTTATGTTAAAATACTTCGAAACCAACCGGCTATAAAATCTAATCAAATTTCAAGCGCATTATTCACACATAACACTTTTGAGATCGCTTTATCAATGCTGAAGGTCGAGAAAATGAATACAATTACAAAAACCCCTTAATAAGCCTTGGTAATTGTATGTATAATTTAACAAGAGGTGTTATGCTAAAACAAACCGTATCGAAAATAATTAATTTTAATTTTATGCCGAACACCCACCAGCTACTGGTCGAAGCTCTCGCTCTGGCATACTGGAAATTCTTCGAAACGGCCGACTACACGACTTTTGCCTTTACAATTTAATTTGGTGCGTGGTTGAGGTCCAATTATGAAGCTTCTTGGGTGACGGGATTGTTAACACATTCAATTAATTGTTAACATGTTTTAAAATTATGTGGCTTTTGTTGTTTAATTTTTTCAGTGATAATTAGCTTTGTGTTTATAGATTGTTTATAGATTTTAAAATATTCATGGTTTTACATATGAAAATTAAGGGGTGTTGTGATAAATTGAAAATTTGAACAAATTGAATAAAAATTTATGGTAGTTCAAACACACACAAAATGATTTTAAAAATGGCTCAAGCTTGCTAGCTATCTTTCTAGGAGATACTGTCAATTCTATAAAGAAACTCTCATGGTTTCTAAACTAGCAACATATCAAAATATAGTACACAGAGCTTTTTATGTCTGAGTCCCAAAGCAGCATACTTATGTGCTGTTGTGATTGACTGTAAATTGCCTTGCCAACTTTTGGACGGACATTTAGGTGACTTCGTTCCATTTTTCCTTGTTTTTATCCACTTGTTTGCGTTTTGTATTTGACACCATGAATTACTAAGAAGACGTCAATGTACAAAAACTTATGTGTACACGACAACCTGTTCGCTAGTCATCAATCAGGTTGAGTTGCTTGGGTCACTCTAGGTAGGTGATGTTCCAAGATCATATTGCACCGTACTAACATTCCACTACCACCCCAAATCTGCTGAACAACTGTTCCACCAAAACTGATGGAGATAAGAATGTATATATGCAGGTAATGGGAATGATTCACATGTGTGGATAACTTTCCCATTCGTTTAAAAGGCTTCTACATTGTACTGTTTAATCTTCTCCGTTCTCCAAGTATTTAGTCCTTTACTAATTACATTGACGACACCAAGTTATAACATTTATTATTGAGGGTTCTATTCATGTCCAAACGATTCCTGGAAATCTCATTGGGTATACGTTCTTCCGAATGGCAGGTACCTTCATCTTTGGGACAGCCAGCTGGGATTTGGTTTCTTTTCTGTCATCATTCTCTCAGATTCCCTTCCGAATTCCATTTCCTACTACAGTGAATCCCCTTGGGCTGATAAGTGATTTCAAAATGAAAGACTTCTCCTTTTTTGTGTCATAACTGCTTCGATATGTAGGTAGGTCGATTTTCGGCTTTTCGCTAATGCTGTCGTTTCTACAAGGTCAATTTTCGATCCTTGAATTGCTCTGATATGGTCGTTGGAGACACTTGGTTAGTTGTTCCACGGATGCTGCGACGCTGCGACCATAGAGCTATTTGTAAAAATGATCAATAATACTAATTTCAGCCAGTAGTTTGTTCTTGATGATGCAGTAGTCGTTTTCGATATTGAAAAACAACGGCCTTAGTGTTTCATAACCAGCCTTTCCCTACGAGGGATTTGGGAGCGGGCCCTAACAAGAGCGATTCGGGTTTGTGTTACGTGATCTCTGGAAAAAATAGGAAAGAATTCGAACTTAACCCTGCTTTCACTCGAATAAATGCTGTCTTACAATCTCGATTATTCAAGTCTCCGATTACATAATTTGTATTTTTTTTTGACTTGGAAAGTGATCTTATTTAAGGTTCTTTATATATTAAAATAAAAGTTAAACATCCTATCAGCATTGGATCCGTATTATACTCCAGTGATTCTAAACCATAACTCAGTTGAAACTAAATTAAGAATAATTATTTAAATAAAGAATTTTTAATAAATATATCACGTTTATAAAGACGACTAAAAAGTATAAAATAAATAACTTTTCTTAGCCCTATACGAACTCATAACCCCATACAGATTCCAAACCCGTACAGTTAGTTGTTAAATATTTTGACAGCTATGGAAAAAAGTTTAAATTTAATATTGTTTTGTTAAAAGTTAGATGTTATAGTAAGGAAAAAATGATTAAAATTTGAATGAATTATACCAACAACCAAGAATAATGTGTTGGGCCACCACGGTAATCTCTACATTCCCAAACACATCTTGGCATTGATTCAATACGGTTGTCTATTTCTTCTTAAGGAATACTATCTCCAGATGTATTTCATGTCTTAGAACTTCTGAAGTCCGTGGGAGTTGGGGTAAATTTCTAAGCCATCTACCCATCATATCCTAAACATGTTCCAAGGCCGAAAGATCGGGGGATCGGCCGGCCATGGCAACAAATGCACAGGGTCCCTTTAAAAAAGTTTAAACTAACTCGAGCAACATGGGGCCGAGCATTATCTTGTTGAAATATGGGATCAATGAGCCCATTAAGGTAAGGGAGTACATACGGCACCACTACTTCCTGACGATAACGTTGCGCTGTCATGTTGCATGAAAAGAAAAAATTAACGGCGACCTACTTCCATGTGCAATAGCACCCCATAGCATAACACCTCCTGTTCGGTGGAAGTGTCGCTCAACATCAAATTGAGGTTGACATCTTTCTTCTCGAAGTTGGGTAACTCTTCTGCGGCCATCAAGTCGACCCAAGTAGCATTGAGATTCATCAGAGAAGACGACCTGAAGCTACTCCACATTCCACTGTTGTCGTTGTCTGCACCGCTGTAGTCGTTGACGTCGTTGCTCAGCGGTCTGAGGTAGGACAAGACACTTAGAGGATAGTGTAACGAAATTTCCCTGGTTTCATTCCAGTACGACATCGATCGCTTTTAGGACAAAAAAAATGGATCTCAAAATGGCTCGGCAGCTGTAGAATTGATAATGGATTGTACGAGAGTTTTCGATGCTGATTTTAAAAGGAGCAGCCCATTATCGCAGCAGTTAGTTAGTGCGACGAAGAGCTTATGTTGTATTATATTTGTGATATCCGAATCACCTGTTGATGTAAATAAAAGTTTCTAGAAAGTGAGAGTAACCACTCGTCAGCCAAATTTCGAGTTGTCAAAAAACGGTCTGTATAAAGGCCATAAGTCTTAGACGTCCATCTTGAAATTCAGTAGTGCCCCTACGACGGCCCGTGCCTACTCTTCTCCGATTTTGGGTAATAGCAAATCACGCTTCACAACATCTCAGAATTTTTGTTACAGCGGTTAGTGATTTCTCAAAATGAAAAATTCGATTTATTTCAAATTCACTTAGCTGGCGATACATTCAGCGTACATGTGCTCTAGATATTTTAACATTGCTACAGATCGATTTTGGATCCCATCAGTTTGTTTTTAGGTAAAATTTAAAAAATGCAATAAACAACTACAATATTAATTGATAAAAAAAAGTTTACATTCCTTACTATAGCATCTATGTTTTACCAAAACAACATTAAATTTAAACATCTTCTTTTGGGTGTTGAGATTTTTTTGCAAGTGAGTATATATGTAAGATTTATAACGAAACACGCATATATTTGTATAAATTATCTATTGGATGGGCCCCCATGTTTTTGTTTTAGTATTTGTCAGTTAATCAGTGTACTGGTATAACAAATTTTACGAAAAAATGGTCAATACCTACAATTTTTTAATTGCTTGTCAAATATGAATTCAGACAATTAATCCTGTTGTTTTTCCTTAAAAATAGTAGGAAATCAAAACAATCTAACAGATAAAATTCAACGGAAATGGATGTAATTCAGGAAAGAAAAAAACAGTTCCCCGTTTCCTTACGTTTCCAAATGGCATAAATAAAATTTTTTGTCGTCGCGTATTTTTCTTAAGTGAACATCTTATTTGAAATACACCTACTTACTGCTTAATTCTTTTTTCCACTACCGGATTTATCATCAGCATTTGCATTTATAAATATTCCACCATCGATTCTATCTTATGCGGTTTGATTAGTTGATTGTTTTTATTTAACATTTCGCTTTTATCGCTTTAATTTATCGTCGGTCTGTCGACTCTCGAAGGTGTTAAATTAACTCGCACAGGAAACAAAATACATTAAAAAACTAAGATGTTGAAAAAATATATATATACGCAGAATCGTCAACGGCAATCTTACCTTTTACTATTTCATTACCATCCAATGGAAGTTTCTCATGGACTTCATCTGAAAGACAAAAAAAAACTTCGTTATTAAGATATCACTGGGAATATGGCAATTAATAATATTAAGATTAAGAGGCTAGTAGTTTTTATATAAAAATTCTTTATCTAGTATTTTACAAAATGTATGCTGGGTTCATGTAAAGTTATAGACTAGGGTAATACACTAACTAAGACAGGCAAATGCCTTTTATGTTACAATTGGTACGTTAGTAGGTACTATTTTTCATCCTTTCATATAATAACAATACATTGACTGTTAATATATTTTGTAGCAATTGTACCTGATGTTAAGTCTAGTGTCTTTTCATTGGGTATACGTTCTTCCGAAAGGCAGGTACCTTCATCTTTGGGACAGCCAGCTGGAATTTGGTTTCTTTTCTATCAGATTCCCTTCCGAATTCCATTTTCTACTACAGTGAATCCTCTTGGGCTGATAAGTGATTTCAAAATGAAAGACTTCTCCTTTTTTTGTGTCATAACTGCTTCGATATGTAGGTCGGTCGATTTTCGATTTTTCGCCAATGCTGTCGTTTCTACAAGGTCAATTTTCGATCCTAGAATTGTACTGATATGGTCGTTGGAGCCACATGGTTAGTTGTTCCATGGATATTTTCAAATCTAAAATCCATGATTAGGTTTCACAAGAACGCTGCGACCATAGAGCTATTTGTAAAAATGATCAATAATACTAATTTCAGCCAGTAGTTTGTTCTAGATGATGCAGTAGTCGTTTTCGATAATGAAAAACAACGGCCGTAGTGTTTCATAACCAGCCTTTCTCTATGATGGATTTGGAAGCGGGCCCTAACAAGAGCGATTGTGGTTTGTGTTAGTTTGTGTTTTTTTTTTTGACTTGGAAAGAAATCTTATTTAAGGTTCTTTATATATTAAAATAAAAGTTGAACATCCTATCAGGATTAGATCCGTAGCATACTCCAGTAATTCTAGTATTTTACAAAATGTATGCTGGGTTCATGTAAAGTTGGTTTAGTGCATATGAATTTATAGACTAGGGTAATACACTAACTAAGACAGGCAAAT
The DNA here is from genome assembly GCA_034190945.1 of Octodonta nipae. Lineage (NCBI taxonomy): Eukaryota > Metazoa > Arthropoda > Insecta > Coleoptera > Chrysomelidae > Octodonta > Octodonta nipae. The sequence continues at coordinate 15,596,344 of CM067218.1, read as the reverse complement.
GCCTTTTATGTTACAATTGGTACGTTAGTAGGTACTATTTTTCATCCTTTCATATAATAACAATACATTGACTGCTAATATATTTTGTAGCAATTGTACCTGATGTTAAGTCTAGTGTCTTTTGGATATACCAAATGTGATATTGGCAATCTGGCAAAAACTGGCAAGACATAATGAGGTTAGGCCCAGTTGTGCTGAAAAACATATTCATGTTCTACTAGATGATCATCTGCCTCAAAAATTTCAGTTATTCTTGGATCTACAATGTTTGCAGGTAACTATAAATATTTATCTCCATTTAAGGGGTCCAACGATATGATCACCAAGGATTCCTCCCTCACATTTAGCTTTAAAGGTGGCTGAGTATGAGTCTTTCCATATAATTGTGAATTAATGTTACTCCATTTAAATAAAAGAAGGCTTCGTCAGAGAAGCAACTATTGCATAAAAAAATGGGATTGTTGTTGTTGTGACCGGACGATATTTCACAGATTTTTATTCGTCTGTCAAAGTGGTCATTTAATTCTTGGATCGATCTGATTTTGTACGGATGGAACTTATTAAGTTACAACATGCCCTAACAGTTCAGTAATGTATTAATGCCTTGCGACTATTTCTAGAAGCTTCTCATTGAAATTACGAGCAGTTTCCCTAGCACAATTATTACACTGAACATAAAGAACAATAATTGCAATTTTTTCCGCTAATTTGTAAACCATTTTGCCGAAAAAGAAAAATAACGAAGTAAGACTGAATTACACTGAAGCGACTATGGAAAGAAACTAAGACATTTACTAGCATTTTTCTTCCTTTTTTAACGAAAGAAATTATTTATTATGTGAGAAGTGATACAAAGTGGCGCCCTTCAAAAATTACACGTCAAAATAGAATTCTTCGTCAAACAGGCTATACAATGGAGACCATATCGAACATCTGTTATAATAATATGATTTGAAATCGTCAATAACATCAGAGATGAGAAACATATAAAATAATCTTATTTAATTAACACATTCCTAAAATGCTGATGGGATATCAAAAACTACACCGTTCAATTCATTTCTAAACAAGCTGTGGTATAGCCAAATATGTCCCTCTTGGTAAATCTTTGCGCGTTTTTGCGATTCTCGAAATAATGACTATTTTGGAAAATATTCATTGGGACACGGTGTATATAAATTTCTCATTTGATATGTCACATGAATATGAATATATTTTTTTTAAACTTGTTCCACAATAGTGTTAACCAAAAGTAAAATTAGTTTATATATGCTGTATAGGGAAACATTTTTAGATTTTTCTGATCCAGTACTTCGGGGAAAATGGGCTGTGACAGACGAGTGGGCACACAAAAATATAACCCTATAAGATTTTGGTTTTCACTGAATGAGCGGAACCTTAAAAAATGTATGTAAATCTGTTAATAGGAATATCTGTAATTGCTTATCCCTAATAATATTATAATTTTGAATGTAAGTTTGTTACGCTATTTGTTAAAAATATATAAAAATATATTATACGGAGGGTAAAAGAAAATATTTTGGCAGTTATGATTGTTTGTCAAAAAATTTGAACGCCAATACAGTTCAAACCCTAGGTGCTGTATTACCGACGGTCAAATGAATACCTTATTAACTATAGTTGCAGCTATTTGGAATTTTTCAATATTTAATGTTATTTTGTTCTGTCAACGAATGTATTATACCCATATAGAAGAGCACGTCTTATGGAGATAATGTCCTTTGTATACATTCGTTTGTTTTGTAAACATCAAGGTATGTTACCCGCTCGAAAGAGGCGTAGATGTTTTATTATCTTAAAGAAGTATCAAAAAATAGAAGGGGTGGTTGATCGTGTAAGGCGCTCGGCTGTCAATCTTATGTTCGCGGATTCGAAAAACCACTATATATATATATATATATATATATATATATATATATATATATTGTTTCATTTTTTAAGTATATGTGATTGTTAATTAAATTTATGTATCAATTTTATATACCATTTCCATTATTGGCATACATAAATTCCGTCAATATTGACAAAATCAGGTCAATATGAGCTCAAAAATCGCGACAAATCATTGGTTTTTTTTTAAGAAAACTGCTATCATTACAGTAGATACATATATTGTAAAAACCAGTGGCAGCTGGTGGGTTATGAAACCGGTGGTGCACTTTACTGGGATTAAAAGATGCAACAAAACAAACCATAGCTTTGCTAATACTGCATTTATTTTTTATTAATTAAAATATTCGTCGACTTTTTTCGAAAGCGAAATGTTCAATGACCTCTTTATTAAAGCCTGGCATTGATAAAATATACATTTGTTCAATACTAAGCACAGAAAGAGCATTTAGCCAGTCCTGAGACATCGTATTTCTAAGACACTCTGTATATTAAATATTCTTTCATAGACTACAAGGACAAAAACAAAGCAACCACTAATTAAATCACGTAAATGAAAATATGAATTATTGAAACGTTCGGATACGTCCGGTCAATATCAGAAGAGCTCAGTGTCTCCGTGCGCGTACGAGAATCAGCCAATTACTCCATATAGTTTGCATTAACTTTCTTCTATCTCATGCGCTAAGCGTGTTACATCGTATATAGAAGCTATATAAGGTTTACCGTGCGCTAGCAGAAGTGCACGGTGAAATATTCTTTCAAGCGAATAATAAGTCTTAATACAAGTTTTGATTAGAGCTTAAATTGTTTTTTTGATAAATTCGTTGCTATTGAAATGATATTTATTAAACATGTTGTGTTGATTTTTTACCTTATTAAAAGCTTATTAAATTTGGTGGTTCAGCGTACGAGTGCCCTTAAAGGACAGCCGCCCCTGGTAAAAACATATAGTAGAGATTAAGTTAATACACGTTATATTGTGTTCTTTTCTGGGTTACGAAAACTATAGAGCGAAAAATCCTTGCTTAAGATTTTGTCGTTTTCTCTTTTTAAATTCCTAGAATTCAAAATTACTTATTTTTGTTGTAGTGAAATACATTTTAACTTTTGTTGTAGCAAAATATTTCAATAAAGCATGTTCCAGTTTTTGAAACTTCATTGTATGTAGTAATTTTTAAAAACTGAATCACATTCATTTAGTTCTAATGAATGTAATGAACTTTGACATTTATTTCCACGCGAGCGAAGTCGCGGGTAAAAGCCAATAAAGTGTGATACCTCTTATACGAGGGCTGCCTTTTATATTTCGGGATTAGAGAACAAAAACAAATTTTAATAATCGAAAATCGCTTTATTGTTTTTCAAAATATTCCCCATGAAGATCTATACACTTTTGCATGCGTTTGAACCAATTCTTGAAGCTCTTTTTCCACTCTGATTGAGGTATCTCCAAAACATGCATTCTAAACGCAGCAACCGCTTCTTCAGGTGTCAAAAAACGTTGACCTCTCAGTTTGTTTTTTACATACGGGAATAAAAAGAAGTCATTTGTTGACAAGTCAGGACTATAAGGTGGATGACTCATCAAATCGATATTTTGAGTGGTCAAAAATGCAGTTGTTTGAGCCGATGTGTGAGAGCTCGCATTGTCGTGGTGAAGAGTGATCCGTCTTCGGCGATTGGTTTTCCTCATTTCTTGGAAGACAACTGGCAAACAAATGGTTGTGTACCACTCAGAATTGTTCTGCGTTGTTCTAGTGGTACGGTTGCGACATGTCTAGTTTTTTCGAAAAAACAGGCGATCATTTGCTTGGAAGTGCTTCGTGCGCTAACAACTTTTGTTGGATTCGGCTCATCTTGAGACAACCATACAGTTGACTGCTGTTTACTTTCGGGCTCATACGCGTAAATCCACGATTCATCACCTGTCACTATGTCATAAACGTGTTTTGAAGCACCGCGATCGTTTTTTTTTTGAGCTTTTCTTTCGACCAATCTACACGAGCCTTTTTTTGAACGATTGACAAATTGTGTGGGATCCAACGCGCACAAATTTTTGTGTCATTCAAATGTTTATGCAATATTGAATGTATGCTGGTCCCACTAATGTGTAAGGTTGACTCAATCTCACGATAGGTCACATGATGATCTTGCAATATCAGTTCGCGCACAGCATCAATGGTTTCCGGAACAACAACTGTTTTTGGACGACCTTCACGAAATTCGTCTTGGAGTGAACGACGACCTCGATTGAATTTACCATACCATCGATAAACAGTGGTCCTTGATGGAGTTTCATCGCCAAAAATTAAATTAAGTTCATCCATGCACTGTTGCTGACTTAATCCACGTCGAAAGTTGTAAAAAATAATCGCACGAAAATGTTCACGATTTAATTCCATTTTTTAGCCAAGATGAATCCTTTAAGTTACTGTAAACAACACATACCGCTCGTATGTCAAAACGTTCTGAGTACGTATAACCTCAAAAATGTCAACCTCAAAAATGTCAAACTTTACGATAGAGCTGTCAGTTGTCAGATTGCAACACTAGGGTTGTCCAATCCCGAAATATAAAGGCAGCCCTCGTATATTGCAAAATCTCGAGATCCCATTAAAAATTTCTTCATTTCTTGTCCTTGAGACGTGAATAAACAATTAACAATTCGTACAACCCTGTACATCACCATAAACCACACTTACCAACAAGTCTTGTGACGTTTTGCATTTCCCGCTCCACCTATTCATTTCTTTAACGAAACAAAAAAAATCATCGCCCCTTCGTCCACAACAACCCCGATAAAAGTATTTATTAATTCATGTCTCTGTAACGACCGCTTCCCTTGCCCGTGCTCGTCATTGCTCATCACGATACGATTCGTTGTGACTGGCTCTGAGTGTTGAACAGCGCGATCGTCACAGATAAGAACACTAAAAGGTATCAGAGAACAAGAGGTCTGATGATGATGGCGCAGCGGGTGCAAACGTTGCCAGTCGATCGGCGGTTGAAATTCAATTTAAAATCCCTCGAAAATAAAAAGAAGAAAAAGGACCACCAACTGCTGCGATTCAATCATCATATCGGCTCTCATACCAATTATCTATCTGTACGAAGTAATAGTGAATGACAGTGCTCGTATTGTGAGGGAAGAAACGTTGATATTCAATTTACGCGCAATGAACGCGACGAAGTCTGAAGATGCAACGTTGTTTAAAACAATGGTTGAGATTTTGCTTTCTTTTGAAAACTATACAGAATAATGTTTCAGGGTAGAAACCTTTATCAACTGCACCATAAATATTTTGATTGTCCGTGTGGGTTTCACTCATCACAATTTTTGGAGATTGCCCGGAAGACTAATTGCTCTCTCCCAGTATTAACTGAGAGAAAATAGGTCTGTGGATTCGTAAAATAGTTTGCCTGTGTAATATGTGTGAATGTGCATTTCAATATATTCATCTTTTTAATGAGTCGTGACGTTTCGATTATTTTTAAGCGAACTGGTGGTCGAGCAGTGTTCATCTGAAGCGATTTGAATTCCCTTGACTGTTCGTTCTTGACTAATTAATTTTGAAATTCCGTTTTTGATCTCCATTGAACAGGACGTGTTGCCATAAAACATCTATCTCTATAAAGGGTGTCCGAATTTCTTCATTAAAATATGAAATTAGTTGACAATTGTATAAACTTGCTTATCCTCGGTTAATCTTGAGGGAGAGTTTTTCTTTGAGAGGGCAACCTATTTTTCAAAAATCGTTGTGAAAATAGAGAACCCACAAACATAACATAAAGAACCAAAATAGATATTTATCCCGTCAAACATTCAGATATTGCCCTAGAAGAACACTAGTAGGACTTGAAATTTTTGAACTGAGGAGCACACTTTTGTTCAAGAGGAATGAGATGTTTGAAGACGCGAAATGTAAAAACCGACATCTAGGGGAAACTAGCACATAGAGGTTGCGAATCTGGAGCCGTTCCATGTAATTGCTGTTACGCGTTTCTAGGACAGAATCTCACAATAGAATTTTCAGGTTACTTCACCCATCAGAGATATTAAATACTCTCTTCGAGGTGTCATTCTTTTGTATGCTAGGCAATATACGTAATATATATTGTTTCTGGTTAGGGAACCTTCATCAGTTGCGCTTCCCACAATTGAATGTCTTCTCGAACTAACTAGCACATAGAGGTTCCGAATCTGGAGCCGTTCCATGTTTTTGCTGTTACCCGTAATTCCTAGGACAGGTGAAGTAACTTGAAAAATCTATTGTGAGATTCTGATCAACTTAACCTTAAACCAATATGGAGTTAACAGCTTAAATATAGAGCAACTACGGTGTACTAACCAAACTGACAGTTTCCACTTTTCAATTTAGTCATATCAGACCGCTGGGTTCAGCATTTTGGATGGTTTATAAAATATTTGCAATAATAAGGCACCAAAACGCATTATCTATATTAGGTTAACCATACAGTTTAGCGAAACCCCGTTGCCGTGGTTTTAAGTCTGAAGGCGTTGCATGTGCCAATCACGTTGACTAAGGATGCAAAAACATTAAACCTAGTTATTAGAGATCAACATGTGCATATTAGACAATTTGTTGAGGACAATGGTCCCTCATATGATACCTTGCACAATATTCTAACAAGAAAACTTCAAATGAAGAATTCAAGTGTAAAATGGAGGTCATGAATGTTGAATTTTTGATAACGGTGATATAAAATACAAATACGACCGATATTCTCTGAATTCCACATGATTCGCCTGATGGCGACAGCAGACCCAAAGATATCGAAACATGTGATCAACCAGAAAGACGATAGAAATATAAACAAACCACAAGTTACATTGTCTACCACTCTCTGACTAACATTAGAAGACCGGTACGAATATAATTGATAGGATAAAAAAAGAAGACCAGTTTAGTCGAGAACCTAGTTCGTTTCCACGTGGACAATCTCTTCACCAACATGTAATTACACGAATATCTCGACAACGTGAGAAAGAAACTCACAGACTACAAACACCTTATGGAGAAGACAGAGCTGCCAATAGGTGCAATAAACCTATGGGTTTAGTACAATGTTGTGTTAAAAACTGTTATTTTCAGGAGAATGGTTGGTTCTTTATCCATGTGTCCCTTGTTGTCAACCATAATTGCAAACATTTACATGAAACGTTTCGAACAACAGGCACTCAAGAGATACGATAAACAATTGAAGAATTGTGTGTAGACAACGCAACGTCACCTGGAAATACGATGGAAGGACAATGAAAAGGTTACCCCTGTATCAAATTCATAATGGACATGGAAGAAAGTAGTCACTAACCGTTTCTTGATGGGAAATCGTAAATAACTAAAAACGCAACTCAGATAAAGATTTACAGACAGGCTGCACGTACGAAGTTATACCTAAAACACAAGTCCAATCATCTCAAAACAACTAAAACTGATATCTTAAAAACATTACTCAGCAAAGCCAAAAACAACTGCAGCACACCACAGGACTTCAAATGCGAACACATGAAACGCAAAGAATAGGTCTTCTTTACGATAGAATATCCTGAAACCTTCAACAACAAGGCATATGAAGATCTCGAAACACCAATATTACCCTATATTAGAGGCCTGTCGGAAAAGAGAATCGTAACTGCGAATGTTGAAGTCTCAGCATAAGGAAGACAAAAAACTCTTAAGACATCAGCGATAGAGAGCACTCCATTACTAGTCAAAGAGTGGAAGTAACAAAGTCTGGGTTTGATAATCATACTTGGATCGAACATTATCTGGAACCAGGCCAACGTGGCTTACAAGGAGGAGCGCTACTGGTACAGAAAAAAACTTTATAGAGATGGCATTCATAATCTCCAGGGACAACACTATCAGCAAACCAGATCATTCGCCTTATGACGATGGTAAATGCAAAGGTATCGTAACCTTGTGCGATCAACCAGATTCAAGCCGACGGAAGCCCACGAAACCTTCTGCCTTCTGCATTTTCTTCGTTGATTATTTATAGCTTACTCCTTCCTTAAACCTATGCCCACGCAAGCTGGACTCCTATGCTTCTCTAAGGAGGCGAACAAATCCCCAGTAGCAGTTCTCCTCAAATCAAATACTCTCTAACCTTATTTTCCCCGCCTTGCCAGTTCGTAACGAAGAAAAATAGATATGAAATGCAAAAGTCGTGGAGTACACAACATAAGAGCTTAGTAACGGCTATTACTCTCATAACAGACAAAATACTATCAACTCACAACGCCCTTATATCGGAATTCCTAGGCAAAGACAAAAACCCCGAACATAAAATCTCTAGTCCTCCAAGTCAGTATGTTGCGCAGATGATTTGCAACCAGTTCTACCAAAAATCCAATGAAATTGCACTATCAAAAGAAGCATCGGAATTAATTGTTAATAAACTTTTATTAGTTTCACCTGTATCTGGCTATCTATGTAACGAAATCTTGGAAGTCAATTTTAATCTACTTCTAATCATCATATCAAAATGTATGTATATGAAGTTTGGATGCAATAATTTGATCTCATGGAGCTCACCTGATATAGAGGGCTACAGTAAGTAAATTTTAAAAAAAGTGTTTTTAGTGATACCGGCACATCCGCCAAATTTGTTGTACTTTTAGATTTTACTTCAGTTTGTTAAGCGTGTTTTTAACTTCTTTAATTACAATCATTTGTGTGATAAAACTTTAGTTTTATATTCCCTTGCTTTTCTTCAAAAATAGTAACCGATTAGTTATGAGATCCATAATCCTGTATAATTATTTTGCTCATTATTTGATTACATCATGGTGCTGGCTCTTTTTCGTAAAACTAAACTGCTTTCCTAGCGAAACACAAAAAGACGAAGCAAACCATATGGGTACTGATAGCCAGACAGACCTTCATGGTAATATCCACGCACTTCAACTCATAATAATAAGCATGCAGTACGTACCTGCCATCTGTTTCGTTCCGTGGAAACTTATTTATACACAATACCAATTCGATACGAAGCAACCAGCAGAGATCGTATCGACGACAATGTAATGAGTAATGTTGTGAAAGTTACGACGTATCATGTTCGGTGCTACATAACGTTAAATTCAATTAATATGCTTGCTGTTTCGGGATATGAGAGGTGTACTTCGGTACTCGATAGCAGCGATTATAAAATAATAGCCGTTATTGGACTTTAAGAGAGTTTTATTATTGTTGCTCGTAACACGGTGGTTGGGAGGTTGTAAAACATAAATTATGGAAAATCTTTACGGCGCATTAGAGACTATAAATCATGCAAAGTGATTTGCATTTTTTGAAGAAAAACTGTAGATTGTCGTTGAAATGTTCATTCATTTCGTGATGTTGCGTTTGCCAGTTTGTATTTAATCATCCGGTTTGCGTTCATTGAATACTTGATGGAAATACCTAATAAACTCATAATTTTGATGATTGAAAACATTAGGTATCACCTGACAAAAGGTATTAATTTTGGGGCTCACATTTTTTTTTGTCGCTCATAAGCTGTTTCGCTATTGCTATTTTTCTCTCAAATTGTTACCGCCATATATATCTTTCTCTTCATTCCGTCCGTAAGTAGAATTATAAGGTTGATGAACGGAACGCAGTAAATCTCTTGTTAACCATTGACATAGAGGGTACAGAGCCTGCGCAGTAGCTTCCTTGGTTTAGGTTGTTTTTTATGCAAAAAATGCTTTTTTCCCATTTTCCTTAAAATTCACGAAGTTTTCTGTTTTCAATGGTTGTTTAATACAAACTGAATGAACAGTTCCCACAAACTTGGACAGGAGTCTATCCAAAGATGGGAGTTGAGAGCAGCAGCGTTGCATTTAAAGTTACTGTGTGGGAAAAGACACTGACTTATCAACCTGCCCCTCAGGACAATACAAGCATTGAGATATATAGTAATTGAGAAGCACGAAAAAAAGAAAATTTTGGTAGTTTTTTGATGCGAAATCTTCTTAACGGAGTCCCACACTTAGACATATGAATATAGATGAAATGCTTAACTTGAAATTGCATTTGTTTTGACATGTTCCGACCGACATCACACGACCTTGATTATGAAATACTCATATCCTTACAAGTAAGTTCTCTTCTTTTATAGAAAATCAATAAATTATAGGAAATAAACAAGTATCCAATTAATGAACAAAACCTGCACAAAATTTGCTTTTCGTGCTAATAAACATTCCAATACTTCCTTCTGCTTATTCGACACGAAATATCACGACTAACCGAATCAAATTTGAAAAAAATAATTTTTAAATATATCTACATATAGCAGATATCTATCGTTGATTCGTTTAGCCATGCTATCCCATTTCGGATAACGGAAACTATCCTGTATATAGATAAGTGCGTTGTGGGTTGCATTAGTCTAAATGCAAATATTTTTTGGAGCACATTATCTAAAAACTTAATATGGTTTAGCGTTGACAATAGCAAACTGTAACATTGAAAAAAGAACAGATCAGTTAGTGTTGCAGGACTAAAAGCAGAAGTAGCAGTATATGTTTGTAAAGAACATTTTTCCAGATGATGCGAGAGAAACGATTCCAAAGTTATATCTTAAATGAAAAAAAAGCTTTCAAACATTTGTTGGATAATACAGTAGCAGTATATGTTTGTAAAGAACATTTTTCCAGATGATGCGAGAGAAACGATTCCAAAGTTATATCTTAAATGAAAAAAAAGCTTTCAAACATTTGTTGGATAATACACTAAGTGATATATAATTATCACTGATTGAAAAAATTGTTATATTATTATAAAGAACAATAGGACACTCCGAATAAAAGATGGGCCACAAACTATTGCCGAACTAGAGCGCCTTGGATATTGGAAAAACACAACAGGATAGAAAAGAATAAAGACACAGAAGAAGAAGAAAAGAACTTTAAAATACACCTATTACAAGATGAATCCATAAAACACCTCTACTAAAATAGATTAGACAAAAAGCTAGAAGAATTCAGATTCGGAAACAGCACAGAAATATACGAACATGTAAAAACATGCATTAAAGTAGCAGCGTTGGAAGCATTAGGTGAGGTGGAAACAAGAAAGAATCTACATAAAGTCGATTTAACAGAGGATACTAAAGAATGTATTAAACAAAAAAAACTTCTGTATCAGAAATACTTAAACACAAAAAAAAGATTTAGAAAAATACAAGAATAAAAATAGGGAAGTCAAACGGGGAACAGGAAAAGAAAAGAATGAAAATTGGAAAAAGATATGCCTTAACATCGAACAATATCTAGGAGGTACCAAGAGCTCTGAATCTTGGAGAGTACTCAAGTCGCTAAGAAATTACACCAAAGAAAAAATTTACATAAAATATATCACTGAACAAAAATAGGAACAATATTACAAGGAGTTGTTAACAAAAAACCGGCCAAACTTTACAGAAAACACAGAAACACAGGAATTGTATAATCAACCAGATATGGAGTTATCCATAAAAGAAGTAAAAGACGTCATTAGTAATATCAATAACAATGAATCCGCGGGCCCTGGAGGAGTAGCACCTGAATTAATAAGGTACGGACCTCAAAAACTATTCCGTATAATACATCAGATGTTTAGAAAAGCTACTAACTGAGAAGAATTACCAACGGAATAGTCAAATGGTTACATAACCTCAATATTTAAATAAGGAGACCGGAGAAAATGTGACAACTATAGGATAGGGGAATCAGCGTAATCTCATCGATGGGTCGATTGTATGGCAAGGTTATCAAGAACAAATTAGAACAGGACTTCACAGGTAAAATTCGGGAAGAGCAAGCAGGATTCACAGCCGGACGAACTACCATCGATCATATATACACAGTCCAACAAGTAATGGAAAAGAAAAGAGCAAAAAACAGGGCAATCCATTGTGCATTTATAGATTTAAGGAAAGCATATGACTCGATCGAAACTATGGTACGCTATGGAAGAACTAGATATACCACAAAAATTGATAACAGCAGAAAAAAAGAACAACACAGTACGAGTAAAGGTAGAAAATAAACTGTCCAATATCTTAAAAACCACAAAAGGGCTGCTACAAGGTTGTTCAACATTACCAACACTTTTTAAAATATTTTTGGAACGGAGTCTCAAACCCTGGAAGAGAAAGTGTGAAGGAATGGGGATCCCGTTAAGAAATGAATACCTGTACACACTAAGCTTCACGGATGATCAGGTGGTCATGGCGCAAGACGAAGAAGACTTTAGCTTCATGGTTAGAAAACTCGAGGAAGAATATACGAAAAATGGATTAGAAATAAACCTTACTAAAACAGAATATCTAGCAATATCTACAGGAGGGAGAATGGCAGGATAGAGAAAGCTGGCGACAATGGTTGAGAATGGGGAGACAGCGACAGCTGTAAAACCCTGGATATATATATATATATATATATATATATAAAATTGTATCTGAATAATTACGTACTTAAACATTTAAGTTAATTTAGACGTCACATGTTCCTTTGCAGATATATAAACTAAACGTTAAATTACACTTTAGGATTAATAATTAAATCGTAACTAAACATTACTCCAACGGCACAAAGAAAGAGAAACAGAGACAGTGCGATAACGAGAGGGAGAGTATATTTCGTAAGAAGTATTCGCTTCCATCGCTCAGTCCTAAGTGACTGACTTTCTTTTATTCAGCTCTTCATTACTTAAACTTATGTAAAACATAGTTTCTAAGGGTCCTGGTCAGCTTTAAACAGCTTCAAACAAAAGCAGAATTGACGTACGAAATGTATGCTTTTCAAAACAATTTAAGTTAATATTTTCGCATGGAATCCACTATGAATTTTAAACGCAAAATTCTTGCTGAGATTGCTAAAAACATTGTCAAGAACACAAACGAACTGATGGTAGAGACTAGCAAAATAATTGAATCATTGTGGTGGAGAGATACAGCCATATATTTCCAAGAGTAACCGGCGATAATAACGTATTCCCTATACAGTGTCGGTGCGCTAAAATTCATTTCCTGCTAAGCGACGCGTCTTCGGCTCGATCAGGAAACGAATCACGCCTCGAAAATGGAAAACAAAGCGTTTGCACAACTTATCTACATCGTCCGACTGGCCGCTAAACGGACTTGAGAGTCCTTTTTTAAGCGAACGCGGCGAGGCTTCGCAAGTAATGTTGACCCTTTCTAATGGAAACGTTGAACGTCATTTATGGATAACTGATCAAACAGAAAAAAGACAGGAAAGTAGATTTTGAGGCGACAAAGTACACTTTTTTCAAAGTGTTTAAAAATTTTAAGAAGATGTTCAGTAGTTTACATATGTGTCTGGAAAAAAATAAAAACATAATGCAATGAATATATTTTAGTAGATAAAAGAACTGATCAGGATAAATAAAAAAGTCTTATTTAACTTATGTCAAAAAGTTTACGGTTTACGTAAAAAAATGTTCAAAGTTGTCAACCAAAGTAAGCACTTTGTCTTTGTCTGTTTATGAACATAATTCCATATGTTTCAGGTGTATCGGAAAAATTAAGCGGATAGGAAATAAATACGGTGTTAAAACTGTTTTTAAAACAAATAATTTATTGCGCCCTATCCTCACACATACCAAACCATTTAGCGCAACTCAGAATTCAAAAAATTGTGTGTACAGTTTTTTATGTGACAGTGGCCACTCTTATAGCGGTGAAACTTCAAGACCTTTAGAAGTAAGGTGGACAAATCAAATTTGCCCAATCACGTAATAACCAGAACCGGCGGCCATAGGATTGACTTGGATAAAACAAAGATTTTGTTGAAAGAGGAAAATTTAAAAAAGAGAAACCAGCTCTGTGATAACAAAAAACATGGAAATCGGAGCATCTTCAATCGACTTTCTTTTGGACTGGAAAAATCTATTGCTAACAGAGCAGAAAAACCGTACCTTCAGTATTAAAGCGAATTTTTTTAGAAAAAACTCGAAATACAACACTAAACAAATGACAAAGACTCCAGAGTCGGAGTTGAAACGTCTCCAAACACATATAAGTATAACACAATGTACGTGGGCTGCCTTTTATATTTCGGGATTGGACAACCCTAGTGTTGCAATCTGACAACTGACAGCTCTATCGTAAAGTAAAGACATTTTTGAGGTTATACGTACTCAGAACGTTTTGACATACGAGCGCAATGTGTTGTTTACAGTAACTTAAAGGATGCATCTCGGCCAAAAAATGGAATTAAATCGTGAACATTTTCGTGCGATTATTTTTTACAACTTTCGACGTGGATTAAGTCAGCAAGAGTGCATGGATGAACTTAATTTAATTTTTGGCGATGAAACTCCATCAAGGACCACTGTTTATCGATGGTATGGTGAATTCAATCCAGGTCGTAGTTCACTCCAAGACGAATTTCGTGAAGGTCGTCCAAAAACAGTTGTTGTTCCGGAAACCATTGATGCTGTGCGCGAACTGATATTGCAAGATCGTCATGTGACCTATCGTGAGATTGAGTCAACCTTACACATTAGTTGGACTAGCATACATTCAATATTGCATAAACATTTGATGTTAAAAAAATTTGTTCGCGTTGGATCCCACACAATTTGTCAATCGTTCAAAAAAAAAGGCTCGTGTCGATTGGTCGAAAGAAAAGCTCAAAAAATACTTCAAAACACGTTTATGAGATAGTGTCAGGTGATGAATCGTGGATTTACGCGTATGAGCTCGAAAGTAAACAGCAGTCGACTGTATGGGTGTTTCAAGATGAGTCGAATCCAACAAAAGTTGTTCGCGCAGGTCGTAGTTCACTCCAAGACGAATTTCGTGAAAGTCGTGCAAAAACAGCTGTTCCGGAAACCATTGATGCTGTGCGCGAACTGATATTGCAAGATCGTCATGTGACCTATCGTGAGATTGAGTCAACCTTACACATTAGTTGGACTAGCATACATTCAATATTGCATAAACATTTGATGTTAAAAAAATTTGTTCGCGTTGGATCCCACACAATTTGTCAATCGTTCAAAACAAGGCTCGAGTCGATTGGTCAAAAGAAAAGCTCAAAAAATACGATCGCGGTGCTTCAAAACACGTTTATGACATAGTGTCAGGTGATGAATCGTGGATTTACCCGTATGAGCCCGAAAGTAAACAGCAGTCGACTCCATGCCTTACTACACTTTGTTCTTCATGTACAATTTTTAAATACTAATCGGTTGCAGGAAAAAAAATTTGATGTGAGAAAACCCATAGAATAGGCAAAATAATTCAAGACCTCATCAACAATCTTTTCGAATTTACGAAAGCAATATTAGTCATCATCAAAACGATAGTTCATGATATTAAGTTTATATAAGCTCACGATGGATACTTTTGAATAAATAGTTTTTGAACAATTCGAATTTAAATAATTTAGAGAGCTATTTTGCACATCCCATCGTATTAATGAGAATTGCCCGACCGGGATATACTAACGATATTTTGAAAGTTCATAAATTCCACTTCAGGTTGCCTATCTTGGTATTTCGCTATAATGCCGAAAAGTTAGTTTAAAATAATAGTGAACATTGCATTAAAGGTACGAAAATGTAGTCCGGGATCGAGTGACAGAATTGAACAATCAATTTTCTAGTTGTTTGTTTATCCAAGTTTCTCAACCATTGACAACGGGGTCTGACCTAGAGTCCGAAACGTATGGAGAAAACAGCAATTTTCTTAACTGTGGTGTTATTTCTCAAGAAGTACTTAGACATTAAATCAATTTTCTCTCGATCAATACTTCGTGGGATGTTTTCCTTAGCTACCGCTTGAACACCGTGAACATCAGCTTGAGTACTTTGGGTGGGTATAATAATATAAACATCACCAAAAAAATTTTAAGTCAGAGGAAATGACTGGATTTTTTTTTATTTTATCACGTTTGTATCAGCAGCTGACGTGGAATCCACCATGTTGTTGTTTTTTCGTTAAAGTATTGTTCCAACTGTTGTATGACAAATTTTCAACCGGAAGGAAATCTATTAAAATATTGGGAGCTGCCATGCCCCATCCCACCCACCAGCTGATGTTCACGGAGCTTCATAGGATAACTAAATAAACTTTTCACAAAGTATTGGCCGAGAGGAAATGATTGACCTCCAAATGTCACTGGCTCCCGGACTAATGCGACAGCCAGCCAGCGATGCACTGACAATAGCTGTCAAGGCAAGTGGAAGGATATAGAATTTTCTTAATGTGGGAGCACGAGATGAAAATTATGGCAAATTGTATTATTATATGTTTATTCTTCAGCAGTTTATTACGTTCTTATTTACATAACTATTGCTTGCTAATATTGGTCTATTTTATCATTGGTTTATTAAGTTAATAGTTACCAGTACACAGTTTACTGATATTAATTAAATGACTTTTTCCACTGACTGGATCCGACACTGTCAAAACACCGGACGGTCCATCGTTTAAACAAAAATGCATTATCAATAGATTTTACGGCACTGTGACTAAAATCCAAAATGTACGAAGTGAAGTGTATTTTATAAGTTTTCAAAATATTTTTTGCATATCGCTTTCGAACTATCGTGGTTAATACGATACGTCCTGCAAAATATTTCTACAAATTATTTAAATTGAGATTCTGCAAGATCTGCTTAAAGTACAATATCGATCTTCGGCGTTATTAATCTCAACGATATAAGCTATCACTAGGAGGCAGGTTGAGGTTCCACATGTTATTACAACCAAGTTATCAAAAATGCTGCGGCATTATTTACACTATAAGTAAAAAACAAAAATACCCCATATTATTTGGGGTTTTTATAAGTATAATTTACTTCTACGAGTTTGCTGTTAATATTGTCAGTTATGACTATTCAAAAATTGAATTGTGGAAGCCGTTACTAATTTCTTTGTATTCTATCACTGAATTTATTCACAATCCGTGACTAGTTTCGACGCTGCTTGCCGATATTTTCGTGTCAAATTTTAAAGAAACAATAATGAATACGTATTTAGCTAAAAAACATATATTTTTCTGGTACAGATATGTTGATGACATTTTAGTTCATTTTACAGAATCTCCAAGAGAATAAGATATTTTTCTAGGATTCATTAATAAGTTGTACCCTAACATTGCATATACAGTAGAACTAGAGCAGGATTGTAAACTAAACTTTTTGGACCTAACGCTTACTCGTAATAATTCATCTATAAGTTTTAATATATACAGACAAAACACGTTTACTGACACTACGATTCATTATTCATCTTTTAGTCCACTAAATCATAAATTATCCGCGTATAAAAATATGACTCATCAAGCATTTTCTATACCCATGTCAAAGGACGACCTCAGAAAAGAATTAAATATAATTTATCTTATAGCCACAAATAATGGTTTTAGTTCACCGTTAATATACAAATTAATTTCACGCAAAGAGCTTCAATAAAGTATTTATCCCTTAGTGAAGAATACGGATACAGCAAGATACATTTCTCAAACTTATTTTGGAAACGTCAGTAACAAAATAGCAAGAAAATTTTATCATCTCAAGATATAAAAGTTTTAAATCGCATTTTCAGTTATCAAACCTATTATTTAACGCTAAAGACAAAGAAAATGTGTACAGCAGGTCACGAGCTTATAAGCTTCTATGTTCCATTTGTAACAGCTTTTATATTGTAATGACTACAATAAATTTTTCTACCAGATACTCTGAACATTACCGTTCTTATAGATTACAAAAAAAACAGACTCGACCTTTTCTAATCACGTAATGCAAACAGTAGACACTTTCCCTTCACTGAAAAATACGGTAATTTTAAATTATATCAAAAATTATTACGAAACATCTTCTTAGAACAAATCCAAATTTTTAAATTTCAAAAAAATTCCCCGGGTTTATTACTTAACGATCAGATTTTCCCTCAAAATAGCTATCTGTTTGAGTTACTGATTTAGAATGGGATTTTCTGTCCATTATTAAATAACTTAAGCTTTATATTCCTAATTCATTTTGTTTTCAAATTTCATTTCTGAATGTATTTTTGATCTGTTCAGTTGATACCTTGTATGTAACTTTTTGAAGACGCGAGATGTAAAGACCGACATCTAGGGTTTTCAGGGAAACTACATCCCGCGTCTTCAAATATAAGTTAATGTATCAAATACATAACGAATTGTTCGAGAGGAAATTCAATTGTAGAAAGCGCAACTGATGAAGGTTCCCTAACCAGAAACAATATATGTTATATATATATATATATTGTTTTGCATACAAAAGAATCACACCTCGAAGAGAGTATGTAACTTTTTCTTGATATTTAAAATGGTGTAGTTTTAATTTTTCATTGATGGTTGAAAATGACGCGTAAGCATCGAAACTAGTCACGTATTGTGAATAAATTCAGTGATAGAAAACAAAGAAATTAGTTTAATTTGATCAGAGTATAAACTATTATTTACGTGATGGCTTAGGTGGTTTGCTGTTGAATTTTATGCCCCTAAAAATCTCTATTGATTGGAGTATGAAGAGAAAATCGGCGAAGCTCCTAAATGTTCTTACAGAAGAAGATTTCCAACATTGCTTTGACCAGTGGGAAAACGAATAGGTGTGTGGAGAGAAAAGGAGATTAGATTAAAGGGGGCATTCCATTGTAGAATAATTTTTAAAAAACCTTTTTTTTCACAAACAGTCTCGTTATTTAATAGCCAGACCTCACATACATGGCCAAAATTGTACTAGATGCATAACTGAAGATAAGTTCGGCGAGATAAGATTGGCTGAACAAAAATAGTTAAATTGATTGTAGTTTAATATCAAACCAGTTTACTTATCAAACCACCCTTGTAAAACAATCTGCATACGTTCATGAAACTAAGAAATGCACAAGATATGGTACTGATGAATCACTTTCCTCCTTCAGCTGATAAATTCTGCATACACAATGCCAATAATGTGATACATCTTGACTGCAAAACTGTGGTTAAATAGAGTCATCAGTTCTAAGAATCATAAGTAATAATCCCCATGAAAGAAAATTCTTCACTACAGTACGTTCCTGGCGTGAAACAAATTTGTTTGTTTATTATTTCAGATATTCCGCCTTCCTTATATTTTTTTCACGTTCTCTTCAAGGTATACAAAAATATACATTCTCTGAATATTATACAAGAAAAGGGAGAAATATTCGAACAAAGCATTTTTTATTAATGAGTTAATGAGTTCAAAAAGAAGAAGGTTCTCAATTCGTCTGTATCTATAAACGGCTCAAGGAATTTCGACCGTTTATATTTGATCCTGTTCCGGGAGATCGCGAATGGTCCCATATTATACATAGCTTATACCGTTTCTTAGAAAATTGAGAAAAACTTTTTTACCTATTTTCTTATACACTATGCTTTGGTGGAGTCGCCGGCATTAAAAATATTGAAAAAAAATATTCGGATATGGGATAAATTGAAAAGAAATTAGATTAATTCCGGAATATCCCAAAATGGTGCCATATTTTTTTTGAATAACATAGCTTTTACCTTCTCTTAGAAAATTGGGAAAAACTGTATTTACCGACTTTCTTACACAATAAACTTTAGTGGATTCGCTGATATTAAAAATAGGGAAAAAATTTTTGTATGGAATATGAGGTATAATAAATTAAAAAGGAACTGGATTAGTTCCGGGGAATCCCGAAGTAGTCCCACACATTTTTTTCAATAATATAGCTTACGAAAAATATATATTTTACATTCCTGGTTTCGAAAAAAAAACAGTGGCTTAACATTAAAATTACTATATATATATATATATATATATATATATATATATATATTCTAGTTACTCGAATAACTAGAAGCGAAAACAAAGGCTACGAGAATTATGCGAACCGACCTGAAGAGGGCAGATGTGACTCTGCCGAAACGTCGTCATTTTACCATCGATCCCGGCAGGGATTAGTTATTGTCTTGTAAAACAATCTGCATACGTTCATGAAACTAACAAATGCACAAGATATGGTACTGATGAATCACTTTCCTCTTTCAGCTGATAAATTCTGCATACACAATGCCAATAATGTGAAACATCTTGACTGCAAAACTGTGGTTAAATAGAGTCATCAGTTGTAAGATTCATAAGTAATAATCCCCATTAAAGAAAATTCTTCACTCCAATACGTTCCTGGCATGAAACAAATTTGTTTGCAGAGGATTACACCCCGAGCACTTGGAGAATGTGGTCGGGTATGTGCACGACTAACATTTCGTCGAGGATTTGTAAATGAGTGCACATTCATTTCTACCAATTAACTATAAAATTAGTTGCGGAAAACGGCTTCGAGAAAGAAGGCGAGGAGATATTGCAAAATACGATAAGAATGTCACGAATTTAGGTGTCGATCTGGTTAATTTATTTGAAACGGAGTTCTCCTCTCTCCTCTTGAATATTCATGACGCAATTTATCTTTTGGAAATCTTCAAATCGGACTTTTCGCTAATGGATACCGAACATAATTCGAAATTTTGCTGGTCTTATCAATATTATGTACGGTAACTGAATGTATAAATATTTTTTTCTGAGATATTCAAATCGATTCGACTTAAAAGTTCATACAAAATTTATGTGACAATTTAATTGCTATTTTGTTCGGTGTTTCAGTTTAAAGAACATGCATGGAGTCGACAAACAACTCAATCGATTCGATCTTTTGGATTTTCCACATGTAATTTAATGGTGCTGTACCTGAGTGACCGAGCTTCGCTAGTGATTTCAAAGTGTCCCCAATCTATAGATGCCATAAATACATGTGCGAATAGTCTGTTACCTACAAAAGATAAAAATAATTCAGAATTGAAACATTTATTAACCGAGTTCCAAAAAGGAGGAGGTTCAGAATTCGTTAGCAAATTTTTTTATGTATGCTAGAGTGATTACTCAAAAACGGGTTAAATAATTTTGACGATTTCTCTTATTATTTTGTTTATGAAGGAATATTGTTAGTGAGTGTGGGTATCTATGTGACCTAGCCCCTGTGATACACTCTTGGCAACGGTTTCTTAACCAGCTAAAAGTCCACAGAAATAGAGTAGCAAGAATAAGTGTTATCAGTAACCTTCTTTGCAAAATTTTATTATTTGAAGTCGGTTACTCTCTTCGAGGTGTCATTCTTTTGTACGCCAGAACAATATATATATATATATATATATATATATATATATATATTATATTGTACATAAAGAAGTGTTCGAGAGGTTCCCTAACCAGAAACAATATATATTATATATTGTCTTGCGTACAAAAGAATAACACCTCCAAAAGAGTATTCAATATCTCTGACAGGTGAAGTTAACCTGAAAATTTCATCGTCACATTCTACCCTAGCAGTTACGGGTAACAGCAATTACATGGAACGGCTCCAGATTCGGAACCTCCATGTGCCAGTTTCCCCGAAAATCCTAGATGTTGGTCTTTACATCTCGCGTCTTCAAATTGAAGTCGGTTGTTTTTTAAATATAAATTATTTATATTTTTCTGTTTTTTTTTAATCACACCAAAATTGCTGGAATGTCTGTATATTTCTAATAGTCGAAACGTTTGAGGGTCTAAATCAAACCCCGTTTGCAATGGTAATAAAACTTAACACAACTGAACAAAAAAATTAAAAATTAAAGGATTCGCAATGACAAACTCAGTAATTCACAATTTGACAATAAAACTGATGTATCTAAGAGAAGTTACTGCTAATTTTATATATACAGGGTAGCACTCAAAATTCTAAAGATCATGTGAAATAACAAAGGTTCTTTTAAATTAGAAGAATTTGAAAGAGATATCTTCAGACTTTCATGTGGCGCTCCTAGGTATGACTTTGTTATAAGATTCGTCAAAAATGAGATCATAGAAATTCTGATGTTCCAGAGATTCAATTAAAGTAATAAGGGAAAACCTAAGAAAAACCTTACCAACTATCCCGATACAGAGTTGTTCAAAAGGATATTACCATTATTAATTTTAACATTGATTATTAGTAACCAGGAACGGCTAAAATCTGCCGAAGTACTAGCGATACAATCGCTTTCATTAAATCAAATTAAAGCAGACTCTTTCAGGTTTCGTTTTGTTTGGGTTCTTCTTTGTGGCATATGGTTGAATTTTGAAATTGTATTTTATGACCAAGGCATGTTCACAAATTTTTGACTTTCTGAATTGTCGTTTCTTTATATTTATGTTTTTAGTTTACTGTTCCTCAGGGCACCATCCTTGGGCCCATACTATTCAGTATAAATTGGTGACATTTGCAGATGATACGAGCTGCGTGTATCTGTGTATTCTGGCACCAATTTACCTATTCTCACTAAATTCTCGGAATATATAGAAGCAAAATTTAAAAAACGGTAATAATATACTAAAATTTTACAAGGAAAAACAAAAAGTCTTACGTTTCCAACGACTTTTAATACTGATGCAGTAACCCTAAAATTAATTGGCAATAATTTAAATAGCATCTTCTCTTGAAATGTTCATACAGACCACTAAAAAAGTAGATTTTATGATTCACTCTTTCTACGTCGTCATCTACAAAATATTACAGACAATACCTCAAAAACTACATATTTCTCGCTGTTTCACTACATATTTGTTTTTCATTCATCAAAATTCATCAAATGCTGTTCTGAAATTCAAGTCACAAAAAGAGCAGTTTGGCTAAAAGTGAAGTTCGTAAGCCGTGTCAACCATTATTAAGATACATAAAAATATACATTTTCTAAATACTATAAAAGAAAAGGGAGAAATATTCGAACAAAGCATTTTTTATTAACTAAGTCAATGATTTGTTAACCGATTTCAAAAAGAAGAAGGTTCTCAATTCGTCTGTATCTATAAACGGCTCAAGGAAATGTGACCGTTTATACTGGATCGTGTTACGGGAGATCGCGAATGGTCCCATATTTTTTTTATTAAAATAGCTTGAACTGTTTCTTAGAAAATGGAGTAAAACTTTTTTACCTATTTGCTTTGGTGGAGTCGCCGGTATTAAAGAATATGGAAAAAATTTATTTGGACATGGGATAAATTGAAAAGAAATTAGATTAATTCAGGGATATCCCGTAGTCGTCCCAAATTTTTTCAAAAACCTATCTTGTACCCTTTCTTAGAAAATTGGGAAAAACTGTTATACCGACTTTCTTATACAGTAAACTTTAGTGGAGTCGCTGCTATTAAATATTGGAAAACATTTTCTTTACATCATACCCTCTTTATACACCAGCACTATTCAACTTCTTCAACTTGTTATTTAATGATTTCAGCTGTACCCTTTTTGAGTGTAATCCCTATATGTTTGTCATCCTTGTCCGTACCATCTATAAAGTTTTTTTGCGAAGTTCTAGTTTGTCATCATTGTCTTGTCGCTACCATCCAATTGTGCTGTTCTGT
Source organism: Octodonta nipae (assembly GCA_034190945.1). Taxonomy (NCBI): domain Eukaryota; kingdom Metazoa; phylum Arthropoda; class Insecta; order Coleoptera; family Chrysomelidae; genus Octodonta; species Octodonta nipae. The sequence goes on along the minus strand of CM067218.1, from coordinate 15,573,008 downwards.
CTTATGTCAAGTTTTTAATTTAAAATATCGCAAACAGAAAAATGAAATGGTTATTAAAACGAAAAGTAAATAGTAAATAGTAAATAGATGAGAAAGGGAATGAATTGGATAACTTGAAATTTCATTTGTTTCGACACGGACACCGACACCATACACTACCTTGATCTTGAAATACACATACATTTCAGTTCACTGTGTAAGAAACAGAGACCAGGTAAAATACATTATGTCTTTAATATTTTACAGAATATCAATAATATATAGGAAATAAACTAATATAACATCCAATTAATATAGAAAACCTGCACAAAATTTTGTTGTCTAATAAAAAATCTCTCTTAGCGATATATTGACATTTGTCAGAAGTCAGAAAGAATGCTATTAATTTCATACACCTTTGTTTAATATTTTGCCGCATTCACAATTCACATTATTACTCGAATCATAACAAAATAGTGACAATTATTTTAATTCTCCTGAAATTTATAACCATTACTGATGATAACATAAGGAAATAGAAACAGAGACAGGAGATAACAAGAGGAAGTATAATTCGTAAGAAGCTTTTGCTTTCATAGTTCAGTCTCAAATGACTGCCGCTCTTTTTTTAATGATTTTTTTAAACGAAGGGACTCTCAATATATAAACTCGTCCCTGTTTTTCAAACAGAAAACTAAGTTGTATGAGTATTTAAGGAGAAGCAAGTGTGGTGTCGGTCGGAACGAAGTCTCGAAACAAATGCAGTTTTAACTATTGCACATCATTACCAAATCTATTTATTTTCAGATGTGTAAGTGTGGGCCTCCATAAGGAAGCATTTAATTCAATAAATACCAAAATGGTGTATTTTTTCGGAGTTCTTTGGGAATAACACCACATAAATTTGTATGTTTCAAAAAGTACAAACGTTTCAAGGTCTAAATCAGACCCCGTTATCAATAAACACTAAATTAAAAAATTACGAATCCTTTTAATATTTCAATTTCTAGTTCATCTGAAACGTTTGAACTTATTGAAATATACAGACTTTCAAGTTTATGTGGTGTTATTTCCAAAGAACTCCGAAAAAATAAAAACCAGAGATGCCGCAATTATCTTTCAGAACACAAAAGAGTTTGGTGTATTTTTATATTCACGCCAAATTATATAAGACTTTTTTAGGGTAACTTGTTGCCATTTCATTGCTTTAGTTGCAGCAAATATCTAAAAAAATTCTGATAGCATAATATCGGACTTAAATAAAGATGACTTGATGACTGGCATTTTTGTAAGGTCGCGGTAAAACTGACCTCATTCCATAAACCAACAAAGATTCTTCGAATTATAAACTTTTCAACAACGGAATAAGTAAACAATAACTTATCTTTCTCAAATCGTAGATAAGTAGTTTCATCAAAGGATGTGTCATTGTTGTTTTATACGACACGATAAAGCACTGTGTCATTTTGAGGTTTCCTTTCATAATTTAAAAATCTCACTGCTGTGTGACTAATAACCGGTTATTTACGTATATTCCAAGAACATGTTTACAGCTGTCACATATATTAAATCTCAAATACAGTGACATATTAATTCCCATGGAGATTGTTTCGAAAATAGGCCTCGTTCATAATTGGAAGAAAAAACAACAAATACACGGCCATTTACTCGAATCACTCACACGTTCATAACTCGAGAGAGAGATTATCGGTGGCAATTCACGACTTAATCTATTCACAATATTTTCCCATAATTCATTCGCGAACAAGAAGGCAACACAAGATTTACAATTTCCCGATATAGCGAATGTATTTTTAACAAACGGTAATAAATCTAGTGTGCCGGTACCAGCATGAACGGGGGTGTGAAGAGAGGTCAACACTCGACAGTGCATTACCATAAAATATGGAACTGTTTTAATTTTTATCGTATGGTAATGATAAACATCCAAAGTGATCAGTTTTTACCAGACACGTCTATATTCACAATTAAGTCATACAAAATAAAAAACGGTGTTTTTAGTCTAAATTTTGATGTCACTGATTGATGAAATTAACTTTTTTCTTTTGATTGCAAATTTGCCTACCATTTGCGGTTTCCACAACACTCTTTTTTTTTCGAGAAATGTATGATTCGGGAAACAGATATCTCTCGTTTTCTCACTGTCTTTATTTTTAGGGTTCCGTCTATACAATATACCGATACCCTTATAATATATTATAATATTATAAACTGCTGGACGGAAAGATGTTGAAATGTTTGGTATTCCTGCAATATACGTAGTTTTATTTCTATTGTGGTGTTATTCCCCAAAAAAAAACATAAAAGTAACCTTATAATATCACTCCGGATTTCTGCCTCTGTCACATTACAGCAATTTTCTCCTAAACTACTGGACGGAAGAGGTTGACATTTGGCTTCAATAAATAGTTTGGTGACCCGATCAGGAGTGCATATCGTAAATGAAGAAATTTAGGATATATAGATCGTTACGCGAACTTTACAGGAAAAATAAGGAAAAACCATTAATATTACTTTTGGGGAGCAAATTATAGAATTAAATAAAAATTAAAAAATAAAACATTTTTCAAACGCATCATGTAATATATCAATGAAAGTCCCATTCTGAGGAACACAAATATATATTTTTTTTCAAATTAAAAAAAATAATTTAAAATTTATTAACGAAATATACCAAATTTACCCATCCCCCCCTTATCTCCGAAACTATAAAACGTAAAGTTTTGAAAAAAATTGGAAGTATAGGGTCTGACCTGAAGTTTACTGGAAAAATAAGGAGAAATCTCTACTTTTAATTTTGGGGGGCAATTACAGAATTAAATGTAAAATATAAAATTAAAATTGTTTCTAACCCATCATGTTATAGATCAAATGAAAGGGCTCATTATGACGAAAACAAATATATTTTTTCCAATTTTTAAAATAAATAAAAATATAAAAAAAATTAAACATCACCCCCGCCCGAAAGAATCTTGAAGGTGGTACGGAACCCTCAGTATGCGAGTCCAACTCGCACTTGACCAATTATTCTTTATTTATATCACTCTTAGGAATGTATATAAATATTAGGAGAATTAAAATAATTGTTACTATTTTGTTACGAGTCAAGTATTAATCCTAATTTTATCCTTAAATTAAATAAATCTGAAAAGAAATATAAGTTTTAGTGTTTACAAATAGTTTTGCTCATCTGAATAACTATTGGACAAGATGAGAGAAACATATACAAAACAATAAATTATATACCTATATATTCAACGGTAGCAACAATTTAAAAACTTTTAGGTTCTTATTCTATGTAATTTTAAATGAGTTTTATTCATTTTATGTCAATTGAAAATAGTACCTAAAATTAATTAATAATGACATAATATTTAAAAAAAACTACAATTTTTCTCGGTTTCGAACCCGAGAACTTTGAATTTGCAGCCGTGCGCTTTAGACTTTGGACCACTTGTATTTAGAGAATATAAATCAGTCCCTTTATTGAGTGATAAACGTACTTTGTTTATTACGATAACAAAACTTAGAGCATATACCTTCTGGAGCCTGCAATGCACAATATCGTAGCAAGGCAAGAAAGAGAAGGCAATAGAGATAGTGACAGGCTATTACACTTGGTGTGGAAACAGCCAAACATACTTTCAATTTCAAATTTGAATTCTATTTGGATAATACCACAGAAAATACACATAGTACGTAATACCACAAAACGATAATTTTGTATATGCTCTAAGGTCCATAATTAAAACAATAACTTTTAGTTTTTTATGTTAAATTCACACAAATTATATGCTCAAAGGTCACTATTAACATAAACTGCCCGCTACCTCTAGAAGTATATGGTCTATAGTGCGATATTAAGGAATTTAACAAAGTCCAAAGTCATTCTTCTTTCATGTTCAATTATTGATTTTCTGTGAAAGAAGAGACTCTTAATATATTACCTGGTCTCTGTTTCTTAACCAGAGAACTGAATTGGATGAGCATTTCAAGGTCGAGCCAGTGTGTAGTGTCGGTCGGTCGCTTCAAAAAAAAAAAAACTGATTTATTATATATTTTTCCCATAGAATTTTATTGTAGAATATGAATTTTCAAAATCCTTTCTTTTCCAGAATTGAATACAATATTCCCTGTTCCAAAAGTACGTCGTAAGTAGTTCACATCATAAAAGATAAATTCGGTAAACCCAGCAGCAACATGCTTAACGTTTTGCTCATGTTCGAGCTCCACTTCTCGCCCCGATCCAGACTCTTATCACGTTTTGCTTGGATTGGCTGATGCGCTGATGTATTCCCTCAGATTTATTAAAATAAATTGAAAGCACCACCACCAACAGCATCGGGAGGCAATGGCAATGGCTTCTATGCAGATAAGTAAAACCGATCGCGTCCAGCGTCTCATTTCCTGCTGGAGGGTCGTACACCGCCGACGTTCCATCGCTCTTGCTCTTGAGTCGATTCTCTGGAACGCTAGATCTAACAGGGGAGATAAATTTTTGTTTAATCTGTACTAAACTTATCCAGTTTATACTTTAGAATTACCAGTAAATATAAGTATAATGGGTGTTTTTCTTTTTGGCTTAGTAACGTCTTAAACCAAATAAAATTGTCAAACAGTGTAATTTTATATTTTAGAATTGTGTCATTTTTCATAGTTTCTTTGCCATTGACAACGGGATCTGACATTCACCCCGAAACGTTTGGAAATATACAGTAATTTCGTGTTTTGGTGTTATTCCTTTACGAGAATTATTATATTTAAATCATCCCGTATATACCACTGCTTCTAACATTTTTTGAACCCTCCGCCCAATAACTTGAATATCCTTACTGCATATGCTCATTTAACCATATTTAAGTTTTTTTATTCACTTTGTATAACTATAGTTTTACTTAACTATTATTTCAACCACCTTGTATACACAACTAATTATGTGCCACCAATACAACATTTTTTTAACCACCCTGTATAACTTTAATTCTATTTCACTTTATATATACGGAACTGCTTATGTACCACCAAAGATCATAGTTAAGTGTGAGTATCTGTGTCTCGTATACTTCTAGTGGGTGGGCAAGAATTATATCAGATTGACTAAATGCATGTATGTATGTATAACTGATACCTGGTCAATAAGAGGTAGGGCTCCACCCCAACCACAACCTGTCACCTATCTAAAGGGTTTTTAACAAAAAAAAAGAAAGTTACAAAACATACAACATATGATTCAATGTCGGTTTCACAAATGGAATTATAAGCGGTTTATATAAAATTATATATTGGTAAGTGCTTTCAAGAAGATATTTGTGACTAGTGAATTTAGTATGTCTACTTGAACACACAGAACATTTTGTGAATATACGAGTATATGATATATTTGATTTTGATATGTATAAAAATTTTAGACAATTGAGTCGAATCATGTTTATTGTATGTGTAAAACGTCTAGTTTGTCAGTAGATGCCTAGATTTTTAACTACATATTTTGACATTCGACTTTTTAATATTTCTGTAATTTTTGACATTTGTTTAACATTTTGGTTATCTAGCTGTATTTGATAACTCTGAAGTTTTTGACTAGTTTTATAACTTTAATTCTATTTCACTTTATATATATGGAACTGCTTATGTACCACCCAATATAACATTTTTTGAACCCACCTGTCTAACATTAATTTCAATATTCCAACTGCGCAGATTGCTTGCAGCTTGAATTTCGATGCACACACACACACCTACCACCGTATACCATATAGAAAATATCGCTCACCTAATTTTTTTTTTTTTTTTTCGATACACTAATGGAATATTTTGCGTCATTTTGCTCGGCTGCAATGAAAACCGTTACAAACACCCTGTACGAAATACTTTCATGACATATCTTGACATTTAAGTTAGATATTTATGATGAAAACTTGACATTCACATTGATGTTTACCGTGTTTTTGCAAATATTTTTACGCTTTTCTGAAAAATGGTATGTTTTACGTTATAGATAATTATACGGAATCAAGCTGGAACATCTCTTTGTAAAATACTATTTAAAATATTCAAATTGGTTGAGCCGTTTGAGAGGAAACAGTGGATTTATTGAATTTCACTGAAATGAATTCCCTTAATTACTGTTTTTTTTTTGATTTTCTGGAAAACCGTAAATTTCACGTATTAGAAAATTATATGGTACCTTTCCGTATTATTCTTTAATACAATGCCGTTTAAATCATCAAATTTTCCGAAGCCGTTTTTGAATAAACACTGAGCATACATAAAAAACGTGACGATGAATTCAATTAAAAACCTTCTCATTTTTGAAAATCGGTTAATAAAACTGGCAATGCACCTATCGAATCCAAACTACTTTCCATTAAATAAACGAAAACCATAACTTTAACTGATACTTTCTCTAACACTGTTATTAATGTTCTTTAATGCTTTTTAGCAACGTATCTCAACAAATTGAATCCATTTCCATGTCAACACTTTAATTACAGCAGATAATTACAACAATTATTATAAAACTTTATTGTTAAAGTACGTTTCGCAATTTATTACTTTAGGTGACTAGGAGGTTTAGCCGTTGTGTGTGTGTGAACAATAATGATTAGTTTGTTTCCGTGTTGATTAAATAAATTCTCACCAATTAAGACACGATTTCAATCAGTACTTTAAGAATTTTATGGATATATTTATGCTGTAGTTGTATTGATTAAGATTTTTATTAAGACGTTTGATTCTTTAAGGTATTACAAAATCTTCAGTGCTTGTTGTGAGAGAGTTACGTTGATTATAAGATCAAACGAATATCCAAGAAACTTCATAAACAAAATTATTTAACAAAACGATAAGAAAATAAAAAAACAAAAAACAACACATAGAAGTTCTAATTTAACTAACAACGCCCAAAACTAATACAACTAGTAAATTATAAACATTTCCGGTCTGTCCAAAAAAACTAAAAATGTTTAGGAAATAAACATAAAGTAAAACCGGTTTATAAAATAAAAAATACACTAAGATCAACTTTGACAAAAACGAAACCAGAAAACGCCACTCAAAGTTCCACAAATTGCGTGTACAGTGCACCTTGTCTCTGCGTGAAAACAGATGAATCGTCAAAACTCCTTTAAATAAGACATATGGTCAGATCAAGATTGTACTAACGGATAATTGATTAACAAAAAACAATGATACAAGACACAGTAATTACGTAAAGAAGAACACACTAAGAAAAGAAAAACAAAGACTGAGTCCACATGACGTTTTATAATGAAGAAATTGGAACACGATGACAAGAGATCCTGTCATCAAAAAGGAAACTTCATCAATCAATTGAAAAGTAGGAGAAAAATCAAGTGAACTAATATTACTAAAACTTCTTCAGAAAAATCATTGTTCGACAACGATTCCTAATAAGGAATCGAAACGTCACATCGCACAGAAAAATAAAATACAATAGACATTCAAAAATATTATAAAGGAGAACTATTTGACAAATCCATAGGCCTACTACCTCTGAGTTAATGCTGCGAGAGAGTTTTCTAGAAGAAAGCAAATTTCTCTTAAGATCAATCGTGAATCCCGACACGGGCATCCGGGGACGCGATCTTAGGATTTAAACACATAGATTTATTGATTAAATCCATAGAAGAAGATACATATTTGAAGGCTGTTTGAGCTAAGACAATCTCGTTATAGTATTAAATTTACATATTTTGAGGTCCTCGGAGAGGAGCGATCACCCCCCATCGCCCCTCTGGATTCGCCTCTGTCTTAGGTACAACATCTTAATTTTCAATTACTCAACTTACCTATTTTTCAGAAACCATTTAGGAATGAAAAATCAAGTGAACAATCACAATGCCTATTTACCTTTTCAATCATTCAGAAACTACATATACAATATTGCAGTAAATTTCTTCTTTTTATGCAATAAGTATCATAGTTTTCAATTTATTACCAAATTTTCAAATTATTTTTGGAAATCATAATTTACCAGTAATTTTTGCAGTTATTTATGTGTAGGATTGAAAATCTTGTGCTGTTCTTTAGATGTGACTCTGAATTTTGTTTTTTACTAGAAATTGTCTTCTAAATGATATTTGTGGCATATTCTTGATTATTTTAAAGTTTTCTTGGGAATAACACCACAATTGAAAAGAAAACTGTATATTGAAAGAAAATACCAAACGTTTCAAAGTCGATTCTGACTTCGTTGTCAATAGATTTAAATTATATATTGAAATTGTAAATTGCAAATTGGAAGTTTAAATTATAACATTTAAATCGACATAATAAAAATTTTGTTGTTTTTAAATAAACAAGTAGCACAAAAAATTCTAAAGATCATGTATTAAGTTGAACAGCTTTCAAGTTGGAAGAATTTGAAAGAATTGACTTTAGAATTTATAAGTGGCGTTCCTAGGTACGACTTTGTTATAAGATAGCGCATTCGCCAAAAATGCGATCAAAATTCTGAAAACTTAGGAAAAACCTTATGAACTATCCCGATACTGGGTTGTTCAAAAGGAGATGACCATTAATAATTTTCTTATACCGGTGAAACTTCAAGACCTTTAGAAGTAAGGAAAAAAGAACATCAATATAACATTTCCAGAAGACATGTGGACAAATCAAGCCATAGGATAGACTGGGATAAAACAAAGATTTTGTTGAAAGAAGAAAATTTAAAAAAGAGAAAACTTAAAGAAGCCAGCTGTATGATGATAAACAACACTGAAATCGGAGCACCTTCAGCCGACCTTCATTTGGACTGGAGGAATTTACTGCAAACAGAACAAAAAAACGGTAACCTCAGCGTCAAGTGATCGCCAAACGACAAATTCTCAGTGTCAAATTTTTTGACAAGCAACAAATTCAAGATCAAAGCGAAAATTTTTTTAGAAAAAACCTCGAAAACAACACTAAGCGATTGACAGCGACTCCAGACTCGGAGTTGAAACGTCTCCATACACAGGAAAAAAAATTGGAGGAGAGAAAACCCAATGAACAGACAAAATAACATTAATAATTTCTTCCTTAATTGTCGGTAACCAGATACGATTGAAATCTACAGAAGTAGAAGCAATACAATCATCTTCATTCAAAAGAATTAAGGCAGACTCTTTTATTTTTCGTTTTGTGTTATGTTGTTCTTTGTGAAGTATAGTTGAATTGTCAAATTGTATTTTATGGTGGCGTTACATTGACGACATTTTCGTAATTTGAGAACACAGCCTTGAAGAACTAGTTAAATTATTAAATGACATAAATAACAAAGAACCAACTACAAATTCACCCTAGAAATTGAACAAAATATCAAACTGTCTCTCCTAGACATATTAATAACAAAAAATAATTTTCATTCGAAACAGACGTTCATAGAAAACCTACTCATACTATCAGATACCTAAATTTCATTTCAAATCATCCGAATACAGTAAGGAAAGGTGTTATTAAGTTATTATATGATAGAGCAAAGACCAACTGTTCTGATAATAATAAATTCAACAAAAAAAAATCATAAAAAATGTTCTCACTGGAAACAATTACCCTATAAAATTTATCAATAGAGAGTTACAACAGACTTGAACAGAAAATAAACCTTTCGAATCAACCCAGAACTGCTCTTGTTAACACTGCTACTCAGAACAACCACATTACATTTACAACTATACCATACATACAGGGTCTGTCAGAAATATTGAAAAGAGTGCGCAACAGATTTAATGTTAAAACAACATTCCAAACAAGAAATACACTGAAATCACTAATATCGAAAACAAAATAAACCAATAAACTCAGAACTCAAAAAACTACATTTACAAGATTCCTTGCGAATGCAATAAATGTTATATTGGAGAAACATCGAGACCATTAAACGTACGAATAAATGAACACAAGAATTACATAAAGAAACGACAATTTCAAAAAACATGCATGGAACCTAGGCCATAAAATACAATTTGACAAGTCAACTATAGTTCACAAAGAAGAACATACAATAAAAGACTCTGCCTTAATTGCTTCTACTTCTGTAGATTTTAATCGTATCTGGTTATCGACAATTAAGGAAGAAATTATTAATGGTCATCTCCTTTTTAACAACCCAGTATCGGGATAGTTCATTAGGTTTTTCCTAGGTTTTCCCTTATGACGTTAATGGGATCACTGAAAAAGCAGAATTCTTTGATCGCATTTTTGGCGAATACGCTATCTTATAACAAAGTCTTACCTAGAAACGCCACTTATAAATTCTAAAGACAACTCTTTCAAATTCTTGCAACTTGAAAGCTGTTTAATTTAATAGATGATCTTTAGAATTGTTTGTGCTACCTATATATCTATATATAAATAGGCAAAGACAAAACGGTTAGATACCATTTTCTCCTTTGTCTGTCAACTGATATTCTTTATTTTTGTTTTGTTTAGTAGCAATTGACGACCTTCAGTGCAGAATGCTAAAATTTATTTATAATATTAGTTCATTCATTAAATAGAATATAATAAAAAACATTATTTACGTCCATATGTCAATGCCAAACAGATAACAGTGTCGCCAGATTGCTTGAAGAGAAAATCGTATGATGGATTAACTCGAATGTAAAAGACGAATTAAATTAAACTAAAAAGTAACAAATTTTGACCATTCCTAAAGTTATTCAACATCGTCATGCTATTGAAATTTGGTTTGTCAACTAAAATAAGAATTATGTTACAAATAATGAATTTATTTCTGATAATATTTTATTAATTTTAATGTTACACTTTCAATTTAAAGATTATTTTAATTTTTACCGTACAAATTTTATATAATTTGAATAAGATTACAAAAAATGTGAATTAATGAACTGATTGTAATATTCAAGACAAATAGTTATTTTGACATATCAGAATATTGTTTAGTGTTAGATTAATATAGCACGATGGTAAAGATAAGTTGTAAATAGTAAATAGTCATTGCTAAATACTATGTGTTAATTACTAAGTTAATGAAATTATGTTGAATCTTAATATTTTGGTTGAAGGTTTATTAATATGTACTTATGTTTTGTAGTTATTTGGAATGTAATAGTCGGTCTAACACCTTCATTCTAACTTTTGAGTTGGTTGATTTCATTTTCCGCTTACGAGCAAAATTGTTAACTGTGAAATGTCAGAATGAAGGTTTTTATTTCGGTTTATTTCTTACTATTGAAATTTTTCAGTCTCAAATCAAAAAATATTTTTTAAAAATATAGGTATTAACTAATGTTTTAAATATTACATTTATTACTAATTGATTATTTAATTTAATGTTAATATTAATTTTTTTATTTTAAAAATTATAACTACATATTTGAATATATTTAAAGACCGAATTTTTCAATTATTTCTAGGTAGGGAATCAGTTAGTTACTGTTTTGTGTTCATGCATTTGATCAAATAAACCATTTAGTTATTATTACATGGTTACATTCCTGCAAAATTCTGGTTTTATTACAAGAATTTTACCTTAAATAAACATGCCATTGACATTTTACCGATCTGTATTTAAAATATAAAGAAATTCAATGCATTTACTGTTTTGTTGTGGTAAGTTAGGTATATACGTCTAATCTACAAAGACATATATTTTTCTTGAACACATTCAACACGGTCAAACTATTAAGTAATTATATATGGAAGAAGCGTTGTTAAATCATCTTTGTTAGTTCAGCATCAAGCGTTGTTTATTGTTCAGTAGTAAAACGGTCATGTAGATCAGTATTAATTTTTCGGACAAGTAGCAGAAACTTTCGTTTTAACTATTCTCTAAGTTTTTGTTGTGAATTTAATTATTTTATTACTACATTATTTTCACAATCTTCCAAAGGTGTGGTGTAACAAATTGACAATCAGTAGAAAATAGAAAATATATATTAAAGATTGTCGTTTCCCACCATGCATGTAGCAAAATTATTTGGAATACCTATATGTGATAAAATTCTCATATATTTGTTTTATCTCAATATATTGGTTAATATAACATAAACGATTTGGGGAGGGGGAGATTTCATGACGTCTTCTTCTCCGGTTTCTTCTCCACTTTATTTCTGATAGACATATACTTTTGATAAACCTAACCTAACCTCAATAATGTTCACAATTTGATGAAATAGGGTCGAATTTCGATCACTGGGCGACCACTATTTTATATATAATCAACAAAATTTTTATTATGTTAACTTAAATGTCATAAATCAAACTTCCAATTTGCAGTTTACAATTTCAATACATAATTTAAAGCCATTGACAACGAAGTCAGAATCGACTTTGAAACGTTTGGTATTTTCTTTCAATATACAGTTTTCTTTTCAATTGTGGTGTTATTCCTAAGAAAACATAAAAATAATTTACTAGAAATGTTTCGAAACTCACCTAACTACTTGAATTATACTGCAGATTCGATGAAAAAAACCGCAATATCCTTTTGCATTTATAATTGCAATAGATCTGTGACAAACACCACATATCAAACATTTAATTGTTATCCGTAGCAGTGATAAAATCATGCAGCGTGATCTACCCGACATCCACACCATAATTCAATCAGCATTACGTAAACTCACTCCAAACGTATATATATACCTAATAAAACAACTTCATTTCGACATATGTATAAATTGCGATTATTAACAACACCACGAACGGCATCCACAATCGCTCCATAATAATCCGTAGTCATTGTCGTCAGATTGAACAACCCCATAAATAAAATCAGTTCATTTGTCGGCTTCGTACTTGGTCTATCTCGTACAGATCGTAGTCAAAGGTAGGTGTGTTAAGAGATACTTGTTTTTGCCTTTTTGCGATACCTTAGGCGTGACTTGCTTTCACATGTGTTGGAAAACAAACATTCGTTTTCAACGTTCGACACCTATCGCAACGCGTATGTCACTAAATAATACATGGAGTTTGATGTGTAAAGGAAAAACACGATTTTTTTATAAAGAGTCGTAACTATAATGCATATCGAAAATGGTATAACCTATCGTTAAATTAAAAACCAAGAACGTGGGAGATAAGCTTGCTGGGTTTAAAGTAATTAGGTGAAGAGAGAGATAAGCCATCTTTGGCATTTGTTATAGGTTTATAGTCACTGGTAGCTTATATCTGGGTCTCGATTTTTTGTATTATTGCACATTTTTAACCGACTTCCAAAAAGCAGGAGGTTATCAATTCGTCGCGTATTTTTTTTGTATGTATGTTACCTGATTTCTTCTCCTGTGGTGAACCGTTTTGAATAAATATGGTCTTGTTTAATAGAGTATATATCCGGATTGGTGAAACTTAAAATTTGGGAAAAAAATTATATTGGTAAAGTGATGAAATTTGTGAATGAACACATGCGTGCATGGAAATCGACCAATATCCCTAACATATTGGTCGATTTTTCGAAAACTCCTTATGGATGCGTATAGTTTTTAATATTTAATCTATTAAGGAAGATCCCTAAGTGATCTTATATACTTTTCTGCGACGTGCAACTTGCAGTTTTGCAGAAAATCGCCGAAAATTCCAAAATTCTTATCAAAAATTTCATCGAAATAACATAACGGACATTTCCTCATAAATATTTTAATTCCAACGTAATAGTGCGGGAATTTTAGGCACTGGAAGCTTTAATAGCGAATTTTCTATGTACATCTCAAGCATATGGGTATTAAAGCATAGTATTTTCGGCTCCTTAAATCAATGAATACCAAGCTCGTTTTGTTTGTATACCAGGCAAATACCTATTTAAATGAAAATTTTTCCATTTTACGAAGACGATGCTTTTGGTTGTCACAATTTCCCACATGTCAAACTCTAAATTGCTATTTGGTGCGTTTATACATAGGGTGTTTAGTTATAGCAAAGAAAATCACAAAGTTAAGTGATAGAAGGAGTTGCATTTATATGATAATTGAAATATAGGAAGAGGTAGAATGATCTTGGTCCATAGGCAGCCGTATAAACAGCATGGTTGGAATGTAGGGTGGAGTGGACATTAGGTGGTATAAAAATGTTGAAAAAAATGTGAAATTAAAATTATATAGGGTGATTAAAAAACTGTTATATGATGTGGACATAAACAAATCATATACAAGATGGTTGAAATATATGCTGGAGTTGAATTATATTTATACAGTGTGATTAAAAAATTATTTATTTTATAGCCCATAAGAAGTTGCATAAAGTGTGGAGAGGAATTAATGTTACACAGGGCGATAATATAAGATGTTAAAAAAGAAATGATTTATGGGGTAGCCCACAAGGAGTTATATACTATGGTTGAAATATAGGACGGATTTGACTCCGTAAATATGGGATAGATTCTACTCCGTCCTATAGTTTACAGAAGGCAGCTAACAAATTTATGCTTGCCCGTGGGCAGTCGTATGTACAGGATGGTTGGTACATAGGGTGGAGTGGAATTATCTATTATTATACAGAGTTGTCAAAAAAAATTTAAAAAAATATATTTTGGGCTTATTAAGTCAACGCGTTCTAGTACATTTTTTTTATTTAACCAATATATATACACAATAATATCAGGACATTATTATATAATCTCCACAGAGATAATCGGAGTCACCTGTTCGTGGTCTTGGCATAATACCTAAAACTAATAATATATAAACCTATCCTATGGAAACTATATACTTAACATAAAGGAAAATATCTAAGAATACATAGAATAAAAAAGAACACAAAAGAAAAAAAAAATAAAACATAATAATTTTTCAGGAAGTTCAGTACAGTAATTTATTGTTTTGTATAAATTTTATGTGTTTGTAATGATGTTAGCTAAGAACAAAACGAACTTTTCTTTGACATATTGTCTTCAAATACTTATTGAGAAGAACAAAACTATTTACAAACAGTGACATCTCAATATCTAAACTTATACTTGTTTGCAGATATATTTACATTAAGAAATAAATTAGGATTAATACTTGAGTCGTAACAAAATAGTAACAATTATTTTAATTCACCTTATATTTATCTCCATTACTAAGAGTGACATAAAGAAAGAAAAATAGAGACAGTGAGATAACTAGTGAAGGGAAGAATATTTCGCTTCCATCGTTCAGTCTCAAATGACTGCCGCTCTTTTTTCATTTTTAACCACCTTCTTTCCCGATTCTTTCTATTACTTTCCATACACCGCACTTTAGTGTTTCTGCAGTTAAGTTATTTTCCCTGGCACTGTTATTGTTCTTTAAATGCTTAATAAAATTCTCTACCTCTTTCTTAGTGAGTTTCTTTAAAAACTGTTCATCTAAACTTCCTGCACCATGTCCACTCATTCTTCTTCAGTGACAGTTAACGACTTAGATACATAGTCTGACATCTTTTCAGTTTTCTTTCTATGTCCCCTAATAATATTCGCTCAAGAGTTTTTAAATAAATGTGAACTATTCCGCTATTTCATTTTCTTTTAGCTTTCCTTTTCATGCGATCGTATACGGCTTCGCTGTTTTCACTACGTTTTTCCATAGATTTCAAACGTGGCTTGTTCCCACTATCCAATATTACCTTGTACTTCTCGCCAAATAACATATTTATTTTGTTCTTTGAGATGTTACCTAGAATTTTATCGGCAACCGCCTCTACAACTTTCCCGACCTGGTCCTATACGCTCGCTATTAGTTCTTGGTGGGAGTTTGGTTTCTAACTCCCTGTAACTTCTTGCTCTAACTGCCTTGCTATTGATAGGTTCTTCAGTTCGGCTACATCATATCTCTTTTGTGCTTCCCTTTTTTTTCTTTCATGCTATTTGGTAACACCTATCTCATTTCAAATGTGATCATTATCGCTATCAGCATTACTATACGAGAATCGGAAACTAAAACCATCTCTGAAATTTGTTTTGCCACCAGGTAAAATTGGAGTAAAAATGAAAATCTTCCATCATGTCTGAAAATAATGCCCACAAACTCTGAATATATACTCGATAGGTGTCATAATTATGATACCGAAAACAATAAATTAATCTTATGTTAATAACAAGGCAGACGGCTGAGATGTCCATATTAAATTTCATTTCCAAACCCGTTGTTTCATCTTTTTTGTTCACCCACGCTAGTTCGTTTTAAAGCCTCGATTGTCATTCGATAGTTGTAAATAGGTGTAAAAAATGAAGAGTTGCGTGTCGGTCTCAGATATTAACATAAATTCGATAAGCGATATGAGATAAAGTCCATAAGCGTATCGCAATCTAAAACAAATCTACCTCTCTAAACTTTAAAGTTCTTTTTTAGTCTCTCTGGTTTCGAGAAACGTAAAAGCAAAATGGACGACCAGTCTGGGTTTCGAGATATGATTTGATAGTAGCAAGGACTGTTCGGCATTTAATCTCTTCGTTTAATGGTATAAATTATTCATTTTGATAAAAGCGAATAGGTAAAACTCATTCCATAATCGCATCTTTCGATAAAAACTTATACAGGTTGTTACCTCTCGAGGCAGCGGCGTAACAAAAGAATTGTTTGATTGAATTCCGAACAGGCCATGACGTATCGCGGAAAAATCGCAGGAATGCTCGAAGCTCTATTTGATACTTTTTGAATGGATTAGTCACTAGAACATAATTGAAAACCGTACAATTTACAAGCAATCCACTTGTGTCATCACCTCAGTAATAATTTATCCTATATGATACGATACAGTAAATTCGTAGAAGTAAATTATTTAAATAACAAAACTTCGCAAAAATATAGATTTTTACTTTTTTGCTTACATTATTACATCTTCAACTGTTTCGAAAATATTATGTGTTTTCAGATTTATTACAAAATTTTCATTAAAAAAAAATTATTCTATTTCACAAATTTGGTACATTATACTCAATACTTAATTACCATTTAGCTCTTGATATTGAGATAATAAGTAAAAACCACTCCTGCGTTCCTTTTTACTAATTTGAAAAAAAACTGTTTTATTTATTTTCGTTAAAATTCATAGCCTTAGCATCTTGTTGTCTGCCTGCATGACAGTGGTGATCAGTGTGCTATTGTCTGTTGAATTGCTTTAACTGTACCAAATAATATCAGAAAAATCGTTCATTTAACAGAAATGCACAAAACAATTCTAAAAATGATTGGTAACGGAGATAACACACGGACACAAATAGAAGTTTCCCGCTTATTTCATGAAAATTTTCCAAATTTGCAGCCTGTATCCCAAGGAACAATTAGCAAAATAGAAAAGCATTTTCGCGAGCTTGGTTATGTAAGACAGATAAAAAAAGCTGCCAATGCTCTAAGTAATAATACGAAATTGGATATTATGCTTGAGTTTCAAGAAAACCTTCATAATTCTGGTCTGTTCAACATTAGCTACACATAAATTAAAGGAAAGTAAAATGCATCCCTATAAAATTATGTGGACTCAGGAGCTCATGGAAGACGATTTCGATAGGAGAACGTATTTCTGTTAACAAATGATAACAATGTGATCCAATTAGAAGATGTTTTGTTTTTTGACGAGAGCGCATTTACACTTCACGGTCATGTTAATCGTCAAAATTTCCACTATTGGTCTAATGATAATCCTCACTGGATGACAGAGACACACACGCAATACCCTGAAAGTTAATGTTTGGACAGGAATTGTTAGAAATCATATCGTAGGTCCCTTTTTCATTGGTGGCAACTTGAATGGAGATAAATATTTAGAACTGCTCCAAAATAATGTCATGCCAACTTTGACAAACTTATATCCTGATCCAGTAAACCCCCAAGTTACTGCCAATACAATATGGTTTCAGCACCGCCCCATTACGAAATCCATGTCCAGCAGTATCTGAACCAAATGTTCCCAAATCGGTGGAATGGGAAGCGCGGATCGATAGAATGGCCAGCACGATCTCCTGATTTGATGCCATGTCAAAAGTACTGTATACAAAACTAAACCCCCCAACCTAGATGACGTAAAAAGAGGAATCACGCTTGCAATTAGATCAGTCACGCCTGATATTTTGAGTAACGTTAGAAGACATGTCTATACCAGATTAGCATGTTGCCCAGACGTTCGCGGCGAGCATTTTGAACATTTCCTACATTAACTGTATTTGTTTTTTATTTATATATATATATATATATATATATATATATATATATATATTATTAAGAAATAATCAGTATTACTTATTAGGTTTTAGTGTAATGTAGCGAATTTGTGAAATAAAATAATTTTCTTTTTATTAATGTTAATTTTTGTAATAAATCTGAACCAGTTGAAGATAGGTGTAGGACGTTGTACATGAATCTTCTGGAGAATCCAAAAAATAAATAATATACAGAGGCTTGCATTTAAAATAAGAAAGTTGGTATAAAATGCGAATTTAAAAATACAACATGCCCTCCTTTATTAGTTATCGAATTTATTCCATTTGGCTGTTCCACACTGTATGTACGGTCCCGATTAGATAAGGACAAGAGGTTTGGAGTAGTTAAAGAGTTATTTCCTCGTAGCCAAAGGGGAGATGTTAGCAAGGGATCAATTAGAGACAAGCAAGAAACGGCTGGTGTTGGTAGCGCCCTACAACCGTAAAGGTGTATTCAAAATAATTTTGTTTAAAGAACATCATTTCGAAGGACGATGCTTGTACTCGTAGTCTACATAGAATGGAATCAAGTGATAGGGGATAGTCAACATCTGGTGGAAACACTGATTCTGGTAGGAAGGAAGGCGGTACCAGGACTCTTAAGGGATCGATTCTTGGGCCAGCCTTGCGAAATCTAATGTAAGATGTAAGACTTAGAGTGGAGCTACTAGAAGGTTGTGTTACAGTAGCCTTCGCCGATGACTTGTACTTAGTTCTGGAGCGAAAGGCCAAAAGGATATGTTAACACAAGGTGACGTTTTTGGGAAACTCGGAATTCGGGAGGTCAGAATGACTTTCTAACCAAGGTAAGTACTGAAAGTAAATAAAAATGCTGAGAGGAACTTGGGGTCAACAATTTAGAAATCTGATGGTGTGTTGAGAAATATTTTGGAATAGGTTAGAAAGTTGAGAATTCTCAGCAAGTGGACTGTATGGATTCTAATTATTTGTAAAGTAACAATACGTTGTCATGACTTATAAACGCGCCAAATATTATCTGTGTTGTCTACTACAATATGTCAAACGACAAAAAACATAAAACATTAAATTCTCGCCTTCTGACAAAATATATGCTCTGGCCTTAACTGAAGTCTTAAGCATTTAACGTTGGAACAGCATTTTAGTGATTTAGAAGGAGTTAATGCCGCAAGAATGACAAGAACCAAAAAGGCTTGAGAAACTGCTTCTTTAAAACCACTAACATCCAAATACCTAAAGTACGCCCATGTAAATATTCTCAATTAAAAGATTAATTTTCGATAGCCTAATCTTTCTTCAATAATTACTTTGAATGCCCTTAATAGTTTTTATGACTGTCTTAAGTATTAGGTAGTAAATTAATATCGTTTTTATGGGTACACATAACACATTAACACTTTAGAGAATGCAGTTTTCTCTGATAAATAAAATCGTAATATCAATGTGCAAACATTTCAATCCAAATGATTATCGAATACAATGTATTTCTGCACATACGTTTGTACATTCGACTCATATAAGAGGCATGTTTGATCTCAAAAAACTGAGTATGGGGTTTTGTTTCCTAAACAGGTAGAAAGTAATGTGACATAATTTTAAAATTATACGTGTAAAGTTTCTATATATGAGGGTAGTTTGGTAAGCTTTTGGGCGGATTCAATGTTGAAGCGGAAAGTACCGTATTTGGCCGAAGAAAAATGGCTAAGATCTGCTATTCAACCAGCAGATTCTCCAGCTTTTTATGGTATCCCTTTCTTGTTACACTTGTTTATTTACTGGGTTTTTTATCGTATTCACAACTTTAGTTTTTATTTAGGATGATTAATTCGATTAATTAATTAATTGTCGAAGGTTTCTTATTTTGTCAACGTAAAACGAAATTTTATAACATTAAACATTTTTATGATGTAAAAAATCATTAAAAAGAATATTAAAGAAGTATACTTCTTCATATAATACATCAAACAAAAAGGTCAGTTATGAGAACTAAAATTATATATCTATATATATGTAAAGGAGTACCAGAATATCTGGGATCCCCTTTATGTTTATGTTATGGGTATTTTCTAAAATGTCATTGATGTGTCTTGACTGACATTGAATTCACTATAGAAAAAATAATTTATACTTTTTAGCGATCGACAAATAAACTTTAAATGTCGTTTCTTTGTTTTCCAGGTAATGATTGTACCTTACGATAATGTAATTAGTGTTCTATTAAATGTCATAATTAAAATAAAACTTTGTTGTTTAGAGCAATACATAGTTTAATTTGTCGTCATCATAAATTCCTGAAAAATAAAAAAATACGGTAATTGTCTTATATATATATATATATATATATATATATATATATATATATATATATATATCTCAGTTATGAGAACCAAAACTATATATATATATATATATATATATATATATATATATATATGTATATATAAATTAATTTTAAAATGCATAATTTAAAAGATATTAGCAAACCTATAAGAGAAACTACTGAGCATAAAGTTTCAAAAAAGTGTACAGAAAAACCTAAGTGAATTTTGGGGAGCAATAAGATAATTTAATTATTATTTGACAATTTAGCTGGTTTATACTAAACGGAGAATGAGTATGCGAGTCCAACTCGCACTTACCTAAATGAGTTCGTTATTGCCCTGATTTTTTGAGGATTTTACTACTAACATTCTCTCATTTCTTCACTACTCAAGTCATTAAAACCAGTCTTTCGCATTCTCAAAATCATATTTAGCAGTTTCCTTTACGATATAGGATCAGAAATCATTAATGTGTTGTGCTTTCAGTCTTTATAATTACAAAAATGTTATTAAGGTGGAATTGATATGAAGGACGCCACTGTTCTCGTGTAGATACAAATGTGTGCAACGTACACAATGTACATGTAATGCTTGTAACACTAGCTGGTTATGAATATGCATTTATGTCAGTATAGTGGTTAATGATAATTATCAACTTCAATTTGTTTGTATTGTTAAACTGTTTAGTCAAAATTACGAAACAATGTTACATTTGTATCAAATTTCAAACTGACATTAACTGTTTTTTTTTTCTGGATATAGCATCTCTGGGTTGTATTTATATTACATCAATTACATCAAAAACTATACCTTATAACACAACCTAAAAATTAAAAAAAAATCCGCTCTTATAATTCCTTGCGAATGTAACAAAATTGTATATTGGACAAACCTCTAGACCTCTAAGAGTACGATTAATTAAACACAAAAATTACATAAAGAAACGAAGTCATACATTTTTGAACATGCCTGCGAACGATGTCATAAAATTATAGAATTATAGGGAAAATAAAAAATAATAACTTTTTAAATGCATCTTGCAATACATGAAATGAAAGGGCTGATTATGAGGAATACAAATGTATATTTTTCATATTTTTTAAATTAATTGTTTACAAGATATTTTTAAATAATTTGTCTAACAAATTTAATAATTTGTTATTTAATTTAAAACTTCACATATTTTCCCCTTTATCTTCCAATCTAGAGAGCCTCACTATTTAAATTTTGAAAAATATATTTTATTTGTATTTTTTAATAATTTGAATAACAGATTTAATAATTTATAATTTAAAACTTGACCTATTTTGCCCTTTATCTTCCAATCTAGAGAGCCTCACTATTTAAATTTTGAAAAATATATTTTATTTGTATTTTTTAATAATTTGAATAACAGATTTAATAATTTATAATTGAAAACTTGACCTATTTTGCCCTTTATCTTCCAATCTACAGAATCTACAGAGACTCAAAACTCAGACAGTAGATTATAAAAGGCATCCCTGAAAGTTTATTAGTAAAATAAAACTCTAATGTTAATTTTGGGGGCCAAATTAGAAAATTAAATACATATTTTTATAAAAATCAAGCGAATCATGTAGCAGATAAAATAAAAAATCTGTGTATAGAAAATATAAGTGAATATTTTTTATAAATTTAAAACGCTTCCGTTAAAATATATTAGGGTTAATATGAGAAAATGTACTCATTCGCTGCTTGTCTGAAACTGGAATATTAGAATCTTGAAAGTGGTACGGAACCCTTAGTTTACGAGTCTAACTCGTACTTGACAAAATTATTTATTTCTTTATCTCACCTCAACGCATACAAAATTTGGACACACTCCTTTGAATTTTGTCAAAATCATAACAATGGAGTTGGAACAAAGTGGTATCTTCTGCAATCCTGTTTAGTAGTTTGCATATATTTTTGTGAATCATTTTTGAGCTTCGATACCAATAGGACTTTTGATCGGGACATCAAACACTACAATCCAAAGTGTGGACGAAGTTGGCCGGAACTTAATTGCCATTGCTTTGGTTTGGAATCCTTTCAAATACTTATTTGTTGCGGAACTGAAGTGAGGAGCGAAAACAACCAAGGAATAAACAGAATATTTTTTCTTTCTGAACTCAAGCTTAACTGGATTACATAAAACAACTTCATGCCATATCTGCCGAATCCGGCATCATCAAAAACATTTTCAATCCCTGATTCGGGAGAGCTAATACGTCATACACACCATAGCGGAAAATGTTTCGTGGCTTGAAGTCAGACAAAAACAGCAACCTGATAATTTTCTTACACTTAGTATTAGAAAATTTTAAGAATTCTAAAAAAAATCTAATTAAAACATTTCCACTAATGCCCTGCTGGGCAGGAAAAGACAGATACAAATTATAAAAGCATCCATTAAAAATCTAATTATTTCTTTCATTTTTTCCCCATTCACCCCGGTATACCTGGAAGCGAAGTGATATTTCACACTTATCAGAGCGATATGAAGTAGTGTAATTTTTACATAAAATTTTCCGCTACAGTTTTCCATTAATTTGACGGCCTTATCTTAATGATTCTTAGTTTAAACTTGGCGGAGCTTTTAAAAACCTCCGATCGTATCGTGCCCCCCTTATCTGGTTCCGACTTGTTGTTTATAATAGCAGTTCCTTTTTCACTATTATTCTAACTTTTGGCCTCGCTACGGAGCTATGAAAAATTTAACTTCAGATATATCGCGAATGTGGACTTTTTGTTTTGCGAATATTTGAAGTCAAATACGAATCTATCTTCTCTTATCGCACGAGAAATATGCGCTAGAAGATACGCCAAAATTGCCTCAATCAAATTTTGTATATTAAACTGTTAAATTATTCATATGGGCGTTTTAAAGTTTGGGTTATTACTCAAAAAAAAAAATCAATATTATCTGTGTTCTATACATACTGCGGACCATTTTGCTATGACAATTATTAACTCGCGGAACCGCAGTAATATGTTACAAGAAATGGAGGTTACTACTACTAAGTAGGCTAATCATGAATCTGAAAGACTTTCAGTTAGGGATGTCGGAACTGTCAAAAAGTATCGATATATATTGTATCGATATTTTTTAAAAGTATCAATATCGATATTGATATATCGAGAAAAAAATATCGATATATCGATATATCGGTACTATTTTAGAACAGTAGTCTGTCTATATATATATATATACTTAGTAATTTGTTTAACTACTGTATCTGATAAAGTTATATGCAAACAATTTATATATAGGTGGTAGGTAGACTGGATTACAAAATTTAAAAATATTTTATTTTGAGACTTTTTCACAGTTTAAGGTAGTAATATATTGTTAAATTAACTATATACTACTACTTCTCATATTTTCTGAAAATTTAGATGTCGTTCTAATGATCATTTATACACTCTCATATATACCCCCCTCTACCTCATGCATCAGAAACATATTTAAAATTAATATTAACTTCAAGCACTTAGGCAACATATAGCATAAATATAATAAATTAATTATACTTGAAAGAATTCTGCTAATCTTTGTGTTCAAAGATCCTGTATCTCAACTTGTTTGACAATATATTGGCTGTTTTCCAATTACCGCACAATTGCGCACAGTGCGGCACAATGCTGAGCATTAAGTGTTCCAATTACAGCACTGGCTGGCACAAATGGACACAAGAAATAACTGTGTCTTTGGGATGTTTTATGAAAGTACTAAGTAAATATAAAACTTTATCATAAAGAATGAAGTATGTTCCAATTAACGCCCGAAAATTACGACACAGAGCGACACAAAAACACTTTGTGCTCTAGTAATTGGAAAACAGCTAGTATTAATTTTATATAACCAAAGAGGTTAATACTGTAGAGCACGTGAAGTAGCGAAATTCATGTAATATCAATAAAAAGAGAGAGAGAGAGAGAGAGAATAAGCGTGTCGTTCCTGATTGGTCAGTGTCAGTGGTGACGCCTACTATTCGTAGGGTAGAGACATAGCAAACGCTCCCTGATATTTTCTTTCTCTTTCTATTATTATTACACTGACACTTACAGTAACGCCCATACCTAATTCACTCTACGTATAAAGCTCTTTGTATATAACACGTAACAAACATAAGGAAAAATATCGTTTTTGATAAGTTTTCGATACTTGGTTTTTATATCGATATATCGAATAAAATTATATCGTGTAAAAGTATCGATATATAAAACAAAAAATATCGATATATCGATATATCGATATTTTTCCGACATCCCTACTTTCAGTGGTAAAGCCGTTAGGTTGAACTTGAAACCAAAATAACTGGTCACTACTTTGAAGCTCCTTTTGGTTGCTCGAACTGTCATAAATTACAGCGAAAAGATAACGGAAGCCCCTAATTGTTCAAGCGAGAATGATACCTATACTTGACAAATACAGGGTGAGTTTGTTTTGATGATCAGTATGGGGAAACTTGCGGAGATAGAGCTATGGTTAAATTGGGGAAGATTTGCAGTTTTACTGGCCCAATTTAATGACTCTTTCGGATTTTTGTAAAAAGTCATGGCTTACTAGATACTTTGTAAAAACGAAATTCTGTCGATTTAGTCAAATCCCTCTAGCTCCTTTGTTTTTGATTTTATAAATGAAGTGTAAATATCAAAATTGAAGGGAAGTGTATCCCGAATATGATTGTCATGTCCTCGTTTGCGTGACAGCTCTCGTTTTCGAGATATGACACAAACTTATCTTTTTTTGAATGGAAACCATAGTTGGCTATGACCTCAAAAATCGAACATTTTAGAGCTTTTCAACAATATAATACTCGATATAGTTATTCATAAAAATAACGGAGTTATGGATACTTTTCTCTCTTATTTTCACGTTTAACGTAGGTAGCCATGAAAAAGCATCCATAACACCGTTATTTTTATGAATAACTATATCGAGTATTATGTCGTTGAAAAGCTCTAAAAATCTCCGATTTTTTGAGGTCATAGCCAACCATGGTTTCTATTTAAAAAAATATAAGTTTGTGTCATATCTCGAAAACGAGAGCTGTCATGCAAACGAGGACATGACAATCATATTCGGGATTCAATTCCTTTCAATTTTGATATTTACACTTTTTTATAAAATCAAAAACAAAGAAGCTAGAGGGATTTGACTAAATCGACAGAATTTCGTTTTTTCAAAATATCTAGTAAGCCATGACTTTTTACAAAAATCCGAAAGTGTCATTGCTCGTTTCCCAGATTCCCATACTGATCATAAAAAAAACTCACCCTGTATAATAGAAGCTAATATTCAAAGACAACATATTGGTTTCTATGGGAATGGGAGAACTAAATATTGGTTTGTTGTTGTGTATTGTTGAGCGATTCACATTGTACGTGAGCGTGTTTTAAATATTTAAATGAAAATTTATTTAAAAATAAAAAGTATAAATCATTTTTTGACCTATTAGAAATAATTTCCCTTATTGGTAATCATCTATTTAAAATTGGACTTCAATTATATACTAGATAAACGTAGTACTCTTACTGTAACATCTTCTACTAACAGTAATTAGAGATTTTCCTAAGGAAACTATTCCCAATAATTGAACTGGAGAAGCCGATAACAATTTTTAGTGATGGGTGCAGTTTTCATATCAAAATTTTGTATGTGATTCTAACTTAGGTGGATCTTCTATATTGTAGACGATCTGAGTATCATCATTCTTTAGGTCTGTTAATTATACTGAAATTCGTTTAATAATCTCCTCTCCGCGGAATCTTATAATAAATCGTTTTAATTTATATAGCATAAAAGGACGTAGTTTTCAATTGTAATTAACATTGACTGATAACAATTTGAGTTATTATTAAAAATAAAGGTAATTAATTATTTTTAAGTTTATTTGGGAATAACACCACAATTGGATTAAAAAAGCTGTATATTGAAAGAAAATGCCAAATGTTTCAAAGTCGACACTGACTTCGTTGTCAATGGCTTTAAAATATGTAATGAAAATGTAAATTGCAAATTGAAAGTTTGATTTGTGACATTTAAGTTGACATAAGACTTTTGTTGTTTTTAAATATACAGGTAGCACAAAAAATGTATAAGTGGCATTCCTAGGTACGACTTTGTTATAAGATAGCGCATTCGCCAAAAATGCGATCAAAGAATTCTGTTTCAGTGATCCCATTAACGTCATAAGCGAAAACCTAGGAAAAACCTTATGAACTATCCGGATACTGGGTTGTTCAAAAGGAGATGACTATTAATAATTTTTTCCTTAATTGTCGGTAACCAGATACGATTGAATTCTACAGAAGTAGAAGCGATACAATCGTCTTCATTCAAATGCATGAATTAAGGCAGACACTTTAACTTTTCCTTTTGTGTTATGTTGTTCTTTGTGAAGGACAACAAAACAATTCAATCTTCTTCTTATTTTTTTTTCATATTATATAGTTGGAAAAGTTAACATAAATACTTATTATATAATTTTTAGTGCAATGGCATAAGTATATGCAGTTTTTAATTCTAATTACTTCGTTTAGATATTAACAAAAATATAATAATAATATAGATACTTTAATTTGCAATCAAAAGTGACATGGAATGATTACTGTATACGTTTTAGACCATGCAAATATGTTTATGAAGAATATTTTTTTTCTTAAAATTATTAATAAAAATAAATCATTTGATTTATGAATAGACACTGTATATACATATTAACCGACATTTATTTTGATTAATTAATTTATTTACAATTTACCCCAAGTTCCGAATAGTTAATACCAGCAACTCCACCAAAGCTTACTGTATAAAAATGTTAAAAAAGTTTTTCCAGATTTTCTAAAAAACTAACGTTTTGACAAAAAATATGGGACCATTTCGGGATTACCCGAAACTAAATCCATTGTTTTTTAAATTTATTGTACCCCTTGTTCAGAACAGAATTTTTTTCCACATTATAAATACCAGCGACTCCACCAAAGTTTACCGTATAACAAAGTCGGTAAAAAAGTTTTTCTCGATTTTCTAAGAAACGGTACAAGCTGTTATTGGGAAAAATTCCTTAGACCGTTTGCGAGTAATTGCTGAACAAACATTAAATAAACATTGATACAAACGCATTGAGACCTTCTTTTCTTAAACGCGGTTAAAAAAGTATCAAACAAAGTACTACAACAAAACAGTCTAGGTCGTCGCGAATTTGGTCATGGCAATTGTTTGGAATCTTCCCATTAAATCTAAGGAACTATATATACATTATTTAAAGTATGTGTGGAAATTTGTTTAAGAACTTTGGCCACAAATAAAGCAGAGAAAGTAAAAAAGCATCAAAGAAAGTACTACAACAAAGTAATCTAGGATGTCGAATTTGGTCATGGCAGTTGTTTAGAATCTTTCCATAAAATCTAAGGAACCATATAAATAAAGTTGGTGCGGAAATTTGTTTAAATACCTTAGCCACAAATAAAGCAGAGAGAGTAAAAAAGCATCAAGTAAAGTACTAAAACAAAGTAGTCTAGGACGTCGAATTTGATCAAGGCAGTTGATTAGAATCTCTTCATTAAACCTAAGGAACCATATGAAAATTATTTTAAGTTGGTGCGGATATTTGTTTAAATACCTTAGCCACAAATAAAGCAGAGATTTTAAAAAAGCATCAAACGCAGTACTACAACAAAGTAGTCTAGGACGTCGAATTTGGTCATGGCTGTGTTTAGAAAGTTTCTATTAAATCTAAGGAACCATATAAACATTATTTAAAGTTGGTGCGGGAGTTTGTTTAAATATTTTAGCCACGAATAAAGCAGAGGTTTTAAAAAAGCATCAAACAAAGTACTGCAATAAGTAGTCTAGGACGTCGAATTTGGTCATGGCAGTTGTTTAGAATCTTTGCATTAAATGTAAGGAACCATATATATAAACATTATTTAAAGTTGGTGTGGAAATTTGTTTAAATACTTTGGCCCCAAATAAATCGGAGACAGTAAAAAAGTTTCACACAAAGTATTACAACAAAGTAGTCTAGGACATCGAATTTGGTCATGTCTGTTGTTTAGAATATTTGCATTAAATCTAAGGAACCATATATATAAACATTATTTAAAGTTGGTGCGGAAACTTGTTTAAATACTTTGGCCCCAAATAAAGCGGAGAGAGTAAAAAAGTTTCACACAAAGTACTACAAGAAAGTAGTCTAGGACGTCGAATTTGGTCATGTGTGTTGTTTAGAATATTTGCATTAAATCTAAGGAACCATATATATAAACATTATTTAAAGTTGGTGCGTAAATTTGTTTAAATACTGCACTGTACTTCGTGGGTTCAATTTAAAAACTATAACAACTAATATTTACTTTCACTTTCTAGAACTTTATTTACATTTAAAACAGCTGATTCACAATACATTTTCATATAAGCTAGTCGTCGCGGTATAACTGCCTGGCGATCGTGGCGTTCTTCTTTTATATCACCAGCGTAGAATTCTCCAGTAGAAATCAACATCGTTCCTTCCGCTGCCGAGCCTTTTCGAGAATCGTATTTTTTTATCTTGAAGCGTTTGTTGTCGTGCTGAAATGACACAGGGTCGGCTTTGGTAAATTTCGTAACACTGCCCCCCCTTTAATTCTGATCGTCCCGATCAGAAACATCCCCTCCATGGTAGGGAGCGAGTCGATCTAAGTGAACCACCTTCAATTTAGCCTTGGGGTTTCGACGGATCCGGTAGACGACATCATTCAGCCTCTTGACCACTTCGTATGGACCATCCCAGGCGGGTGTGAGCTTTGGGGATTTACCCTTGCTCCGTTGGGGGTTGTACAGCCAGACTTTGTCCCTCTCCTGGAACACGGCTGAATTGGCCTTGAGGTCGTATCGCGTCTTCATCCGGTCACTGGTGGCCAACATCTGCGTTCGGGCTAAGTCGTGTATTGCCAGCATGTTATGTCGGAGCTGGTCGGCATAATCGTCGATGTCTTGGGGAGGTTCTTCGGGGGAGCCAAATGCCAAGTCACATGGTAATCGCAGCTCCTTTCCGAATAAGACCCTGGCTGGGGTCAGGCCTGTACTATTATGTACAGCAGAGCGATATGACAACAGGAATAGGGGAATATGCTCGTCCCAATCACGCTGGTTATTGCTGACGACCTTGGATAGGTGTTGTTCCAAGGTCCGGTTGAATCTTTCCACCATTCCGTCTGACTGTGGGTGTAATGGTGTTGTTCTCGTTTTCCTGATCCCCAACATCATGCAGACCTTCTGGAATACATTCGATTCGAAGTTACGCCCCTGGTCTGAATGTAATTCCATCGGGACGCCAAACCTGCTGAATAGTTGTTCTACTAGCACCGTCGCTACCGTGGTTGCCTCTTGGTTGGGTATCGCATATGCCTCAGGCCATTTGCTGAAGTAATCCATTGCGACCAGAATGTATTTGTTCCCCCTCTCAGACTCGGGAAACGGACCGGCGACATCGATGGCAATTCTCTCAAATGGGACGCCCACATTGTACTGCTGCATTCTGCCCTTGGTCCGGGTCTTCGGGCCCTTACTGGCGGCACATGTGGCACATTTGCGGCACCAAGCTCTGACGTCTTCGAAGTAATTCACCCAGTAGTACCGCTGGCGAACTTTGTCTAGGGTTTTATTCATGCCCAGGTGGCCTCCGGTAATTCCATCATGTACTTCGGTCAGGATGGCTGGTACCTTTTTCTTCGGAACTACCAGTTGGGACTTTTTTTCTCGTCCATCAGCGCTTTCCCAAACTCGCTTGAGCATTCCATTGTCTACTCTTAGAAAGTCCCACTGAGCCCATAACGATTTCAGCACGCCGGAGTATCTAGCTACCTCGTCTCATCGTGGCCTTGGTGCCCCTCTCATTTTGAGTGACAAGATTGGTTCGATGTCTGGATCAGCCATTTGGTCCTGGATGCACTGTTCCGTTGTCCAGTCTTCATTGGCCTGCACTCGGATCTGCCTGATGGAGATACCCTCTCGCTGTTCCGTCTTCAGACAATGCTTGCATTCCGCTCTACAGGGTCTTCTGGATAGGGCATCGGCATTATTGTGCAACCGGCCGGCACGGTGTTCCACCTTGAAGTCGTATTGCTGTATTTCTCCATCCATCTGGCCAGTTGTCCTTCCGGTGTCTTCATGTCCAGCAGCCATTTGAGTGCGGCATGATCTGTTCGGATTAAGAAATGGCGACCATACAGGTATTTGTGGAAATGGTCTACAGCCCTTATTATTGCAAGAAGTTCTTTTCTGGTGACGCAATAATTTCTTTCTGGCTTCGAGAATCCACGGCTGTAGTACTCGATCACCCTCTCTTCACCATCTTGCACCTGGGATAGGACGGCCCCCAAACCTGTGTTGCTGGCGTCGGTGTCTAAGATGAACTTGCCGGACTGTGTAGGAAAGGCTAGGATTGGGCTGGAACATAGTGCTGCCTTCAGTCGCCTGAATGATGTTTCGCAATCCTGATTCCAATGGAAGGTCTCTTTATCAGTGGTCTGCCGATGTAGAGGGGCGGCGATGGTGGCAAATCCCTCAACAAAACGCCGGTAGTATGAACAAAGGCCCAAGAAGCTTCGGAGTTCATGTTTGTCTTTTGGAACTGGCCAATCACGGATGGCTTCTATCTTGTCTTCGTTGGTGCGGATTCCTGACTCGGACACTACGTGGCCCAAAAACTCTACTTCTTTTTGAAACAAGGAACACTTCTTCGGATTGAGTCTCAGGTTGGCGTTATTAATTCTGGAGAATACTTCGCCCAGGTTCGTCAGATGGTCGTCGAATGTCTGGCCCATGACTAGAATGTCGTCGAGGTATACTAAGCACGTCCTCCATGTTAACCCGCTCAGTACATACTCCATTAGTCTCTCAAATGTAGCGGGTGCATTACATAACCCAAAGGGCATGACCGTGAACTGAAACAGCCCTTTACTGGTGGAGAACGCTGTCTTTTCTCTGTCGTTTGCGTGTAGACCAACCTGCCAATATCCACTTTTTAGGTCTAGTGTGGAAAACCAACGGGAGCCTGCTAGTGTGGTCAAAGTGTCATCGATTCGGGGTAGTGGATAGCTGTCTTTCTTCGTGACATCATTCAGCTTTCTGTAATCCACGCAAAATCGGGTGGTTCCATCTTTCTTTTTAACTAGCACGACGGGAGCAGACCATGGACTGATGGATGGCTCAATAACTCCATTTTGTAACATGGACTCGATGTTTTCCTCGACTGCCTGTTGTTGCCCCAATGGTAGTCGTCTAGGTGGTATTCTGATGGGTTGAGCCTTTCCGGTATCTATTCGATGCTGGATGATGTTGGTGCGACCGGTAGTTCCATTTTTACTGTTAAAAATTTGCCAGTGTTTTGTGATAAATTGCTTGGCTTTCTTCTGGTTCTCTGGTGTCAAGTGTGTCAAGTGGTCAGCAAACTGTTGTAGGAACTCTTTATCGGGCCCTGTCTCATTCACCGACGTCTGGTACTCTTCTTCGCAATTGATGATGGTCTCTACTGGCTCGAAACAAGCTATCTCTTGACCATTGGTAATTCTGATGTCGTTGTTGGACAAATTCAGGACTCTGATTGGTATATATCGTCCGGTTTTAACTATAGCCCGTCCAACTAAGTAGTCATGAGCTGAGTGTACGGGCTTCACCATTCCAACGCAGCTCCCAGGATTGCTGTCTAGCTGCCCATGAATAATCTGTTCTGTTCGACCGGGAATTCTAGCTGAAGACTTTGCCACAATTTTTATGGGCGTGAATGATGTGTTGACGGGCCGTGTCAATACAAATTCCTCATTCAGGAACCGAAGAACATCATATCTCGGGTCGAACATAAATCCATGCTGGCTAATTAGGTCCATTCCCAGTATAAAATCGTCCTCAATATTCACTACCAGGACCCTATGCCGGATCATGTTGTCCCCGATCTGTAGCACGACATCTGCCTCACCCTGTATTGACATGGACTCGCCGGTGACTGTTCTGAGCTGGATGTTATTGGTAACTGGCCGAATTTCTGATGCTCTCAAAACCCTGGACTTGGCAATGGACACAGCGGCGCCGGTATCGATGGTGATGGTAACTGCTCGCCCGTTGATGGTGCCTCTGATGACTAGGCTACCGCTATCTCTGCAGAATCCCCGGATGGATAACGTTTTGGGGGCTGGTGGAGGGACAGTCAGCATTCGCCCCCCTATGCTGACTGACTGACGGTCCCTGGACATGTGGCTGTTTTGTTGGTTACCCCTGGTCGGTGATTGTTCCGGTAGCCTTACTCGGCAGTCACGTTGGAAGTGCCCTGTCCGTCCGCAGCGGTAACATGCCCCTCTGGTGCCAGTTCTTTGTGACCTTTCTAGTATTTTGTTCAGACCAGCCAGCAGCGCTTGAAATGGTGACTCTGACTCTTCCTGGTTGAAGGAAACTGCTCGGACCCTCGGCTTGGACATGTTCATGACGGCCTCTACTTCCAAAGCCCGAAGTAGAGCTTCACTACTTTTCTTGACGCCACTCAGTCTTAAATTTCTTTGTACTTCCACATCTCTGATGCCGTTTATGAAACTCTGTGTGGCCAACTGGTCTTTCGTTTCCTCTGGCAGGTCTGGGTAGGACAAGTGAACTAACCGTCTAATTTCCGCTTCGAATTCTTGGAGGCTTTCACCGGATTTTTGCGTTTTTCCACTGAGTTGGACTTGGTATACCTGGCTCAAGGATTGATTGTCGTAACGTTTGTCTAGGATAGCGATGATCTTGTCGAAATTGCCTTGTTCATCGACTGGAATGCTCTGGAGGAGTTCTAGGGCCGGACCTCTTAAGGAAATTACCAGAGATGTGGATTTTTCATGATTATCCCATCCATTAGCTGTAGCCACGGCCTCAAATTGCCGTTTATACATGGGCCAAGATGAACTGCCGTCGAATGTGGGTGGTTTACTAAAGGAACCTTTGGTACTCACGGTGTTCTGGTATTTTCCTCGCTGTAAGTCCTGTTGCATTTTTTTAATTTCTGTTTCTAGTTTATTTTGGATGGCACAGATTTTATCTTGTACTTCAGTGTGTACTGTTTGCTTGATGGAACTGATTTCAAATTTTACCTGGCTTTGGATGGAATCAAGATCATCTACTTTTGTTTCAAGAGTATCCACGGTATTTTTTATGGTCTTAATGTCATCATTTATCTCTTTTATATCTGACTCAACTATTTGCATTCTTTCATTAACTGTTTCATTAACTTGTCCTACTATTTGCATTAATTGTTCGAATTGCAGTTGTCTTTTCTGTTCAGTTTCGTGTCGATTTAATTCAATTTGATCTTGTTTTTGTTCAAATTTCGAGAACAATCCCTCAATTAAATTATGTTGTTCACTTTTCATCGTGGAAACCAGATTTTGTTGTTTTTCATCGATATTAGTGACAAGATTTCC
Organism: Octodonta nipae; assembly: GCA_034190945.1. NCBI lineage: Eukaryota > Metazoa > Arthropoda > Insecta > Coleoptera > Chrysomelidae > Octodonta > Octodonta nipae. The sequence continues at coordinate 15,539,156 of CM067218.1, read as the reverse complement.
TAATTCAACTTTAAGTTTATCATCAAAAGATTTCACTAACCTTTGTTGAATTTCTTCTTGATGTTGTTTCTCCTCCTTGTCACGTTTTTCTAGAATCTGTGCTATTTTTCGTCTAGTCCCTCTGTAACCTGTTTGATAATTTTTCTGGTAGTTTCGTCGGTTTTTTCCATACTTCGAGTTTCCATAACTGCACTAATCCTTTACTTCTGACACCAAATTGCACTGTACTTCGTGGGTTCAATTTAAAAACTATAACAACTAATATTTACTTTCACTTTCTAGAACTTTATTTACATTTAAAACAGCTGATTCACAATACATTTTCATATAAGCTAGTCGTCGCGGTATAACTGCCTGGCGATCGTGGCGTTCTTCTTTTATATCACCAGCGTAGAATTCTCCAGTAGAAATCAACATCGTTCCTTCCGCTGCCGAGCCTTTTCGAGAATCGTATTTTTTTATCTTGAAGCGTTTGTTGTCGTGCTGAAATGACACAGGGTCGGCTTTGGGTAAATTTCGTAACAATACTTTGGCCCCAAATAAAGCGGAGAGAGTAAAAAAGTTTCACACAAAGTACTACAACAAAGTAGTCTAGGACGTCGAATTTGGTCATGTCTGTTGTTAAAATATTTGCATTAAATCTAAGAAACCATATATATAAACATTATTTAAAGTTGGTGCGGAAATTTATTTAAATACTTTGGCCCCAAATACAGCGGAGAGATTAAAAAAGTATCACACAAAGTACTACAACAAAGTAGTCCAGGACGTCATGGCAGTTGGAGAGAATATTTGCATTAAATCTAAGGAACCATATAAACATTATTTAAAGTTGGTGCGGAAATTTGTTTAAATATTTCAGCCAGAAAGTATCAAACAATATAAATCCAATATACGCACGATGTATGGAGCCTATGCATAAGTGCTAGTTTTCCCAAAAATCCTAGATGTCGATCTTTACATATCGCGTCTGCATATTCAACGATATGTATCAAATACATAAAGAATTGGTCGAGAGGACATTCTCTAATGGAAAGCGCAACTGATGAAGGTTATACACGAAAACTGTTTGGCAAATCCATAAAGTGACTTTTTCATAGTTAATCCTACAAGAGAGATATTCTATAAGAAAGCAAATTGTGTTCTGAGCAGTTTCCTCCTGTCATTACTCACTAATTGCTTAACTTATTTGTATTTTTCAGAAACCACTAGGGAAAGGGGGTTGAATTTTAAAAACAACCAAAATAACTAAACTTTTTTCAAGAGTTATTTTTTTGTTTTGGATTCTGAAATAGTTTTTTTTGGGAATTGAATGAGGAAAGCTTAATGTCTAACAATAAGTTTAAAATAGTTGTTATTCAGGCTACGAAAACGTTGCATAAAGATGAGCGCTTTTCCAGAAACGTATTCACCCTCCCGTACCGATAAAAAAAACCTCGATACACACATACATCAGGATTCATTCCGTTGCAGTTTATATTCTTTCATTTGGTGTCTATTCAGCTCTCCATCGCCGAACGGAATTGTGATTCTGTATGTGTTCACGTACAAATATATCGTAGCTAGCTTCTTATTCGACTGCTATAAATTAGAACCGATTTGAAACTCGCTTGTGTTGTATTCAACGTTTAGGAAATTAAATATCTGTAGAATTCAATCTCGGTCTGGTGAATATAATGTATTCTGATGACAAGCCATTTATATACTTCGAGAAAGGAAGACAACGCGCAAAAATCGTCAGTAAAATATGTGAAACTTCAGGTGAAGTGTTTGGAATAAATCTCAGTTATTTGCATAAATAATATTCAGTAGTTAACGATAAATAACGGACGTTTTCCTATTGCAAATGTCATTAGCAAATGGTTATAGACCTGTCGACGTTGGAAAGCAATTTATTTATTAGAATTAGGAAGATATGGAAAATAGGGATGTTAAATGTAATTATTTTAAAACAATTATTGCTTACAATTGTGAGAGAAGTGTAGGTAATGCTAAAAGTTAACGAGAATGATTATCATATTCTTCTTTAATATACGTGTATAGTTTGCAAACCTCGTTTGATGTAGACGTCCAGCATTATGTCCATTTTTGGATGGTATTATTGGTTGTACTTTTGAGTGCTGCATATTCAATAAAACATAAACCACCTACCATCTCTACATGTTGATTTCAATCATTTTATTCTTGAGGAGGTGGTGCACAAATAATACCAAGTCATTTAAACAACCAACCAAACATTTAGAAAGTAATTTATTATTTCTGAATGCAAGATTTGACTTTAGATACGCTTTGAGACATTGAGACGGATATGTGAGTAGTTTGTGCACAATAAGTTAAGGATGAATCTGGGAAAGTGTGTTATTATAAAGGTTCCTACAGCGGTACAGAAACATGTTGAGTCAGTCATCAGTCAAGTAATGGGGCAAAGATAATCTCTTAGAAATTTGTAAATTTTCATAGACAATAAGCTACCAAACTGGTGTCAGTCCTCACAACGTTTCTGTTTAATGCCAGGGGCTACGGAAGGTAGGAGAAGGATGCTGAGTTCTGTGGTGAGATCGTTCTTGTTGTATAGTGCTATAGTGTGACACAGAATGATGTTGGGTGGGACGCATATCAGTTGCCTGTTGCCCCCATCTAGGTAAATGATGGCAACCGATAAGCAGCTGTTGCCCATATGGAGCGTTGTGAATTTTCACGGATAGTCTGACTATAGAAAATACAGACATGACAGGTAAAAAGGCGGATGGAAGACAACGGGATTTGAAAGGGATGAGAAATGGAGAGAGAAACTGTACGGTCGTGAGGTGCATATCTTGCAAATAGAGTGGGGACGTGGGAATGAGATATGGAGGTAGGACAATGGACCAAGGCAGTTAATTGTGCACATCAGACCCTGGCTTAACTGTAAGTCGAACTATTTCCCGTTCTTGACAGACAATAGGTAGTATCTTATGGCAAGAGGTAAGACAATAGGTGACAGATGTATATATTATGGAGAGGTTTGATAGACCTAGACATATGGTTTTTGATGGCAAACTAGGTGGTAAAAGAGAACTTGGGAACACCATTGGTAGAATGTTGTGGAGGTGATAGTGAAGACTGGGGAAATTTGGAAGTGAGTATGTGGTCGAGGTACTGACGCAGAAAGAGTGTAAATGAACGCGATATATTTAGGATTTGGAATATGATTAGACATTAAAAGAGTACAGAAACAATAGACCATCGAGGGCCCTGGAAGACTGAGGTGACATCTAGTAATGGTTCCTATCACCTGATAACCAAAGAACCATGAAGAAACAAGTAATTTTAATGTTAAATCTCTCAAAATTAACCAATAACAAGCCAAAAAATGCAATAATGAAACGTGCTTTAGAAAGTTTATCCAAATTAAGAGATAAACGGTGCTGGGGGGGGGGGGGAATATAAAATATCATCTAGGTTAGGTCAATATCTTGCAGGAAATATGGTATTCTAAACGGTTTTATAAAATTAAGAGCTTGAATAGAGCCGTGTGTAAGCAAATTCAGCAATTTGAGCACAACTATGAGTATCATAGAAAAAAATTATTGCAATGATAGAGAGAAAATCCTTCTCCATATTGGTTATTTTGAAAATTACAAAATGTTGGTCATTAACAGAAATATCTACTCCAGTCTGTGGGTCCAAGTATATTCGTGTCATACTGTCAATAGTGTCAATTTGTCATATTACTCGTTCCCACATTTTGACATTTTACTGTAAACAAAAAGCATGCTCTTTAAATTTCAAGACACAGGAATGGCTATGGTACACAATAGTCTAAGAGATAGAGCCGGTTTTTGCTCGTCAACGAGAAAATGGACAGAATGTATCGTATTAAGTTCAATTCCTGAACTACATCAAGTTTCTAAGCAGGCTCCAGTGGAAGTGACAACCGAGGATAGTTACAGGGAGTGTAAGTGGTAATTTTTCCAAAATTCGCTGCATGCAAAATTGTGATACATTTAAGCAAATTCCCGAGAGGCGTCTGCTTAGAGCGTTACCATCAAGCTGGCGGACAGGAATAAACTTGTCAAAAATCAGGGTCAACTTCGACATTAAGTAAAAATAAACGCCATTTGCACCATTTTTTGCTTACACAAAAGAAATCATAATCCAAAAGTACGTACAGATAAATGACATAAAGATATTTTTCATGACGTCATTAATGTGGTCTGTATGACGTCATACACAATTTTTTTAAATGCGAAGCCACATTTTTCATTACTGATGTGGAAAGAGCCGAAAATTTCAGGTCCAAATATGACTTTGTCTATGACCTTGAACTTGACGTTCAAGGTCATTCCAAGATCAAAGTTTGTTTGAAAAATCAACCTATTATAGCTAAATTAGGTGCACGGAGGGTTTTCGACGTCGCTGATTTCGAATCTAAAATCAGTTTTTGTTTGAAAAACTGGTCCGCCCTCTTGGATTGCGAAAATCTGATTGTAGATTCGTAATCAGATTTTGAAAATTGGCAATTTGAAAAAAAAACGAATATGAAATCAGGTTTTGAAAATTTTCAAAACAAGTAGTGGCCAAGTTCACCATCAAATTTGTTTTTAATTTGGAATATGCTCTTTGAATTAGTCATCTTTCAGATCAGGATTAAAAACATCAATTGCCATTAATTGGTTGTGCATCAGTTGGTTGACTTTTTTCAAAAAATTTGTCCGCTATCTTGGATTGTGAATGTTGAAAAATTGATTTCAGATTCGAAAGTAGCGATGTCGAAAACCCCTGTACATCTAATTTATTTATAATTGGTTGATTTTTCAAAAAAACTTTGATCTTGGAATCACCCGGAAAATCAAGTTCAAGGTCATGGTCAAAGTCATATTTGGACATGCAACTTTTCGCTCTTTCCGAAATTGTGGCCTCACCTTTAAAAAAATTGTATATGACGTCATACAGACCACATTAATGACGTCATGAAAAATATATTTATGTCATTTAGCTGTACGTCCTTTTGGATCATGATTTCATTTGTGTAAGCAAAAAAATGGTGCAAATAGCGTTCTTTTTACTTAATGACGAAGTTCACTCCTATTTTTGACAAGTTTACCCCTGTCCGCCAGCTTGATGGTAACGCTCTAACCAGACGCCTCTCGGAAATTTACTTAAATGTATCACAATCTTGCATGCAGCCAATTTTGGAACGTTTACTCGATGATGAGCATGACCAAAAAAAATTACCATTTTCACACACTGTAACTATCCTCGGTTATAGCTTCCACTGGCGCCTGCCTAGAAATGTGATATAGTTCAGGAATTGAACTTAATACGATACATTCTATCCATTTTCAGGATGACGAGCAAAATCCCGCTCTATCTCCCCTACTACAATACATAACTCCACAAAATAATCCATATAGAAATTTCAAAGATTTTATTAACGTTAAATAAATTCATGATACTCTTTGTGAAAACGGAAAACTAGAATAAAAAGAATACAAAGTATTACCAAATAACGATATTATTGTTTTTTTTACTTTATTTGTTAATAAATAAATAAAGGACCATTAGCTAATTAAGTACACTAGATATCTGTCTGTGTCTGATTTCACTAAAGACAGTGCTGATTGGCAACTCTTACTTGTAACAAAGACATGCGATGACAATTTTTTAAGTTCTTCCAATTTGAAAACTTATTATATGATCTTGAATTATCTTTTGCTAACCTATATATGAAAAGACTCCCACTTTTCTCTCAGTCTACTAATGAAAAAAATCCGTTTATTATGATTATTTCAAAAATCAAAATTGTCACTTCATTAAACTGGTATTGAAAAATATTTATATAATTTTGTTAGTGTGTCAAAGCCTATCTCGATTTTATTCCGGATATTCTGAAAAGTTCCACCATATGATAAGTTTTCTTAGATTAGAACTTCCTCTAAAGATACCGATAAAATGGTGGGTATTAGTGCCTCCGTATATCCGTGTACTGTGGTATTCTCACAGTTATTGAATGATTCACATTGCGTAATCAAAGATTTTAACAATAAATGTTTACACATTCTGTTTGCTATATATTTACAATAACAGTTTATTCATTTCTTTGTAATGTTGAATTTAGAATAGACTCATGTTACAAGAAATAAAACCGACGATTATAGATTACGGGAAAAATTAAGACCTCCTTCAAATTATTACTTGAATTAATCGAAATATGTAAAATAAATTTTTGGAGTATAATCCACAATATGTTTACTTCTTTTAAATTCAAAATTTTCGAATAATACCACCACGCTAAGTTTTATAATATTTTTAAATTGTGTGGGTTCAAAATTAGGACAATTCGAACGGTATTTGATAATAGCATATCCTTAACTTTATGTTTTTGGCAAATAACACCACACGAGTTCTCAATGGGGTTATAAAATATCAAGTTTATGGTCCTGCGAGAAAACAAGATGCAGATTAACTAATAGGACAAAAAAAGTTCAAGTCGGTTAGAAATATTCTATATTAAAATAACTTTCGATAGATACCATTTTAACCTCCATCATTAATTTAATGGGCTCAAGGCGATACCTGAAATGTTGGCATCACCAAAATGTCTGAAGAAGTATTGAGGTAGTGAACGTTGATCACATTGTATACTTTTACCAGTTCATTTTGATAGGTCCAGTTCTTCAAGAAATAATATACAAGAACACTAAAAATTTTTAATTCAATATAGGAGGAAATAAATTTGAATTTGAAAAAAACTTGGGTCTACAGAGCGTTTCTAAATTTTATTCGGTAGACTATGTAATAATGTAGACTCCTCCATTAAGGTAAAAAACTATATGATTTCCTCAGTGTACAAAAAATTTAACCAATGACAATTCATGGAATCGGATTTTATGATATCTTACAAATCAGAATTGTGTCTCCCAACTCCTTGAGAAAACGAACATATATATACAGTGAGGACATTTCGTGCTCCCCCCTTCCCTACTAACTTTTTAATTGGGCAAGATATCGATCTTGAACAAAAATCAAGTAATATGTTATTATCCAAACTAAATTTTCAGGTAAAATTGACATAAGCCATATTACCTAGGGCCTAATGGGCACTATCAACTTTTTTATAGTAGTTAGAGAGACAAATGCTTTATACTAACTTGCGATTTAAATTAAGAGTTTAATTGCTTTTAAGGCTGCCCTGAAATTCATCTCTTACATTTATACATATTTTTGATGAAATATTAGCCCAAATGTATCTTATTCTTTTTTTACACCGTCTAATGATTCCGGCTTCGTTTTGTCCACTTTCAGCTTGAAATGTTTCTACAAAGAAATCGACATGTGACAAATCTGGTGAATAAGCTGGTCAAAATGTGGGTTTATATCACAGCAAATTAAACGTGCATCTGTCATTAGATGGCAAAGTGGTGTCCTTGTAGGCAAACAAGGTTTCTTTTTCAAATATTTTTTCCCGCGGTATTTGACAGTTCACAATCCAAGGCAACTCTGGCGGTTTATTGTTCACAATTATTAACAACAAATCCGATAACATCTACCTGTTTTTCTTCTGTGCAATATCAGTTCTTTGAATTTTTTTCAATAATCCCTTTAGCTACTTTCTGCATATGGCATTATCAGCATAAGGCTTATTAAAAACTCGCTTTTCTTTGTGAAGATTATGATCGAATTCAGCATAAATAAGAATTGCATCAGTTTTTTCTTCCAAAGGGCGAACGCGAAGCATCCCAAACTAATTGAAATTATAGCACAAGCAACAATTCAAATGAAACTATATACCAAAATTCTCTTGTGTTCATATTTCATAGTGATATCCATAAAACTGATATGCTCTATTTTTTGCTGTCTACTGACAGCAACATAAATAGTGTTTGCCTTCAAAACATATCTAATTGTGCATTCACAGTAATATGGTCGGTATTTTTTCTTCAATGGAGGTCTGTCTTTAGAAGTCAAATAAATCCTTTATTACTCTGAGAATAGAAATATCAAAGATGATGTCACAAGACCAGCTATTGGAAAAAAATTGATATTTCCCATGTTGCTTAAAACAACTCACTTTCGAATGTTTAAATGTGTTTTTGTTTTTCTTACTCTGTTTTTTTCTGTTACAACTGGCAGTTATAGTAAAATTTGGTAAATTCTTCCTCAATTTATTCTAATATATTTGGCTTATTTTACAAGTTGAAATTTAAGCATATTCATGAGTAATAAAAATAATACTATAAGTGGGAGAAAACATCAGTCCAAACCCGAAACAAAAATTTTTTTTTCATTATATTTGAGTGTAATATTATTTGTTTTTTTGTTTTTTAGTATAGTAACTTGTAAACTAGCATCAAAGCATCAAAATGTTTATCCTCGATTTTCCGCCAACTTGTTATAAGCGAAAATACTGTAGCGGAATAATGGATAGATGATATCTGACCCAAGAACAATAGGAAAAGTTGGCTAACAAGTTGCCTGATGATGTCTGGTGAACCCTCTACGTCAGGTATGGATCATCCTCAGAAAGTTGAAAGATCCAATCGATTCCGATGATATTATTCTCAATGAAAAAAAGAAAATTATTTCGGTTGATTTCTACTAGTTCATTTCCAAAAAGCGAGAGTCAGAACTTTGACGAACACGATACTGACGACCTGCTACAGGCTCAATCACTATCGTCTCAAGACATCTTCGTTTGGTCCAAAAAAGAACAGCGTTAATGTTCAATTGATGGAATCTACTAGAATTCACAATACTAAGAATATAATTCCAAATAATATTTCTCCACCAACGTATTTAAAAAAGTTTCAGGATGAGTATGTATACGGCTATATCATCACTCAATAAAATTTATATGTTACCCAAGAACACACATCTCCGAATTTAAAAGGGAACGAATTTTCTGCGTTTTTGGGAGTCCTTGTTATAATGGGTTTTCACTGCTTATTCATCATGAAATTATAATGGTCTTACAATTCTAATTCTCGAGTGACCCTCAAGAGATTTTTAAACATACCTCGGTATTTACATATAAAGCACAAGTCTAAAATGCCAGTACCTGGAAGTACGAATTTCGACAAAATATGTAAAATTAGAGCACTGAGAAATTTGAAAGCTAAATTAAAGCTGAAATTTATGTGAGCGGAATTGTAATTTGACTGTGGTTGCTTTTCTAAATGAACGTTGGTACCTATATATACCACCATTTTTCTTGTAACATTGACGTTTTTTTAATTTTATGACTATTTTCTCCTGTTATATGCACCACCCTTAAAACGGAAGAATAATCAAAAATCATAAATAATTTTAAAAAAAGTTTTGGCACCTAAAGTGTTAATTAATTGATATAGGGTGATGAAAAAGTAAAGTAAATAGTACTAGGTACAACCATTTGAAGTCATGACAAACTAAATAGTACCATGGTTGCAAATACTTCACGTATAAATCTCCGTTTTGACGACTATCGAACACCATTATAACTGCAAAGTGTATTCACATTTTAATGGATTCTCAAAACTGATACCATCAAGGTAAAATGCAACAGACTCGACATTCCCAAGTGTTTAAGACAAAAAACTACCGGGCAAGTATGGCTTATCTCTCAATCAAATATTCCTCTTAAAGAAAACACATTTTTAGTGATAATCATTGCATTGCTAAACAATGGCTCATAATGACACAGACTGATGAATTCCCAGATAAAAATCGTGAACCTAAAACCTTGAAAAAATCTTGAATTATTGTACGTGAGTGAGGAGAGAAGAAAAAAATATTAAAATGGTCCCTTGTGTTGTGACTGTGACGCTAGTTGCAGCATGATGAATAACTTTTAAATGGTTGTTTGTTAAAGATGTATTATATCAATAAATGCAAATGTAGCAAAGAGGTCTCAATATTAGGTTAGGTTGGTTTTGAAAATTTTAAATAACTAAACAACTTTCTTTAGCGAAAAAAAGTATTGAGAACTTTACAAATTTGTGTCGTTTTCACATAATTGAAAGTCTTGGGAAACCATTATATGTATACATACATTGTAAGAATATTTTTATAATTCAGTATAAATATCAACCTAATAAAGAATCGTTCCTTTCGTTATAAATGATTAATTGAATTGTAAAATTACACTTACCTGAATTGCTCACCCTAAGCAAACAACTCTATTTTATGGAAAGAAAGATCCCATAAGATTATTTTGAAAGACATTTTTTAAATCAATCCACTATTCACCATTACTTTATAAACTTATAAATAAATTGTAAACAAATGAAAAAATACCCATTATTAAGTAATATTATTTTATTAAAAACATTAACAATGAATCTTAATTGTCTATTTCCTTCAAAGTTTGTTAGATTATTTGCTTTTAATGGTCTATATTAATCTAAATATATATTTTTTAAAATAATAGGTTCTTTGTACAAATAATTTTAAAATAAAATTAATTATTTATTTTTTATATTCTCCCAAATAATGTCCTTGTAGGCTAAACATCTAATTATCCTACTAAACTCAGGCTTGAATATTTCTTTGCCAATCACTTCAACAGCTTTCCAGAGAGTTTCTCAATTCAGCCTCTAAATCTATAACCTTGTGAAATACATTTTTCAGTTTCATTTCATTCCTTTGATTCCAGTGTACGGTTATAACTTATTCCTGTTGTTTTATCACCATGTAAATTGATGAATTATGTATTTTTTACTCTTCTCCTGATTTTTATATTATTATTGTATCAATCTTTATTTTAGCCCAGAAATCAAATCAATTTCTTCAAATTTCCAATATTTCTGATTTCTTATTCTTCTGTTTATTATGACAACTGTCTTAAAACAATTCCATGGCTACCTTTTCTTTCTAAACTTCACTGCTTTGATCTTTTAATAACGCTGTGAAAATTATAGCAGCTGTTGATCTTATTGTTGTCATTCATTCATATCATAATTTAATCTTATTAATGCTACTCTAAAAAAATCTCTATATATGACCAAAGAATATCATTTCTTCGCTCTCGACGTCCAGTAAAATTTATCCAATGGGTTATTCTAATATTTAATTTGAAATTTTGTTAAGGATACCCTCAAAATCTATTCCATGTGTATATCCAATTTCCCGTATCTCAAATGGGAATCTCTCTTAATTGTTTCAGATTTCCCAACATACATTTTATTTCGTTTAAAAAAAATATTTTAGCTTTTTTTATTATTATAAGTATATGACAATATATTTTTTTCTTTTTAAAAGTAGTTCGAAATAGAAATAAGAATGTGTCATCCAATAGTATTCACAAAACATACACATGTACGCCTAACATTTAGCCAAGAATAAGATACTCTTTTACCTAGAAGCTAATATGGAACCGACCATATAAATCGATTAGCTTTATCTATTCCAATAACCGTATCATTCAGCTTTGACTGGTCCACTATACCTAGTGGGAGAAAGACACGATTGTAAACTCTATTTCGACCTTTAAGTTTGAAATTACGAGGGCGGAGTTATAGAAATACTTATCACACTTCGGAACTCATGAAACAAGCCACAGGTTGCCGAGAGATTGCAACCGAGCGAGTACCAACAACAACATTTATTTATACTCTCTTCGAGGTGTCATTCAATATCTCTGACAGGTGAAGTAACCTGAAAAAATTTTATCGTGACATTCTGTCCTAGGAGTTGAGAGAGAACAGCAATTACACGGAACGGCTCCAGATTCGGAACCCTCTGTGTACTGATTCTCTCGAAAATCCCTAGATGTCGGTCTTACATCTCGCGTCTTCATATTTAACATTTATTTATGTTCTTTACATAAACCCATTTCAAAAAGAATGTACTAAAATTGGTGAAAAAAAGTAAATTCGGAAATTAAAAAAAATCCTACCGCGTAAAAAGAGAACTATTAATAAATAATCAAATCACAAACTACGGAAAAAACTAACTTAAAAGAATGGAAACAAGAGGACTTGCAATCCTACACCCCGAGATGCATACATGAGATTGTGCAGCATATGGTCTTCACTGTTTCAACTGGCGAGAGGGCGATCCTATGGATTGAGGGGCTGGAGACAGAAATAGGTTATGTATTTAAAAGTTCAGTTTTTACGCAGCTAGGTTTATTCATTCCTTAAATTTCCTTTTTTGATTTTACACTTTAGTTAGGATTGAAAATTTAAGTGAGACTGGTTGCGAGCCAACTTTATCGTTATACAGTTATGAGCAAATGTGTGGAACCAAGCAAATATGTCTGGAATTATTAGAGATATCAAAATGAAATTTGTAAGGTGGATACTGCAGTAGATTGCCTATTTGTTTCCAATTTTTTTTACAATTTTGAACTTCCTGTTTTACCGGAAATAATGTCGATTTTAAAATTTGCAATGAAACACCCTGTATAGTATTTTAGTTTCTGATGAAACATTTTATTGCGAATACAAGAATATCGGGTTTGATATTGTTTACTTCAATACCTACCGAGATATTAACAGAAAAGTAATTAAGGAAAGGAAAAATATAATATCCATTAAAGAAATACATAATCATAATTATTAACTAAATCTAAGTGATTTTCAAAACATTGAAACTTAACTAAACTTAATGTATTAGATGTTCAAACTGAGCACCGTTTACTTGTTGATAATAATCAAGTCGGTTTTTAAATTCTCTAGTAACATTAGCTATTACTTTTGGTGTAATTCTCTGGATGTCTTGAGTTATTCTTGCAGCTAATTCTTGCAAATTATTTGGTCTATCAACATAAACCTTAGACTTTAAGTAACCCCACAGTAAATAGTCTAGTGGATTAAGGTCAGGACTTCGTGCAGGTCATTCATACGTACCCCTTCTTCCAATCCATCTGTGATGATATGTCCTATCTAAATGATCTCGAACAATGCGAGCGTAATGGGGTGGTGCTCCATCCTGCTGAAACAAGATACTATTTGGTAATTGTCTATTTACCTCCGAGGCCAGAATAACTTGTCTCCAAGAGCTGTAAATATCTATCTCCGTTTAAAGGTTTTTGTAGGAAGAAGTGTCCCACGATTCTGCTGTTATAAATGCCGGCCGAAACGTTAATTTTTGGGGATGTTGTGTATGAGCCTCTTGTAGCCAATTAGGATTATTTTGCGTCTAGTGGATTAAGGTCGGGACTTCGTGCAGGCCATTCATTGGTACCCCTTCTTCCAATCCATCTGTGATGAAATGTCGTATCTAAATGATCTCGAACAATGCGAGCGAAATGGGGTGGTGCTCCATCCTGCTGAAACGAGATATTATTTGGTAATTGTCCATTTACCTCCAATGCCGGAATAACTTGTGTCTCCGTTTCAAGAGTCTTCTAGGAAGAAGGGTCCCACGATTCTGTTGTTATAAATGCCGGCCCAAACGTTCAATTTTTGGAGATGTTGTGTATGAGCCTCTTGTACCCAATTAGGATTACTTTGCAACCAGTAGCGGCAGTTATGTCGATTAACCGTACCATTTAAACAAAATGTAGCCTCGTCTGAAAACACAACAATTCTTATAAAATTATTATCACGGTTACAAATATCCATCATCGTTTCACAAAATTGCAAACGTCTGTCGAAATCGTCTTCGGAGAGTTCTTGAACGAGGCGAATTTTTTATGGATGATATTTTTCTCGCCTAAATATCCTTCCTACTGAACGACGGCTAATTCCATGCATATTGGCGAGGTCGGTAGTGGATAAGTGAGGATTTTCTTCCAAAGATATAGCAACATTTTGAGCTAGACTTTCATTACTTGCACTTTTTAACCGTCCACTTTTTGGTAAATTGCTAACTGTTCCACTTGTGTCGTACCTTCGTAAAGTTTTCGTCACTACTGAACGGGATATTTGTGTATCCGGATGAACAACGTTAAAAACGTCACAAACTTCCTCATGCGTCCTTTTCCTCTCCCCATACCCAATCATCATTAATATTTCTATTCTTTCTCTTTCACTTAATTCGACCATTTTACGATCAAATTAAAACAATACAATCTTTTTACGTTCAAATAAAAAAAACTAATAACTTATTTTGACAACTACTGTCACATCTGCAATGAATATCATGGACTACTAAACTTGATTCAGATTTAATTTGCACCTGATTTAAACAAACGCACGTGTATTCGACTATGAAACAATCAGTTCTGTTGGCTGTGACGGTATAATGCCACCGATTGGCCAATAGAAATACAAATCCTTACCGAGCGGTTTGTTCGGGCGTAAATGAAATCTGAACCGAGTTTAGCTACCATATAATTTTTCCTTTCCTTAGTTACTTTTCTGTTAATATCTCGGTAATATTGAAGTAAACAATATCAAACCCAATATTTTTGTATTCGCAATAAAATGATTCATCAGAAACTAAAATATTATACAGAGTGTTTCATTGCAAATTTTAAAATCGACATTACTTCCGATAAAACAGGAAGTTCAAAATTGTAAAAAAAATTGGAAACAAATAGGCAATCTACTGCAGTATCCAGCTTCCAAATTTCATTTTGATATCTCTAATAATTCCAGAGATATTTCCTTGGTTCCACACATTTGCCCATCACTGTAGATCCTAAATGGTCATTCGAAATGAAAAATAATATGAGAAACTTCAGATGATTTTTAGCTATTTATTTACTGATATCGTACTTAACACATATTTTGTCGCGGTATTGAATTTTGATTACTGTCATGTTTTAAACACACTCGCAAAAAATTAAGACAAAGCGATTGACGCAAGCCTAATCAAAATCTATCTAGTGTACCATTAAGGAACCAATATAGATACATACATACATAAATGGGCTATAAATTAATTATTTATGTTTCATTTCAGTGACTCTGTATCTAGAAATGACAACTTTTGCTCATTTTTTTTGGAGACAAAAATAATTACAGACTTATTTGATGACTTTGGAGTACCATTCAATACAGTTTTAGACAATGGATGCATTTTGTGTCAACTTGTAAAAAAACCTAAAACTTTCAAAAACTTAGCTATAGTAAACAATGATAAAATATATTAGTTTTTCGAAATGTTAACTCTAAATCGAATTATTATTACCAAGGGTTGGTAACACAAGAGCAATGAGTGAGATTGGGGAACCCCGGACTTTATTATGTGTTATACGTTGAACAATTTTTTTTAGCAAGTGTGATTTGTAAAATAATATCTGTTCTTCCACAAATCTCTATATATTTTTTGAACTCCCCCTCTCCTTTAACAGCTACTGGCCTCTCATGTCCTTCTCAGAAATCGAAAACATGGAACCGCTCCTAATAAAAACAGCTTTAGCGACTTTTGATGTTGACTCAGCGATTCGATTTTAATGGAGTTGGCAACAGTGTAGCTACATTACCCTCCGCAGCCTTCGAAATAAATTAAATAACAAAATTTTAACAACGACTACTTACGTTAATATTTTGATAGGCAACCCACGAGAAACATATTCTACTACTAATAACCACCCATCAAAATTGTACTTTAATTAAAAACAGCTAAAGTAATAATCTAACTATCGGATCTTAGATCGTATGGAGTTCGATTCTACCGTGACCAGTGTTTGATAATTTTTTAGACATCTCCAGAATCTGGAAAAATATCAGCCGAAACAATGTAAACGGCTTTTTTTTAAACGAATCATAGAAAACACGTTGAAAAAGTAATTGTGACAGATAATCGAAGCAATAATTCCACTTCAGTGCATTATGTGCTCTTCTTTCGTTCAATTGCGATAAGAATTATACACAAGAAAAACGAAAAACATCCATTCGTCTAGTTATCCTAAAATCAGCCAACAAACAGCGAGAAAAACAACGCGCTCACATTTCGAGGAAGTTTATCAAACGATCTGATCCGTTTACAATCTCGTCGTCTTCGACAACGAGCCAGCCAAGTCAGCCGGCCAAACGGCCGTTTATGCCGTACGTACCGTCCAAATGGCAGTGAGAAATAAGGCAAAGAACGACCCAAGTCTTGGGTCCGAGACTTCATTGATGAGAACGAAGACAAAATAAAAGTTATTGAAGACCATCACCATCATCAGGACAGAGAGAATGAGAATGGGGACAGTCCTCGTCGTCGGTTTATATCGTGTGACAGGCAACAAGTTGTCCTGGCACAAACGACACGATGCAGGTATCCAAGACATGCGTGTTTACACGGCCTACTACACCATCACAATAATAAACAATGGAAAGGCGAACGATTCGTTTAACGTTTCGCGAGATTGCTGCGAGTTTGTTTCTAGTGAATTGCGACCCGAATTGCCTTAATATGAATCTTTTGTCTGTTATCTCGCACAAAATTCTGAATAAAATCTCAAATTTAAGCAAACTTTTATTTCTAAGTTTTTAGTTTCATTCAAGATGAATACGTCCTATAATTCAGTCTTTGAATATAAGTTCAGAAAATTCATATTTACAACATTAAAAAAAAATCAACATGTAATAGTTGCTTCTCGAAATTTATAAATCTTCGAGCGTTAAGCAGCATACTGTTTCTGGAAGGGATCTGTTGGTCCGGATGTCCAAAAATGGAGAGTCCTCTTCAGTTTTTATGTCTTCTACAAGACTCCTTAAAACTATTTTAATAACTATACAACCTAATTCCATGGACAAATCATAAATCCTAGGGTTCAATATAATGATGAGGTTGCTATAAACCCTATCTTCAAGGATTACTGGTTCTCCAAATATCAAATAAAGATCAATTTTACCTTAAGTCCATGTCTTCGGATTATTTTAACTGACTCCTGATAGTAGTCAGTAAAGATTTTCACTTCTTAGTTCTTTCCTTATTTCTATTAGTTTAAGGCTTTGGGGAGCACTTCTTGATAAAATTGCATTTGAAACCAAGTTAAAAGCAACACAACCATTTTAAAACTAAAACACTATCGAAAAAAAAAATCAGATCCCACTTTTTTACTATAACTAACCTAGCTGCAAGGATTACTGGTCCTCCAAAATGAAAATAAGAGAGAATTTTATCCTTGACTCGAACTCATGTTAACTAGCTTCTAATATTTTGAATGTTCATCTGGGATTTTCTCTCCTCGCAATGGTTTCTGAAAAATACAAATAAGTTAAGTACTTGAATATCAAGGTGCAGTATCTAAGGGCAGTTTGTGAAAACTGCCCGGAACACTAGTTGCCCTCTTATAGAAAAAACTCTCCCGCAGGATTAACTGTGAGAAAGTAGATCTACAGATTTGTCAACTAGTATTCCAGTATAATATGTTGTGTATTTTGTGTTGTACTTATCTGTTTTTTTTTTGTGACGTTTCGATTCCTTATCAGGAATCGTTGTCGAACAATGTTTGCTTGAATGTTTTGCACTATATTCGCTTGACTTTTTTGGTAATGTCAGTTGACTGATTGATTGACTTTGAAGTTTCCTTTTTGATGTTCATTCGTCAGAAGTTGTTGCCATGTAACCGGTATCTCTACAGAGGGTGTCCCGATTTCTCCATTATTCAACAACATGCAGACACTTTCTTTGATTTTTCTTTTTTTGGTATGTTCTTCTTTAAGTAGTATTTTTGTCTTATTCCAGTCCATTTTGTGTGTACCATTATCCGTGAGTACATGATTTGCCAATCTTGATCTGTCTATATGTCTTCTGAGACGTTGTATTGGTGCTCTTTTGTTCTAATTTGAAGAGGTCTTGATGTCTCACCGGTATATGTTTTTCCGCAGATCCAAAGGTACGTCGTTGTATCTTCAATGCATAAACAACATCCATAGCTGTGGCAGTTTTTCTCTTGGCATTTTCAGTATATGTAACAGCATTTCTGATAATATTTTGAAGGAATACTTTAAGCACACCTCTAGTTTCCTCGTATATCAATGTTGATATCCGTTTAACACCACCACATATTGCCAAACGTCTCATGGCTGGTTTTGTTATACCTTGGATATTACTCTCAACTCAACATTTGCCACTTTTGCCTTTTCCAGTCATTTTGAAATGCAAATATAAAATTCAACCACGAGTTTCAGAGGAAAATCCCCTAGGAAACTCTAGGATTTTGCCATGAATTGTAAGTACCTCATATAACCTTTCAGTACTCCAGAACGCAAGACTCAAAAAATCGTGGTTGAACTTCTAATTCAGATCTCTGGGTCAATTAGTAGAAAAACTGATCAATAGATTGCGCTGCGGGTACCATTTGGCGAATTAAATTAGTACCATTAATGCACATAACATAAAGTTCGCAAGAATCAACCAAATATGAAAGTCTGCGCCCGAATTTGGAGTCATATGCCAACATACGTTCCTGGACGACAAAAGAGAGTTTTTTCTCTAAAATCTTCTTTAGTCTAGTTTATGTATACGAATTTTTTTTTTCTCTACTACGGATTCCTCAAAATTAGGAAGGGTGACATCATACTTGGTTGATTCCTGGACCAACGGTTCTGTCATGGTATTCATTTAATTCACCAAATGGTACACATAGCGTCATCTATTGAGAGAAATTTGCAGTTTGATGTAAAAGGTAGGTACTTACCCCAACTACTCATAAAATATTACCTCATAAATTTAATAACAAAACTCTTCAAATAGTCTATATCTCATATTTATGTACTATTTTATAAAAATAAATCTCAATTTTCAAAATACAAAAATTTCATTCCCATATAAAAAAACTTTTATCACTTACCTAATTAGTGCTAATCAAATTGTCGGAGTAATTGGCAAACCCACATGGCATTATGTTTGTTTAAAAAAATTGATTACAAAAAAGTACTTCTTTGTTGTACAATATTACTGCTAAAGAGTTTTCTAAGATCACATTGATGAGATCAGTCCTGTCAGCTTAGAGCTTGTTAAATAAGTATATTAAGCGTAGTGTTGTACATGATATATTCGTGGGATATAATTATAATGGTTATCGTATTTAATCTATATTTGTAATATATTTGCATCGCCTCGAGTAAGAGGGGCGTGGAAGATCGCTCCGACGTGAAATCAACAAGAGAGAAGCGAGATAATCTGCATTTTGATATTGACTAATAACTAATGATTTTTTTTTTTCAGTTTCAATGCGTGGTTTTGTTTGACGTCAGGTTTGATGAAAAGATATTTATTGATTGTTCTATGGATGAACAGAACCACTATGCTTTTTTCAGGTACCTTTCATTGCTGAAATAGTGTCTGTGAAGATATAGTGAGAACAAAAAAAGAACGGCAGTCATTGAGATTGAACGATGGAAGCGAAAGCTTCTCACCAAATAGACTTTTTTGTACTTGTTTATGTACTACAATTTATTGATTTTCTATAAACGAAGAGACTCTTAATATATAGGCAAGGTGCTAGAGAGAGTTGAATATATACAGCTAAGTGAGTACTTCACTTATAACAACATTTTGCCGAAATATCAATCAGGATTTCGTTCGGGTTATAGTACAGCTACAGCACTCATCAACTTAAGTGATAACATTATAAAATCGTTTTTTTAAAAGCTTTCGAACTTGTTAATCATTCGTTATTATGTGACATATTAGCATATTACGGAGTATGCGGGTTGGTTAAAAGATTGTTTAGGTGTTACCTACAAGACAGATACCAAAAAGTTCGGACACAACAAGGTACATCGAAATCGCAAATAGTAAAATCAGGAGTACCACAAGGGTCCATTTTAGGCCCCTTACTGTCTGATCTATTAGCGATACAAGACTACTGTGATAATCACAATCTTAAGATCAACTCACAAAAGTCAAAATGTTTGTTGTTCACTTCAAATAAATACTATAATTACCTCAAAGAAAACATTACGATAAAAATGGGAAATGAACTAATTTCTATTGTAGACTAAGCAAAAATTTTAAGTATCACGTTTGATCGTTACTTGAGATTTACGACGCATGTTAACCAGTTATTTAAAAAGTCATTCGTTGTTTTAAAACTACTCTATACAAACAAGTCAATTTTAAACCTCAAAATGAAGAAAAAATTGTGTGAAACATTTGTTTTGCCAATCTTCTATTACCTAACCTAACTGAGTTTATCAAGAAATGAATTCAAAAAGTACAAAATACTTGTTGTAGACTTGTTTGCGCACTTCGCAAATTTGACCATATAAGTCAAAAACTAATAGAGATAAACTGGTTAACAATGAAAAAGACTTGGCAATATCATTTTTGTAAATTTGTCCATCGTATTATTCACACGAAAAAACCGGATAATCTTTGGGAAAAAATAGTTTATGTTAATCAAATTCACAATAGACCTACAAGATTCAGTAACCTTTTATATGTCCCTAGACAGTCATCAGCCATGTTTCAGCGGTCTTTCTCATTTAACGCAGTTAAAATGTATAATAAATTATTCTGGAAAATATAGATGATACAACTTTACTTGGTTTTCAAAAGCAAATTAAAAAGCTCTTGTATAACGACACTTTTGTTTTTAAATTGTCTTAATGTAGTTTGTCAATGTAAATACTTTCCTCCATATGGTTCAATTGCCTCTATTACCTACTGTGGTAATAAATATTTTGTGAAGAAATTTTGTTTAGGGTTGAGTGGAAGAATAGCCGTATGCTAAACTTTTGTTTGTATGTGTATACTGTATAGATTTATGTATGTGCATGCTGTATAGATATATGTATTACTTGGATGAAACAATAAAGACGCTTATTTTAGATTTTCTTGGGAATAATACCACATCAGAGTTCAAACTTGTGTATATTTTAAAACCAAACGTTTCAAAATCCTGTCGGATTTCGTTTTCAATGGATATAAATTTATAAAGTAAAATTGAAATATATGACAATTATTTTGACAAATGTGTTTACGTTACTATGGATAAATTTTTCAAGTTCTTCCAACTTGAAAAATTTTTTTTGATTTATAATGATCTTTGGAATTTCTGTGCACCCTGTATATTTAAAATCAAAGAAATTTATCCATAGTAACGTAAACATATTTGTCAAAATAATTGTCATATATTTCAATTTTACTTTATAAATTTATATCCATTGAAAACGAAATCCGACAGGATTTTGAAACGTTTGGTTTTAAAATATACACAAGTTTGAACTCTGATGTGGTATTATTCCCAAGAAAATCTAAAATAAACTAGAAGATGCCACAAATAAAATTCAGAAAACAATAAAGACGCTTTATTAATATTATTATATATACAGTCTAATTGAGAACTTCACCCTGAAGTTGATAAACTGATATTTATTTTGATTAATCCAATTTCTTTTCAATTTATTCAAAATAGAAACATGTCCATATTTTAATACCAGAACCTCCACCAAAACTTACTATATAAGAAAATCAGTAAAAGTTTTACATGATTTTCTAAAAAACGGTACAAGCTATGTTACTGAAAAATATATAGGACTACTTCGGGATCCCCTGGAACAGGGTCGAGTATGAACGGTCGAAATTTCTTGAGCCGTTTTCGAGTAATCACTGAACAAACATAAAAAAACATAGATACAGACGAATTCAGAACGTCCTTCTTTTTGAAGTCGGTTAAAAATAAGAGAGACACCCAGGCTGTCCCTCAACAAGTTGTTCCAGCAATGCGTGTGAGGGATTTCTAATAGTCCAAAAACATCTAGGCGCCGTGATCAAGAATTGGATATTTTGTGAAGATCTCCACAGTGTATTTATTCTTTTGAAAGAATTGCATCTTCCTGCCTACCAGATTCAATCAGTTCATAAATTTAAACCTACTGACTACATACGGCCTAGTGAATTTACTGAATAAATTATAGAAGGATAAAAAAAATTCGAATAAAATCATTGTCATCGATGAGGCTTATTTGAAGAAACATGTTATATTAGAATTGTATCGTCGTGAAGGTGAATACTTCGTTTCGAGACCAGTTAACAAATTTGAACTTTGAGACATCGTTAAATACATATTTAATTAATTCCTTACCCATAACACATATTTCTTTCCCATAATCCTTAGCAAGAGCAGGAGAAGGCAAAAACAATTTACATTTACAGCTCTTGTAAATACTGGTACTCACCTGCAAAAAAAAGAATATCTTGTTAATAAAAATAAAGTTATCAAAATGTCAATCAAGAAGAAAAAGAAAAGAAACAATGAAAGAACTTTTCGACACTTTCAAGTACGAACCCATTCGGTGATGATACAAATACATTAGAGTGCTTCACATGTTTTTTTCCAAAATGGTCCATATGGTTTATTTTAGTATAATATACACGTTTCAAAAACATTGGAATATTCATTTACTTCTGTTTTTTATAACTATTATGAGTATCGATGTTTAAATATACTTCACTATTAATGAATGCTAAATAATTGTTTACTATTGCAATAATAAACTGTGGATCACTTCGGTGAAATTAACTCGCAGATATCATTGAATTGACGTTGGTATTTTTTTCAACGTTTGAAATTAACATTTTTAAATTATGTTTACAAATTTTATCACTAGTTATAATGGTGGTTATATTTCGACAATTCAATATTACTCGATAATTATTTTTTAATAAGATGGTCTTTATTTAAAATGTCAACGTCTGTCATACTTAGATTTTTGTCTATCTTAAGTTAAGATTTTATTAAATAATATCACAGAAATAATGTGACAGAAATTTAGTCAAAATGATAAATATACCTGTTAAACTTTAGAAAACCTACTTACCCTGATTTGCTCATACTTTCAGATAGCAGTTTTCGTCGGGAACATTTTTGATTGAACATTTCCACTGTTTTTTAACTCAATGTAATGTTAGCTTAGCCTAGGAGGGTGCAAATCATGTGACAATTAATGTCCAAGGGGCCGCACCAAGATTTTTAAAATGACTTACAAAACCAAGAAAAAAAACCCTACAAATGTTAATCCATTGAAGTGGAAATAGCAGTTTCAATCTCCTTAGAATGAATTTTACTGTGTGCTGCAGTCATTCAACTCTTAAAACCGAATTACCAGATTTCTAAATGTATTCAGTCAGTTGTACATGACATTACTAAGCATTTGAAAATCGTCCCCGTGACTTTATGCAATTACTATATTTTAATTTCTATCGGTATCGGTCCCCCTAAAACTAAGTTGCAAAAAACATTCGATGGTATTCATAGATTAAAACTTCAGGTTCAGATAATCTGAAAGTATCCCATTAGTCGGGTGAATCAGCCTTAGAACCGATGTTAATTCTAGACCAAACTTAAACAGTTTGACATTTCTTGTGACATTTCTAATATTCAGTCGTTTGCAAATTCAACAATGGATAGTTACGAGGGTGAATCAAATATGAACCGGACTTTTGTTTTAAAAATTTTATTGGTACGATCAATACAAATTTTAATACATATTATTTTTCTACATAGTCTCCTCTCTTATGTATACATTTTTCCCACCAAATCGGAAGTTTTTTAATACCTTTCTCAAAGAATGAAACTGGTCGTGTCGATAACCAATTGCGCATAAACGTTTCTACACCTTCGTTGTTCTCAAAGTGGTGGCCTCCCAGTTCTTCTTTAAGTGGCCCAAACAAGTGGTAGTCACATGGCGACAAATCAGGACTGTAAGGCTGGTGTTCAAGGGTTTCCCAATGCATTTTGTTCAATTTTCCTTGAGTCAATGCAGCTGTATGTGGCCGAGTGTTGTCATGCAACAGAATCACACTTCGGATAGACATATCCCGCCTCTTTTGCCGATAAGCAAGTTTCACTTGTTGGAGTAGTTCGCAGTAATACTCAGCATTATTGTACGGCGTTCGTGCAAAAAACCGGTCAGCAGTACGCCTTCAATCAGCTCAAGAATTGCGTAGATATTCGCCTCATTGATGCTTGTCGTGGGACGGCGTGCATGAGGCTCATTTTCCACTGTCTCTCGGCCACCTGAAAACTTTTTGTGCCAGTCGTACACTTGGGTCCTTGAAAGTGTTTCATTGCCGAACTGTGCAGATAGTCGACGCAAAATTTCAGACGGTCTAACGCCCTCCCGCGCCAAAAATTTGATAACAACACGTTGCGCAACAGACGTATGCACCTCTTGCTCTGACATGATGCTACTAACAGCGCATCGACTACGCCTCGCCAAACCAACGAACTCCCCTCTTCTTAACATCCCTACCTAACATATACCGAGACGTCACGCCACTCGAATTACCTACAGGGCGAGAAACAGAAAAGTTCGGTTCATATTTGATTCACCCTCGTACACCATTGAGCAGCGTGTTACGGTGGTTGAAGCTTTTTATGAAAATGGGCGTTCAAATTAAAATGCATATTTTTTTAGTCAACATAATCGACCAAATGTGCGGAAACTCATCCGTTACTGTCGATAAACCGAGCCTGTAGGAGAATACATGTGCGTGTTCGTAGAGTTCGTTCTGCGGAAAACATTACTGCTATTCGCGAAAGTATAGCAGAAAAGTCATCCACCTTGATTCAACGTCGTGCTCAACAATTGCAAATCTAACAGATGTCACTGATGCGAATTTTGAGAAAAGATTTGACTTTACAGGCTTATACGGTTCAATTATATCAACAACCAAAGCCTACGGAACATTTGAAGCTAAATGGTTGTTCAAACACACTGAAGTGGATGTTATGTTATGAAGAAAATCAATTTTAGCCATAAGGCACACTTTCTTCTCAGTGGACTCGTCAACATGTAAAATTGCTGTATTTGCGCAAATGAAAACGAATTACTGTTTGGTGGGGTGTATGGACTGGAGGCATCACTGGACCTTCTTCTTCGAAAATGAGGCCAGCCCAACAATTATCGTGAAGGGTGTTCGCTATCCGAGATCATAACTTTTGTGGCCGGTACCGATATGTGCCACTTGCCACACAGCTAACGAAACAATGGTTCTGTCAATAGCTGTGGTATCTCTTAAAGTGTTGATGTCAACTGGCCGCCAAAATCATGCGATCTGACACCGTTGGACTTGATTCTTTGGGGGAAAGAAAAGGTGTACGCCGAGAAGCCTACAAGAATTTAAGAGCTGAAGGTTGAGATAACTTGGCGCATTAATGATACTCGTAATGAACCTCAATTATGCCTCAGTGTCATCACCATCGTCAAATAACAATTTTGTTCCGATTTTTTGATAAAATTCAGTTCGGTTCGCGTCGTAAAGACAAATATGAAACCAATCTGGAAGTATATTCTTTCAAATAAAAATAAAATTATCCAAACTGGTTCCTAATTGACGACGTTCTCAGATAAAAAACATTAAAAACTGCAAGTCGGTTTAAATTTATGTATTTTTTTTCTAGACGCAAATTTGATTGCTAACCTTACACTGCAATGAAATGCACCTAACGATTTAATATTTGCGCCTTTTAAATGATGTTGTTGAAGAGTTTCTTGTTCCATTTACAGAAGATCGACTACTAAGAAATTATTTTAGGTGAACTCATGCATAAACTCTTTATCTCCTTTTCAAACAGGATCTCGCTGCTCTTCTATCACAACAAAACAAAAAAAGCTCTCGTAAGCATTCACAATGCAACTAGCTATTGTAAACATTTTTACAACCCCATCTCTACGATCAGCGAAATATCGAAAAATACCAGCGATAGAATCGAAAAATGTGGAGCGAACTTTCAACATAAACTTGATAAATCTCGTAAGGCCATTTAGTTCCAGCTTATTGAACACTTGGATTCCCCCATAAATCGCCGAGTTACCCGAAGATGTATCATATTCATTCTATCTACATTTTGCAGCAACGTTTTGACCCCTTACCTCGTCAACCCGCCGATATGCCCCTTTAGCCGTCCTCTAACTCGGACGTTATATAAATACATGGTGATGATATATATGCGAGATATCTTGCAGCCGTGGGTGAGCGAACAACTATCGAACTCGTGAGATATGCCACGATAAAAATTTAAGAACCGTCGTAAAATGGCTTCCTTTATCTATGCTATCGATGCCTCAGCTTTGGAACAATTCAGATTTCGGCATGAGAAATAGCAGAATTCTAAGATGACTCGGATACATTTTTTGGAACGGATAGTTAAATACGCTATAATTCCGCTCTAATATCTATAGGTACTAAAATCTTATACAAATTATTAACGAAATCCAAAATCAAAACCAACTTACTATTAATTGATAACATTTAGTGACTGACAAGTATCAACTAATTATATTGGTTTAGTAAAGTGTGGGTGTAACTTAAATTAAATACTACAAACTGTTCACCCTCAGCTGCAAGTTTCCGTATGCTTCGGGTGAGATTATTAACGTAGACCCACATACATAAGAAAATTGAACAATATGATAGTGAAATGCAAAAATTAGCCTTTGTTCCGAAAATTCGTTCCGACACGACACTTCTTTGACCTTGAAATATTCATACAACTTAGTTTTCAGTGTAACAAAGAGGGTTATACGGGGTAAGTTTTTTTGATGATCAGTATGGGGATCTAGGAAACTAGCGGAGATAGAGCAATGGTTAAATTGGGAAAGATTTGCAGTTTTACTGGCCCAATTTAATGACATTTTCGGATTTTTGTAAAAAGTCATGGCTTACTAGATATTTTGAAAAAACGAAATTCAGTCGATTTAGTCAAATCCCTCTAGTGTAAATATCAAAATTAAAGGGATTTGTATCCCGAATATGATTGGCATGTCCTCGTTTGCGTGACAGCTCTCGTTTTCGAGAAATGACACAAACTTATCTTTTTTTGAATGGAAACCATAGTTGGCTATGCCCTCAAAAAATCGGACATTTTTAGAGCTTTTCAACGATATAATACTCGATATAGTTATTCATAAAAATAACGGAGTTATGGATGCTTTTCTCTCCATGAAAAAGATTGTTTTCACTTTGACGTTTCCTCATTTGAGAGTAATTTCATTAGTAGTGCTGAACTGACAGTCGATATTGACAAGTTTTCGTGATAAAATGGAATATTCTAACGAAGAAAAACTGAATATGGTGGAATGTTATATCATATGCCATAAAAATTTAGTTCGTGCAGCTGAGGAATACGTTCATAGATATTTTAATCGTCGTCAACCTGCTCTATGTACATTTAAGAGGCTTTACGATAGTTTACGCAGACATGGATCTTTTACTAAACCACCAAAGGAACGTAATCAAATTAACGAAGCAGCACAAATAAATGTTTTGGCAACGGTAAATCAAAACCTATCTACATCAACTCGTGAGATTGCGGCAGAAGCTGGCACATCTTAACGAATTGTAGTTAAAGTACTGAAAGCGCACAAGTTCCACCCGTACAAACTTTCAGTTTCTCAAACTTTGCATGCTGGTGACGAACATCGACGTATTTTGTTTTGTACATGGTTTAGAGCCTTGACAATCCAGTTTCCATTAAAGGTGTTATGGTCAGATGAAACTAGATTTACTAACTGCGGTATGTTCAATAGACACAATGAGCATATCTGGGCTAAAGAAAACCCTTTCCATGTAGAACAAAGACGACCCCAGAAAAAATTTGGTTTTAATGTTTTGTGTGGTATCATAGGGTCTACTATTCTGGGGCCTTTTATCTATGACGAACCACTTACTGGAGAGCGCTACTTGCATTTCTTGCAATACACTTTTCAAGAAATGTTGCATAATTTGAATTTGAGAACTGTTTTAGAAATTGAGTGGTTCCAACTTGATGGAGCACCTGCTCATAACTCGTTATTAGTAAGACAACACTTTGATAATATCTATCGAAACTCTTAGATAGGAAGAAATGGCCCACGCAAATGGCCACTCCAGGCTCCGGATTTGGCAGTTATAGACTTCTATTTATGGGGTGAGCTAAAAAACAAAGTACACAAAAGAAAGTATGAGACAGTTGACCTAAGGGAGGCGGTAATACAAGCAATTGAAGAAATTGATAGGCGGTCTGTGAGGAAAGCGGTAATGTCAATCTTAAAAAGATGCAATTTTTGTCTAAATAATAATGGTGGACTTTTCGAACATAAATTGTAACCATTATTATGTACTTTAATTTCTTAAGTTTTTAGTAAGTACCTACTTATTTAGTTTATTCGTTATATCTGATATATCTAATAAAAAAATCGTTCAATGTTTTTTGGAATAGTTATTAATAAATCAATCTTTTTCATGGCTACCTACGTTAAAAGTGAAAATAAGAGAGAAAAGCATCCATAACTCCGTTATTTTTATGAATAACTATATCGAGTATTATATCGTTGAAAAGCTCTAAAAATGTCAGATTTTTTGAGGCCATAGCCAACTATGATTTCCATTCAAAAAAAGATAAGTTTGTGTCATATCTCGAAAACGAGAGCTGTTACGCAAACGAGGACATGACAATCATATTCGGGATACAATTTCCATCAATTTTGATATTTACACTTTTTTTATAAAATGAAAAACAAAGGCGCTAGAGGGATTTGACTAAATCGACAGAATTTCGTTTTTTCGACATATCTAGTATACCATGACTTTTTACAAATATTCGAAAGTGTCATTAAATTGGGCCAGTAAAACTACAAATCTTTCCTAATTTAACCATTACTCTATCTCCGCTAGTTTCCGAGATCCCCATACTGATCATAAAAAAAACTCACCCTATACAGTCAGTAGTCGTTAATAGAAAACACAGCCCCACAGGTTTATTGTTCAAGTTGGCAAGCCTACTTCTGGTGGCAGCCATTTTGACAACGTATTTATGTTCAATACGTTTTGCCATTTCACAATGAATGACTTACACCAAAGCAAATTGTGAAAATTTATTTACGGTCGACATAACCAAGAAGAACATCCACAAGCCATTATTGAGACACCGTTACATAAACAAAAAGTTACTGTTTGGTGTGCTTTATGGTCTGGTGGTATTATTGGGCCATATGTCTTCAAAGATGATGCCGGTGAGAACGTTACAGTCAATGGAGATCGGTATAGATCTATGATTACAGACTTTTTCGTTCCCCAGTTGAATGGAGTTAATGTGCAAGATCTTTGGTTCCAAAACAAGACGGTGCAACACGTCACATGGCCAACGCCACAAACAATTATTGACGGGAATATTCGATGAGCGCATAAATTCGCGCAATGGACGTGTTAATTGGCCTTCACAATCGTATCACACCAATGGATTAATTTCTGTGTGGATATGTGAAGATGCTAGTCTACGCCGCTAAATCAGAGACTTTGAACCACTTGGAAACTAACATTCGCCACATTATTGCTGATATACGCCCTCAGCTGCTCAAAAAAAGATCAAAAATTGGACTTCCAGATTGCGTATCATTCGAGTCAGCCTTGGCGCGCAAAGGCCCGATATCATATTTAAGCAGTAATGGCATAAAATTTATCTTTTCAATAAAGTCAATATCATGACCATTATCATAATTTTAATCTTTTATTTCATTTTAAACACCCCTTATATATAAGTTTATCCAAACGACGATACTCTCATGTATTTTTGGAGCCTGAAACTGAATTCGAGGTCAAAAAAAAAACTGGTACACCCTCCAAAATTTGATAGAGTCAAAAAAATCACGCCAGAAAGAGGTGAAATGGAGAATAGTATCCAAGTACAGTTGTTAAAACTTAATGAAAAGCATTTAAATGAATTTTCACGTGTACTGATTTTGAGTTGAGAGTAAATACTCGAATTTGTCGAATAAATTTGAAACGCACTATCATTTGGGGGTGAAAACTCCCAAGTTCTAGAGACACAAAAAAAATAGTTTTAATTACCAGAAAATTTTATAATATCTTATTAATAAAATAACGAAACAAAAAAAAACTACAAACCTAAAAATTAAATCTAGAAAGAAAATAAACTGACAAAAAAATTCAAAATCTAGTCTAAATAAACTGACAAAAAAATCAAAATCTACTCTAAATAAACTTAATAAAAACAAAGTACAGTTTGCTGAGAAAAAGAAAATGAAAATAGATTTAAATTGCAAACTGTAAACCATTAGACTTTACTTTAGATTGTAAATCTGAAAGTTCTACGTCCAAACAATTTTGTCGTCCATAAAGGGTTGAATTTCAATTACAAATAATATTTTCTTCGGTTTCCTTGCCATGATTTTGATTCAAGAGTAAACTCTTACAATTATATTGGAGTAGTTTTCAGGCCTAAATCTATATTACAATTTTCTCTTAACTTAGTACTGCTAAAATTTTTCAAGTTATAACACCAAGCACTACAGCCATATCCGGGCTATACATTGAATAGGGTATTTTTCACTCCTTCATACCCAAAGTAAGTCTCAACAATGTTGGTATTACTTGAAAATTCACATAAGGGTCACAAGGCTACCCGATATTTAAACCTAAGCATCCACATAAAATAAACCTGGCACAGGGGTTGTTTGCTAGTTGAAGAACTAACTCACTAAAATGTTTGCTACTTCCACTAAGTAAGACATTATAACCTTTAATGATAATTAAAACTATTTTTTATTAAGTTTCTAGAATTTGGGGTAGTTGTTACCCCCAAATGAATAGAAAATATATAATAAAATATTTGATGTAGTCTAATATCTCATTTAATGAAATTTGTACTGACATTCATATCAAATATTTTATCGAATCTTTCATAAAAGTTCTTTGACAATGTAATACCGCCCTAATGTCTATTTAATGCAAATCAGGATTGACATGTTTCAGCGGTGTCTCCTGCTTGTCCCTTGGAGGACTTTGAAGTTTGAATTCCAACCAGGAAGTGGCTTTCAGCCCAATTTTTAATCACTTATCACGTACCACTGGAGACCACAATCTTGTCAGAATTACAATATTATAATCGTTTGACAAGAAGTAAATGCGCATTTTTATCGTGAACACAAAACGTACCAGTCTATTCGATTACACAGAGGGAAACAAACCTATTATTCAGACACGTTTATCTCTTCATATTTCCCTCCCAATTTCCACCGCAGGAGCTCCTCGCACTTCTCGTCGCATGTATATACATCAGCATAGCAGGACTCCATGATTTAATATAAATATGCAGATTTTGTAGGATTTCGTTCGCAGAATATAATATCTGAGAGTGAGAACGAACCGGAAGTCGAGCCACATCTACAAGAGACGTTGTAATATCCCGCTGTTTCTGTTCGTTCTGATTAATGATGGAGCGATGACAAGATTCAGCAAAATCAACATTCTGCTCGACGCCCGCTACACCAACTGCACAGGAAATTATCGTCCAATGGGATGCGCGAATCATTTATAATTTTACAATTACACCGTATCTGGCAATCTGTGCGACACGATGACGATGGGGACGGGACTCCTGCCTGCCTGCCTGCCTGGTTGCGGAACGAGTTGAGAGAGGTTTCATCTATTTCGGGACTTTATATTCATGGGATGGAGATTCCGGTGAAAATTTTTAGACAGTTTACTGTAGGAAATTGCGAGATAATATTGGATTCATAAGGTTTGTCATTGGTGTGCTTTCTGTTAATGATGACTGGTAAAAGTTACAAAAATGAAAAATCACCCATCAATAAGACAGTAACACTAGATTAGCTAGATGTGGAAACGATTTTGGAATTATGTACATGGAATGAATTTTTAACCGACTTCCAAAAAGGAGGAGATTATCAATTCGGCGCGTTTTTTTTGTATGTTACCTGATTTCTTCTCATTTTGTGCGCCGATTAAAACGATTATGATATTGTTTTAATAGTATATATCCGGATTCACAAAACTTTGACCAATATACCTAACAGATTGATCGATTTTTCCCTCTTATTGAGGTGTATAGTTCCTAGGTGTGTTTGCCATATACTTAGTTATGCAGTTTTTATACAATTTTTCAGGATATTTCTGAAGAGAAATCCTCCAGGCTCATTTGTTTGATCTGCAATCCACAGAGCATAATAGGGATGCATTTTTTCATTTAATTCACGGATATGATCTGAGATGGATTTTAATTACGATTTTGGAATATGGAATAATGGATAAATGTAAAGGGTGTTTTTTAGAGGTGTAGAACTTTGGAATGGAATAAAACAAGGATATATTTTTTAAATTGACATGAAATTTACTTTAGTCGAAAGATAATCTTCTGGCATTATAATTTGAATATGATTTCTGACATATGACCGTCACGGCTGGCTCGGAAGTAGTCTAATCTGAACGTCCAATTTTCGATGACCAGACAGAAAATAGTCAAGCGGCGTTAAATAGCACGATCTTGGAGGCCCATTCACGGGTCCGAAGCGGGAAACTATACGGTTACCAAACGTTTCTGTCAATCAATCAACTGTGGCACGAGCTGTGTGACATGTTAGCTCGTCTTGGTGAAACCACAGCTCGTGTGCAACACGATTGTTCAATTGATGAACGAAAAAGTTAGTAATCATGGCTCTATAGCGATCACCATGGACTGTAACGTTCTGGGCAGCATGGTTTTTAAAAAAGTACGGACCAATTATTCCACCAGCCCATAAAGCACACCAAACAGTCAGTTTTTCTTTATATAACGGTGTCTCAATATGAACTTGAGGATTATCATCACTCCAAATACGGCAGTTTTGTTTATTGACGTATCCATTCAACCAAAAGTGAGGTTCATCGCTAAAGAAAAATTCGTATGGCTTCAATTCTTGCACGAGTTGAATTTTGCAAGTACGCAAACCAAGATCTTTCGGCAAAATCTTCCATAAAGTGGATGGACACATATCGAATTCCTGTACACGATGACGGATAGACAGATTCGGGTTTTCCTTTACGGTACGCTCTACAGCAGCAATGGATTCTTCTGTACACACTGTACGATATCTCTGTGGATGGGTATTTGTACGAGATCTCTGTGGATGCGTATTATCATTTAGAGTAAACGTGGTGCGAAAACGTTGCATAGTTAATCGAATTACTTACTCTAATGGACGATTATGTTGACCGTAAAATGGACGTAGTGCGCGATACATATTTCGAACAGAACCATGATTTTCAAAATAAATTTGCACAATTTGGAAGCGTTGTTCAGACGTCAGTATATTCATAATGAAATGCCAAAACAAACTAAACATAAATCACTTGACAACTGACAAGATGGCTGCCGGTTAAAAAAGTGTTGCCAAGCTCCATACCTTTAGTTCGTTCTTGGTGATTCGTTGGTTTCATATGAGAAATACTATTTAGCATCATAGCGGACAT
Source organism: Octodonta nipae (assembly GCA_034190945.1). Taxonomy (NCBI): domain Eukaryota; kingdom Metazoa; phylum Arthropoda; class Insecta; order Coleoptera; family Chrysomelidae; genus Octodonta; species Octodonta nipae. The sequence goes on along the minus strand of CM067218.1, from coordinate 15,506,108 downwards.
CTACGTTGACAGATTTGAGACATCTATCTAAGTTATTTTAAACACCCTATATAAAAATTTCTACTTGTTTAATAAATTATTTAAACTCACCACCCAAACATGTTCTTGGTGAAAAGCAGCCGTTCGCAAAGAATTGAAGTAAATCAAGGTCTAAGTCTAAGCGTGACTTAAACAAATATTAAAATGTAACTTATTTGTATTAATTTTTGATCTACACTTTGTATTCGCTTTATATTTATCAACACAGTTTTTCTAAGAATTATATACCTCACTAAAAATATCATCGTTACATGTACAGTTAGTTTAAATGGTCATGAAATGTTTTTGAGAATTATCATTGAGGTTTAATTTTAATTAAATATTTTACAGTTGTTGTTTATATGTAAAAGTCTTGTCTAATGCTTGATAACACCACATTGATAGTCCAACATGTTCTTTCAATCGATCTCATAGAAACGTTTCGTTTCACCAAACAAAAAAATATCTCTCTCGAGAAACAAAGCAGAAAACAAGAGTGCTCATCGCTTACCATTAACAATCAAACAACGCCCTGCTAAGGTGAAAATCGAACACAGAACAATACCAATAAACATCCTCTTCGATAAAATCTCATAATTAAAGCGTTCAGAAATGGTAGTAACGGGCAGATGAAGTCAAAACTATTAAGACTCGGTACCGTATCTTTATACTGCTATTACTAAATTAGACATGGCGCGTTATGAATCTGGCCATAAATCTGAAAGTTAACAAGACGTACGTTCGATCTGTGGCCTCATGAAGTGAGAGCTCCGCCTCTGGAGCACGAATCGCTCGGTACCCCGCCCAACGAGCATCATATGGGAAGATAACGACGTTTCTTCCAGATCCAAAACAGATACAAGCGCCGATGCATTGTAACAATAAAAATATTTACACAGCAGTTATTTCACTATCTCTCCTCCATCCTCTCTATGTATTTTAAACGGTACCAAACGAGAGAACTTAACATCGCCATCGAAGGCTGGTTGGTTCTCTTGTGAGCTCGACCGTACTGTTATGTACCCCCATCTTAAGTGCATCTCTTTACGGTTGTAACGAAGGATATATTAACAAGAAATTCGTTTAAGTTTGACCGAGTGGCGCCACTTTCTTAAAAAATATCATATTTCTAATAAATTGTTGGTCAACACTTCAATCAACACTTTCAACACCTAATCCTTTGACGAGCATATTCATTTAAGGAAGGAATCAGGTAAAGTTATAACAGTGAATCTAAATAATCTAATAATTATAACTTTATTGTTCATATAAATGACGTCAACCAAGATTATGTCGACAGTGCAGCGTCGAACTACTGGTTGATCTCTAGTCATATGTTTCCTGAAACGGAAGGCTTTATATTGGCAATCCAAGATCAAGTAATTCCAACTAAGAACTACCTAAAGTACATCGTTAAAGATCCTTCTATTAACAACGACAGATGCAGGTACGGTTGCCAAACATCTGAATCTATCCAGCATATCACAGGAAGTTGTCAAGCGTTCGCTGCAACTGAATACAAAGAACGACACGATGCTGTGGCAAAAATATTTCACCAGGAACTATCACTGAAACTTGAATTATCACAGTCGGTAAGATTACCATACTATAAATACAAATCAGAATCTGTTTTAGAAAATAACAACTACAAGCTGTACTGGTAGATAAAGTCTCTCGGAAAACAACTTTAATTGACATAGCAATTCCTAACAACAATAATATAAATATCAAGCAAGCTGAGAAAATAACCAAATATAGAGATTTGGAATTTCAAATAAAGACTCAGTGGGACATGAACAACATATGAACTGTAGAAATTGTTATGTCAACGACAGGACTAGTCCCAAAACATCTATTAAACAATTTAAAATACCTCGGTCTGGACGAACATCTTTAAAAACAAATGCAAAAAGGCGTCCTGTTAGGAACGGCCCGGACGGTCAGGAAATTCATGGGAAACTGCCGCCACGACTCCAACCAGGGGCCTGAAAACCTGACAAGGGCTCCCACAGAGCTAAACCCTTTTGATATCGAGGATATCTGGGGTTTAGTGAATTTTCCCCTAAAGGCACTCCTAGCGTGCCTTAGAGGGGGTGGGATACCATACATTGTATGGTCAAGTCGGGATACTTTATTGTCAAAGACTCAATGGGACATGAACAACACACGAACTGTACCAATTGTTATGCCAACGACAGGACTAGTCCCAAAACATCTATTAAACAATTTAAAATACCTCGGTCTGGACGAACATCTTTACAAACAAATGCAAAAAGCCGTCCTGTTAGGAACGGCCCGGACGGTCAGGAAATTCATGAGAGGCTGCCGCCACGACTCCAACCACGGGCCTGAAAAGCTGGCAAGGGCTCCCAGTGAGCTAAACCCTTTTGACATCTAGGATACCTGGATTTTCCCCTAAAGGCACTCATAGCGTGCCTTAGAGGGAGTGTGATGCCATACATTGTATGGTCAAGTCGGGATAACTTTATTGTCCAAGAGTCTCCCATTTACAGGACAATTTAAAGATACAAAGTAGCTACATTATTAGCTCTATCGCTAATATTGAAAAACTGATTAAAATTAGTGTACATGTCATAAATTGGTGGCTAATCAAATATTTGTTCTCGTTCATTTTTAACACATTTGCTGTGAAGAACATAATATGGATGCAATACTTGCATATTCAAGCTTTGAATGTAGATTAGTAAAGTATAATACTTTCAGTGTCACGATATTTTTCGCATTTAAATGTAGATTATTTCTATAGAACCAATTTTCTATTTACACCAGTCAATAGAGATTTTTAGATGACATAAAATTACACAGCAAACCGCATAAGTCATAACGTAAATATTAGTTTATAAGTCATAACTGACATAATTTTAACAGCAAACTCACAAACTCATAGACGTAAATTATATAAATCTTAAACACCCCAAATAATAATTGGTATTTTCGTTTTTTTTTAGATGATATTAGGCTGTATATAAACTGAATCGAAGTAATCACTATCTAACATAAATTTATCAAAAACGAAAACAAAAGATTAGATTCATAATTTACAGTTAACTTTACAAGTATTATTATTCGACATATTACAAGTTTATACACAATAGCCATCGTGTCCATGTTCTAATTCGTAAAAATTACCATATACTTAGTCTGATAAATAGCTACTTTGTTTTAATGATGTATTTGAATCTTCGTCTTTATTTTAATTATTATATTTATTCTTTATACTTCTCTCAAAATTTTGAACATGCCGAATGATTTTAATACAAACTATATTCAAACATTCATTGAATTTAATTTTTGACCGTCCCTTTTCCAATCTTTTAGTCTACTGAGATTTCACAATTTAGTTTTTGGAGTTTGCTAAGCATTTCAACTACTGTCATTTATTAAAAAAGCTACTTGAAAAATTGTAGTTAATAATAGATAACAATTAGTTTTTTACCGTTATCATTTAAGAATAAGATATTATGTTACACTTAAAAGTTAATAACAAACTATTAAGCATTTAACATTTTTTTATAGAAACTATTGCAAAATAAATTATAATACACTTTACTGCCAACCAATTATTTTTGGAGCCTCAAATTTTACTACTTTCATTATCATTTTTTATCTAGACTTTTTATGAAAAGCATAAATATATAATTTTGAAAGATATGATAACTCAAAAATAAAGATTAACTCGCAACACTAAAGCTTATCCTTCCTAAAACTTAAATAGCCAATTGCTCTTTTTTAGGGTTAAAACGATACAAAATTGAAAGTTTAAAAGTAAAAGTACGCATAAAAATTAACCACATATTGACATTCCATTCCATTCCAAACAGAAATACTTTGAAAATAATTTGGGCTCCTTTTCCGTTCGAAAGCAATAATGTTGACCTTATTGTTGAATGTAACGAAACAAACTATAGATTTTAAACACAATAGTTATTTACTTCAGAAACACTTGTTTAAGGAATTCCAATCGGTCCGTATAGTTTTTTGAGTTTCAAATATTTCAGGACCTACAAAATTGTAGTTCCCTCATAAAGACTAAGAGGGTATAATTAACAAATTATGGGTTCCCCAATATTTTATAAATAAATAAAATATATATTTATTAATGTCGGTAATCATCTTAAAAATGTAATCATACGTTATTATTTAAAAAACCAATAAATTAAAATAAAGACACTAACTGACACCCTGTCTTATTAATAATACTTCGTTCAGGATTAGGTTTTTTAGTTATTTTTTCGGATGTTCTACGTTGTAGAAAATATACGACATCACATTTAATCTATTTTTCAATTTATTTTTTATGTAAACGGGTAAAACAAGTACAGGGTAGCCCATATAGAACTAACTGGATTGTCCCTTATCTATATGGAAATATAAACAACTAATTCATATTAAACAAATAGTTTTGATTTACTCCATGATGGCGACAGTTTCTCTGCTGAAACTGCGTTAAGTATAAAAAATAAAAGTTTTGGTGTTAAGGTTAAAAATTTTGTAATTATAGATTTGTGACACATATAGGAAAAAATAAAATGTTATACATTTTCTGGAACATACTAGTATATTACAGAACAGAATCTAACATCTAACAAAAACTCACCCATCAACAGAGCTTGCAGATCAAACATAAAATCAACAAATATATTCTCTTGATGACCTATACTCTTATTTAAACTATTACTAACAATTTATCAGCATCTCTGAGCTGTACATTTTCCATATCACAACAATGTTCATGTTAAAGCACACAAATGTTATTCTCGTTAAAAACTTATCAAAACAATATAAATCTACTGCAATTCTCGCTTCAAACGAAACAGATTAAAATATTAATCGCCTTTACAAAATCGTGAAAAACCACAAAGTTGGATAGCATATCTTTTCCTTGAAAAACAAATCATTACAATAAACTGTATTGGTGTTATCAATACTTATCTGGACAGTCTAGTGAAAAAGTCACAAACTAAAATTGTAGAGATTCCGATAACTATAATTAATATAATTTTACTTCTAGTGTTAGGTAGACCCATTTCTTTGTTTCATTTTTAGTAAGTTCGTCTTCAAGTTAAAAACTTCTTACATCTCGGTTCTTCAAATTTAACGAAATGTATCAAATACATAAAGAAGTGTTCGAGAGGACATTCAATTGTGGGAGGCGCAACTGAGGAAGGTTCCATAACCAGAAACAATATATATTATATATAATATATATTGTCTTGCGTACAAAGGAATGACACCTCGAAGAGAGTATTCAATATCTCTGACAGGTGAAGTAACCTGAAAATTTTATCGTGACATTCTGTCCTAGGAGTTAAGGGAGAACAGCAATTACACGGAACGGCTCCAGATTCGGAACCTCTGTGTGCTAATTCTCTCGAAAATCCTAGATGTCGGTCTTACATCTCGCGTCTTCAAATTTAATGAAATGTATCACATACATAAAGAAGTGTTCCAGAGGACATTCAATTGTGGGAAGCGCAACTGATGAAGGTTCCCGACCAGAAACAATATATACTATATTTTTATATAATATATATTGTCTTGCGTACAAAGGAATGACAGCTCGAAGAGAGTATTCAATATCTCTGACAGGTGAAGTAACCTGAAAATTTTATCGTGACATTCTGTCCTAGGAGTTAAGGGAGAACAGCAATTACACGGAACGGCTCCAGATTCGGAACCTCTGTGTACTGATTCTCTTGAAAATCCTAGATGTCGGTCTTACATCTCGCGTCTTCAAATTTAACGGAATGCATCAAATGCATAAAGAAGTGTGTGTTCGAGAGGACATTCAATTGTGGGAGGCGCAACTGAGGAAGGTTCCCTGACCAGAAACAATATATATTATATATAATATATATTGTCTTGCGTACAAAGGAATGACACCTCGAAGAGAGTATTCAATATCTCTGACAGGTGAAGTAACCTGAAAATTTTATTGTGACATTCTGTCCTGGGAGTTAAGGGAGAACAGCAATTACACGGAACGGCTCCAGATTCGGAACCTCTGTGAGCTAATTCTCTCGAAAATTATAGATTTCGGTCAACATCTCGCGTCTTCAAATTAAAAAAGTTCATTGAATTTCGTACCATTAATCAAGAATGTTGGTATTTCATTACTCGTTTTTTTTCAGTTGATTGTAAACTTCCAAATCTGATAAGATTTCATATTTTATGTTGTTCTTCTTAAATGTATTTAGCCCAGGTCATTTACAAGTGGTCTAAATTCGACCCTATTTCATGAAATTGTAAAAAGTATATTTTTATAAGAAACAGAGTTGTGGAGAAATCAAAGAAGTAGATATAATGACCAAAATTGTTCACTCATATTGACAAATCTATTGGAATAAAAAGAAAATAAAAATGTAATCAAATAGGTAACGGTATTCGAAATATTTTTGACAAATGAATGACCCCTCAAATTTTTGGCTGGAACCGCTCCTGGCAAAATATTCGATATAATAATTGGAAGATTGTTCTTTGCAACCTAAAAATTTTCGTGATTTGCGGTTTCAATCAGAACGAATATTAAAGAAAAGAAAGGATTCAATACATTCTGTATCGTCCGCTGTCTGACATTTTTTTTACACACCTTGGGGAAGGTTGTGATAATAATATATTAATCAAATAATTAAATTTACATTAAAAACTGAATATTGAATATGAAAGTTACTGCAACGCGTCCGAAAAATCAATACTGATCTACTACATTGACTATTTTACCACTAAACAATAACAACGCTTGCATGCCACTTCCAGAAGTACATGCTCTAAGAATATATCTAACGATCGCTCCCTTCATATATAATTACTCAATGTTTTGAGTTTTGACCGGCGGCACCACAAATCAAATAGGCGGCACTGTCAGTTGTTTGGCGTTGACAGTATGGACGTAAATAATGCATTTTTTATTATATTTTATTTAATGAATGAACCAATATTATAAATTAATATTAGGATTCTGCACTGAAGGTCGTCAGTACCTACTAAACAAAACAAAAATGAAGAAAATCGGTTGAGAGACAGAGGAGAAAATGGTACCTAATCGTTTTGTCTTTGCCTATTTATATATAGATTCGCTAAACGATTAATATATAAATTACTCATCTTGTGGCGTAGCGGGTTCGAGTCCTGCCATCGCCTTTGGGTGTTGTGTGGTTGTCTACATAAAAATCTAAAAATACATTATGCTGGCTAAATGCTTAAAGGCGAAGGCCACAAACCAACAAAAAGAATTGTAATCTTTAATCCTAGAAGTGTTCTAGAATAAAAGGTGATGAATTATTGTTTTTTAATATCATAACCTCAAAAATAGCTAAAAATCTACAATTTGCCTTTTCCAACCCGTGAAACCTTGTCTGTTAGTTAGATGCCCCTCGATAAGAATGAATATGTCGCAATTTGTTTAAACAAAATGACGGTTTTTACATTTCATATCTATGGGGCATATTTTATCTTATTTGAAATCGGATTTAGAAAATATTTTGAGGGTCTTTAGTTTATAAGTATAATTACTGCCTGCTACAGAGAAAAAATGTTTATATTCGACATGGAGTTGGCAATATTGTGGACAAAACAATAGTTTTCACAAAGCAAAATCTCACGTTTTTTAATAGAACGATATATATTTTTTAACCTGTCAGCATTAAAAAATATCCGTAAATACTTCGATGACAATCACAAACAACTACAAAACATTTCTGAATTAATATTGTAGTTTTCAATTAAAATGATTAAATATTAAAAAAATCGATAGCTATTAAAGGTATATATGCTTTATAATAAAAAAGGTAGCTTTGTAATTGACAAAAATAGATATCATTCCATTAAAAAAGATTTTGCAATTTAAAAATTATTGTGTTAGTCTTCAGTATTGCCAACAAGTTGTGGACTAAAACAGATTTTCTCTATAGCAACAAGTAAGTATACTTGTGCCCTAAATACCTGCAAAATATTATCTTAATTGTATTCAAAATAAATAAAATATGACCCATAAAGAAGAAATACGGTCATCATATATTTCAAAAACACTTAATTTTCAGTAGACGTGGAATTAGTTTTAGGATATAAACGTTTAGCACACAACTTTTATATTAAAGCAAGGATGAGATATCTTCCGTTACTGCACTCTTTAGACATCCTGTATACAAGTTAAATGAATTTGGGCACACTTCTGTATGATCTTAAACTGTTCAGAACCATGCTCCAAAATTCTACATACTTCAGTCTGGTTGGGAACAGCATCTTAACTATTCAAGCGGATCTTTGCCACTGACTCGAGTTTTAGCCACAAAACCAATGAAGCAAATAAATTCTGAATAAAAGTAATTATGCCCAAAAAATAAACTCACTTATAACTTACATGGGAGGTGTAGCATAACATACTATTTATTGTATGCCTTTTTTCATGCTGGTGTTTTAATTCACTTATTTCGTAGTTCATTTAATATTACTTAAATATGTGACTTTATTTTGGTAAAATAAAGAAGTTAAAAGGGAGTGTGAATATTTCTGCATTTGAACCCACAAAATCTCGATGATTAGTTGTATCATAGAATTCATTTAGTCAATATAGCAAAGGCCAGATAATCCGAGTAAATAATATTTATTTCGGAAATGGAAAACGAGTTTTTACTATGTTAGCCATGTGGATCTCAGAAGTTTTGCCATATTGCATTCAACAATAATACTTTTCTCAACCCCTTTCGAGGCAGTAGCGAAAAAATGGTTGACCAAAATGAATCACTATCTGACTGTCTAATAGATGTCACCCCAGTTACATTAAGAGGACAACATATAGGTAAATTGTGTTCATGTTTTTTGAAACGTTTTCTAATAACTGATGTTGTACCAGGAGCAATCCCCAGTGGAAATCATCAATAGAGCACTGGTTCTCCCGATATAATACATTATCTTTTTTGTTTGAAATCTGTATAAACTACATGCCGTCAGCGATTTTAATTACAACAAAAGAAAAGTACATAAACAAATTGCTTCTACCAAAAAATATGGACACATAGCGGGTTGGTTAAAAGTGATGTCTATAGAAACAGAATTATTCTAGCTAAGCTTCTTAAATTTTCTTGATGTCATCCTGTATATTCTTTATAAATACCTTTGAAAACAAAACGATAATCTTACGATAACTTTCGTAGATCACATAGCCATATAAGGTTTTATTATTATTGTTCATTAGGCCAGTTGGAAAAATAAACCACACATTATCAAAATAATAATAAAATTGACGAAAAGAATTTTGTGCCGTCACTATCTCGAATTTCTCATAAAACCGTTGATATTGTTTAATGACGCCATTAACTGGTAGTTTATCCACGTTTCGGTAAGCACAATGAATGTTTTATTAATTTTTAGTGCCTCTTTCACCATTTAGTTTACAATAATAATAGTTGTTCAAAAGAATTTCTATTGCGTTCGTAAACGTCTGTAAGAAGCTAGCATGATAAAACTGTCTAATGCGATAACCTCGTTATATTCAACTCTGTTTTCTACATTGATCTTGTGATAATTGTTCGAATAATTTGGAACTCAAGTGGTTCCTGTCACTGGCAAACATCAATTTCACCGTGACGCAAATATATATTTTGAAAGAAAAAGGTAAGTGTTATAATAAAGTTCTGCACAGAATTCTTAAATCGGGCAATTTTCAATTTTTCGAAAAACTCGATTAATTTTGTAGGGCTCTTGATAAAGTCTTAAAACAATGAAACATTTGTCAAGCATTTTAGAATAAAACATTCTGAAACAATTAATAGCTATAATTGAAAAACATTTTTCCTTTGGTTATTGTGAAATATTTACTTTATAATATAAACACACAAATGTTATGGCAACGTGGTAACGGTAACCACAGCTGGTAACGTTGCCTTTTTGTGGTGCCCCAAATTCTGAAGTATATCAAGTCCCTAATTTAAAATATTATACGAGGGCTGCCTTTTATATTTCGGGATTAGAGAACAAAAACAAATATTAATCATCGAAAACCGCTTTATTGTTTTTCAAAATATCCCCCATGAAGACTATACACTTTTGCATGCGTTTGAACCAATTGTCGAAGCACTTTTTCCACTCTGATTGAGGTATCTCCAAACATGCATTCTGAACGCAGCAACCGCTTCTTCAGGTGTCGAAAAACGTTGACCTCTCAGTTTGTTTTTTACGTACGGGAATAAAAAGAAGTCATTTGGTGACAAGTCAGGACTATACGGCGGATGACTCATCAAATCGATGTTTTGAGTGGTCAAAATGCAGTTGTTTGAGCCGATGTGTGAGAGCTCGCATTGTCGTGGTGAAGAGTGATGCGTCTTCGGCGGTTGGTTTTTCTCATTTCTTGGAAGACAACTGACAAAGAAATGGTTGTGTACCACTCAGAATTGACTGTTCTGCGTTGTTCTAGTGGTACGGTTGCGACATGTCCAGTTTTTCCGAAATAACAGACGATCATTTGCTTGGAAGTGCTTCGTGCGCGAACAACTTTGGTTGGATTCGACTTATTTTGAAACACCCATACAGTCGACTGCTGTTTACTTTCGGACTCATATGCGTAAATCCACGATTCATCACCTGTCACTATGTCATAAAGGTGTTTTGAAGCACCGCAATCGTATTTTTTGAGCTTTTTCTTTCGACCAATCGACACGAGCCGTTTTTTGAACGATTGACAAATTGTGTGGGATCCAACGAGAACAAATTTTTTTGACATTCAAATGTTTATGCAATATGTCACATGACGATCTTGCAATATCAGTTCGCGCACAGCATCAATGGTTTCCGGAAAACAACTGTTTTTGAACTACGACCTCGATTGAATTCACCATACCATCGACAAACACTGGTCCTTGATGGAGTTTCATAGCCAACAATTAAATTAAGTTCATCCATGCACTCTTGCTGACTTAATCCACGACGAAAGTTCTAAAAAATAATCGCACGAAACTGTTCACGATTTAATTCCATTTTTTTGCCGAGATGAATCCTTTAAATTACTGTAAACAACACATAGCGCTCGTATGTCAAAACGTTCTGAGTACGTATAACCTCAAAAATGTCAAACTTTACGATAGAGCTGTCAGTTGTCAGATTGCAACACTAGGGTTGTCCAATCCCGAAATATAAAAGGCAGCCCCCGTATGAGTTTATTTACTACACTTTATTGATTTTTTATAAACGAAGATACTTAATATATAACCTGGTTCCTGTCTCTTACAGAGGAAACTAAGGTGTATGGTCAAAGAAGTGTCGAAATCAAATCTAATCTCTACAAAAACAACAATAATATAAATATTACACAGGCTGAAAAAATAACCAAATACAGGGATTTGCAATTTCAAATAAAGAGACAATGGAAAACAAACAACACACGAATTGTCCGAATGGTCTTACCGAAGGGGGGGAAGGGGGGGTACCTGAAAAACATGCTATGAGTCATAAAAGCTTTTCATAAATTTGCTGACTTCCCCCCCCCTCCTAGACCAAACAATTTTCATATTTTACCCTCCCTCTAGGAATTTTTTTTCCGATTTGCCACTCTCTAGGACATTTTTTTTATATTTTGCCCCTCCCTAAACCAAAAGCGGGGTACACACTTGCCAATGGCAATTATTATTATTAAACAATTTAAATCTGGACGAACATCTTTACCAACTTATGCCAAAAGCCGTCTTGTTCATTCATGGCAAATTGCAGTCATGATGCCAGTCATGACCCTGATAACCTAGCAAGGGTTCCTACAGAGCTAAATCCTTTTGATATTGTTATAAACTCCGTGGGTTCAATTAATTATTTTGAAAAAAGCTGATATTCACTTCACTTTTCTTACTATTTACATCGAAATCATAACAACGAAATAAGCTCAACAAACTAAACTAAAACTGCTGAAATCAATGTCTCTTTATATAGGTTAATTTTTCGTTCTCGATGGTACTACCTTTTTCTGCCCAGCGTCGAGAACACTTGTTTGGCGCCATTTCGAAAACTCCAGTCCAACTTTTTATTAACCCAGCGATTGATATCTCATCAGAATGAAGCCAGGGCCGGCTTAGCTAAATTTCGTAACAATATCGAGTATATCTGGGGTTTAGTGAATTTTCCGCTAAAGATGCGCTATCTGTGCTTTAGACATTGTATGGTCAAGTCTTTGAATTGTGTTTATTATTTAACCACCATGTACATATACATAATAATAAGCTGTATTAAATAGAAATTGTCTTAATATACCTAAATAAACTGAAAATCAATACAAATTAAAATTTCTTGGTATGTGTTTTTTAGATTAATTTAATTAATTAATTAAGGTTGAACTTGCTTTAATATTATCTGGCAAATTATTATAATGCTTAAAACCTCTAAAAAATATTGAATTCATATCAGTTTTGAAATTAATTTTACTTAACTGAAAATGTTCTTTAGATCATGTGTCATACATATGAATCTCCCTGTTCGTTACAATATTTTCAGCCAAATAATTTGGTAATAAATTGTGAATTATTATAAAAATGAAAATCATACACATATATTTTAGTCTTGTTGCAATAGACATCCAGTGCAGCAGATCTAACATGAGTTAGAGGGGTGTGTATCTGTTGTACTTGAGAATGATTCTCATACAAAAGTTTTGAAATTTTTGCACCCTTCTTTTACAATTTTGGTCTAAGAGATACAATATACTTGATCAAAAACAAAAACCCCATATCTTAAGATTCAATATAGTTTTCATAAAATTTAATGAAACACATAGTAAGCAATGACTATTTCTGTTTTTATATTGAATATATAAAGAAATACCATGCTCCTGCTGTTAATTGATGTTAAATAATAACTATTTTTGTTGGAAACTTTTCTCAGTGAATGAAACTCCAGTCTTGAACTTTATTCATTGAATTAAAAACTTACCTTTATCATCGTGCTATAATAACCTAACGGCTAACAATATTATCAAATGGCAAAATTTAAATTAAAATCCCTACAACAAAGATGGCCATGACTATCGGGACTGCCAGATCTAACTGTTTATCTTGAATCTTAAGGTCTGTGTAAAACTTCACAATTGTTGTAATCTTAGTCAAATTATATGAAAATATATACAGAAATAAAAATAATCTAAATCAAAACTATATTATTAATATTAATAAATTGTTATCAGCAATAAATTGAAATGTGAAAAAATTATACTGTTATAAAATCTTATACTAGTCATAATAGATAATTCATTTGCAATTCTGGTAAAGATTTTTTTGTTTGTGTTTTTCTCCAAATATGAAAAATATTCCTTGAAGTTCAAGTTTGTGTGAATTACTAACCCTAAATATTTTTTGCAAATTGAATTTCGTCATTGTAAATCCTAATTTTATGTTCTGTAAAATCAATTTTTTTTCATATTTACATTTATTTGTTGTGATGAGAGCTTTCGATTTATTTACATTTACTTTTATTTTATTTTGATTCAAGATATTCCTCTATTTTTTCCAGCTCCACGAGCATTTTTATTATTGCATCATTTAAGACGGTGTCATAAATAACAAGAAGAGTGTCGTCTGCAAACAAATTAATGAAATTACATTTTGTGTTTGTGGCGATATCATTTATATAAACCAGAAATTATAACGGACCCAAGTTATTTCCCTGTGGTATACCAAAATTTTTTCTAGTGATTTGGTATCTATTTTCCAGATAACTCTCTACAAGATAATGAAATAACATTATACAATAGGCCTTTTCATATTCGAAAATTTTTAGTGGGCATGCATCAACTTCTGTCATTTTTTTCGAACAAAAAAACATCGTATTTACATGCCATTGGTGTGAAAACTGCTTGAAAAAATTGACGCACGGGAACAAAAAATTTTCGAATATGAAAAGGCCTATTACTGTGGCTTACAATCGGAACTAGTTTGCAGTCATCTGGTGTACACATTAGATACTAATATGGCCTCGATATTAGAAAAATTATAGAATTAATAACAAAAAATAGACTCCTTTAAGGGTAACGCAATGATCACAAGTCTACTCCAAAACCAGTTAAAGAATATCAAAACCTCGGAAAACGATTCCACTCATTTCAACATGTTTACTGTATGGGTTTTAGAATATACAGACAAAGAACAATTCTGCTCCCTGTTTTCTCTTTACACCCTCTACACCCGATCTGCATCATGCACCGCATTTATATAATTTTTCCCGATACGATCTTCACCTCTCAAAAAAAATACAAACTCCGTAAACTGCGTCTATTTGTTTCCCTAAGCACAACAACAGTCACAGGGCATAATAGTTTAATTTAAAACATAATTGGGTCAACTGTAAATGGACATAAAACTAAAACAACTCTTATCTGTAGCTCCGTAATTACAAGCACTGGAGTGCCCAGCGTGCAGCGCACCACAAAATACGAATATACAAGAGATATCTAATCAACATCACAATAAAGTAATCAAAAATAGGCGTGGGTGTTCCCACCCATCAAGTTGTAAAGTTCAAGATAAAACTCCAAACAATCATGATGCATTAAATAATTCAATGACTTGGATCGAAATTAATGCGTCGTACGGAAATAGAGACGGTTTATATAGATATGAGCTTTTAATAAATTCACATCTGTTTTGTTTTCTTTCAAAGTACTCTTATCGATACTCGACAATCTAATAATATCCTGGAATAAATGGTTTTCTGAATTATAATGATTCATATAAGTTATTTAGGTATTTATTCAAAGTAGCAGCTACTAGAACTATAAGGCAAATAGTAATTTCAAATACTTATTGACAATTTTTTCGTATATTGTGAAATGTAGATTTTAGTTTATTTTTTATCACATTTTAAAGATTTTTATATTTCACTGCTTCAAGGTTCAGTTTAAAAAAAAATGTATAATATTGTTTAATCCAGTTATGGAATTTAAAACAACATCACTTGTCCATCAAACTTCCTCAAAAAAAAATAGCAGTTTTTGGTTAATAGCAAAGCAAAGCAATGGGAAACTGAAAAGTACAAGTATTTCCATGGCTCTCTCCTGAAGGATAGTTGGGGCATATTTTGTAAATGTTTAAGCACTTTTTAGGAAATAACACTACAAGAGACAAAATTACTTTATATTTCCAAACGTTTCGGGTCTAGGTTTAGACCCCGTTGTCAATGACAAAGAAACTATGGAAAAAAGCATAATACTAAAATTTAAAATTAAAATGTTTCATAACCTCATTTGTTAAAATTAATCTATAGGGTTACAAATTTGGAGACATTTTATATATTTTATTTAGTAATTATTTTCAGTATTATTTTTATTAAATATAATTTAGGTCACTAAGACACTAGTTACTATTAATATTATTAGTCTTCCGCGTTTATTACACTACTGTTAGTCATTAACTCAAGTTTATTCGATGATGGGAGATGTTATATTCGAAATATAGGTATAGTAGGTGATTATTTTTAGTTTGCACCATAATTGGCTTCCTATGACATAAAAAAAAACAAAAAAAATGTTTTGTAAATATAATCATTTATTAGTCGACAATACCTACCAAAAGTTGCTGATTTTTTAAATTTTTTAAATAAATTCAAATTTAGATTAATATTTCAAAACCGCTGTTACCCATAAAAATAATAATTATTTTAAACTAGCAAAATTGCAATAACAGTGAGGGCAGGTATACCGTGTAAAGTGATCACTAAAACACTAACACGTTTTAAATTGTTTGGGGGGGGGGGGTGTAAGTGTAAAAACTGGAAAAAAGTATACCATAACATACCATTAGTTCAAAAATTGATTATTTTGACCGAAAGTTGGTGTTTTAGGGAAGGATTATGGAAAGTTAAGGAACATTTTCTATCTTTTGGTATGAAGCTGGTAGAAAATGTAAGTCGTTCCTCGAAATTTCCTTGGACTTGGTTGATCTCGCAATGTTTTAACAAGATGGAAGTCTAAGGAAACATCAAGGAATTTTAAGCCTGATTTGGTCAAATGAGAAGCCTCACTGGATTCATACACCCATATCCACCATCCATAAAAGTTGCAAGATTTGTTAAGCATTGTTATAAGAAGACTTATGGAATTTGTCTATATATATATGGGACTATTTATGAACTATAATTTAAATCAGTGAGAATTATCGAACATGCATGCATCTGAATTTAATTACGAAAATAATAAATAAAATCTAAATCAAAAATATATCTGTCCACAAACGTATCTTCAAATCCCTTGAATTTGAATTCAGCTACTAGATAAAAATGTCTCAACAGACAAATCAGATGTGTAGACAACACTTATGCCACTCTAATTAGAAATCAAACTCTTTTTGATAAGTAAATAATGTAATGTTTCCTTCAATACATTGATTATGGCGTTAGCTGTGTGACATGTTGCACCGTCTTGTTGGAACCAAAGCTCTTGCACCTTAACTCCAGTTAACTGTGGAAAGAAAAAGTTTCTAATCATGGATCTATAGCGACCTCCTATGACTGCAACGTTCTTCATCTTTGAAGCCCTATGGCCCAATGATTTCACCAGACCATAAAACACACTAAACAGTAAACCTTTGTGTATGTAACGCTGTCTCAATAATGGGTTGTGGATGTTCTTCACTCCAAATATCATTCGATTATGCCCATCACTAATCCAAGCCAGTATTTCCGAATTCAAAGAAGTAAGATCTATTATAATTCCCAAGTATACAGGATGCTCCCTTTTAATTTAACATTTTGATGGTAGGTACGATTAACCGATCAATATGACTTTATTTTTATTTGGTTCTGATCTTATTCGAGTTTATAAGAAAGAGTTTTCCAACTATAAAAACCGTAAATAGCGATGTATTTAATAGAGAATATATTGTTTTGCCTATTAAAACTCTAAACAACATACAATCATTGTATCGAATTAACTTTAATTAGGTGTTTGTATCATTTTGTTGATCCTGGTTATCGCATCTGTTACTTTTTTGCATTTAATTATTGCAATCTGCATTTTTATCGCATCGGGGCAGTCAACGTCGAGCAGTTGTAATTAACGAAATCTCTTGCATAAATTTCTTCGAAAGTCATCAGATAACTCAATTCCCAGCCTGAAGACCCCCTTTTTCTTAACCGATACGATAGTGTGTGTGTGTGTCTGTGTGTGCCCACGTTGATGCCCAAATAAAGGATGACTTATGTACGATACCGTCCTCGACGGTTTTCTTCTCTTTCTACTTATACTTCTAGATCACTTATCTGCATTATTTAGAGTTCACCTTCAGATCGGTAGATAACGCATACAAATTATGTTACATAGTTGGTACATGCGTCTGCTCAGTTACACTCCGATTTATTTGTCAACGTTCGTATTTATTTGTTAACCGAATGGAGGTGCAAGTACAGTGAGGTCTGGTCGATGTACAGATAGTGTGACCCGTAACTGATACCGCGATTGCTGCCATTATCGAAGAGGTTATCTCTGGGATCAAGATGTCACAGATCAACTTTAGTCTTCAGTGTATAGTTAACTAAATTCCAATATTGTAACATATAATAAATAAATAATATAATAATATAATTGGACCTGCCTCTTCAAGAAAAGTGTTTAAAGCAGTTAATTTGGTTGCCAATATTTTATGGTATTTTTTATGAGCGGTTTAACTTACGGGTAAAATCCGTTTAACAATTTTGAACGAGGGCAGAGTAACTGTTGTTATTCTGAAACTGAATATATAACAAATTATTTTAATTCATATAGGATAAGGTATGTATGTAGAGCTATACCTAGCCCTAAATATCCATTTAAAACAAAATTATATCATAAGGGGACAACATCTGGCCCTAAAACCAGCCTTCTCTGCAGTTCTGCACCCTGTAATTGTAACGAGGAGCAACTTTAAAATTTCAAGCAAAACCCCTCATTTCTTAACACAGATTTTGATTCGATGAAAAAAAAATTCGTGACAGATGGCGCTGAATTTCTCGATAATCATTCATGTTCCGCTAACCTAATCAATTGATTAAATTGCTTACTCGAAATGAGGCTCAGAAACTTCAATTGATTTGTTGATTTGCATTCTATATACAGCTAGTACGCTTATCTGATCTACCTAAATTATGTAGAATCCCGTATTCCTTGTATCATATTCTAGCACGAAGGTTCCATAAGTTAAAAATATAGAGGTTCAATTTTCCTGACCCAGCGGTTATTGTAATCCTGATCTAATAATCGCGTGATTCTATCCAATGGTATGCATCACATCCATGAGAGTGAGATTAAATCGGCTATTTTAAATGTTTAGAAAATGCAATATGTCCAAAACCACATACAGCAAAATTTAGTAAAAAATCGCTTCCCCTGAAGCACCTAAACGCTCCCGTGAATGTCTTATTTGGATGCACCGCATCCGCAATGATCAAGTTGACTACCCAAGAACATTTCATCGACCATTTTCGGCTTTGTTGTAACGAGAGGAGTCATTGAAGTGCCTAAGTCATCTCGACCTCCAGAATAGAATTCTTTAAACTTTTACTTATCCCTATTTAAAATGTTGTACACAATAATTACATTTATAATAAAGACATACTAGCAGTAAAAATTCAACTACTAAAAATAAAAAAGGTAAACATTTAATGAAATAATTTTAATTATTGCTTATTATTTGTTTTTTATTTCTCAATTAAATTATGTTTTATATAACTAATATTTTATTTCTCAGTACTCTCACAGTAAAACATGATTTGAAGATCAAAATTAGAGGTTCTCAAAGACGGCATAATGCTGTTGTATGACGGCTATATCCCAAAATTGATTAAAACTGGAGATTCAAACTGTTACTTTGATTTAAAATAACGGACGCTTGTCATATTAATACTAAAAATAATTGTTCATTTGTACTTTCAGTAGGCTCTTCTTTACCACTGACTATTGTGGGCCTAAGGCAGGTAAATTGGGTTCAATTTCACAAATATCCACACTCACTTTCAACGTCTTTACTTTTATCAAAATAAATTTATTTCTAAAACACAATGAATAATACTATCAGCTGGTGTGCTACACGCTACTTCAAATACAAACTAGTCAGCCGCGTCTTACCTACATTTCATTCGTTCGAAGATTATTCCAGTTGTCTCTGGGGCCCGATTCTCGAACCATTCGACAGCTCTACTATACGACTTTCGACGTAAAGTCGCATGAAAAGTTGAGGTAAATGAAGTTTAACCCATGTATTAAACTTCATTTATGTCAGATTTCATACGACATACGTCCGAAGTCGAGTGGTAGAACCGTCGAATGGTTTCAAGAATCGGGGCCCAGGGGCCCGATTTTCGAACCATTCGACTGCTCAACTTTCGACGTACGTCGCATGAAAAATTGACATAAATGAAGTTTAACCCATATATTAAACTTTACTTATGTAAGTTTTCATACGACATACGACTTTAGTCGAATGGTTGAGCCGTCAAATGGTTTTAAGACTCGGTCATGGTCTGCCAGTCTATATGGTATTCGATTTCGAAATTACGTCAACCTCTGTTTTTTACATTAATCAAGTTTTCGGGACTGCGAAAATCAAACGATTTAGAAAAAAACAATTACTAAATAGAATACCTATTTATTTATTATTATAGATATTCTAATAAACAAGGGGTCTAATACTCGAACTGTCTGGCTGCCTACCTACTGCAGATTTTCTTCTTCTTCGAAATTAAGAATTCATCATAAAATCGTAAGGTATGAAAGTAATTCAATAATATAACCTAGGGCGAAAACATAAAATCAAAGAATAAAGTAGGAATTTAGAGCTGTAACCCATATAGCAAAGCACAATCTTAAAATGATTTTTTTTTCATAATCGGGCATCTATTATATTTGAAGTGACTATTACTAAAAAAAGGCGTCATTGGTCAAACCCACCTTAACAAAAACAATTAATACGTGTTTTTCTACTAGACGAAAAGTACCATGAACACAACTTAGGAACTTTTCAAATCAAATCCCAGCAGGTACTCTTGTAAATTGAAAGCAGCTTCCAATCGAGTGAAATAGACTCTTGCTCTCTCTATTTCTCTCTCTTTTTAGTCTTAGCACGATATTTGTGCATTGCAAGCTACCTTAAGTTACCAACAAATGACGAACTGAGAACAGAAAGCTACAAATCGATTAATATCATCAAAGGGAAAAATGTTTCTGATTCAATTTAACCTTCAAATCACCTGAAATACTTGAAATTTCATACAAAATGAAAACTCGTGAGCGTTCAGCGTAACAAATGCAACTATATAGCGAAAACAAAGCAATCCAGGGTAAGAATGCTTATTTCAGATTACATGTGATTAATACATCATTACTGCTAAAAGTGTTGAAAACTTCTATTTCAATTCGAAAAAGATTTCTACAAAAACGGCATAAAATCTATACAACAATAATTTTTGACAGGCTTGGATCAATCTATTACTGTAGGTTAGTTAGTATTGATATCCATTTATTACTGAAAGTGAAATTAATTTTGTAAATGTCATATAGTTTAGAATTGTCTAGAAATATCGATAGATATATAAATTGCCAAAGATGAATGATAGTATTTTTTATGTTATTATACACATCTATACAATTACCTCATACAAACATAACAATTTGTTAAAATAATACTTGTTTAGTTTATAAAACATCTTTGTTGATACATTTTTGTTGGACGGTTGCAACCAAATATGATAAAAGTTTTAGTGGTAATGTAATTCTTCAACTCACATACTCTTTCTTTTTTTTCTCATAAAAAATCTAGGGGTGGAAAAATGGCCGTCTTACACGTTTTATCTCGAATATCTAATCAAGTTTGTTCAAAACGAACTGAGGTGATTTGTTATTGATTATTTGTGAGCATATTTTTCCAATTTGGAAAAAAATTCCATGGCACAGTAGCGTGAAAATCATGAAAATAAAAATAAAAGGTTTTAGAAAATTGTTCAAAGAAAACATTGGATAATGCATATGAAAACTGTGACAGAAAAACGTTAGAATAACAAAATGCTACTGGAGTTTTTGTATAACAATTCGCAAGGTGCCAAATACACTATTCTATTATGGCTGATTATTTTGTGTCTAGTAGAGCTTCCAAATTTCTTCAAAACAACAAATCGGTTAATAAAGGGCAGCTTATGGATGTTTTTTGATATTCAAAACTTGCAGTAATCGGTGTCATAGAAATAAGTATGGAGAAAATGCTATAGCAGTCGCACAAATTTTCTCTGGAATGTGTTGGAGGGAGGTGGTTTTTTAAGAATCAATTAATATATGAACTAAACGATTTTCAAAAGACCCTAAAAATTGTGATAGCTATTTATGAATATTTATGTCGTAAACTTATCGGGAACTGATGCAAGGGGTGCAATTGGGGCGATCGTCTGTGGGAAAGAACGAATATTTTTAATACAATAGGTTAGAAAATATAATGTCCAAAGCCATAGAGAAGTCCACACTTACTTAGGTTAATTTCGTACGTGATCAAAAGGAATGTTTTTTAAAGAATTTCATGATAATTGGGAACAAAAATAATCTGTTTAATATTCTAAATATTTTAAACCTTCTCTTAAACACATTAGATTTTCAAAATCATATTTAGAACAGTTGCAAATGAACAAGTACATAACGGTGTATTCCTTTAAAATCATTTGATGAATGAATCCTGCTGTTTTTGTACTCAAGCAATTCTTCAAAATCAACTAGTGAAATCTATTCTATTTACGAAACCCAAAACATTTGACACAAACAAAACGTTTTTAAATTTATCTGGACAACAATAATATTGGCCAACGAATAGATATTTAACGGCATTATCACGGCCCGACTTATCTCCGATCCGCATACAAGACCACAAAAAAAACGACTTTATATGAAATAATAAAATCAAATCTGGACGATAAATCTTTCAGGGAATAATTCTTTCGCAACCAATTTAACCCGATGTGACTTCTGTTCATCAACAAACAAACAAAGATGCCGCAATAATTCGAATTGAATGGCATTATAACGTAAAACGCCGGCAAAAGAAGAAGAAGAGGAAAATAACGACGACGCGCGTTTCGGATCTTTTCCCGAGATTTAACAGCCTATAGAATGTGTAACGCAGTAAATAGTGGAGAAGTACGCGACACCGCTTCCCTTGTTGACATTTCATTAGCCGCAGCTAATCGTTTGTTGGTTAACTGCCAACTGCCTCAATTCAACATTTATCTCAACGTAATTATATGTATTCGAGGATATGTCTTCGTTTTATCTCGTTTGCCATCCAGAGAATTCAAACGAAAAAGAGTCGCGATGCTATAATTCCACGATTACCTTCGATTTGCACCTATTTTTAACGCCAACCTGTAGATTCGTCTTAGAAATACAATAAAGTAAATAATACTAAAATTCAAAGTATAATAAACGGTAAAATGTCCAAACCAGCAAATAGACCGCCAGTGGCTGACAGATTATGTATGGTCCACCATTGTCTCGCCTCTGCCTCGAAGGAGTCTGAAAAGTGTGTTGTTCTGAAATACAATGAGGTGAAATTTGCGAGAGAACGGCGTGGCTAACATAAGTAAAAGTCGTATTCCATTTTTCGAAAAAAAAACATGTTTTGCTCCGATTTTCTCGCCTTAGAAATTTGACGATGATGTAACCAAGCACACTTTCCTTGAGGATTGAGCCAAAGGGAACAAGCTTGGCTTGTTAATCCTTAATCCAGGTAGTGGTCAAACTCACTCTCTTTCGGGATTGAGGCCACGAGGCGATCTGGTGCGTAACAGTGGGACCATCGCTTGAGATTTCGGGTCATCGCCCTTCATCGGGCACGATGTACTATTCGGGACGAGAGTCCTTTGCCGTCCTCTCGCCTATTACTCCTAAAACTGGACCAAAACGTCCCGCAATGCCAGGCACGTACATCTGGTGAAAGCCGAAGTTCAGTATCGTCCAGTAAAGTAAGGGCATGAGACTCGTAGGTGGCACCCATATGCGTGGACCATCTTAAACGAACTGGGGTATTCATAAAATCGAGGGGATAGTCTAGAATCCAAGGCGAATCCTACCTTATTCCATACAAGCACGTTCGAATCGTGTGTAACACGATAAATGTGAAGGCCCGCTAGTAAAGTTCCATCAGCTACGCATTAGAGACAAGGACTCAACTTTTTGTAGCATATATAAAATTACGAATTTATTAAATTTGGTTTATAACACTACTACCTTCTATCCACGACTTCATCGGCATTAATAACAGGGAGGATAACAAGTACCTCAAGGTAATCTGTAATGCTCGACCAAACCTGTGCGGCTTTAAAATAGAAACTTGAACTCGAAACGGAGAGGGTGAAGTCGGTGCATCACCCTGTATATCAAATTTTGCGAACTCAAAACCAACACGCGACTTTTCAATATTCTAATTTTATAAACTGTTAGGTACAGAATGCATACACCTTTTTTCCGAAAAACGCCAAAACACGCCAAGTGCCTATTTTTTACGCTCCGGATAATAAATGTCAAAAGAAATAAAAGTATATTTATCAAAGTGATGACGGCTTCGAATTTCCTTTCAAACAGTATTAACTGTTGTTTGCCTATTTGTGCATTCAATTATGTTTCTTTATACACCTGTACTAATATTATTATTATTATTTTGACTTCCGGACAATGGCACTGGCACTCGCTCTAAAGTATGGATAGGGAAGACTCACTAGACCCCAGATACACAAGGTATCAAGGGAGTTCAGCCTGACACCTGAAGCGAATAAGCTTCTTAATTTTTCAGGTTTGCATTAGTTTATAGACTCTCATTCCGAAGTATTTTGAAATTGTTTAAACAAATTTTAAAAACTACTCCATTATAGGTATTTAATTTTCTGATTTGGCCCCCAAAAATTAACATTAGAGTTTTATTTTACTAATAAAATTTCAGGGAAGCCTTTTATAATGAAATATCTAAATTTTGAGACGCTGTAGATTGAAAGATAAAGGGGAAAATAGGTCAAGTTTTAAATAATAAATTATTAAATCTGTTAGAGAAATTATTTAAAAATAAAAATAAAATATATTTTTCAAAATTTTAGATAGTTTAGTTTCTAAAGTGGGAATTAAGTCTTTTAAATAAAATGATTTAAAAATATGATATATTTGTAATTCACGTAATGAGCCTTTTATTTGATATATTACCTGATGCGTTTGAATATTTAATTAGCGCCCCTAATTATTTTCAAAATTTTAGATAGTATGGTTTCGGAAATAAAGCGGGAAATGAGAATTTTTTATATCTTTTTGTTAATATCTTGTAAACAATTAATTTTAAAAATATGAAAAATATATATTTGTATTCCTCATAATGAGCACTTTCATTTGATGTATTGCACGATGCGCTAAAAAATATTTATTTTTATTTTCTGTTTATTTCTATACTTTGGCCCCCAATATTAATATTAGGGATTTTAGGTGTTATATTTAGGGAATAAAGGGAATGAGTAATTTTTTTAAATATTTTTGTAAATATATTTTAAAATATTCATTTCAAAAACATGAAAAATATATATTTGTATTCGTCATAATGAGCCCTTTGATTTGATACATCACATTATGCGTTAGAAATAATTTTAATATTATGTTTTTCATTTAATGCTGTAATTTGCCCCCTAAAATTAATATTAGGTGTTTCTCCTTATTTTTCCAGTAAAATTCAGGGTCTTAAACCAATAATTATTCACATTTTTACGGCTCATAGTTTCGGAGATAAGGTACGGGGCATGGGTAAACATTTTTATATTTTTGTTAATATTTTTAAAATAATGTATTTAAAAAATATGAAAAAATATATTTGTTTTCTCCATAATGAGCCCTTTTATTTGATATATTACATGATGTGTTAGAAACAATTTTAATTTTATATTTTTAATTTAATTCTGTATATTGTCAATTGTGAAAAGGTGATGAGTGTGACATAAAGGTTTAGTGTTAAGTTATTAATTTGAGCATTTAATATCAATGGTATTTCAGAAAAGTCACAGCTTGTAGTGTAGAAATATTAAAGCCAACCAAACCAAAAATTTAAATCAAGAACCAACATTCAATTCAAAACTCCACTATTTTTAGTGACAACAAAAACATTCGAATAACGCAATTAGTTTGATTTTGGACGATATTTCCATACTACATACACAGAAAAAAACATTAAAAACGATAAGAATTGATTCATCGCTGATATACGCCTCATTAGAACTTTTCCAAATCATCATAGCGATGAGTCAAACTATACATAATATGGGAGGTGACTTCAGTAATCTTATCACAGTTTATTTGTTGTGTAGCTGCACCTAATCGTGCATAAATTCGAAAAAAACTATCAATTCACTGATTCGTTATCAGCTTTATCACATTATGCGAGAAGCTGTCTCATGATATTGCGTGTTATTTTCATTATCTATCCATCTCATGCAACAGCAGACACCCTTTATTTAAATAAACATTTAATTATAATACAAAAATAGTTTTATGCTAGTGTCTAGCGGCAAACAGAAGACAGAGAACAGTCAATTAGTAGAAAATGTTTCAAAAATTATGAAGCAATGCTCGGCTAGAGAATCGTCGTACAAAAATAAGAAAAAATTTCGTATACCTATACATAGGTCGGGAAATCCTTAGTTTTCAAGACACAGGACGTAAAATAATACGCCACGGCCTCTTTTGCCAATTTTATATATTTTTAGGGCTCCGTATATACAATATACGGATAGCCTTAGAGAGGTTGAAATTTGATTTTAGGGTCTAGGAGGAATAAATAAAAAATCGACCGTTTCCCTCCCCTCTGATCACCGAAACTACTGAGCCTAAAATTTTCAAAAAATAGGAAATATAGAACGTTGCCGAATTTTACAAAATAAAATATTAAAAATTAAAATAATGTGACACCATTAATATTAATTGGGGGGGGGGGGCAAATTATAGAATTAAATGAAAATAAAAAAAACAGACGCATCATGTAATACATCAAATGAAAGGTCCCATTCTGAGGAACACATATATTTTTTTCATATTTAAAAAAATTGTTAAAAAGATATTAACGAAAATATACCAATATTCAGCCACCCCCCCCTATTTTCTCCGAAACTATAAAACGTAAAGTTTTGAAAAAAATGAGAGGTATAGGGTCTGACCTGAAATATATTTTTTCATATTTTTAAAATAAATTAATTAAAAGATATTAACAAATATATAAAAAAATTGCCCATTCCCCCCCTTATCTCTGAAAAAATAAGCTGTAAAATTATGAAAAAATAGAGGTATAGCGCCTCACCTGAACTTTACCGGAAAAATAAGGAGCACTCCCTAATATTCATTTGGGGGGCAATTATAGAAATAAATGGAAAATAAAAAATTATAATTGTTTCTAACGGATCAAGTAATATATCAAATCAAAGGGCTCATTATGACGAATACAAATTAATTTTTTAAATATTTAAAAAATAAATTATTTAAAAGATATTAACAAAAATATTAAAAAATGTAGAGGTGTACCCCCTCACATGAACTTTACTGAAAAATAAGGAGAAACCCTCTAATATTGATTTTGGGGGGCAAACGCAAGAATTAAATGAAAACTTTAACTTGTTTCTAACAGATCTTATAATATATCAAATCACAGGGCTCATTATTGAAAACTTGAAATGTCTATCTATAAAAGTGTAATGCTAGGAAAATATGACGGAGGCATAAAATAGTTACATGTTCGGAACATACAAATACAATATTATAATCCCAGTACATCTTATATTGCAACCACCCTGTAAATGCAAATGCTAATAAGCTACCCTATAGGTATAACATTCTATTAATTTTTTTTAGCGACCCTGCATAAAAATACTTTTACTCCGCCCTGTATGTCAGCTATCATTAATTTCCAACTGCTTATGGAGTACCCTCTAAAATTATTTTTTCTCGTTTTTTTTTCTAACTATATGATAATTCCATTTGACACTATATTTTTCCCATATCCTGCATAGCAACTCTTATGGACCATCTAACATATTTTGAAAGACCCTTTATAATTATAATTTTACACCACCAATTCATATTATATGCATCAAATTAACATGCGAAATCATGAGATCTTACATCAGTTGCCTACCGTCCTAATTTTTTCACCTTGAAACTTGAAATTTCTAGGTATAAAAATATAATGCTAGAAAAATATAACGGAGCCATAAAATAGTTGCAAGTTCGGAACATACAAACACAATTTTTATTGAAAGAATGTTTAAAAAAAGTTTCACTCTCAAATAGGTCACCAAATCACTCTGTATTAAAAGAATTTTTGCAACAGGAGTCACTCTTACGTAGGTTATCAAATCATCCTGTTTTGAACGCCTTGAAATTACAAAGCAGCCGCCTTGATTGTCACAAACTGTCACTAATTTTTTTAATAATTTAATTTCTCAGTAAAACGATTTTTCCCAAAGATGAGACTTTCGCCAATCGATTTCCGTCTGCTAGGTTGTTAAGAATAAGAATTTTACTACTCTCTGGTTCTGTGTAAATTAGGTTCATTAAGCTAAATTTATTAATAATATATTGTCATTTAATAATGCAAAAATAGTGGCTCAAACTCATTTCTTCGCATCTAATTTGATATCGGGGTATTTCTTGTTCCAAAATTGTTTGCTAATTGCTATGTAAATACACAGAAAACTTATTGCTTCACAACGTTCTAAAAACAATACCTGAGACTTATGCTACATCAACCATACCCACCATATCTCCTGATCTAAACCAGATATCCATGTGTTTCTTGTGTTCAAATTAATTGCAAATTAATTACGGGAAAAAGTATTGATCCTACAGTTTCCGAAAAATGACTAACGTAGCGTATACTACAGAACTATCTAATGAAGATATTAGAGTGTGCCTAGCGCCAGGGTTGTTCACCCCTTAGCTTATTCCATCCATTAAAATTAAAAAAAACTTACAGAAATTGTGGTATTTTATTGCTAATTTCTTATTTAGGTTTACTGTAGGTTTAATAAACTTCTTTTTTATGGCTTTAACTACTTCCGAGAAACATTAAGCTCCCATGACCGTAGTTTTAACTATGAATATGAAAAAGATATTTCCCTAATCTTTTACAACTAATGTATTTCTCAGGATCGATATGTTAACGAATTTCTAAACTCATCCCCATTATCCCCCAAATACTCCCCCCAACCCCGTAATGTTACCAAAATCCTAATTTCATAAGGCAAAAAGCTATTTGATTAATTGCTAATTAACTGCTGAAAATTTACGTATGTCTTCATAAAAAAAGACAAACGGTATCTTAACATTAAAATTATTTTATATTTAGCAATTCAAACCATACCCTCTTTGTACACCAGCGCCATTCTGGTCCCTTTTTGAACTTGTTATTTAATGTTTTCAGCTGGACACTTTTTCAATTAGTTCCCATTTCCCACATAAGGTTGTCACCCTTGCCTCTACCATCTATAAACTTGACATTTTTAGCGGAGTTGTACTTTGTCATCCTTGTCTTTCCGCTACCAACTATAGACTTGCCACTTTCTGTGTTGTTCTGACGTATGTGCTGTGGTCGCTTAGTATTTAGCTGCCATGACCAGTTTCTGGGAAAATGCTAGAAATATATGTGCTCATTTACGAAGATGACGTTGCCATAGTAGCTTAACAGATATTCGCCTAATCCTGTGTTATTTCAAGGATATTAGTATAACGCCAACCCACCAAATAAAAACAATACCTATCGTCTTTCGCTAAGGCTTTCACCTTTCATTAACAACAACTGCAAACGCAAAATGCATGTAATAAATTCAAAGCTGGTTGTTAAAATATTCTAACAATCACGATATATCTATGAAATGTTTTAAACATAACGCCCATTCCGCATAGTCTAAGAATGAATGAATTCAGCAGTCACATTTCTGGTTTTATTTACGTTCAGTTCAACGAGTTAAGTGCGATTGATAAGTGATAAAATCCTAACCTTTGATTTAACATTTTAATAAATCATTTTTATCAGAGATATGGATCCGGTTTTGTGGTGTAATATGATAATCGAAGATAAATTGAAACGCTGTACATGTAAAAGACTAGAAGAAATATAACTCGCATTACCATATGGTATTTATTTCTTCATTTCAAATATTTATGTTACACAAGTACCGGCGTTGACGGCTCTACTTCTTTGTGAGATTGAAAAATATTTATGGCGTGCATATAAACGTTGAGCGGTTCATAAATAAAAATACACTATAAAGTGAGAAACAGATTTATAAAAAAAAATTAATAATATCATTGTATACTTTTAATACTTTTCCTGGCTAACAAACCTACTTTAGAGGTAATGATAGCACTTCGGTGTGTAGTACAGGGTATTTTTTCACTTTATAAAAGAATTTTTTCCTACGAAATCCAAAAAATAAAACGCAATTAAGCTCTTGAAAAGGCACCTTTATATTGTGCTTTAGCCTAAAATACTGAAATCGTCTGATTTTGTCTTCTCTATTATGTAACTATTATATACCAACACGTACAAATGTAATTAATATGCGCCTAGGTATGAAATATAGCTTTTTTGTTAAAAGTTATAGTCTAAAGTTGTCAAACAAGTACTCACAAAGAACATGTGAAAAAACAGGGTGTCTCGTCTAAAATTTGTTCATAAGTTTTGTACAAAAATCTTTAGATTTTTTTAACCAAACCAAAGGCGTAACAGCTTGGAATTACTTTTAAAAAAATTGTTATTTATAGAGTAAAACCTTATATAGGTTTGTGGCAGCTTGTTATGTTTGTATTTTTTTTTATGTACTCGTACTGCTTTACCTATAAAGTAACAGATTGAAATGATGTTGAAATTTAAGTTTAATCATATTCAAAACAAACATTTCTAGCCCAGACAGTGCTTTCGAAAATACATTGACATTAATGTCATAAGACGTTATAAAGTAGCGAAATAATTGTTACAAGTGCGTCTAAATAAAGTGCAATTCAGTAATACTGTATAATTCATCATGACTTTCGAAAAATAACGAGAAAATTCATTATTTCTGAAAGTGAGAGATTTTCGAAGATATCCTCTGACATTTTTTTGACATAAGACCTTTATTTGTGACGTAATCGGTATTCGAGAAATGACGTCATCGACAATTTTTTTTAAATGAAGTCACCCAATTTCGACCAAAAAATATAGTGGTCTACGTATCTTTAGACATGTTCGTAATTTACCTAAATCTCGTCAACCCTCAAAATCAGAAGATCAATTTAACGTTTTTTAATTCAATTCTGCGAGCAAATGCAAAAGCTGTGCACGAATGATAACAAATTCGTAAAAAAGTAATTTTTTGTGACGAAGGTACGTTTTTAGGGTTCCGTATATACAATATACGGATACCCTTATAATATCACTCAGGATTTCTGCCTCTGTCACATCACAGCAATTTTCTCCTAAACTACTGGACGGAAGAGGTTGAAATTTGGTATCAAGGTATAGTTTGGTGACACGATCAGGAGTACATATCGCAAAAAAATAAATTTTGATTTTAGGGGTACTTCTGGGGGGAAAAACTAAAAAAATCGACCGTTCCCCCCTTGAACTCACGTAACTACTAAACCTAAAATTTTGAAAAAATAGGAAATATAGAACGTTGCCCGAACTTTACAGGAAAAATAAGGAGAAACCGTTAATATAAATTTTGGGGGGTAAAATTATAGAATTAAATGAAAATTTAAAAATTAAAATTTTTTAAAACGCATCATGTAATACATCAAATGAAAGGTCTCATTCTGAGGAACACAAATATATTTTTTTCATATTAAAAAAATAATTTAAAAGATATAACAAAAATATACCAAAATTTGGGGGGCAAATTACAGAATTAAATGAAAAATATAAAATTAAAATTGTTTCTAACGCATCATGTTATATATCAAATGAAAGGGCTCATTATGACGAAAACACTATTTTTTTCATATTTTTAAATTAAATTAATTAAAGATATTAACAAAAATATAAAATATTTTACCCATTCCCTCCCCCTTATCTCCGAAACCATAAGCTGTAAAATTTTGAAAAAAAAATAGAGGTATAGCGCCTCACCTGAACTTTACTGGAAAAATAAGGAGAAACCCCTAATATTCATTTTGGAGGGCAAATTTATAGAATTAAATGGAAAATAAAAAAATAAACTTGTTTCTAACGTATCATGTAATATATCAAATCACAGGGCTCATTATGACTAATACAAATATATTCTTTTTAATTTTTTTAAAATAAATATTTTAAAATATATTAAAAAAATATTAAAAACATTACCCATTCTCCCCTTTATTCCCCAAACTATTAGACCTAATTTTTTTATTTGTAGAAAAATATACGAAGAAATCTTTAATATTATTATTGGGGGCCAAATTATATAATAAACGGAAAATAAAAAAATATTTTTTTAACGTGTCATGCAATATATCAAATGAAGGGGCTCATTATGAGGAATACAAATATATATTTTCATATTTTTAAAATTAATTGTTTACAAGATTAACATAAAGATATAAAAAATTCTCATTTCTCGCTTTATTTCCGAAACCATACTACCCAAAATTTTGAAAATAATTAGGGGTACTGGCGCTCACTTGAAATTTGTAAGAAATATTATTAGAAAACCCCATAGTAATTTTAGGGACAAATTATACAACTAAATGGAAAATAAAAATTAATTTTCAAACGCATCAAGTAATATATCAGATAAAAGGCTCATTATGTGAATTACAAATATATCATATTTTTAAATCATTTGTTTAAAAGATATTAACAAAAATATTAAACATCGACTTAATTCCCATTATTATATTTAAATTTTGAAAAACATATTTTATTTGTATTTTTAGATAATTTCAATACCAGATGTAATAATTTATAATTTAAAACTTGACCTATTTTGCCCTTTATCTTCCAATCTATAGAGCCTAAAAATTCAGACAGTAGATTATAAAAGGTTTCTCTGAAAGTTTATTAGTAAAATAAAACTCTAATGTTAATTTTTAGGGGCCAAATTAGAAAACTAAATATTGAGAATCTTGGAGGTGGTACGGAACCCTTAGTATGCGAGTCCAACTCGCACTTGACCAAATTATTTTTTTGAACGGCCATGTCAATAGGCAAAACTGCTATTATTGGGCTACCGAAGTCTCCGATGGAGGTAGTCCAATGAAGAATTCTGAATTCATTTTTCAAGATAGTTGGAATTTCTTAGGGGCGACCTTATTCCAGATTTTTTTGAGATGTCGATTTTACCTTCGACATTAACAAATCTATCTTCAGCACAATTAATTTTTTTTTTCAACATTATGTTTTACGAATGGAATAACCAAAATTCAGTAAGTTTGAAAGCTTCCATATTTGTAATTATTTCCATTATGAATTATCATATTGATTTTCGAAAATATGGTGAGAAATTATGGAAGATGCAAATAATGTCTACAGGTAAGCATTCGTATCATTAATATCTGCTTTTACGGGAAGATAGTAAGATAAACCCATAATGACTGGATTGTAAACAACGTGTCAGTTTCAAGATACTATGTCTACGTGAGCGTGTACGTACACCATGTCAACATCAGTCGTGTTTACAATTTGCTTAACCTTAACGTTTACCAGAATATATTTGTTGTTGTGGGAGAGCTACATACGCATAAAACGTGTCTTTAGTAGGGGAGCTTGTGTGTGCAAAAATTGGTAAACATACGGTATATAGATTAACTGTAATTCATAAACCTAACCTATTTTATAATCTTTCTTACCCTATTCCAATGTACTTTTACCTCTGCTTGCACTACTACGAAGGCTGCCTTTTATATTTCGGGATTAGAAAACAAAAACAAATATTAATCATCGAAAATCGCTTTATTGTTTTTCAAAATATTCCCCATGAAGATCTATATATACACTTTTGCATGCGTTTGAATCAATTGTCGAAACACTTTTTCCACTCTGATTGAGGTATCTCCAAAACATGCATTCTGAACGCAGCAACCGCTTCTTCAGGTGTCGAAAAACGTTGACCTCTCAGTTTGTTTTTTACGTACGGGATTAAAAACAAAAAAAAATGACTAATCAAATCGATGTTTTGAGTGGTCAAAAATGCAGTTGTTTGAGCTGATGTGTGAGAGCTCGCATTGTCGTGGAGAAGAGTGATCCGTCTTCGGCGGTTGGTTTTCCTCATTTCTTGGAAGACAACTTGCAAATAAATGGTTGTGTACCACTCAGAATTGACTGTTCTGCGTTGTTCTAGTGGTACGGTTGCGAGATGTCCAGTTTTTCCGAAAAAACAGGCGATCATTTGCTTGGAAGTGCTTCGTGCGCGAACAACTTTTGTTGGATTCGGCTCATCTTGAAACACCCATACAGTCGACTGCTGTTTACTTTCGGGCTCATACGCGTAAATCATCACCTGTCACTATGTCATAAACGTGTTTTGAAGCACTGCGATCGTATGTTTTGAGCTTTTCTTTCGACCAATCGACATGAGCCTTTTTTTTGAACGATTGACGAATTGTGTGGGATCCAATGCGAACAATTTTTTTGACATTCAAATATTTATGCATTATTGAATGTATGCTGGTCCCACTAATGTGTAAGGTTGACTCAATCTCACGATAGGTCACATGACGATCTTGCAATATCAGTTCGCGCACAACATCAATGGTTTCCGGAACAACAACTGTTTTTGGATGACCTTCACGAAATTCGTCTTAGAGTGAACTACGACCTCGATTGAATTCACCATACCATCGATAAACAGTGGTCCTTGATGGAGTTTGATCGCCAAAAATTAAATTAAGTTCATCCATGCACTATTGCTGACTTAATCTACGTCGAAAGTTGTAAAAAATAATCGCACGAAAATGTTCACGATTTAATTCCATTTTTTGGCCGAGAATCCTTTAAGTTACTGTAAACAACACATAGCGCTCGTATGTTAAAACGTTCTGAGTACGTATAACCTCAAAAATGTAAAGCTTTACGATAGAGCTGTCAGTTGTCAGATTGCAACACTAGGGTTGTCCAATCCCGAAATATAAAAGGCAGCCCTCGTATTGGTAATGTGAAGTTCCATTCTGTGTTCAGATTATATGTAGCTCTGTTGTGTTAAATGGAGTGATATATTTTTTAGGATGAGTTCATATAAAACTCAAAAATTTATCGTAATTTTTATATGTCTTTAACCAATATTTTCTGAGATCATTTATTTTATAGGAAAAAAATGTCCAATGCAGACCAAAATTAAAAAAAAATACGCTCAATTTTTAAATTTTTATTACCTTTAGTCGACACTTGAGACTCATACTAAACTCAAACTTAGATTTTATACAGGTCGTTGAGGAAAAATATACAAATTTCAAAAACTTCAAACGCGTACAACTTATTTTTTTCAAATGGCACCTGAGATTTTTTTTACTATTAGACTCCTCTTTCGATTTCCTATTCCTAAAAGAGAAAAATGTTATTTGGATTTTTACTTACAATAGTTACTTTAGTCAAATTTGGATTAATACAATTGGTAGCTACTGAAATTAAATTAACGATATTACCACTTGTTCTTTGGCTTCTTCGGCCAACTGATGAGACCAGCTGTGGTTACCAGTTACCAAGTTGCCATTACATTTGTGTGCCGACCAAGTTCATATTATAAAGTAAACATTTTACATTAACACTTCTGGGGGGTAAAAAATATTTTATTAAAAAAATTCGGAAATGAATAATTTAACTAATTTAAGCAACTCTTGGAAAAAAGTTTTTTCTGAATATTCTTTTCGATTAATAGCAAGTGAAAGTATCGATTTTCAACTCAAAAAAATATGTTTTCATAAGGTTTTTCGTAAATAACTTAAAAATCTGCACTTTAAATCATTTGGATCAAAAATGTAGCTTATAAAAAAACAAAAATGCGATATGTTCTGAGAATCAATTCAAACCGAGTTAGAGCTGCAAACGAAACTGATCAAACTTAAAGTTAGAAATTAAGCGAGAGAATCAGTATCCGAATTCTACGTGAGTTTATTTATCAACAGATCTCTCAAAAATTAAAAGTAAGGGAGATAACAGAAATAATTACACGAACGGCTCCAGATTCGGAATCTCTCGGTGTGATGCTTTCTTTCTGTAATCGAATCTAATCGAGATGTCGGTCTTACATCTCGCGTCTTCAAATTTAACGAAATGCATCAAATGCATAAAGAAGTGTTCGAGAGGACATTCAATTGTGGGAAGCGCAACTGATGAAGGTTCCCTAACCAGAAACAATATATATTATATTTATATATAATATATATTGTCTTGCGTACAAAGGAATGACACCTCGAAGAGAGTATTCAATATCCCTGACAGGTGAAGTAACCTGAAAATTTTATCGTGACATTCTGTCCTAGGAGTTAAGGGAGAACAGCAATTACACGGAACGGCTCCAGATTCGAAATCTCTGTGTGCTGATTCTCTCGAAAATCCTAGAAGTCGGTCTTAGATCTCGCGTCTTCAAATAATAATTGATGTACGCAAGTTCAATATAATAGATTTTTGTTTTAAAATATATTGATAAACAGGGAAGTGAACAATTTTTTTTGAAGGTTGACAGATTTCCAGGATATATATAATAAGGTATAAAAATAAAATTACAAATTACTCCCTAAATACCACCCCAGTTGAAGTTAATTGCTACCATTTCACAAATCACCAATTTGTAGGTTTTTTCATAAGCTAAAAGCTCCTATAAATTGAAAATGTATTTAACCCCTTATTTTTGAAAGGGCTTGAGCTGAAAGTCTGGCTTAATAGTACTATTTACGAACATATATCATATATCTAACTTAATTTTTATCCTACAAAAAAACACATAAATTAAAAAAAAAAACTACAATTTTGTACTCTACAAAATTTTGCCTATCTCTCATAGTTTTTAAGTAATTTTGAAAAAGACATTTTTTTGCAAAATTACAAAAATGGGTACAATATTCTCTTGAGGATAGACTTTTTTGAAAACCACTTACTATAATCCGGTCAAACTTTCTAAGCCTATTTAAAATGAGTAAGTCAAGTGATTTGTGAAGTAGTAGCAATTAGTTTCAACTGAGGTGGTATCTAGACATTTTTTTGTCAATAAACAAAAAATGTTATGACATAAATAAGGATTTATGTTATAACTCGGTTAATTTTCATGACAGAGACTTTTATAAAAAAACAAATTAAAGGATTTTTTAAGCACTTCAAAATACTTATAAACTCTCCTGAAATATGCATTGTTTGTCAGTTATTTCACAAAACCTTTGAATTTTTGTTTTGACAAATAAAAATTTTAACAAGCGATAACTCTGAATTGGTGCTACGGAAACCAGAAACCCAATTTTTTTTTTTTTTGTTTTTTAATAAGCTACATTTTTGATGCAAACGATTTTTTTCTTAAAGTGCATATTTCTATAGTTATTTACGAGAAACCGGATGAAAACATGTTTTTTTGGTTGAAAAATCGATAATTTCAGTTGCAATTAACTCGAAACCTTACAGAAAAAAACTTTATGCAACAAAAGTTGCTTAAAATTAATTTATTTATTCATACCCGGTTTTTTTTATTTAATATTTTTCACCCCAGAGAAGGGGTAGTATTCACCGGGGACAAAATTCAACCCCCGGCACAGGTTTAAAGCAGAGGGTAAGTAGTACTCTAATCCAAACTTTTAGGAAAATCGGTGATTGGACAAATTACCCAGGAAAATGGTCGGGACTAATAAGCTAAGTTGATGAAATTTCGAATTCCAGAACAATGCTTAATATCTCATTATTTGCTATTTAAAAAAATATCTACTTAAATAATATACCTATAATTTAATCTGTAATAATTAAAGTGACCTCGTCATATATTGCCAAAATATTACGAGGGTGAATCAAATAAGAACCGGACTTTTCTGTTTCTCGCCCTGTAGGTACTTCGAGTGGCGTGACGTCTCCATATATGTTAGGTAGGGATGCCAAGAAGAGGGGAGTTCGTCGGTTTGCCGAGGCGTAGTCGATGCCCTGATGCGCTGTTAGTAGCATCA
Organism: Octodonta nipae; assembly: GCA_034190945.1. Taxonomy (NCBI): domain Eukaryota; kingdom Metazoa; phylum Arthropoda; class Insecta; order Coleoptera; family Chrysomelidae; genus Octodonta; species Octodonta nipae. Next base: position 15,468,985 of record CM067218.1, on the reverse strand, counting down.
TGTCAGAGCAAGAGTTGCATACGTATGTTGCGCAACGTGTTGTTATCAAATTTTTGGCGCGAGAGGGCGTTAGACCGTCTGAAATTTTGCGTCGACTATCTGCACAGTTCGGCAATGAAACGCTTTCAAGGACCCAAGTGTACGACTGGCACAAAAAGTTTTCAGATGGCCGAGAGACAGTGGAAAATGAGCCTCATGCACGCCGTCCCACGACAAGAATCAATGAGGCGAATATCTACGCAATTCGTGAGCTGATTGAAGGTGACCGCCATCTTACAGTATTGGCAATTGCTGAACACGTTGGAATATCATACGGGAGTGCTCAATCAACCATTTCAGATAAGTTGGGTTACCGAAAAGTGTGTGCAAGATGGATTCCTCGCCTTCTAAGGGAAGATCAGAAAGCAAACCGTCTTGCCGGATGTGAAAGGCTGTTAGCAAGATATCGAGCAGAGGGGGATGAGTTTTTGAGACATATTGTCACCTGTGATGAGACATGGGTGCATCATTATACCCCGGAGTCCAAACATGCAAGCACAGAGTGGCGAAAACCTGGAGAGGCAGCACCGCGAAAAGCCAAGACCCGTCTTTCTACAGGGAAAACTCTTGCAACAGTTTTTTGGGATTCGAAAGGCGTACTGCTGATCGATTTTCTGAACGAACGCCGTACAATTAATGCTAAGTAATACTGAGAACTACTCCAACAAGTGAAACTTGCCTATCGGCAAAAAGAGGCGGAATATGTCTATCCGAAGTGTGATTGTGTTGCATGACAACGCTCGGCCACAAACAGCTGCATTGACTCAAGGAAAATTGAACAAAAGCCATTGGGAAACCCTTGAACACCCGCCTTACAGTCCTGATTTGTCGCCATGTGACTACCACATGTTTGGGCCACTTGAAGAAGAACTGGGAGGCCACCACTTTGAGGACAACGAAGGTGTAGAAACGTTTGTGCGCAATTGCTTATCGACACGACCAGTTTCATTCTTTGAGAAAGGTATTAATAAACTTCCGATTCGGTGGGAAAAATGTATACATAAGAGAGGAGACTATGTATAAAAATAATATGTATGTTGAATTGATCGTACCAATAAAATTTTTAAACAAAAGTCCGGTTCATATTTGATTCACCCTCGTAAATACGTAAAATAGGTTTAAAATACTAAAATCGTAACCAATTAGTGACGCTTGTTTTAATTTTCCTGAAATTCATGTCCATTACTAAGAATCAAACAAAGACAGGGAAACAGAGAAAAGGAGAAGTAACGAGAAACGGGAAGTATATCTCGTAAGAAGCTTTCAGTTCCATCACTCAGTCTCAAATGGCTGCCGTTCTTTTTTATAGTTTTTTCAGTTTGCTTAAAATGTTAAACACATAATTTTTCGACAAACAAATGTTTTTGTGTTGGTTACCCTCAATCTAGAAATAAATGCATAGGTTGACAGACACAGTTCGACTGCTATAGCGCACCAACTAATAACAAGACTTCACCAACCCCGGCGGCTGCAATATATCTTGTGATTCCTAGTTGTCGTCGGAGTCCCCATCAACATCTGCTCGCCTTGATTAATGAGCAATCTCCCGTCTCCGGCTGGAATTAATTTTAGCAAACAAACAGCAATAGATAACCAACACGGCCAACCAACCAGCCAACGAAAGAGAGTCGATGCCGTGGAGTTATCGCTTGCTCATCCTCGCTAAGGAAAACGTGAGAATACGCGAATCTGATAAAAATATTGAATGCTGCGCCGGGCCGATGCTGGCCCGAACGACTATCCCCCGGCCCCCCGGCTGTTTGAAGGAGATCGCGGGCCGAGATTAGGCCGAGCAAGGTACGCCAGACACGCCGCTTTAAGCTAATCCAACAATGCTGCTAACCCCCTCCTCCACCTCTTTCTTTTCTCCTTACTTCTTCGTAATTCTTTTTACGATGATGATGATGATTCGCACTTCGAGATTCGAAACGATGACAATCGAGAAATCGTAATGACTGAAAAATGTTGAACTGTGTCTTCCGCCCATTCAATGTGACCGTTCAACATTCAATGAGCGATGGGAAACCACCCACGTTTTGAACGCGGAGATTGTCGAGCCTTGAGGTGTGACACAAACTTCGGTGTTCAATTTCGTTGTAATTACAATTTTATCAAACAAATTATAATGGGAAATTTTCGAGTGATTAAAGAGAAAGGTTCGCTTTTCTGTGGATATTTCATTATTAGTCATCTCGTACGTCATATGTCAGCACTTAAATTATGACATAAAATCATTAAAACTGTAGTAAATAGAGAAAAAGAAGAAGTAGAGGTCGTCCTTTTAAGTCGGTGGTCCGATCACATAAGCTAGGTGGCTGGGAAGAGATGAGTAACAGCAGTCAACGACAGTACAAGATAAAAAGAATTGGGAGAGGTTTATGATCATAAATGGACGAGACACACTGATTAGAGAAGAAGAAGAAAAAGCATTTATTTTTGTGTAAGCTCCTGCACTGGCCGATATTATTTTGTTTTAGCCTCTTGATACGGATTGTCTACAAGACGGCTCTAAAAAGCTTTAGCTAATTGTTTTTAATGGAACATCCAATATTTTTTACATATTTATTTTGTACACGCGAAATATAAGACGGAAATCTAGGATTTTCGGGGAAACTAGCACACAGAGGTTCCGAATCTGGAGCCGTTCCATGTAATTGCTGTTCTCCTGTAACTCCTAGGTTAGAATGTCAATGTCAAAATCCTAGATGTCGGTCTTACATCTCGCGTCTACAAATTTACTGTATCAAATACATAAATAAGTGTTCGAGGGGACAGTCTATTGTGGGAAGCGCAACTGATGAAGGTTCCCGGTCCGAAACAATATATATCATATATATTGTCTTGCTTACAAAAGAATGACACCTCGAAGACACATCTCTGACAGGTGAAGTAACCTGACAATTTTATCGTGACATTCGAACCTAGGAGTTACGGGAGAACAGCAATTAGACGGAACGGCTCCAGATTCGGAAGTTATGTGTGCTAGTTTCCCCAAAAATCCAAAATGTCGGTCTTACATCCCGCGTCTACAAATTTACTGTTATATATCAAATACTTAAATAAGTGTTCGAGAGCACATTCTATTGTGGGAAGAGCGACTGATGAAGGTTCCCTAACCAGAAACAATATATATTGTCTTGCGTACAACACTTCGAAGAGAATCTTTATTTTGGCCATTCATTAGGGTTTTCTTTCCTCAGATTTTCCCTGCAACAGATAAGTATTTGAAGTTCTACATCGGCACCAAAGAGTGCAAAAAGAGAGACAAAGTGCCCCCATTACTGATTGTCTATAGGAAATTCTTCTTCGCATATATTCGGAAAAGAAGAGATGTCTATAATATGATCAACCAGTATTCCTGTATATAAAATTTGTATTTGTGTGATACTTATCTGTGTTTGGAGACGTCTGGAGTTGCTATCAATCGCTGTGTGTTTTAACTGGAGCTTTATTCTTGAATTCGTGCTTTACTTGTTTATCAAACAATTTTTGACTGCGACAATTTGTATAAACTCAAAGTTTTGTACTATAACACTAAACCATTATTTTTACACTTGACGCCGTTTTAATAGCAAAGCTGTTATTATCAAGAAGTAAACCAAAACTGTATACTGGGTATGCTGGTCAATTGAAGGTGCCCCGATTTCCGCGTTATTTTGCCGGTGATGGTTAATACATGGTTGACCAACATTGGTGTTGCTTTTTCCTTATTTCAAAAGATCTTGAAGTTTCACTGATATATGTATGGCCACATCACAAACAATTCGGGATGAAAAATTCTATTGACTACAGTCCAGTTGTTGACGGTAAAAGTAAGTTATTACCATAGAATTTTCCGAATATGAACCGATTTTTATGATAATCTGTAATTAAGGTTATCTTACTCTCTTAAGTCAACAGTTATAATTATGTTCCTGATGAATTACCCCTAGCAATAAGAAATATGAATACTTAGATTTAAGTATTTCATATTGTGATACATAATTTATATGTTACAAGATGTCACAAAGTATCTGGTTTATGAGAATAAATTGTTCAAAGTTATCAACCAATGTAAGCACTTAAGTGTGTATTTAACTACTTATTTGTAACAGAACATCAAATTTATTAACTGAAAAAAAAAACAATAAAAAAATTCTCCACCACTCCTAATAAATGAGTGGACATTTAAGCCAATTTTATTAATAATTCCCAACAGATGTAATGAAATAAAAACCATGACAACGTTGGTTAAACTGATTTCGTTCGACAAAAGGCAAAAATGTAATAATACTCGTTTTGAATATAAGACCTATTTTGATGTGGCTTGGCTTAAAGATGAAAATTTTCCATTGAGAAGTAATTTTTCGTTTATGTGATGGATTATTTACAAATCAGTAATATCAAGATATACTTTTAATGTATGTGGTAATATGGATCTTACCAGATTCCCGGCAAACATGCGAAATCTTCATTTTTTTCTTGAAATATTTTTTCTTTATAAAACTATTTCGTTTTAAATTTTAGTGTAGTTGTTGCCAGATGTATTGAAATTTAAAAATCAATAATCAAATACGTATTTAACTATATAAGATAAAAACACTTAGTGAAAACAACATAAAACAGAAATTAGGACAATGGATTCTGATCAACATTTCATGATTTTCCTTTCAGTAAATATTTATAAAACAAGAATATTAAGAAAACTATTAGAGTAAGATTTGAAAAATATCGCAAGTTTGTAGATTTTCTTATACCTATATAATTTTCTATATTTTTAACATTTACTAGTTTTAGCTATTAGTTTTAAGAACATTAATTAGCAAATATATTCTAGTTCTACACACAGGCAACTGGATTGCCTCTACAAAATACTGTATTTAACTACACTATAACTGTAATTTTTAGTGATCTGTAGTACCTTAGAAAAGATCCTAATAATACAGCTTTATGGACAAAAGAAACAAAATGCGACTTTAAACCAGAGTAGGAGCTCTTAGTTAGAGAATATTTTAAATAAATCAATACCACTTCTGGTGCCTTCCTGGGTTTCGGACTCTATTTAGAAGTAAGCGTAGCAAGGAAGAATACACACTTCGGTTACTAACCGAAAGTGGAAAATTGGTTTCTGGAGTTCGTTTTTTCAATCTCAATATACATACGATATCCCGAGACAAAGTATTTTGCTTGCCACGCTTACTTCTACATAGAGTCCAAATACAAGTTTGGAATGTACATATCTCGCTCAAGAAAAAAGTACTTTCGGTTAGAATTTCCCAATTCCTTAAGTGACCGGAAGTGCTTTTTCAATTATTCTCGGACGAAGACTTCATATTCTTGGTTAAAGTCGTATTTTGTTTGTTCTGCATATAAAATTGTATTATTAGAATCTTCTTTTCTAAGGTACTTCAGAGGACTAAAAATGCATTTTTTCAAAATATGTTTCAAACAAAAGAAATCTATTTTTCAACGTAGAATCCGAATATGCTATAAAAATAAGCATGTTTCATTTGAAATAAATTAACTTCCGGTCTGTTTAAGTCACTTCCGGTTAAAAGCTGAAATTAATTTTGAGTTCAATCGATAGAAGATACCCCTTTTACCTTTTGATATGTCGTCAGTTAAAAAAAAATAAATTGGTGGCATTTTATTGGAGGTTTACGGGTGGTTTTGAACAGCCGATATCTTCCCTTTCAAAATACAATAAAATAAATATATAATATAATAATAATAATAAGACGTTTATTAATTTCTCAGTTACAATACAATATAAAAAAACAATAAAGTATGCAATATAGGGAAAAAAACTAAAGAAGTTAATGCGCTATAATGCAGCTTCTTAACCGAGGTTAAGTGCTGTTGAGGCGCCAAATTAAAGTACAAATAAACATGGAGGTGGTAAATACATAATTTATAGAGAATATATAAAATATAATTCAACAAAGATAGAGCACGAAAAAAAAACAGTATGATCATAAGGATAGGGGGGTTATGGTATTTATTGTTGATGAAGCAATTTTATTTTAATTTTTTTTTTTTTTCAGTGACAGAAGAGAGTCACGAGTACCAGATATGCTAAAGTTGTTGATTAGATTTTCAATTTGATATGAGAATCCTTTTTTAAAATATTGGTTTTTATGTTTGGGTACAGTTAATAAATTTTTTCGACGCAGATTTAATCTATGCACATCTGTGCGAAAAGTAATTTGTTATACAGGTAAGGAGGACATTTGAATTTCAAAATTTTGTAGAAAAAATCATTGTAAAGACTTTATTTAGTTCATAACGCTCAGTACTATCACCTGTCAAAATATCTGCACTGCAATATGTTACACCCTGTATAATATATTTATATTTGCTTCAGCGGAATATGTTATAAGGTTAGAATATAAAAAATTGTAAACGAACGTTTATTGATTTATATTTGCGCCTGGTAAGACAAGTAGGATTGACTTGATATAAATGCCGTCTATTGTCAAATCTTTTTCTGTGCTATATGACAGAATTTTGTCCCCACGATAACTTGACATACTGAACCGTGAATTTCTGCATTTGTTAACATCCCGTAAATAGAAGTGTTATCATCACTATCCTAAACCACGCTATAATCATACTTATAAACATGTAAACATGTGTGATTTATTAAACTACAAATCTTAACCTCCCTGCCTAGCTCGGCCTTCCACTGTACCAGTTCTAATATTGTAAAGATACATGGGCTAAACTGCATTGGACACAAATTTTGCATCAATTTGGATGCACCCTCAGCTGCACTGGATCCGTTGCGGTCGTGCTTTACTGCAAACTGACTGTGATGACGAGATATCCCTAAACTGATGAATTTATTGTTATCATCGGTGGAAAACGTTGATCTTCCGCTTCTCTAGCCATACGTACGCTAATTTATTTACGATTACGATAAGGTGTGACTGTTTTCCTTGTCGTTTGTTGCACGAAATAACCTGAAAATGTATCTGTATTATCATTTTTCCAATAAATTTTAAGTTAACGTTATGAGTTTAATGCTTGAATCTTCGATAAACGCTATTCTCACTACACTAAAGTTTGACTCGACACAAAGATAGTGAACTTCATTGATTTAATGTAAACTTATACTAGTAAAGTTAAGTAGATAAATACAATGTTTTAACCCACAACGCAATTTTATCAACATGAAGTTAACTAAATCTATAAAGAATAAATATTAAAAAATGCTGTAATGTTTTTAAGCAACAATGGATCTCAATTTGTCTGTTACAACTAAAAACTGTTTAATGTTCATTGCTCAAATCTTTTACAGATTTTCTAAATATAAATATTAGTTGAAGTTGAAAACGAACTTTTCATTTTGAGGTGTAAAATTTTCACAAGTGTAGCCTTGACACTTGTAGCATTGACTAATGCCAACATTTCAAATTTTATATTGAATACCCTATATGTTATTGCAATTTCAGATTCGATGCCATTATAAGCGATATTTGTAAATATTTTCCTATCGACCTCTTACTGTTTTTAAAAATATATTTTAATTTTTAAGAAAAATCTTTAAAAAACTAGCTAACCGACAACCGACTTCCAAACAAAAGCAGGACGTTAGCACGATTGTAGGGTTCCGTATATACAATATACGAATACCCTTATAATAACACTCCGGATTTCTGCCTCTGTCAGATCACAGCAATTTTCTCCTAAACTACTGGACGGAAGAGATTGAAATTTGGTATCAATGTATAGTTTGGTGACCCGATGAGGAGTACATATCATAAAAGAAGAAAATTTGATTTTAGGGGTACTTCTGGGGGGAAAAACTAAAAAAATTGACGATTCCCCTTCTGATCTCCGAAACTACTTAGCCTAAAATTTTGAAAAAAATAGGAAATATAGAACAGTGCCCGAACTTTAAAGGAGAAACCATTAATATTAATTTTGGGGGGCAAATTATAGAATTAAATGAAAATTTAGAAATAAAAAAAATTTCAAACGCATCATGTAATATATCAAATGAAAGGTCCCATTCTGAGGAACACAAATATATTTTTTTCATATTTAAAAAATATTGTTAAAAAGATATTCACGAAAATATACCAAAATTTACCCATTCCCCCCACCCTTATCTCCGAAACTATAAAACGGAAAGTTTTAAAAAAAATTAGAGGTATAGGGTCTGACCTGAAGTTTACTGGAAAAATAAAGAGAAACCTCTACTTTTAATTTGGGGGGGGCAAATTACAGAATTAAATGGAAAATATAAAATTAAAATTGTTTCTAACCCATCATGTTATATATCAAATGAAAGGGCTCATTATAGCAAACAAATATATTTTTTTTCATATTTTTAAATAAATTTATTAAAAGATATTAAAAAAATATAAAAATATTTACCCATCCCCCCCCTTATCCCCAAAACCATATGCTGGAAATTTTGTTAAAAAAAATGGAGGAATAGCCCCTCACCTGAACTTTACTGGAAAAATAAGGAGAAACCCCAAATATTCATTTTGGGGGGCAAATTATAGAATTAAATGGAAAATAAAAAATTACAATGGTTTGTAACGGATCATGTAAAATATCAAATCACAGGGCTCACTATGACGAATACAAATATATTTTTTTAATTTTTTTAAAATAAATATTTTAAAATATATTAAAAAATATTTTAAAAAAATTACACATTCCCCCCGTTAATCCCCACAAACTAAGAGACCTAAATTTTTTGTTTACAGGAAAAATATGAAGAAATCCCTAATATTAATATTGGGGGCCAAATTATAGAATTAGACGGAAAATAATTAACGTTGCATGATGCGAAAAACTAAAAAAATCGACCGTTCCCCCCTGATCTCCGAAACTGCTGAGCCTAAAATTTTGAAAAAAATAGGAAATGTAAAACGTTGCCCGAACTTTACAGGAAAAATAAGGAGAAACCGTTAATATAAATTTTTGGGGGCAAATTATAGAATTAAATGAAAATTTAAAAATTATTATTTTTTAAAACGCATCATGTAATACATCAAATGAAAGGGCTCATTATGAGGAATACAAATATATATTTTTCATATTTTTAAAATTAATTGTTTACAAGATATAAAAAAAATTCATTTTTGACTTTATTTCCGAAACCATACTACCTAAAATTTTGAAAATAATTACGGATACTGGTGCTCACTTGACTTGCCATGAAAGTATAGCGTACAGGGTGTTTGTAACGGTTTTCATTTTATACGGCTTGCAGTCGAGTGAGATGGCACGAAAAATTCCATTAGTTTATCGAAAAGAAAAATTGTTAGGTGAGCGATTTTTTCTATACGGTGGTAGGTGTGTGGGTGTGTGCGTGCGCAGTAAGCAATATGCGCAGTTGAAATATAGAGCGAAGTAAAATTACAGTTAGACAGTTGGGTTCAAAAAAATCTTACAAATAAATGTGATATTGGGTGGTACATAAGCAATTCCATATATAGGATGGTTGAAATATAAGGTGGAATAGAATTAAAGTTATACAGGGTGGGTCAAAAAATGTTGTATTGGGTGGCACATAAGTAGTTGCGTATACAGTTACAGTTTCTACACTTATAAGAACTATGACCATAACAACAATTCTAACATTAATTTGTATTAAAATCTTCACTATTTTTGAATCGAATACATCCAATGTTTATATTTATGAATAAGTTACTACATGATTTCTATCATTAATGTCATCAGATATTTCAAATTCAACATTTATTTATTGCACCTTTTTAATAGATTTTAGTTTTTGCATATTATTGCAAAAGGTTATTGTTTTTCAGTTCAGTATGAGGAACCCTAGAGGCTCCTTGGTAACAAAGTTAATCTGTTTATTTAGTCAGAGTTTATACACTTATTTTTAGTCAATAAAACTTGTGTTCTTTAATTAACTTCTTAGTTAATAGCCAGTCAGTTCCTTGTTTGCATCTTCTGTAGTTTGTTGTAGTATTTGAGGTTATGTCAACAGGTAGGTTTCAAATGTCAAGAAGAAATTATCAATTGTGCCAACTCGTTATTTTTGGTATCTGTTTATACCAACTGTTCAATGTTGCCCCCAAAATCTGGGTATTGCCAACTCAGAACCCTTCAGATTGATCACGCAGTATACGCAAATTAGTCAGTTGAAATGTTCATATGTGTTGCATAACAAAAATTAACACCTTTTCGTGCAGTACTTTGAATAAATTTATTAATTGTATTTTACACGCATTTTCATACATATTTATATACTCCACTAGCACTGTTTTTTCAAATAAATTGGATATAGACAAGTATTTTTTTTATTTTAACGATTTATTTTTTATATCAAAAGAAAATACCAACATAATAATTGATTTACGCAATTTCAATAATAAATTATTGTTTTAAATTACATTGATAAACAGGGAAGTGGACAGTTTTTTTAAGACAGATTTCCTGGATATATATAAAAAGGTATATAAATAAAATTTATTTTTATGAAAAATAATTCAGGACGGTCAACAACAAGTCGCGGTCAGAAATTGTTAACATCTATAACCGCTGGAAAGATAATTTATCAATTCGTCTATTTAGATATTTTATAGATGATTTGAATGGTGTGTGCTTTCACAAAATTTCAATCGCTACACTAAAAAATTCTAAAATAAATCTACATATCGAGAGCCAATCCAGTTTTATTGCTTAAAATAATCATTATGTAAAAACAAATTATTAGAGAGAACGAATCTAATCAACACAGCGTGCTAATCTTGAATTTTTTAATAACGTCAAGAAAATGTAATCGTTTCCGAGATTAACATTACCATATAAATTACAACAGTTTCATTAATGTTTCTCAACGAAACTTATAGCCGAAGTTAATTTCAAATTGATAAGTCCAGATAAGAATCCAAAATGTCATTAGGTGAAAACAATCTACACGTGTAGCCGCCATATTTTCCTTAAATGATATTGGAAGTATTGGTAGTTTCATCTTTGGACTGATTATGACTTCGTGGGACAATGTTATCGTTGATAACGTAAAAAACATATTTTAAGTTAATTTGTTGACTCGAAGACATTAACATATCACAATTTAATTGTTTGTATACACAAAGCTCCAGAAATATTCCAGAGCTGCTTTTCCAAACCGCCAGATCGCCTAATAGAGGCAGATTACCCTCAATATTTGGCTAATATTTATAGATTTATCCGAAGGTTTAAACAGTTGGAGGCGTCTAAGAGGGACATCAGTACCTACTCAAGCTTTATTAAGCTCAAATACAAAGTTTCTAATTTTAGTTCTTTACTAGCGGTAACCCCGAACGTGGTTTAAACCTGGAATTTGAGAAAACTGCTTCCCGCATACTCTGTTTTCGACGAATAAAATGTTTCCCAGGTATCCGTGAAATAAATAATCTAAAAAATATAAACTAAATAAATAGGTTTAAATCCACAGTCTCGACTAGAAACAATATATTGTCTTGCATTCAATAGATTGAAAAATCTCGAAAAGTTAGTACATAAATATTTGTAGGTATATATTTTAGTCACAATATATTATCATTTGGTGTACTTAGTTATGTTTATTTTTCGACATCGGCGCTACCACGGTTTCTGTGCTCTCTTTTCAATAAAATTTTTATCAAAGGCAAAGCTTCTAAACTTACATACACGAAACTAGATTAGTGTGGTAGTGAAATGAAAAAATTGTAATTGTGTCCAGACATCGTTCCGACTGACAATACTTACGACATACATGACACAATACAACCCAGCTCTCTGGGTAAAAAACAGGTACCAGGTTATATATTACAAATGTCTTCGTTTATAGAAAACCAATAAATTATATTAAATAAATACATGTAACACCCAATAAAGATACAATATGTCATTTATTAAGCGTTCTTCACATATTTCAAATTCAACATTTATTTATTGCACCTTTTTAATAGAGTGCAATACCAGCAAAAAAATTGTTTTTCATTCTAATAACCCAAGCTTAGTGATGGTAGAGACAAGCATGACAAACTTTTTTAAAATGTATTAGATTAAATATATTAGAACAGCTATCTTAAAGAATAATCTGGAGATGCTTTGATAATTAAATAATTTGATCAAGTGCAAGTTTGACTCGCATACTAAGGGTACGACCTTCAAGATTTTAATATTCCAGTTTCAGATAGGCAGGGAATGAGTGTATTTTCTTATATTTACCCTAATATCTTTTAAAAGAAGCGTTTTAAATTTATAAAAAAATATAATTTTCCACTAATAGACTTTATTTTATCTGCTTGAGAATTCCCTTGATTTTTTTAAGAATACATATGTATTTAATTTTCTAATTTGGACCCCAAAAATCAACATTAGAATTTTATTTTACTAATAAACTTTCAGGTAAGCCTTTTATAATCTACTGTCTGAATTTTGAGGCTCTGTAGATTTTAAGATAAAGGGCAAAATAGGTCAAGTTTTAAATTATAAATTATTAAAGCTGTTATTGAAATTATTTAAAAATACAAATAAAATATATTTTTCAAAATTTAAATAGTGTAGTGTCTAAAGTGGGAATGTTTAATATATTTTGTTAAGATCTTTTAAACAAATGGTTTAAAAATATGATATATTTGTAATTCACATAATGAGCCTTTTATCTGATATATTACATGATGCGTTTGAAAACTGAATTTTTATTTTCCATTTAATTGTAAAATTTGTCCCTAAAATTACTATGGGGGTTTTCTAATAATTTTTCTTATAAATTTCAAGTGAGCCCCAGTACCCCTAATTATTTTTAAAATTTTAGGTAGTATGGTTTCGGAAACAAAGCGAGAAATGAGAATTACTTATATCTTTATGTTAATATCTTGTAAACATTTGATGTACTGCGTGATGCGTTAAAAAAATATTTTTTCCGTTTAATTCTATAATTTGACCCCCAATATTAATATTAGGGATTTCTTCCTATTTTTCCTGTAAACAAAAAAATAGGTATTATAGTTTGGGGGATAAAGGGGGGAATGGGTAATTTTTTTTAATCTTTTTTTTAAATATATTTTAAAATATCCATTAAAAAAAATAAAAAAATATGTTTATATTCGTCATAATGAGCCCTTTGATTTGATATATTACATAATCCGTTAGAAACAAGTTTAATTTTTTATATTTCATTTCATTCTGACATTTGCGCGCCAAAATCAATATTAGGGGGTTTCTCTGTTAATATCTTTTAAATAATTTATTTTAAAAATATTTAAAAAATTAATTTGTATTCGTCATAATGAACCCTTTGATTTGATATATTACTTGATTTGTTAGAAACAATTATAATTTTTTTATTTTCCATTTAATTCTATAATTTGCCCTCCAAAATGAATATTAAGGGTTTCTCCTTATTTTTCCAATAAAGTTCAGGTGAGGCGCTATACCTCTATTTTTTTCAAAATTTTACAGCTTATGGTTTCTGAGATAAGGAGGGAATGGGTCAATTTTTTTATATTTTTGTTAATTTATGTTAAAAATATGAAAAAAATATATACTTTTTTTCGTCATAATAAGCCCTTTCATTTCATATATAACATGATGAGTTACAAACCATTTTATATTTATACTAGCGGACCCGACAGACGTTGTCCTGTCCCATGTAAACTTTTAAAAATTAGCTGTAACAATATAATCTGAACGCCATCTATCAGACGTAACTGAAACTAAAGCACACTATATTTGACACAGCGACTACAGCGCAGTCTGCCGGATCCTATGTAAGTTGTGCTAACATCAACAACAATTTTTAAATAAATAATTTAACAAAAAAACAATATCTAGTTGACCGTATTGTGAATCTAAACCATCCTCAAATCCCCTGGAATACACACAAAAAATTTCATCAAAATTGGTCCAGCCGTTTCGGAGGAGTTCAATGACTAACACACGTACAGAAGATTTATATATATAAAGATTTTCCATTTAATTCTGTAATTTGCCCTCCCCCCAAATTAAAAGTAGAAGGTTCTGCTTATTTTTCCAGTAAACTTCAGGTCAGACCCTACACCTCTAATTTTTTTCAAAACTTTACGTTTTATAGTTTCGGTGATAAGGGGGGAAGGGTAAATTTTGGTATAGTTTCGTTAATATCTTTTTAACTATTTTTTTTTTAAATATGAAAAAAAATATATTTGTGTTCCTCAGAATGGGACCTTTCATTTGATATATTACATGATGCGTTTAAATAAAGATTTTGCGAAAATTCTATTAATGAATGGGCCGAGTTTCAGTAATTTTTAGGGACCGACTGAAGCAAACGTGAAGGTTGGTTTTAATTGTTTCTCCTGAAATGATAAGAACCGAATTTAATGACTTGAAAATCACATTCCCGATAAGTGTATCTATTCATTGTATAAGAAATGATAAATTGACTCTTTTGTTTATATAAATACAGACATTATTCGTCATTTTAGAAATACTGAACTTATAGAGAGAGTGGGGACTGAAAAGTGTTTACTATCTGATTACTAGCAGGTCAATCTTAAAAAAATTAGTAAATGTCGGAAATATAAAAAATATTAAGTGGCAAATATTTCTAAAATGAGAAAAATGTGAAAAACCTCGAAATGAGAATATTAAAATACATTAAACATCACAAAAATATAAAAAAATTTTGAAAATTATTCTGTCAAAAATCTAAAACGAAAATAATCTTAAAAATCTAAAATGGAAAACGTCAAAATTGCCAAAACTGACAGAAATAACTAAAAATATCAGCATCACCGCAAATGTGAAAAAAGTTCAAAATATCAAAAACGTCCAAACGTCAATATAATGTTGAAGATTCTAAAAATGTCAAAACCGTCAAAAACGCCAAAAACGTTCAAAACGTCAAAAATGTCAAAAAAACTCAAACAAATACAAGTTATTTTTAGAAGTAGGTGTTGCACAAAAAAAAGAAGAAGTGCGAGAAGAAAAAATTATTAAATGTTTCAAATACGCTGATTCGTCTACAGTGAGTCCGCTAGTTATGTGTAATCTAACGTCTGGGATAAATGTTATTTTCGGGGTCCCCAAGAATTGTAGAAACTATATACATCATATACTTGATTATTAAGTAAGTATATGGTATATATATTAACAACCACAACGTTACCAAACAAGAAATGTCAAACACCAGTAAATCGTACTTCCTAACAACAACTTAACGTAATTTATACGGATAAGTGGACAACGGCGCAACATCATCGTCTTACTTCAGAATACGATTAACTAATCAGTTAGACATTACTGTAAAAAACATAATGAGGCTCTATTAGGTTGGTTTGAATAATAATTAGAAGCTTATCAAAAAAATGAAAGAATCTTAATGGAAGATTTGCATCTAAATTATCTGAAGCTATATACAGTGGCAACTAGAGGCCAAGAAAATATGATAATCGTGTTCATTATCTACTGTATCACTCGATGTGACACTGATCACAACAAATACTTGGGTAACTGAACTTTGGGCAATTAATCGAATACTATTCTTGATATCTGTACCGATTTTATTTTAATCATTGACGACACCGTTTTTGTAGCCCGTTAGTTCATTTTGATTTTCTGTATCCCGAAATGACACTTCGTTGATTAAGTGAATTTAAATTAAGCTGGTTGGTAAATTATGGTAATTTGATACAGTGTTCATACAGATTTAAGTGACAGTTTTTTGATAACATACACGCTTTTAGAATCGTGTCAAAAATAGCTTTCGGATAAAATATTTTGACCAAGACAAATAAAAATGTAGATCTTTCGATAAACAGAAACAATTGAAATAGCTAGAGTGCTGGAGATGTTTAATGCAGTCCTGAGGCAATGTTAAGGAAAACGTCAGGATGACAGTGAGCAGAATGGATCCTCACAAAATTATAATAGTATGTAGGTATGCTAACGATGTTAATATTAACAGACGACAACGAAGATGACCATTGAAAGCAACTCTAACGTTCGATATATAGGCGAACAAATAAAATGATAATGGTAATAAAATTAATCTGGACAAATATCGGATTATATTAATATTGTTAAATGCAAAAAAGGATATAAAAAGGCAAAGCCAACAGTCGACCATTCCACTATGTAGAATGATTTAACAGCAGAATTAATTGCAGCACAAACATACCAGTAAAAGCGAGTTTACGAATATTAGCTCAGTAACCAATATGGTACAATTAATTGGTGGAAACCTGAAATCAAACAATAAGGAAGCAAAATTCAAGTTATATTGTCAAAATATTTTTAAAAACTGGCAGAATTCTCGGATCTACAAAGAATAACACGTCAGTTTGATTATATAAAGCCACTTCAAATAACAAAACCGATCACTATGTGCCTATTTCTATCCACAGCTAGAAGTAGGCCTTCCCCTTTTCTCGCCACCATTCGCTGTTCTGTGCTTCTCTCATCCAGTTGGTTCCAGCTCTTTGATGTCATCAGTCTACCGATAGATTTACGTCCTAGTCTTGGTCTACATTCGCATGGTCCATCTATCCAGGGGGTGGAAACTCAGATAGGGAAAAGTGGTTCTGATTTTTGAGACCTCTGGCCCATTGGCAGCAAACCTTAAGCTTCCCCAAATCTCCTTGTGAGGGCGCCATGATAGGCGCAATTTGCGTGATTGTTTACATGATGTCGGCCATTATTATTGTGATTTTTGTCTGTGAACGTAGTGGCCATTAATCGCTTATAAGTTTTCTGGAGTATATAAAATAAGGAATATCACACCAGTAAAATCATTTTAATATACAGAATAGATAATGGCTACTCAGAATTGTTGAATTCGTAGTTGTTTTAATAGGTCTAAAAGGTAATGATTTATGATATTTTTTTACCTTAATTTAATGATTGTATTTTAGGTATTATTTTGCAAAAACCACAAAATGCCAGGCAATATGGGCTTAAGATATAATCAGTGAAGAGCTGTTTATTGCAAATCTAAACAGTTAGGTAATCTGTGAAATGCATTTTGAAATGGAATACATTGGAAGGAATGGCAAATTACTAAGATTGTTTGTCCAAATTTAAAAGGTATGCTCATGTTTTTATCTTATGCTGTCACTTGTTTTATATATATTGCCTTATTTTAGTTTACACAGGAAAAGCAGGAGACAATTTTGTACACCTAGACTACAGAAAAACATGCTAGTGATTATGTTGAAGAAAGACAATGAATATTGTTACACTTTTATAACAATCATGTTATGATTTTATAGAAGCTCTTGAGAATCAGAAAAACTAGGAATATGCCACATCAAGTAGCATCCAAACCTCCCAAGTTTAGTTTGCCACATGAGAATGTTGAAAGTAGGGAGACACTTTTCAGTAAGTAAATTGAAGAGGATTGCTTGCCTGAACCTGCCAATGAGTCATTTTTATCAAGAAATTTAAACATACAAAAGGGTAAGCATTTTTATAGAGGTTGTTTCATATATCACAATATTTCATTGAGTTTATATATCATGCAAGCAATTTGTTGTATATAATTATAGTCGTTGGCATGCACATGTTTTATAAATTGATCTTTTTGTCAACAAATCATGTGAAAATATTAAATTTAGGGATTGATTCACAATTTTATTACTTGAGAGGAAAGAATCAGTGAAATCAGTTAAACTTTCTGTTGATTACTCAAGAAAATAGATGTCTACTTAGAAAACACATAACAAACTGATTAGGTTAGTTCTAAACATGTGTTACTCATAAAATATTTCTTTATATATTACATTTAATGTTTATAACCTATTGGTATTCTTTGAAAGTATTATACCATGTAGTATAACTATTTATTGATATCTGTATAGTATATTGTCATACCTTCTAAAAATTTTACACACTGGTTTTAATAATGTGTCTTTGTATGTATTATATTAAATTGTATGCTTTATTTTTTATAAATAAAAAAATAATTTTCAATTACTAGTTTTATTTCTAAAGTACAGACATCTAGTGGTACTTTTTTGATACGAGGATTATGGGTAATATAGATTCCTTTTTTATTTTTGGGAAAACCATAATTATAGATACCTGTACTCGTTTTATTTTCAAGAAAAGAGTAGGCAACAACAGTTTCTGTTTCATAGTAGAGTTTTGTTGCCCACCGTAACAGCGCTAGTCGTAATTTTTTGAACACAATTTTAACCATAGAGTTCCCCATCTATTCTCTTGTGTGATCTGTGCATCTATCGTTTGTTCTTCAGGCTATGTACCCTGCTCATTCCCATTTTAGTTTTACTGGTCGGACCACCACGTCGTCTACTTTGGTTTGCTGTCTTATCCAAAAAGACTTATTTACACTACCAGACAAATGACCGAAAACATCTCAAGTGGAAGAGAAAGGCCTAATCATGAGGGATTTAAAAAGAGGTCATGAACAAGTCTGAACTATCTTTTATAAACATATTAGCGATCCAGATTTGATTTTAGAATAGGAGTCATCCGACCTCAGAGAGTCTTCATGGCTTGTATTATACAAAACTTGACAGATTTGCACTGAATCGATTAATTTTTTTCCATTTTTGTTTTGAACACTCACGGTGACAAACAGCGGCATAAACACTTCATTCCCCAGGTCACCGTGAGCGTTATCTGCGTCACGTCACGAAGCTGCGCCTCATTTTGCGACTGCCTTACTGGTTTTATTGAGTTTCTGAGAACTCTCTTTCCAAATATTTTCATTAATACTTGCATCTTTACAATTGTAATTTTCGCTATAATATAAACACGGATAGTTACTCTAAATTGATAATTTTCGCTTTCTTCGTCTGAAAACACGTCCATAATGTCTAACTTCAACGGCAATAGGTACTGTGATTGTGCGGTAGTGAAGTCTGCCGCTTCGCAGCAAAACAGGTGACTTCCTGTCGCACGGCAGTTGCGGTCGTATGTCGGAATGAGTCTCATTCAAATTAATACTGCAAAGTAATGCTATTATAGTCTGCCGTTGCCGTCAACCGATTGCCGCGTGGATCGGAATCGTACCTTTAGAATTTAGTAACGAAGATTACTTCAGTTTGTGCGGTGTTCTTGTGGTGCATTCATCCAATCCAATCTACGACAGATAGATTAATTTAATTAAAGTAATGTTCATTTGTTTCTTGTCGATTCTTTCAAAACATCTTCCTGATAATTCAGATATTTCTAATAACCACAAAGAAATTTATGTTTTTCCAAGTTTATACAAAAACCCTTTAATGTAGGTATGGGGTTTAAACTACCCCTATTTTTTAGCGTAGAATCCACTGGTGTTGAGAAACCAGGGGAAGCCACTTTTAAAAAAATGAGTGACATGATTTTCGAGAATTTGATGCCTATTTCTGTGATTTACGAAGCTTCAAAATTTACTAAGGCTAATTTTTGACACGGCCCTCTTTGTGGGTATTTTATTTTAGAAACCAAGTTTGGGTCTACTTACGGTAGAACCGGAAGTCGTAGACAACTGCAAATCTAAAACCAGCTCCGCGAAAAACCTCCGTAAAGCCATTTTCAGATAAATACTCCCAGTAGTTTTCCATATTCATATCTTTATACATACATAACCTTTCTGGCATGCGCAGTACCTACCGACCCGTCCGTCCCCACATAGGTAAGGCAGACAACCAATAAACCACTCATCTATCTATCCTATCATTCCTATCTATACTTCTAGGTAAAATATTTACGCCAATCAAACATTTCATGAAAAATGGGTCACTAGCTCTTAGTCTATAATAATTTTCGAAGATGTTCAGGTAGACTTTATTTTGATTTTTTATTTCGATTTCAGATTTCACATCCTGGCTTAGACAGAATAATTAAATAAAATTATTTTTTATAAATGTGTTATAATAAAAACTTATCACATCTTTAACACAATACAAATTGTAAATAAGATGTCTGACCTAAAGGAAAGTGTTTGTTAACATATTTCCATAAAAAAATCTGCCACACTGTAACATAGTTATAATAATAATTTATAGTTTCAAAGTAAAATTCACATTGAGCTACAAATATGTGCGACCCGACTACTGACAGACTTCACATTTCAAATTTTGGCACTCGACGTAATATGCATAAACATACTGCATAAAAATATTTTGTGAGATCTGATCCACAAACCCCAAATGTTAAAACACAATGATACTATTAAAGTTAAAATGCCAATTATTTTGCTTTTCAACTTAGAAGTTTCTTAGTAAGTATAATTAAAAATCTGAAAATTACCATTCTTTTCCATTTGTACAATTACAAAATATTAAAAATCTAACGCCCCATTAAGAGTTTTTGTAAAAAGAAAAAAACGCGGGAAACCTGCAATAATAATTACAAAAATAAATCTTAAGCATTGTACTTGATACAGGTATTTGTATGTACAAAATATATCAAACATGTTCATTCATTATTGCAGATTTGGAAGCTATTGCAATTTTCTTTTCTTTTTAACTGCTATAAAAAATCTATCTTATTCTGGAGTTTGGATAAATTTGGAGTACATCGTCAGCATCAAACTCTAAATTCAAAATTTTCCTTTTTTTTGAAAATTCTCAATTACCAACGAAATTATAACGGAGAACCGTAAAAATGGCAATTTCAACTTTCATTGGATATCTTTTTACATATAGTGTATAGAATTCATCCTACAAAAAAAACAGGTCTCGTTCTTATTTTGCATGCTATATTGCTATTTCGTTCAGACTTGCAATATTTCGAAATTGTTGGGTCTCTCAAATTTATAAATATACCTTAGACCAAAGTTTTTTACTCTACTTACGTGCCATATTTTCAAAAGAATTTTTACAACCACAAGACACCCCTTTGGGAAACACGGTCCATATAAACACGATAAATAAATAATTAATACAAGTTGAGCAATATAATGCATACAAGCATTTTCAACATTATTGGCTTAAATACTTTCAAATCAAACAAACAAATTATGGTTGTTTTCATTTTCCGATTGCCAGTACCTTTCCACAACACAAAAAATTAATTAAACGAAGACACAACAAGCATTTCCATTTTCTTTATCTGCTCGAACAATTTGTAACATGAACTGGCTCGGCTGTTATTCACCACCTATTAGATCTAATGGTTTCCCAGCCGTTTTATTGTTTTCTTAAACACCTGCGACATTAAGTTATTCTTCTTCGAGGATGTGGGTAGGGAAGTTGTATCAGAATCACATTGCAGATCTCTAACAAGCGTAACCTGTCAGCGACGCCGTCTTGTTATATGAATTTTTTGTGAAAGTAATTAATGGTTCTTTTACAAGGGGGAGGTCGGTACTAATGCATTTCCTATTTTTTTAAGTAGGAAGTTGATACACCCTACGTTTATTGAGCTGTCAGGCTCTTAAAAAGTTAAGTAAAACCGTCCCAAAAAAATGTGTTTTCAGTTTCGACTCGGAGGTATTTTCTTGAATGACACGACATGAGTAAGGAAAGACAAAATAAGTTGGTCAAGTGCGAGTTGGACTCGCATACTTAGGGTTCCGTACCACCTTCAAGATTCTAATATTCCAGTTTCAGACAAGCAAGGAATGAGTGCATTTTCTTATACTTACCCTTATATCTTTTAAAGGAAGCGTTTTAAATTTATAAAAAATATACACTTTGATTTTCCACACATAGACTTTTTATTTTATCTGCTTTAGGATTCGCTTGATTTTTATCACAATACATATGTATTTAATTTTCTAATTTGGCCCCCAAAAAGTAACATTAGAATTTTATTTTACTAATAAACTTTCAGAAATGCCTTTTATAATCTACTGTCTGAGTTTTGAGACTCTGTAGATTGGAAGAAAAACGGCAAAATAGGTTAAAGTTTAAATTATAAATTATTAAAACTGTTATTCAAATTATTTGAAAATATAAATAAAATATATTTTTCAAATTTTAAATAGTGTAGTTTCTAAAGTGGGAATTAAGTCGATGTTTAATATTTTTAATATCTTTTATACAAATGATTTAAAAATATGATATATTTGTAATTCACATAATGAGCCTTTTATCTGATATATTACATGATGCGTTTGAAAATTGAATCTTTATTTTCCATTTAATTGTATAATTTGTCCCTAAAATTACTATGGGGGTTTTCTAGTAATTTATTTTCCGTTTAATTCTATTATTTGGAGGCCAAATAATAGAAATAGGTATTTTTTTTCATATTTTTCCTATAATCAAAAACAAATGAGGTCATAGAGTTTGGGGAATAACGGGGAGAATGGGTAATTTTTTTAAAATATTTTTTTAATATATTTTAAAATATTCATTTTAAAAAAAATAAAAAAATATATTTGTATCTATTCGTCATAATGAGCCCTAGGATTTGATATATTACATGACCCGTTAGAAACAATTATAAATTTTTTTATTTTCCATTTAATTCTATAATTTGCCCCCAAAAAAATATTAGGGGTTTTTCCTTATTTTTCCAGTAAAGTTCAGGTAAGCGGCTATACCTCCATTGTTTTTTCAAAATTTTCCAGCTTATGGTTTCGGAGATAGGGGGGGATAGGTAAAATTTTTTATATTTTTGTTAATATCTTTTAATTAATTTATTTTAAAAATATGAAAAAAATATATTTGTTTTCGTCATAATGAGCCCTTTCATTTGATATATAACATGATGGGTTAGAAACAATTTTAATTTTAATTTTCCATTTAATTCTATATTTTGCCCCCCCCCAAAAAAATAAATATTAGGGGTTTCTCCTTAATTTTCCAGTAAAGTTAAGGTGAGGGGCTATACCTCCATTTTTTTCAAAATTTTCCAGCTTATGGTTTCGGAGATAATGGGGAATGGGTATTTTTTTATATTTTTGTTAATATCTTTTAATTAATTTATTTTAAAAATATGAAAAAAATATATTTATTTTCGTCATAATGAGCCCTTTCATTTGATTATAACATGATGGGTTAGAAACAATTTTAATTTTCCATTTAATTCTATAATTTGCCCCCCCCCAATAAATATTAGGGGTTTCTTCTTAATTTTCCAGTAAAGTTCAGGTGAGGGGCTATACCTCCATTTTTTTTCAAAATTTTCCAGCTTATGGTTTCGGAGATAAGGAGGGGGGAGGGTAAATTTTTTTTTATTTTTGTTAATATCTTTTAATTAATTTATTTTAAAAATATGAAAAATATATATTTGTTTTCGTCGTAATGAACCCTTTCATTTGATATATAACATCATGGGTTAGAAACAATTTTAATTTTATATTTTCCATTTAATTCTGTAATTGGCCCCCCAAAATTAAAAGTAGAGGTTTCTCCTTATTTTTCCAGTAAACTTCAGGTCAGACCTATAAATCAAATAAATCTATTTTTTTCAAAACTTTACGTTTTATAGTTTCGGAGATAAGGCGGGGGGGATGGGTAAATTTTGGTATATTTTCGTTAATATCTTTTTAAATATATATTTTTTTAATATGAAAAAAATATATTTGTGTTCCTCAGAATGAGACCTTTCATTTGATAAATTACATGATGCGTTTGAAAAAAAATTATTTTTAATTTTTTATTTAATTCTATAATTTGCCCCCCAAAATTAACATTAATGGTTTCTCCTTAATTTTCCTGTAAAGTTCGGGCAACGCTCTATATTTTCTATTTTTTTCAAAATTTTAGGCTTAATAGTTTCGGAGATCAGGGGGGAACGGTCGATTTTTTTAATTTTTCCCCCCAGAAGTACCCCTAAAATCAAAATTTTTTCTTTTACGATATGTACTCCTGATCGGGTCACCAAACTATACATTGATACCAAATTTCAACCTCTTCTGTCCAGTAGTTTAGGAGAAAATGGCTCTGATGTGGCAGAGGCAGAAATCCTGAGTGATATTATATGGGTATCCGTATATTGTATATACATAACCCTAAAAATGAAATATCAAATAGATAACAACATAATTCAATGAGGATAATGTTAAACAGCTTGTATCATTATCATTAACGTTTAGAAGAATATTTATTTACGGAATGACATAACTGAAAAATTCTTTATGAATTTAATGAATTTATTTTAGGAAAACATATACCTGAAAAATTTTGTTTGACGGTATAATATCAACATCTACCTAGTTACCTTTAAATTTTATGGAAAGCCAGTACACCTGGGTACAAAAAAGTATGTTTGTCAACAGTAAACACTGGGTGATAATATATTTAATTAGTTATTTTATGTGTTAAATATGAATGATATAGTATATTAGCCGTTACCCGCGCGCTTTCCCACATATTGTATGGAAAATAATAAACAGCGCCAAGATTTTTTTTGAGTAATATATAGTTATATGAACACATAAGATAGGCGCTGTTTATTATTTTCCATACAATATGTGGGAAAGCGCGCGGGTAACGGCTAATATACTATATCATTCATATTTAACACATAAAATAACTAATTAAATATATTATCACCCAGTGTTTACTGTTGACAAACATACTTTTTTGTACCCAGGTGTACTGGCTTTCCATAAAATTTAAAGGTAACTAGGTAGATGTTGATATTATACCGTCAAACAAAATTTTTCAGGTATATGTTTTCCTAAATAAATTCATTAAATTCATAAAGAATTTTTCAGTTATGTCATTCCGTAAATAAATATTCTTCTAAACGTTAATGATAATGATACAAGCTGTTTAACATTATCCTCATTGAATTATGTTGTTATCTATTTGATATTTCATTTTTAGGGTTATGTATATACAATATACGGATACCCATATAATATCACTCAGGATTTCTGCCTCTGCCACATCAGAGCCATTTTCTCCTAAACTACTGGACAGAAGAGGTTGAAATTTGGTATCAATGTATAGTTTGGTGACCCGATCAGGAGTACATATCGTAAAAGAAAAAATTTTGATTTTAGGGGTACTTCTGGGGGAAAAATTAAAAAAATCGACCGTTCCCCCCTGATCTCCGAAACTATTAAGCCTAAAATTTTGAAAAAAATAGAAAATATAGAGCGTTGCCCGAACTTTACAGGAAAATTAAGGAGAAACCATTAATGTTAATTTTGGGGGGCAAATTATAGAATTAAATAAAAAATTAAAAATAATTTTTTTTCAAACGCATCATGTAATTTATCAAATGAAAGGTCTCATTCTGAGGAACACAAATATATTTTTTTCATATTAAAAAAATATATATTTAAAAAGATATTAACGAAAATATACCAAAATTTACCCATCCCCCCCGCCTTATCTCCGAAACTATAAAACGTAAAGTTTTGAAAAAAATAGATTTATTTGATTTATAGGTCTGACCTGAAGTTTACTGGAAAAATAAGGAGAAACCTCTACTTTTAATTTTGGGGGGCCAATTACAGAATTAAATGGAAAATATAAAATTAAAATTGTTTCTAACCCATGATGTTATATATCAAATGAAAGGGTTCATTACGACGAAAACAAATATATATTTTTCATATTTTTAAAATAAATTAATTAAAAGATATTAACAAAAATAAAAAAAAATTTACCCTCCCCCCTCCTTATCTCCGAAACCATAAGCTGGAAAATTTTGAAAAAAAATGGAGGTATAGCCCCTCACCTGAACTTTACTGGAAAATTAAGAAGAAACCCCTAATATTTATTGGGGGGGGGCAAATTATAGAATTAAATGGAAAATTAAAATTGTTTCTAACCCATCATGTTATAATCAAATGAAAGGGCTCATTATGACGAAAATAAATATATTTTTTTCATATTTTTAAAATAAATTAATTAAAAGATATTAACAAAAATATAAAAAAATACCCATTCCCCATTATCTCCGAAACCATAAGCTGGAAAATTTTGAAAAAAATGGAGGTATAGCCCCTCACCTTAACTTTACTGGAAAATTAAGGAGAAACCCCTAATATTTATTTTTTGGGGGGGGGCAAAATATAGAATTAAATGGAAAATTAAAATTAAAATTGTTTCTAACCCATCATGTTATATATCAAATGAAAGGGCTCATTATGACGAAAACAAATATATTTTTTTCATATTTTTAAAATAATCCCCCCCTATCTCCGAAACCATAAGCTGGAAAATTTTGAAAAAACAATGGAGGTATAGCCGCTTACCTGAACTTTACTGGAAAAATAAGGAAAAACCCCTAATATTTTTTTGGGGGCAAATTATAGAATTAAATGGAAAATAAAAAAATTTATAATTGTTTCTAACGGGTCATGTAATATATCAAATCCTAGGGCTCATTATGACGAATAGATACAAATATATTTTTTTATTTTTTTTAAAATGAATATTTTAAAATATATTAA
This sequence comes from Octodonta nipae, assembly GCA_034190945.1. Taxonomy (NCBI): domain Eukaryota; kingdom Metazoa; phylum Arthropoda; class Insecta; order Coleoptera; family Chrysomelidae; genus Octodonta; species Octodonta nipae. The sequence goes on along the minus strand of CM067218.1, from coordinate 15,442,719 downwards.
AAAAATATTTTAAAAAAATTACCCATTCTCCCCGTTATTCCCCAAACTCTATGACCTCATTTGTTTTTGATTATAGGAAAAATATGAAAAAAAAAATACCTATTTCTATTATTTGGCCTCCAAATAATAGAATTAAACGGAAAATAAATTACTAGAAAACCCCCATAGTAATTTTAGGGACAAATTATACAATTAAATGGAAAATAAAGATTCAATTTTCAAACGCATCATGTAATATATCAGATAAAAGGCTCATTATGTGAATTACAAATATATCATATTTTTAAATCATTTGTATAAAAGATATTAAAAATATTAAACATCGACTTAATTCCCACTTTAGAAACTACACTATTTAAAATTTGAAAAATATATTTTATTTATATTTTCAAATAATTTGAATAACAGTTTTAATAATTTATAATTTAAACTTTAACCTATTTTGCCGTTTTTCTTCCAATCTACAGAGTCTCAAAACTCAGACAGTAGATTATAAAAGGCATTTCTGAAAGTTTATTAGTAAAATAAAATTCTAATGTTACTTTTTGGGGGCCAAATTAGAAAATTAAATACATATGTATTGTGATAAAAATCAAGCGAATCCTAAAGCAGATAAAATAAAAAGTCTATGTGTGGAAAATCAAAGTGTATATTTTTTATAAATTTAAAACGCTTCCTTTAAAAGATATAAGGGTAAGTATAAGAAAATGCACTCATTCCTTGCTTGTCTGAAACTGGAATATTAGAATCTTGAAGGTGGTACGGAACCCTAAGTATGCGAGTCCAACTCGCACTTGACCAACTTATTTTGTCTTTCCTTACTCATGTCGTGTCATTCAAGAAAATACCTCCGAGTCGAAACTGAAAACACATTTTTTTGGGACGGTTTTACTTAACTTTTTAAGAGCCTGACAGCTCAATAAACGTAGGGTGTATCAACTTCCTACTTAAAAAAATAGGAAATGCATTAGTACCGACCTCCCCCTTGTAAAAGAACCATTAATTACTTTCACAAAAAATTCATATAACAAGACGGCGTCGCTGACAGGTTACGCTTGTTAGAGATCTGCAATGTGATTCTGATACAACTTCCCTACCCACATCCTCGAAGAAGAATAACTTAATGTCGCAGGTGTTTAAGAAAACAATAAAACGGCTGGGAAACCATTAGATCTAATAGGTGGTGAATAACAGCCGAGCCAGTTCATGTTACAAATTGTTCGAGCAGATAAAGAAAATGGAAATGCTTGTTGTGTCTTCGTTTAATTAATTTTTTGTGTTGTGGAAAGGTACTGGCAATCGGAAAATGAAAACAACCATAATTTGTTTGTTTGATTTGAAAGTATTTAAGCCAATAATGTTGAAAATGCTTGTATGCATTATATTGCTCAACTTGTAAAAATATATTTGTGTTCCTCAGAATGGGACCTTTCATTTGATGGATCACATGATGCAAAAAATTATATTTTTAAATTTTCTTTTAATTCTATAATTTGCCCCCCAAAATTAATATTAACGGTTTCTCCTTATTTTTTTCTGTAATGTTCGGGCAACGTTCTATATTTCCTATTTTTTTCAAAATTTTAGGCTAAGTAGTTTCGGAAATCAGAGGGGAAAGGGTGGATTTTTTTAGTTTTTTTCCCCAAAAGTACCCCTAAAATCAAAATTTCGTCTTTTAGGATATATACTCCTGATCGAGTCACGAAACTATACATTGACGCCACATTTCAACCTCTTCCGTCCAGTAGTTTAGGAGAAAACTGCTGTGATGTGACAGTGGTAGAAATCCGGAGTGATATTATAAGAGTATCCGTATATTGTATATACGGAACCCTAAAAAAACAGTTTTTACTTTATCTTCAGTGTTATACTGTGAAAAATTCTCCCATCAAGATTTATGAACACTAATTTTGTAGATTTTCTGATTCTTTACAACTGTTCCATTCACAGCATTATAATCGCTTCAATACTATTCACAACATAAGCAAAAAGACACATTTTTGGAGATGTTAATGAATGAAATAATTTACTTCGAGTTTCTGTTAATATTGTTCAGTTATTGCTTATAAATGATTATTTACGTGATGACGTAAGCGGTTTGCTGTTGAATTTTATGTCACCTAAAAATCTCTATTGACTGGTATATGGTATCAACAGCGACAACTGTAAATTTCTCAATCGCACAAATAATAATCTCAATAAATCTCATACGTGGGCAGTGAAAATGTCTTCGAGAAGTTCCCCCAGCACTACTCGTATCATCGTGAATTGTTGTTCAGATTAAGATCGCCGGCAAATTTTTTTTAAAGGCGAACAAATTGTTAACAACACACACAACTGCTGGTGAACTTTCACTTGATTGTCCATCGCAATTAAACTTATAAATAAACGAGGTCAAAGGTAGCGATACGATCGATAACGCAGTATAACAATAACATATATAAATAATCGCATTGCTATTAAGCTATTACGAGAAGAAATTCACTATTTGTGGAAGAGATATGGTAAACGATAAAAACCACCCGTTCATCTGATAAGCAGATAACTGATGGGGGTTTACCTTAGATGGAATTCATTATCTGTCCACCAATGAGGCCGGTTCTCACAGGCAAAAGTGACCTCGTTATTTCACCGAAGGGATTGGTATTTTCTCGATGGAATCAATTAATGGTTGTTATATACATTTATTATATAATATTCTATAATAACAATTATTGCAAAATTATATTCATTATGTGTAATTCTTTGCGTTCTCCATTCATCAGTATCGGATTGTTTTTATCTTCATCACCTAAAGGTATAGGTGCGAAGTCACCATTTCTTGTTGCATCCAAAACCCAGAAAACTAGACTAGCGGACTTTTAAAAAAAATCCACATTGTTTCATTGGAATTTTTTGAAGATGGTACATAATAACAATATAAAAAATGTTATTTAAATTGTTCATTAGAATTTTATTCTCACGCTATATTCATATTTCAGGAAAATGTGCAATTTTTCCAATTAAAATCACTTTGGAAATGTTAAATTATAACAAACGCGTCAAAAATGCAATTTCTATAATGACAGTAGACACGTCACATGTGTGAGATATTCTCCCAGTAGGTACACGATAATCCAAACGTAACTAATTTCCATACTTTTTCAGATTTTTATTTCATTTTATAATAGCAAGATATATAAGTGGTAACTAGGGTCTAAATATACAAATAAATATATAAATTATGCCGAAAAAGTCTCTCCATTGGGTAAAATAAGCCGAAAGTGCTTGTAGTAAGCAAGACAAGATCGAAAGGGTATTACTGCTTTTTAATTTATGTATAAAGTCACTTTGATGTAAGTATCATTTGTAATTTTAAATTACCATTAACATATATTTATCTATAAAATCATTATATTGAGCATCAAATACAACCAGCGTAGGCAGATGTAAACGGTGTTCCAATTTGAGGTTAATTTTTAAATTTGCCGCCATTTATATTTTTTGTACTACAATATCATATGTTATTTGACAGATGACAAGTAGGAATATTCCGATTATTAAAAATGGAGTGATTGAGCAGCGCGTGTTTATTATTAAAAATTATTTTAAATTTGGTGAAAGTTGTGCAGAAGTTGGAAGAAAATTTCGTACAGAATATGGAAGAGAAAATTGTCCGTCAAATGTTATCACTGGAAAAATTATTCAAACATTTGTGGAAACTGGTTCAATAAAAGATGAAAAATGCAAAACATATCATCGTAATGGACGTTCAGAAGACAATAATGCAGCTGTTACTGCCTAGTGTTGTTGAACAACCATAAACATCAATTCATAATCGTGCACAGCAATTGAACATTACAAAAACCACTTTATTCTGAACTTTGCACAAAGATCTTCATTTAAAGACTTACAAGATTCAGATAACGCAAGAAATAAAGCCAACAACCTTTGGTTTACGTCGTCAATTCGTTAATTGGGCCATACAACAGAAACTTGAAAATGTGAATGTTTTCAACACAATCATCTTCAGCGATGAAGCACATTTTGAATTGGGTGGATTTGTTAACAAGCAAAATTGTCGAATCTGGGGTGAAGCTAATCCACGAGAAATAATGGAAAGACAGATGTATTCATAAAAAGTAACTGTTTGATGTGGTTTTTGGGCTGGTGGAGTGATTGGTCCATACTTTTCTGAAGATAACAATGGTAATCCTGTTACTGTGAATGGTGATCGATATCGAACGATGATTACTAACTTTTTGTGGGATGAATTAGAGCATATTGATCTGCAGAATGTGTGGTTCCAACAGGACGGTGCAAAATGTCATTCAGCAGCAGAAACAATCAATTTTTTGAAACAGAAATTTGGTAATCGAATAATTGCTCGAAGATGAAACATTAATTGCCCCCCTAGATTTTGCGATATAACACCTCTAGATTTTTTTCTATGGAGCTATTTGAAAGAAAAGGTCTATGCCAACGATCCACAAAAAATTGATGACTGTTTTCAAGTAATTGAACCGCAGTTATGCCAGAAAGTTATCGAAAATTTTGGCAACAGATTAGAAGCTTGTCGTACAGCAGCAGGTGGTCACTTGCAAGATATTGGTTTCCATTACTAAACCGAAACAATTCTACTATCATTTGAAATAAAAGATTTGATCATTCTCAAATAATTTGTGTATTTTATTAAAAATTTAAAAATTAACCTCAAATTCTAACACCCTTTACATATACCTTTGTACAATCGATAATTCATGTTCAATAATCCGGAAAAGAACTATGATTTTGAAAATCCACATATTGTATGAAAGTATCAATTAGTGTGCCCGGAATCTACATGAAAAAGATATACCTGGAATCATAATGAAAGGTATATTGACCTTATTTTCAAACTTAATGTGCCATTAACCATTTTGAATTTTAAATACCTTGATTTTAAAAACGAACTAAGGATTAATAACGATTCGAATACCTACAATAATAATGTAGTTTTGATTTCAGTCCTGATTTTCATTTTGGAGTAGTTTATGAACAAATTATTATGCTCCAAAAGATTGAGTTTGCTGTTAATTTTTTGCATGGAAAATTGTCTATTGTTTGGGGTAATAAACAATTATTTTTAATTTCTTTTTATGCTTACTTTGGTATATAACACGAAATTAGAGTTAAAAGGCTATATACTCCGAAATATCAAAATTTTCAGTCTTATTCTGACTTGAAGTCAATAATAAAAAAAATCTGAAATCTGAAGAACATAACCTTACGATAATGCCAAGAGTCAATTTATTTCTATAAAATATGGTAATTTTGATTTTAAAACCTATTACTAAACTTATTTATTAATATTTTGAAAATCATTTATTATCTAATTTTCCTTGAAATTCCTAGATGTCAGTATTCATTTCGCAATAAAATAAATTAATTTCAAGGGATTTAAGGGAAAAGCTAGTATCAAAATTGACTTGATATTTTTAGTTAATTTTCGAATTTTTTCAAGTCATTCTAGGAATCACAGGGAGTGGCGTTACACAAAGTACGACTCCCGCTTTGGAGTCTCTGTTAGCTAGTGTTTCTTTTAAAACCCTAATTGTCAATATTTTTGTACAATAAACTATTAAATTCAGTTATATGTACTAAATGCATAAATAATTATTCAAATTTCAATCATTTGGGGGAAACTAAACTGGTGAAGTTTCTCGACTAGAAACAATTTAGTGTCTTGTATTCAAAAGTTTGTAAAATCTCGAAAATATATTGTTTGATTGAACGCCTATTATTTTCAAAACATTTTGCATGGTAATATTCATTAATTGTTTAAGTAGTATAGTTATTTATTCACATTTGGCCTCCTTGCACTGCCATAAACTAAATAGAAGGAGGATTTTGCAATTTTATGATTTGTAATCTTGATGTTACTGTAACGGGCTTGGTATATTAAGAGGTGTGTTGTCTCCTACGTAAATCTCTCTTTTTGATGTTTCTCCGCATCTTTGTTTAATAAACCATATAACGTGATCAACATAATGATCGTAATCGCCGAGCAGATTCACCAGGTAGTCCAAATCTGAAAGATTTGTTACAGAACACTTTTTTGCATAGTTATTTATTTATGATACACTCTCTTTCAAATCTGCCACCGAATGTTAGCTTTTAAAAGCATCTTATCAAGAAGAAATCTGGTAGCACTATATCGGGGGATCGAGGCAGCCATTCTATATGACAAGTCATTCAACCCATCCTCAACAAAAAATTGTTTTTAAAAATTGTATCTGTACTCTTAAATAACGTTAAATTTGCTCGTATCATATTTCAGCTGCATCAATATTGGGTTTATAATAAGTTGAAGGTACTTCCCTTCATTCAAACATGAACCAATAATTGGTGAATAAAGCCCACCCAACATGCGGTAAACTTAACCTTCTCAAAAAAAAAAAACAATAAACAAAATTTCGCCTTAGAATTGCGGTCAATCTTAGAATTAGAACATTTTGCACATAAAAACATTCACAAATAGCTTGAAATTAATACAAAAATACAATAGCAATATTCATTTTCTAGAACAACTTTTGAAATTCTTTTCCGTTTAGTTGGTAGATTAAACAGAAATATCATCATTCAATACAGAATTTTAAAAAATGGATTCCAGATTTAGACTGGTATATTAGATACTGTAGATTTTTTAAATTGCTGGTTAATAACTAACAATCATGACGACACATTCTTTGATTGCCTCATTATCTACCAAGAATTAAAATATTAATTCTTTGAGTTGCCAAAGAATGCAGATTATAGCACTTAACTGAATTATTATTTGCTAAGTAATAGTTTGGTTTACTCCTTGATGATGACAACCAAATTAAATCTAAATTAAAATTTAGTTCGGTTTGCTCCTAGATGATGACAACTTAGAGTTGTTGAAACGACGTTGAGTGTTTAAAATAAAGGTTTGGTGTTAGGGTCCAAAACTATGTTTTTACATGTGTTACACACCAAAGGTTCCACAGCATTTCCGTTACTCAGTAATACTAACAATTCAGTGTTGCTTCCACACCAACATTTGTTTCATTAAGCTTTGTAGTTCGAGAATAAATTGTTTCGTGTTTAAAATATTGTTCAAATTTCCACAAAATTTTCCTGTCCTTAATCGGACATAGCCATTTGCAAAACTCATGTTAAACTTATTTATTTAAAAAAATCATAGCCCAACAAGAGATAATGATTAGGCCTATTTACAAAATGAGTTTATATAAATCGATGACATAACTTAAAAAAATTGCACCTGAACAAATAACCTTTAATTTAAGAAAGAGGAATACGAGATAGACCTACCAAATACTCTAGGCACAACAAAGTTCATATCCTCCAACATAAAGGGACACGCTATCTTTCCATTAACAATTTTTGACAGATATCAGTATCTTCTAATAAATAATCGTTCCTCTATCTGGGTAGATGCTGTATAGATATAAATATATATATAAAAAATATTCAATGTACTTAATCTAAAGCTACAGTAGGTATATTTATTAATAGATGAGAGAGCATAATACAGAATTGTATTCTAATTTACTTTTCACCAAAGGATTGAACAAACGTGATAAAGTATCTACATTTCAGAAAGATTTGCAGTTTCTGATTATAAAGCCTCACATTTGCATAGCTTCAAGAATAAGTAAGTTTTGAATCAAAAATACTCCTGAAATTCGAAACTTTCTTTTTTAACTAACACTTTATTATCGATGGTATAAACATGTAAAATAAGGGAAACCTTTTTAGTAAAAGACATTACAGAACACTTATTAGCATTAAGCAAAAACTCATGCTTTTCACACCAATGGTGTATTTTGTCAGGACATTTTGAAGTTTTATGCAATACTCCAAACCATCTATTGATAAATACAGCTTTATATCACCTGCATAAGTTTGAAATTGTACATCAATTTCTTCAGAAATGTCGTTAATAAAAATTAGAAATAGGAGAGGTCCTAGATTGGATCGTTGAGGTAAATCCGTGGAGGCACCAAAGGATGTTCAATTGAAATCATTATATTCCACAAACTGTGTTCTACCAGTTAAGTAATTAAGATTTTAAAAATCCGCTAATTGTGAACTTGTGCCAAAAGATCTTAGTTTTTCCAAAATTATATTATGATTAATTTTGTCGAAAGCTTTGGAGAATTCGGTGAAATCCACATCCACCTGACCACGCTTATCAATAACATTTGAGACGTATTGAACAAAGCAAGACAATTTTTTGTGAACATGCACGATTGCAACTTCATTCCTCCGATTTGCAAAAATCAGAAAAATGTGGCAAATTGTTGTTTCATTACAGGACCACTTATACAGTGAGGACGCGTGGGTTGGAACAAATTCATTTAAAATTCAGGTGTTGTATTTTGGAAAAACGCTCGGACAGGTCGTTTTTTTTTTTGGACTGCGTTTTTGTGATGATAAACTCATTTATACAGGGTGGGCCAGAAATTGATTGCGACCATCGACTTGATTTTTTCAAATGGGAACATTTTTTTTAATTTTATTTTTGAATTCTGCATTGAAATCTAAGTATTTTTCATGTACTGTGCATCCCATTTTGGTTGAGATTGCCAGGTTACTCGGTTGTTATTGAAGATAGAGTCTTGCGGTTTTCACATACCTGTTCTACTTTTTTGTGAAACTCAGGATGGCCATATCAGATTTTGCATAAGTGTTTCCATTTATAAGATACAGGGCGATTTTGATAATTTATACTTTTTGGACCCCTTCTATATCTACGAAGTTATTAGAAATACTCTTGCGCTAAGAACTACGTCTAATAGAAAATTTTGCATAGAATCCAGTGGAGTACTCAATTTTTTTTCCGAGTATGGTTTTGAAGATACTACACAACATTATATATTTTTAAATGGAACACCCAGTATTTTATTATTTCATTGAATTCGTTATTTTTTTCCCTTTAAAATAATGTATAATACAATACACATGGTATTATTAGAAATGCTAAAAAACACTAAAGAGCTAAGAGTTTTTTGCTAGTAGGCCATGTATTTTCCATTTAAAAGGAGAATCAAACAAATAATTCCATTTGAGATTTTTTATAGGAGTTTATCAGCAAAGAAAAATAATGTTAACAATAATTCAATAACATGAAACACGAAATTTAGGTACCTAAAAGCAACTAATAAATAGTTATACATCGTTCATTATGTATAACAAACAGAACAAGTATTACAAATTACCTTATTGATTTAACTGTTCAAATTGTTGTCCATTTTCCCTAACACATAATTGGCAAACCTTTCCATCTCGCATGAATCCATTTAAAATTATTATAGAATTCGGCCTTTGGGAACAATATTTTATCTAGTAAGCGCTGGAGAGAAAAACGCAAATCTGATCAAGTTGTCATTGTTAGTAACTATTGTGTTTTATCGTGTTTGAGTTTACAAGATCATTATATAAATAATTATTCGTGAGTTTGCTGGTTGATAATTGATAATGGCTGGAGGAGAAATCGCTTTTTAAATAACGAAAAATACGATATGATACAATGTTTAAATCAATGTTATGAGAATGTTGAAGAAGACTTAGAACTATATTTCCACAGGTATAAAGTATGAGTATTTTACCATAAGATATTTCATGAAATCGCGTTTTTAAAACTTTCAGATATCCACAGAGGCATCAACCTAGTCGAGCAACTATATTTAGACTAAAGAATAATTTACTAAGTTTTCGTGCATATTCTAAACCTCGATCAAAGGTGTATAACAAAGAAAATCGAGAAATGAATGAAATAAATGTGCGAAATTAGAAAATTACACTGGAGTTTCTCAATCACGGGTCCAAAGAATTTTAAAAAATATATAAATTTAAACCTTACAAAGTCAATATTACCCAGCACTTATATCCTGGTGATGCAGCAAGACGGTTAAATTTTTGCAATTGGTTTTTAGACCAAACCCGAAGGGACAATGATTTTGTAAGGAAAGTTATTTGGTCAGACGAATCTCATATAAGCAGTGCCGGTATATTTAACAGGCAGAATACAAGATACTGGCATGATGAGAACCCGCACTTAATTTTTGAGCGACAACAGCAGGGTCGATTTGGTTTTAATGTAGCCTGTTTCATACTGGGGACAAAAATAAAGTACCGCATTTTTGAAGGAACCCTTACCGCCAATAGGCACTTGACAATCCTAGAAGACTTATTACCCGAAATATTGGAAGATGTTCCCCTCGCCTTTCGCAATTCTATACACTTTCAACAAGATGGCGCCCCTGCCCACAATTCTAGATTAATTAACTTTTTAGAAAATAATTTTCAAGGGTGTTGGATAGGAACACATGGACCAATTAGGTGGCCTCCAAGATCACCCGATTTATCTATATTGGACTTTTTTTGTGGGGTTATTTGAAAAATAAAATATATACCAACAGACACAACAGTCGCGAAGAACTTCGTGCCGCTACGGAGGCAGCTTTTCCGGATTTACAAAGGCGACCTGTTATAATTTTAAATGCACTCAGGCGTATTGAAAAGGTTTGCCAATTATGTGTTAGGGAAAATGGACAACAATTTGAACAGTTAAATCAATAAGGTAATAAATAATGTCCAAAATTAATTTTAAGATAGATATTTGATTTGTAATACTTGTTCTGTTTGTTATACATAATGAACGATGTATAACTATTTATTAGTTGCTTTTAGGTACCTAAATTTCGTGTTTCATGTTATTGAATTATTGTTAACATTATTTTTCTTTGCTGATAAACTCCTATAAAAAATCTCAAATGGAATTATTTGTTTGATTCTCCTTTTAAATGGAAAATACATGGCCTACTAGCAAAAAACTAAAAATGTTTTTTAGCATTTCTAATAATACCATGTGTATTGTATTATACATTATTTTAAAGGGAAAAAATAATGAATTCAAGGAAATAATAAAATACAGGGTGTTCCATTTAAAAATATATAATGTTGTGTAGTATCTTCAAAACCATACTCGGAAAAAAAATGAGTACTCCAATAGATTCTATGCAAAATTTTCTATTAGACGTAGTTCTTAGTGCAAGAGTATTTATTTCTAATAACTTCGTAGATATAGAAGGGGTCCAAAAAGTATAAATTATCAAAATCGCCCTGTATCTTATAAATGGAAACACTTATGCAAAATCTGATATGGCCATCCTGAGTTTCACAAAAAAGTAGAACAGGTATGTGAAAACCGCAAGACTCTATCTTCAATAACAACCGAGTAACCTGGCAATCTCAACCAAAATGGGATGCACTGTACAATGAACTATACCGAAAATTAACAGTTATTAAAAAAATTACATTTCTTTGAAAATTGAAGAAAAAAAACATCAACATATCAAATTAAATATTCAAATTGTTGACCATTAACAATACCTAAAACGGTTTTCAAACTCTCGTAACACTTCATTTAGCGTTTGTGGTAGGATTCGTTGTATTTCGGCCCTAATTATATTGTTTAATTCCTCGATATTTTCCGGCTTATTGAAGTAGACTTTCGATTTGACGTAACCCCAAAGATAAAATCTAACGGGCTTAGATCTGGAGACCTAGCTCGCCATTCAATAATACCTCTCCTTTCGATTCATCTATTTGGGAAAATATTGTCAAGATAATCTCGCACTGTTCGCAAATAGTGCGGGAGCGCTCAATCCTGTTGAAACCATACCGAATCTGCCAGTATATTGGGGTTTTCACCATTCAGGTAAAGTTCTCTTAAACAAGGTATTATGTCATTTTGTAATAGGTCTGAATACTTTTCCAAATTAAATGTTCCCTCAATAAAAAAAGGACCCACAACTGAAGTACCCACAATTCCGGCCCATACGTTAACTTTCTTGGAAAATTGTGTATGACTTTCCGTAATCCAATGTGAGTTTTTTGATGCCCAATATCGAAATTTTTGCGTGTTTACCGAACCATTTAAACAAAATGTTGAAAAAACTATCTTACTTGAAAAGTGTGGGTTGGCTTTGTATATATCTGTCATTATTTCGCAAAATTCTACTCTCCGGTTCAAATCATCTTCAGTAAGTTCCTGAACTAAATGAATTTTATATGGGTGCCATTTACTTCTATGAAAGCATTTTAGAACAGAAAATTTACTTATTGACTGTTCTGCGGCTATTTGTCTAGTAGATTGGTGAGGATTTTCTTATAAATCGAGCAAAACATTTAATTGTATATCTTCTAGAAGATGTTTGGTTTTGTAATTGTCTCTTACGTGGCCAAATTCTAGAAACTTCTTTCTATTTTAGTAACTACCAATCGTGTGATAGGCCGCTCCGGGTACTTCATATTAAACAATCGCAAACTTCAGCTTGTGTTCGAGTTCTGTCGCCATATCCTACCATCGTCAAAATTACTTTTCCAAAAAACCAACACCTCAATTTTAAATGAATTTGTTCCAACCCACGCGTCCTCACTGTATATTTTATGACGCTTGTTGTATCATAGGACGCCTTAAATGAACATCGCAGAGGCGGCAAAATCGGACCAAAACAACTATTTTTTTCGGAAAATAGAAAACCAAATTTCGTCTCATTTTAGTTAACAATAAAGCACTTTTCAGCCCCTCCGTGTTACAAGCGTGACAATATGGTAGACCCAAACTCTGTCATCAGCTGAAGCCTAATTGCGCTTATTGTCTATCGCTCTATAATGCAAATTGAAACAGTTTTGCTGTATTCCATTCCTAGATGGCAATGGTGCTGTCACTTACGTTAACAGTATTGAATGGAAGCATTAATGATCGTTGTTGATCTGAATTCGCAATAAAAAATCAAGTGGGAAATGTACATAATTACATCGATGTATCCATCGGCAATGCTATTGCTGATTTTCTTTTGGCCAAATTCTGAATTTTTAACTTAACCTCATTAAAATTAAATCGAGAATCAATCAAACGGCCAATTATCATAATACTTATCTGTGTTCGTTTAAGCCCGACTACATAAAAATACCGATTCGCTCGATAAAAACATTCCATTCCGTACTGCCATGTCAAAACATTTCTAAATGAAACACACATATGAGTGTACAATCGAAACCGATATGAAAATATCATGAATAATTTTCTTATTTACCAACTATGAGGCACAAAAATAAAACTATCTTATCGAAACTTGATAACAACTTCACTGATAGTTGAACCCAGATAACGATTCATTTGTCTGGAAACGAAGTTGCACTTATGAATAAATAGTGCATTCAGCCACTACAGTAGTTGGAAGTATGGAAAAATTATTTGACGTCTAGAGCTATTTAGAATTTTATATGATTTTTCTTTAAATTCTATTTAACCGTGATGTTTTAATTAAATTTCTGTGAATGTGGATTCTTGGTGCAGCGGCTTTCGTGGCTAGGAATGTTGCGATAATGCTGAGATGAGAGATGATCCCACTGGCGATACTTTGATGTCGATATCGGGTATTTTTGGTATCGATACTTTTCTTGCGATACTTGGATACCCATATAGTATCGATACCTGTTCGAGATTTCGATACTCTGATGGTATTGACTCCTCGATGCTTTAGTATTTTCCCCTTTTAGGTAAAGTCCGATCGGAAATGGATTTTCAGCCGAAAACGAAAAAGAAGCTTCGACTTCGGCCGGCATAAAAAATAATAATATTTCCGCTTTATACACCAGTCAATAGAGATGTTTAAGTGACAAAATTCAAATGCAAATCGCATAAACAATCTTGTAAATAATAGTTTATAACTCAGAACTGACCTAATTGTAACAACAAACTCGTAGAAGTAAATTATTTGAGCCTCAAAAACCCTAAAAATATGTGGTATTTTTTCTTTTTGCTTATAGTATAAAAAGTAATGATCTGTTCATAATGCCGTCAATAGAAAAATTCTAGAGGATCAGAACATATCCAAAAGAAGTGTTTTTTTTATAAAGAAAAGCTGGAATAACCGATATAAAGTGAGCGTCTTTAAAAATTCATAACTTGGTTGTAATAACAACTGGAACCTTAATCTGCCTCCTAATAATAGATCATAACGATAAGATTCATAACGTTGAAAATCGATTTTGTATGTGAAGCAGATCTTGCAGAATTGCAATTTAAATTATTAGTAGACTAGAATATTTTCTAGAACGTATGGGGTTAACCATGATAGTTCGATAGCGATATGCAAAATATATTTTGAAAGTTCATAAAATGCACTTTACCTCGTATAAATTGGATTTCTGTTATGGTGCCGTAACATATATTAATCCTGCTTGTGAAATTTAGCTTAAACGATGAACCCTTATTTCTCCTCCGATGTCTTGACAGTGGCGGATACAGGCAACCATTAATATTATAAACCAATGGACCAATAGACAAGCTTGGACAGGTAATAATTATGTAAATAAAAACGTAATAAACTGCTAAGAAAAAACATATAATAAAACAATTTACCACAATGTTCATCTATCATCTAGATCCGTCGATGCCTTGGCAGTTATTGTCAGTGCACCGCTGGCTGGCAGTGAAAATCCAAAATAAAAAAATTAATATGGTATTTATGAACTTTCAAAATTTCTTTAGTATATCCCGATCGGACTAGTCTCGTTAATACGGCGAGATGTGCAAAATATCTCTCTAAATTATTTAAATTCTAATTATTCAAAAATTACTTATTAAATAGTATCCATCGTGAGCCCATAAACACATAAACTATCGTTTTGACCATGATTAATATTCCAGTATTAGTTACCACAAAGTTATAATATTGGCTTCCAAACTTTTATTTGATTTGCATGTTGAGGATATTGTTAACAGGGCCTATCGGTACCTAGGACTTATTTTAACAATCATCAAGGTCTTCCAAATTCAGGCACACGTTTATAAAAATAGCTTATTAGTAGTAGTTTTTCATATCTTTCATTACCTTATTGTTTTCATTCTTTTTTATTTTAATTGCCTGAAATATTTGTGTGACTGTCACTGATTTTGTAACATCTGGTTAACCCAGGCTACCTGTTGAAAACCCAAATTGTAAATAAATAAATAAATCTAGTACGCAGAAGATACCGGCGTACCGTAAGTACCGGCGTCAGTTGAAGAAGCAATATTTTGATAGTATTCAAAATGACCCAATTGCAACAATGTATCCTTTACACTTTACAAATTTACAAGATGAGCAAGTAAATAAATAAATAAATAAATAAAGCTTTATTGGCCAACAATACAAAACTATTAAGAGACAATATTAAAGTATCCATAAAAAAGCAGCTAGCAAAAAGTAGTAAATAAGAACAAAAAGAAACAAACAAATACTCGATTACTGAGATAACAAATAACAAAGTTCCAAAGCTAACCAAAATCACTAAATAAAGTATTGGCCCTACTCAAATAGCAGACAAAGAGTCTACATGAATATCACATTCCCTACAAATGAAGTTGAAATTATGGGTAACAAAAAACTAGAGAGTTTATAACTCCATAAAACTGGCACTGCCAAATCGGCAAAACTTAAAAATATATATTTCAGAATTTGTTGCTAATTAGTTGCTAACAAATCGATTTTGTTGCTTGAAGCGATCCCGACAAATCGACGGCAATACTAGCTTTACGTAAAGGTAACATGAAAAACACCTAAATATGAGGTAATCAAAAAAAAACAAATTGAACAAAATTTGTTGCTAGTTTGTTGCTGTAAGACCCCACTAAAAAAAACTAAGAAATTAAACGATTTTGTTGCTTGAACCGATCTCGAGAAATCGACGATAATGCTAGCTTTACGTAAAGGTAGCGTGAAAAGTACCTAAATATGAAATAGTCAAAAAAACAAATAGACCAAAATTTATTGCTAATTTGTTGCTGTAAGTCCCCACTAAAACAAAAAACTAAAAAATTAAACGACTTTACGTAAAGGTAGCGTGAAAAATACCTAAATATGAGATTAATCAAAAAAAAATAGAACAAAATTTGTTGCTGTAAGACCCCACTAAAAGAAAAAAAACTAAGAAATTAAACGATTTTGTTGTTTGAACTGATCCTGAGAAATAGACGAAAATGCTAGAAAGTAGCGTGAAAAATACCTAATTATGATAATCAAAAAAACAAATACCTTGACCAAAATTTGTTGCTAATTTGTTGCTGTAAGTCCCCATTAAAACGAAAAAACTAAAAACTAAAACGATTTTTTTGCCTGAACCGATCCTGAGAAATCGACGAAAATGTAGCGTAAAGGTAGCGTGAAAAATACCTAAATATGAGATAATCAAAAAAACAAATAAACGAAAACTTGTTGATAATTTGTTGATGCAAGACTCCAATAAAAAATATTTTTTTAAATATTAAAATTTATAATGGCCCTGCTGGGTTAACACTCGACTATTCCAGAATAAATGAAAGAGATAATTTTGTTGCTCAAGGTAGGAATGATTTTTGATACTTAGACAAACAAACTACATAACCAAAAATCAAATGATTTTTTGACCGGTAGATATCCTTATAAACTGGCCTTACTAGCTTAACCCTCGATTTTTCTGGAATAAACAAAATAATTTTGCTGTTTATTTTACCGAACAAGTGCATTGAAAGAAATCATACTAAAGTTTTCGGCTTTCCATAACTCTATGTGTATTAGACGCATTCTGAAAAATTAATAAATGGGTAATTATCTGATATTAATTTTAACCCAAATTTTCGCAGTTATAAGTTTTTACAAAAACGTTTGAATTCAGCATAATGAATTTTCATCAAGTAACGGCCGAGCCTATTATTCAATAGGCAAAAATTCAAAAATGAGTTTTATAGATTTTGAATCGTATGAAAATACCTGTGATACATCCTTAAAATGAATACTCTCCGTTTAGTGGGGTCTTACAGCAACAAATTAGCAATAAATTTTGGTCTATTTGCTTTTTTGATTATCTCATTCATATTTAGGTATTTTTCCTGGCTTGTCGTCGATTTCTCGCGATCGGCTCAAGCAACAAAATCGTTTAATTTTTTAGTTATTTCTTTTAGTTAGGTGTTACAGCAACAAATTAACAAAAAATTTTGGTCTATTTGTTTTTTTTTCTCATATTTAGGTATTTTTCATGCTACCTTTACGTAAAGCTGGCAATGTCAATTTCTCGAGATCGGTTAGAGCAACAAAATCGATTTGTTAGCAACTAATTAGCCACAAATTCTGGGATGTATTCTTCTAATTTTAGTTTAGTTTATGCCTAAGTTAATATTGTACCGATTACGCCTAAATAACACTGGATCTCGAAGATAAACAGAAAGCACACTGCGATAACAAGTTCACTGCGTCTATTTTATTGTGCAGAAGCTTGTATAGGAAAGTGAGCGAAAATATTATTCGCCTGAGTTCCAAAATTCCCACATTAAATCTAGTACACACAAGTTGCTCATTAACTCCTCTATTGGGATAAACTCCATCAATTCACACTTGCTAATGCTAACTTCTGATAATTGTAAAATGGTTTCTACACGATCGAGGAATATTCTAGCCTAGAGCGTACGAAAGAAAAATAAAGTACTGTCAGTGCATCTATACTACGAAACGATTTACAGTTGCTGACAAGGAAATGAAGGCACGATAGAAAATTTTTCACGTATTCCATTCGCAGATGAACCATTCCACAAAACATCATATAATAAACAGAGTTAAATACACGAATTTCAGACAAATACTACTAATAATCCCTTATTTGTTCTTTTATATATTGACATTTACTATAGTATAGCTTCCCACATTTTCCCTCATACTTTTATTATTCTATTCATAAGATTATTTCAGTACTTCAATTGTAACTAATTTCGGTATCCTTAATTTCTTTAGTAGTTATAAGTTAGTGGTGTAAATGTCCAGTTTGATTCGAATTATTGAAAAAACAAATAATATAATACCACTTCAAACAACACACAATTAAGTTGTGTACATCTTGTGAAGTAAATATTATAAATAAATATTAAACCTTTATGTGAATAGTTTAATATTAGACTAATAACAATAGAATATGTATATAAGAAATTGTTTGCTTAATACTAATGAAAAGAAAGGTGGAACTAAAATACCGAGCAAAATAATAAATTCTAGCAAAAAAACATAAATTTAAAACACCTTAATTGGACAAACACTCAACATTTATGATATTACTGTCGTATTTGTTGCGAGTTATTTTTTTCAAAAATTAATTTTGACAATTTATACATAATATAACTGGGCTAGTTACTTTACCTTATAGGCTATTAGAAATTAACTTGAACATATGGTGGTTGTTGAATTGGAAGTGGAAATCCTGTTGGTCAGGCACCTCTATCACCTGATATAAATCATTTGGATTGTTGTGTTTGGAATCATTTGATGGAGATTATTAATAAAACGTCTGTTCATTAAATAGAAGATTTCATTTACAGATCTATGTTTATATGAACTCGTCTTCTTATTTTTGGAAAACAATTCCAATTCCAATCGCCAAACGAACGTTGACGCATCCTTTCTGGACACCTTGTATACTGTAATTCAGAATGGATAGTTTTGAAGCGTTAATTTCTTCGTACACTAAACGTTTAAACCAACGCTGCTTAGTTTATTTATTACTGGGTTTATATGTTTTATTATTGAAATTTCCAGGATAAGGTACTTACTAAACTTAGAAAAGAAATTGGGGGACTATGGTAATTTCTCAATTTCTTGGTCTTTCCGGTTTTCACAATAACTTGAAAAAGTTTTAACAAAATTGAAGGCTAAACTCATAACTGAATTTTAGAATTAAGATTTTTTATTTTATTTACGATGTTGTTGCAAATACAAGATTTCAGATTCCTTTTAATCTAGTCACATATGGATAACTCTATACATCTGACATGTATTGATGACATGAATCGGCGTCATCTTTAAAACTTTGATCGCATCATTAGATAATTATCATAAATTGCACCAAATTGTGGTTTGATTTTGCTTTCTCAACCGTTAACTATATCAACTTTGTTAATAAATAAACTGGCATAAAATGAAAATAGATTCGTATAAAATTGTTTACCAACATTCTATTATATAAAGTCATATTAAATAAACGTTAAAGTATGTCACAATATAAATTTTTAGTCATAAACTCTTATCTACCCTGAAAATCGCCAAGAGTGTCATAGTTAATGAATACGATGTAAATTATCGGAATTATCTTTTAATCTTTCTGATCTAAATATCCATAAACATTATCTGAATTATATTGCGGTAAATTTCACATAACATGCAGAAACATAAAGCGTAAATACACCTACTTTTCAGCGGCTTGGGATTACTTTGTTTGCGTCTGGACATTGTGGACGTTGCTCCAAAAAAAAGCCCAACAACCTCTGGTTTTTTTATTTCGCAAAACCGCTAATGTAACAGTCACATTGCAACAACGTACATTTTTGGGGACAAAGAAGCACAAAAAAATCAACACAAAAAGCACTCAAAAAACACAAAACAAGCAACAAAAACAAACAATAAACAGTTAACGAAAAATTAAAATAGCCGCGTACAGGTTATGTTTTGGTCGAATTGACAGTTCACGTGTATTTTTTTGATCAAGCCGTCGCGTAATTTCACCTCACAGATGCCAGCGAGCGACTGACTAGATTCAGTGAGTCACTGAATTGTTGCGGAGCGCGCGCAAACGCAGTTTCTAGTTGAATTTCTTGTTCTTTATCACATTCATACAACAAAACTTTTATCAATCTAAACGTTAACATGCGTTTGTGCTTTTGCTTTTTTTGTTTTTAACGTTATAATCAGTGCTTGTTATCTTTGGACGGTTGTTTGTTGCTTCACGTTAAGCTTGGTCACATTGCGACGGTTAATTCAAACACTAGAAAAAACACTACTCAGGTTTTACTACCAAGAAATAGAATATCTGACACCACTGACAATAACTTCTTTTTTTGTGTCTAATTTCAATTAAAATTTTGGAAAAAGAGGCAAATAAATACTAGTTTTGCTTAGACTTTTATTATCGATGAAATGATTTCGTATTTTGCTTACAATTTTTGAGTTATCTCCAACTCAGTTTCTATACAGTGATGGGCAAATGTGTGGAACCAAGCAAATATCTCTGGAATTATCAAAATGAAATTTGGAAGGTGGATACTGCAGTAAATTGCCTATTTGTTTCCATTTTTTTACAATTTTGAACTTCCTGTTTTACCGGAAGTAATGTCGATTTTAAAATTTGCAATGAAACACCCTGTATAGTATTTTAGTTTCTGATGAAACATTTTATGCGAATACAAAAATATCGGGTTTGATATTGTTTACTTCAATACCTACCGAGATATTAACAGAAAAGTAATTAAGGAAAGGAAAAATCTAATATCCATTAAAGAAATACATAATCATAATTATTAACTAAATCTAAGTGATTTTCAAAACATTGAAACTTAACTAAACTTAACGTATTAGATGTTCAAACTGACTTCTTGACAATAAGCAAGTCGGTTTTTAAATTCTCTAGTAACATTAGCTATTTTACTTCTGGTGTAATTCTCTGGATGTCTTGAGTTATTCTTGCAGCTAATTCTTGCAAATTATTTGGTCTAACAACATAAACTTTAGACTTTAAGTAACCCCACAGAAAACAGTCTAGTGAATTAAGGTCGGGACTTCGTGCAGGCCATTCATAAGTACCCGTTCTTCCAATCCATCTGTGACGAAATGTCCTATCTAAATGATCTCGAGCAATGCGAGCGTAATGGGGTGGTGCTCCATCCTGCTGAAACCAGATATTATTTGGTAATTGTCCATTTACCTCCAATGCCGGAATAACTTGTGTTTCCAAGAGCTGTAAATACCTATCTTCGTTTAAAATTTCTTGTAGGAAGAAGGGTCCACGATTCTGTTGTTTTAAATGCCGGCCCAAACGTTCAATTTTTGGGGATGTTGTGTATGAGCCTCTTGTACCCAATTAGGATTACTTTGCGACCAGTAGCGGCAGTTATGTCGATTAACGGTACCATTTAAACAAAAAGTAGCCTCGTCTGAAAACACCACATTTCTTATAAAATTATTATCACGGTTACAAATATCCATCATCGTTTCACAAAATTGCAAACGTCTGTCGAAATCGTTTTCGGAAAATTCGTGAACGAGGCGAATTTTGTATGGATGATATTTTTCTCGCCTTAATATCCTTCCTAGTGAACGACGGCTAATTCCATGCATATTGGCGAGGTCGGTAGTGGATAAGTGAGGATTTTCTTCCAAAGATATAGCAACATTTTGAGCTACCGTCCACTTTTTGGTAAATTGCTAACTATTCCACTTGTGTCGTACCTTCGTAAAGTTTTCGTCACTACTGAACGGGATATTTGTGTATTCGGATGAACAATGTTAAAAAGGTCACAAACTTCTTGATGCGTCATTTTCCTCTCCCCATACCCAATCATCATTAATATTTCTATTATTTCTCTTTCACTTGATTCGGCCATTTTACGATCAATTTAAAACAATACAATCTTTTTACGTTCAAATAAAAATATATAACTTATTTTGACAACTACTGTCACTTCTGCAATGAATTTCGTGGACTACTAAACTTGATTCAGATTTAATTTACGCCTGATTTAAACAAACGCACGTGTATTCGACTATGGAACAACAGGTTCTGTGGGCTGTGACGGTATAATGCCACCGATTGGCCAATTGAAATACAAATCTTTACCGAGCGGTTTGTTTATATCGGGCGTAAATGAAATCTGAACCGAGTTTAGCTACCATCCTCTACTTAGTTACTTTTCTGTTAATATCTCGGTAGGTATTGAAGTAAACAATATCAAACCAGATATTTTTGTATTCGCAATAAAATGTTTCATCAGAAACTAAAATACTATAGAGGGTGTTCCATTGCAAATTTTAAAATCGACATTACTTCCGGTAAAACACCAGTTCAAAATTGTAAAAAAGTTTTGAAACAAATGGGCAATCTACTGCAGTATCCACCTTCCAAATTTCATTTTGATATCTCCAATAATTCCAGAGATATTTGCTTGGTTCCACACATTTGCCCATCACTGTATACTTCGCCATAAACTAAATTATAAAAATTTAGTTTGCTAATACCCAATATAAAAAAGAAAACTGTCAAATATAGACGCCTTTATTATTTGGTTTGTTGTTAGGATGCAAAACTGTCTTTTTACATTTATGACACACCAAAGGTTCCACAGCTTTTCCATTAGACACCTTTATGGCAGAGCCGGATCTAGGGGAGGGCAAGCCGGGGCCTATGACCCGGGCGGCAAGTTTAGAGGGCGGCAAAATTAACACTTTACAGATAAATGGACAACTATTTACAGAGTACCTACCTACTTGACTTTATTATATAATTATATTATATAAATTATATAAATATTTTATATTATATTTTTATAATTAAAGACATGTTTTTCTTCTTGAATTAATTTTTAGTATTTTATAATATAGTTAAATCATTAAAATAATTAATATTAATGATTAAGTATTGGTTGAGATTCAAAGTAAATGTATACATTTTCTCATTCCTAAAAGACTGATCAGCTCGTTTATTAAAAAAATTGCATATTATGACGTTCATAATAAAAAAATAAAATTAATTGGCGGATAGCCGAGCGGTTAAGGCATCGGACTTCGAATTGCGCTAGCTTGACCAGGCCTATGTTCGAATCCCCTTCGGAACGAATTTCAGCAACATATATATTTCAGCATCTATTTATATAATATAAAATAATAAAAATATTTATTCAATTCATGTAATTTTTTGGGGATTTCTTTAGTTCTACTAATATAGTAAAATGGACTATTAATCTTCATAATAATAATCACAGTTCTTCGAATTTTGAAATTTAACTATTTTTCGTAGTAGAGTCTTTTTTGAACCCTAAAAAATAGTAAATCCAACTATTTTGTTTTTTAATACTACATGAACATTATTATTCTCGAGACGCGTTGGCATAGTTTAAAATACTGAACGCAATGGCAGACATTTAACATCTTCAATGTGGTACAGGACGTTGTCTAATTGCGACAGGGTTATAAGATTTTGGCTTATATTTTCTAAGACAAAAAATGCGATTTTTTGTGCGTGCTGCAAGATTTACCAAAAACCGTCTTTTTCCGCCACTTCTCCATTATGTTCTTCAGGGTTTATCAATTCGAAAAAAGTTTTAGAGAAATTAACCGAATACGAAGCTACTCAAATACACAAAGAGTGTATGATCAAGTAGAAAACATGGGTTCAACAAATGAAATCATGCCAGGGTATTGATCAACACATTGACATAGTAATTCACTCTGAAAAAGAAGAATAGAGACAGATCCTGCGTATTGTTATGGTTGCTGTATTGTATCTATCTACAAACTGCCTTTCTTTTCGCAGGTCTCACGAAACTCCTAGCGATGTCATCACGCAATATCCTCAGCCTAGTAAAGGTAACTTCTTGAACTTAATTTTGCTGCTCGCCAAACATATTTCAACTCTTAAGTTTCAATTAGAACACTTAAAAAAGGGACAAGTATCATATTTATCAAAGACAATACAGAATGAAATAATTGACATAACGGCATAAACAGTCAGAAATAGCATTTTAGATAACATCAAAGAAGCTAAATACCATACAATAATGTTCCACTGCACTCCAGATGTATCCCACACAGAACAAATGAGCCAGGTAATTTGATATGTAAAAAGAACTGGCGATGGAAATAAAAGAAAATTTCATTGATTTCATAGAAGTTGCTGGAAAGACAAGAGAGGACATTTGTCAACAGATTTTAGACAAATTGGCAGTTGATGATTTAGATATTGGACAATGTCGTGGCCAATATTATGATAATGGGTCCAATAGGGTCAGCATCTATAAAGGAGTACAAGTCAGGATTGCAGAAAGGAATGAGCTGGCAGAGTTTGTATCGTGTTTAGCTCACTCCTTGAATCTTGTAGGTGTTCATTCTGCCTCATCATGACAGGAAGCTATTAACCTATATCGACTGATTCAAAAAGTATATTGCTTTTTTGTTGGCACCACTACTAGGTGTGACATTATGAAAAAATACGTTAAAACAAATTTAAAAGGTAGTAGTCAGATAATGTGGTCGGCGAAATAATTAGCCAGAAATAGTTGAAGCCTTAGAAGAAGTTAAGCAAACTTCTCGTGCTCCAGAAGCTAAGTACGAGGCATGTTATCTGTTAACTGATATGAAAGATTTTAAATTTATTCTTAATTTAACTATTTGGGCGAATATTCTCCGTGAAATCAATCGAGTGAATATAGAAATTCAGAAAGAATATATTATCCTTGCCCGTTCTGTCGCACTAATGAATGGTCTGCTCAAAACTTTACAAAAAATGAGACAAACTTCAATGGAATATTGGATAAAAGAGGCTGGAGTAGTTGCTAAAAATAGTGATGTTGACCCTATTTGGCAAAACAAACGAATTCCGAAACGTAAAAAACATTTCGATGAGATGTGTGAAGACGAATTACAAACACTCCAACCTATTCAACTATTTTCTAAAGAAATAATGATGGTATTTGATCGAATCATATCAGAAATTAAAAAGAGGTTTGATTGTGCTACTATGCTGAATTTGAATTTTGCTTTTCTTAAGAGTACTAATATTTTGATAATGTCAATTGAAGAACTGATTTAAGCTCCGCTTTTATTTGCTGATATAGAAAAGGCTAACGGTTTCTTTCTCTTGCAACAGATTTATGTGCAGGATGCTTTTCCTAATTCTTCCTACTACATCCACAAACTGTGAGCGAAGTTTTAACAAACTAAAATTAATTAAAAATTATTTACGATCTTCTATGAGCCAGGAACGCTTATCGAATCTTGCAATCTTATCAATAGAAAATCGGAAATTCACACAAGTTAAATTATGACAAAGTCATAGATTTATTTACTGAATAAAAAGCACGAAGAGTAAAATTGTAAATTCACAAATATTTTTATTTTTACTATACATACATATTTTTATTTTAAATCCTAACCTGTGCTGTGTATGAAATATATATTCTACATATTTATATATCTGTAAATAGATAGGCTTAACATATTTGTACGGAAAAAAGAAAATAGGAACTTTTACAGTTTTAAATAGCAATGTTGCGCTTCGAACGAAAAAATGGAAAAATTACAACGTCAAATATAGGCTATGACCAAATTTCAATCAATTAGTGGGCATCAGATAGCTGAAATCATATCTATAGATGATATAGGTAAAAATAAATATAAGTGGGCGGGGGCGGCATTTTTCAGTTTTTGCCCCACCCAACAAAATTTTAAGATTCGGGGCTGATTTATGGTACCTATATTCTTCAAAAAGAACACGGAGTTGTGCTGCTTAACTCAAAAATATTAAGAAATGAAATTATCTTTTAAATATTGAAATTTTGTGGCTGATACTTGATGTAAATCCATGATGTGAAACAAATTAAAAATTATTTTTACAGAAAATAGGCAATTAGCAAGTTTCGCAAAATACTGAAAGACTTATTCTAACTATACCCATATATAAAGGGGTCTAAAATAGGGTTCTAAACTTCTGCTGTGTATAGAACTCATTAAAATAAGTCAAAAAGTACCTATTAACATGTGCCCTAAAACGCACCCTTAGGGAGTTATATATATGCTCTTAGAAGGGCTCAAACTAAACTGTTTTTTTTTTATTGACAAATCGGTCGAAAATAAATAGAAAACAATGTGTGTATCTTACATAACTTTTTACATTAAGTAAGACTTGCAAATCATAAGAGGTTAGGTTGGTGAAGGTTCTGCCCAAATTTTTGTATTTAATTTTTTTACAATTTTCTCTAAAGATTTATACAATCTTAACAATTTTAAGTAAAAAATCGACATTTCCAATGCTCTTTCAGTTATTAGCCCAAAAATTTACAAAAATATGTTTACCATTGCAAATAAAAAACTGACGTTGCCACAACGCTTAATAATTTAAGTTATGGATAAACTGTCTATTGAGCCTTGCAGTGTTTAATTAATAAAAGTGGTGATTGGAAAAAAAAATTGTTTGAGCATGTAACTTCCTTAGGGTGAGTTTTAGTACACATGTTAATAGGGACTTCTTGGCTTATTTTAATGAGTTCTATGAATAATTACACAGAGCCATTAAAAAGATGTAACCATTAAGTCCCCTACTAGCAGAAATATTCATGAATGATATAGATGTTAAAATATTTAAACACCTATTATCCAAACAATTTACTTACTGGTACAGATCCGTAGATGACATTCTTGTATGTTTTGCAGGAACTAATAGGCAATTGAACACATTTATAGATTGCATAAATAGTAGGTATATACCCAAATATTGAATTTAAGACAAAAATAGAAACAAATAATGAAATAGATTATTTATACTTGACAATTACATACATTTTCAATTTATTACAAACTTACATATAATTATAATAGTTCTTATTATCCTTATAAGTAAAATATGTGATCCATAGATTAATTAATGTTCCTTTGACGCCGTTAATCTTCGAAAAAGAAGTAAACATCATTAAACAACAATGGTTTTGAACTTATCGATAACCTAGGAAAAAGAAAAAACTAAATTCAATTTTACAACTCATAAACAACCTTATGATTTCTTAATAAACAAGGCTTATTTGTCGTATGTCAAAGGCACCACAGACAGAAAAGCATGGTGTTGAGGAAGAGGTTCCCTTTAGAACATCAAGGAATATATGAAATTCAATGCGCAGAATGTCACGAGACCTATGTAGGGAACACTGACTGATTCAGTGGGTGGGCCAAGGGGCTGAAGCCCCCCACCCCCAAATCATCTGAGTGGTACGGTTTTTTAGTGTTTATTGTGCTAAAATCAACCTGCAGTGACCTCACCCCCCCCAATGTTAATCCTCGATCCGCCCCTGGTTGGAAAAACTAACAGAATACTTTAAGTCACACGATATGAATACAAGAACGTCATAAAGAAGAAAGAAAACCTAGATCGTTTGCGGAACATCCCACCAGGACGTCCCACCGAAAAGACATTGAGAATACCAAAGTACTAGCAAAAACAACGAAATCGAGACTGGTAAGAGAAACAATTAAGATCGCGAAAAGGCCTCACAGTCTAGAAGCTTGCCATAAAACTCTGAAATTATCGAATTCTTGTATAACAAACCCAACCGGAAATGACCAATCAGCAAGCGGGGATGAGTCACCTGGCGCCGAGGGCCAATCAGTCGAAGTCAGTCACGAAAGCGATACGAGAACTATGCGCACCAACCTGGTGAAAGCAGATGTGACTCGGCCAAAACGTCGTTATTTCAAGACACCTTATAAAACCATGAACTATTCTTCCTGGCAATCTAACTTTTGTAACTAGCCATTTTGTGCTAAATAAAGGGAATATAATTTTCTATGTTTATTCTTTTAGAATTATTCAAAAAAAGAATCAAAATACAAAACAATACTGCATTAATACATTTTTAATATTTTTTGGATTTTTTTATTTAGCCTCTACTGATATTAATACAACCGATGAAACTGAAGACATAAGTTTTATTGTTTTTATTATACAGACTATAAACAAGACATCCAATTAACAAGTCCAACTAGAAGTTCATATTTTTCCCTCCAGTGTAAAATTAATTTAACTCGCTTTTCTGTAAAAGAGTAAACTGGTGTAAATTTCTTGCATTTCAGCAATAAATTATTGCTGTAGTTACAATTAAGTCAATGTGTATTCCAGCAAAGCATGGCAATATAAAATTCTATATATGCCCATCTCTTGTAGGATTTATATCTGAGATAAATTGATATCATTTCAGTGTAAACATTCTTAGGTTTATTATATTTTAATGAGGTTCAACGACTGTATCGGGAAGTTTATTGAATCGAAGAATTCTCTGCTGGATGATTTCTTAGCAAAAAAAATACGGTATGATGAAGTACATAAATGAAATACATAAGATTTCTAAGAGCATTTATTGATGAAATATAAATGTTAAATAATCAATATTTAAGTTCGCTGGTAAAATTACGACGTTTCGGTATAGTTGTATTTCCTGCATCAGGTTTGTTGCATCCGCCTGCTCACGTTTCTTGTTACTCAATATTCGAGTTCTGGATCATGATGAGTAAGAATTTCTGAGTCTACTTTTTTGTTTATGGATGACAAATCTCCAACCGTGCGCGTTCACTTGTTGTTTGAACCGCCCTGTATATACAGGATGCAACAGATAATTCATTCATTTTTTTGACACTAAATCTCTGTTTTGAATAGTAGCCTTTGGAATGCATAGCTGCGTTAGAGTTAGTGGCAGTTTGTAGTTCATATTCATAGCATATTAATAATGGTTGATATGCAAAGGTATTCATTTTAACTTTAACCATACTTTATGGTGAGTGCAACCGGGAAATCGTCAGAACATGCCCTATTTTTGCTATAAGACACCCTGACAAACGTAGACCAAATTAGAATACAATTAAACGTTTACTACACAATTGTTCTCCCTCTGGTTGTTTTACTGGAAGTAAGTTTAATAAGCATGCTGATAATGAAGATTTGCATATCAAGCTATCAGTTTCTAATTACATTTTATTCAGATTTTAATGACATGGGCACCGAAGTCAGACTAGATTTTGAAACGTTTTTTTTTTAGAATATACAATTTTTTTCTCAAATGTAGTGTTATTTCTCAACAAACTTGAAATAGAAACAAGTTGTCCCAAATAAGCTTCAGAGAACAATTAGCAGATAGACGTTTTGAATTATTTTGCCGCACATCCAAAATAATCTTTGGGAGAATCCAGAACTATTCACAGAATTAAAAGAACTATTCAAAGAATTAAAAAAAAACATCAATGGGTCAGTTATGATTTTATAGTTGTGCAACATTTACATTCAAAATTACTAAAAATGACCACTTTTGGGAGAAGTAAAATCTTACGTTACATGGGATAATAAATTTCAAGTGTTTTTGTACTATAAAAAATGACAAGTGATCGCTTTTTCAATATGTCGGGAAAATTCTGTATGTGTATGTAATAATTCAGTTAATGCAGTTAACGAAACTCAACAAGATAGTGCGCCTGCTCACAATATTCATAGAGATGGTATGTTGCTTAATGAAATGTTTGAGGATAGGTGGAAAGTACCATTGTCACCGCTGGATTACTTTATTTGAGGATATGTATACGAATCAATTTCCAGAGTTACTTATTATACGTGGGCTGCCTTTTATATTTCGGGATTGGACAACCCTAGGGTTGTAATCTGACAACTGACAGCTCTATCGTAAAGTTTGACATTTTTGAGGTCATACTTACTCAGAACGTTTTGACCTACGAGCGCTATGTGTTGTTTACACTAACTTAAAGGATTCATCTCGGCCAAAAAATGGAATTAAATCGTGAACATTTTCGTGCGATTATTTTTTACAACTTTCGACGTGGATTAAGTCAGCAAGAGTACATGGATGAACTTAAGTTAATTTTTGGCGAAGGGACTCCAACAAGGACCACTGTTTATCGATGGTATGGTGAATTCAATCGAGGTCGTAGTTCACACACGTTTATGACATAGTGACAGGTGATGAATCGTGGATTTACGCGTATGAGCCCGAAAGTAAACAGCAGTCGACTGTATGGGTGTTTCAAGATGTGCCGAATCCAACAAAAGTTGTTCGCGCACGAAGCACTTCCAAGCAAATGATCGCCTGTTTTTTCGGAAAAACTGGACATGTCGCAATCGTACCACTAGAACAACGCAGAACAGTCAATTCTGAGTGGTACACAACCATTTGTTTGCCAGTTGTCTTCCAAGAAAGGAGGAAAACCAACCGCAGAAGACGGATCACTCTTCACCACGACAATGCGAGCTCTCACACATCGGCTCAAACAACTGCATTTTGAGTCATCCGCCTTATAGTCCTGACTTGTCACCAAATGACTTCTTTTTATTCTCGTACGTAAAAAACAAACTTAGAGGTCAACGTTTTTCGACACCTGAAGAAGCGGTTGCTGCGTTCAGAATGCATGTTTTGGAGATACCTCAATCAGAGTGGAAAAAGTGCTTCGACAATTGGTTCAAACGCATGCAAAAGTGTATAGATCTTCATGGGAAATATTTTGAAAAGCAATAAAATGATTTTCGATGATTAATATTTGTTTTTGTTCTCTAATCCCGAAATATAAAAGGCAGCCCTCGTAGTAGTACTAAAAGTTTCCAAAAAGGTTTGTAATTTGAACATGTATTACGTTACTGATCTTTTATTCCAAATTTTTGTATTCTCATATGTTAAATTCCTTAAGTATTAATTTTTTAGTTTATAAAAAATATAAATTATTAACAAATTATTCTTCCACTACGTCTCCTACTTTATTTCAAAATTACTGAAGAAATATATAATAGAATTACCGTAAATCGACATGAGGTTGGTATAAGGCACCTTAATGCAGATAGAAAGTGGATTATGTCTACTTCCAGAATAATCAAGCATATACAGAGATATCAACTCTATTCATATTTTGAAACGAAACAATTTCAAAATTATAAACATTAAAAAGTCATGTTTTTTACAATTTTTGAAAAATATATGCTATAAACCTACTTATACTAGAAGATATTAATTTTTGTACTTAGTGACACAATGTAATATCTAGGGAAATATTAACATAGAGGGTTAGAATAACGTAAATATTCATAAAACTCAAAAATTAACCATTTAATATAAAGTGATAAAAAATGCCAATATTCTCAATTTATAGTTCACCTAAGAATGCAAATTTTCATTCTTCCTTTGCTTGTAGTTCTCGAGATCCGCCAAACTGTTCTGTTAGAACAAAAATAGGTAAAAACTGTAGGTTAAATGAAATCATATTGTCTTTTATCTAAAGTTTTAAATTTTTGATATTAAAAAGAACATGAAATACAAACAAATACTAAGTATAAAAAATTTATAATATCGCGGTTCTTTTATGAAAATACTTCGATCATCTCTGTGGATATGGATTCAATAATCTTTTCATCTCTTGTAAGTCTGCATGAAACTCTTTTCCTAGTTCTTTACTATAAACTCCTACGTTTTTTTCAAAAATTATCCATTGAATACCAAACTCACACACTTAATTTCTTTGAATGGTTTTCTTAGGAAATCCACCAAATGAAGATAAAAGGCTATACCTTGAACAAAGCCAAATGTTTCAAACTTGTATGCGACTTCGTTGTCAAGACATTAAAATCTGAATAAAATCTTTGAAAGTGATTGACTAGTCAGAATAAAACGAAACGAAAGAATTTTTTTAATAGACGGCCTTTTTTGTCGTGTGGTGTTTTTAAGTAAGAAGATGCCTAAAATAAGCTTCAAAATACATAGTAACCCAAAACATTTGGAAATAACTTTTTTAAAAGAAATTGATGTATTTTTTCTGAGCTCGTCATAATCTTCTCAAGGTCAACTTTCTTCGTTGGTTTCCTGATGTCAGATTCTGTAAACATGCCCATCTTTAACTTTGCATTAGATAAAGTATAAAAAGATTAACAAAAACACTTAAAGAATTTCTATCTTTTGGTAATACTTTTAGATACAAATTTGTTGATGGAACCCATTTTGACGTAAATGGAAAAGCAAAACTTTCTCAGGATCTATCAAGTTCGGACACTCCATTAAATTCTGTAGTATCGACCTTTTTCCAATATGTCGGAAGCATGGATAGGAGTTTTTAAACACCAACAAGTCGCCATTAGGAATTCCAGTTATGTCTTCTTAGCGTTCCCATAGAAACTTAAAAAACACTAGATATCCTGCCATTTTTTTTATATTGTTTATATTCCTAAAAAACAAAAGAACATTAGCAGCTATTCAAATAAACAGAAAACGTGGTGGTACTTCGCTTAACCGAGTTAACTCAGTCTTCAATGATCATAAATTTAATGAAAAATCATCGTTTAATCAAAATTTAGGATAGTGTTGTAAGTTTTAAAACACAAAATATTACATGGGTCACATGGCACCCACAGTGTCATACATGGGCGTACCCAGTATTGTTTTTGGGAGGGACAAATCTGAAAAAAATGTCGTAGAGAGGAGCAAATCTGAAAAGTGTTACAGTCAGTTGATATCTTATGGACATTAAATGACACCCTGTTCAACATTGTACATGAAAATTTGGTCAAGAAATATCTTTTTTCTAAATAAGTGCTCACAATGGAACAAAAATAACAAATTGATGATTCGGAGCAGTGCTGGGTTTGAAGGTGTGGAGGCTCTGAAACAGCAAAGGAATGAACACCCTTTACAATTTCAAACAAAAAATCTAATTGGAGAAAAGTTGAACACCAGCTGTTAAATTATTAGAATTTGTAGTTTTTTAACAATTTTGCATATTATTTCTTGTGGAGGCTCTGGGACTGCAGCCACGGTTGCCGTGCTCTAAATCTGATCACTTTTTGGAGCTGCTTACACGTGATAAAAATGAATTTATCACCTACTTAACTCCTATTGGTGAGAAAAGGACAAAAGGCACTTAAAGCGCCAGAAAAAACAATAGGCAGCAGCTGATCTCATCTGTCTTTTGGGACATGCACAGAATTTTACCTATAGAACTTGAAGAACTATTAGAATTGCTTCCACACACCCATATTCACGAGATCTGGCCCCGTCTGACATCTACCTGTTTGCAGATCTCCAGGGAAAGATGATACGGTTATAGAAGCACTGGAAACCTATTTTTAAGTAATAATAAAATCATCCTATAAGAAAGGTATCAAAATTTTAGAAAACTGTGGAAGGATTGTATCACTCTGTTGGCGAATAAAGTCGAATTTTGCATAAAAAATATATTTATACTCGTTACTTTGGTAACTCAATAACCCATGCATTATGTTATTTCTTTGCCAGCTGATTAATTATTTTATTTCTTCTTTGTGGTTGGTGGTACAAATTTAAAACAATACCCCGCTAAAAATCTCGGTGATGTTGGTTTGTTTGCAGGTCTCATTACTTGAGATGCTACAGCTCTGGTCATTTACAGAGAAAAAAACTTTTGGTGATCAAAACCAACATCACCGTGTTCTCATGATAAAACATGACTAATTGTCATAAAATTCAACATTTTTTATCGATGCATTTTTGTTTTATAAAAAACGAGAAAAATCACCTTAAACACAAAATGTTGGAGAGAAAAGAAAAACCTACAAAACTACTGTACGCTCAACTTTGTTAATATTAGTTCCTTGGAGTAATCCAAGTAAATAAAGCTTATAATTCTTAATTAGTACCTAGTGTATTAAACGAACATTTCTGTATATATTAACACTAAATTTCTGATTTACCTAGACCAAAAAATTTACCGAAAGCCAAAACCTTACTATTTCTAGATACCTACTACTTGTTTGTAACCCACATTTTGTTTATTATTGCGCCTTTGCGGGGCTGTACGTTCGCCACTGATGGACTGTGAATAGTAAAGATAAGACAAACATGTTTCTTATCATTCCATTTCAGTACTCACACTTTACTTCTGTGAAAAGTAACAGTTTTTCAATTTTTCAATTTTTTACTCTTCTGTTTCACAGTCATTACGATTGAATGCTAAACTAAAGCTGTATCTACTGAACAAAATTAGCAAGTCGTGAGAACTTTCCATGTCCGATAATATACAAAAATTACATATTTGCCTAAAATGAGTATTAAAAATTTTT
Source organism: Octodonta nipae (assembly GCA_034190945.1). NCBI lineage: Eukaryota > Metazoa > Arthropoda > Insecta > Coleoptera > Chrysomelidae > Octodonta > Octodonta nipae. The sequence goes on along the minus strand of CM067218.1, from coordinate 15,409,035 downwards.
ATTAGTCACTAAATTTGATAAACGTACCTAATGTAGTTTTCTGGAGGTTACTTTTGGCATTTGCTAAAAAAACACACCTTTAACCAAAAGCTAAAATTATATAAATGTACATACTAGAATAGTCAGAAAAGTCAAACATTCATTATCAAATTTGTATTTTATGAATTCACTGAAGGCGACGTCGGATTTGAACCTGAAAATCTTTGATCAAAGTATGGTGTAATTTTCCTAAATATCATTAAAAAGTAATTTTATTACATAGCAGACTACATACTGATACCTTATACAATAAACAGCTCGACTATTTCTAAGATTTAAATTTATTTCTATAAGAAATGATTCGATAATAATTATCACCATTTTTCGCGAATATAAATTGGTATATTGCGCCAGAGATCATACTTATAGTGCCATATAGCGAATAAAATTAAAATTAGCATCGTTTGCAGTTGCTTACATTAACTAGGGTAATCTGCTAATCGTTCCGCTATTAGCTGACAGATGGCGCACGCAATACTAAATTATCAAAAAATACTAAATATATCAATTACAATAATAAACATAGCTGCCAGGTTGTACGGATTGTTCCTCAGTCTGTGAATCATGGAAATTATTTTGTATTAAGTCTTTAAATTTGTTAACACTATTTGTAACGCTAAATATAAGGATAATTTATATAACGGTGTACCTTCAGCAGTTTGAACGGAAGGCAAGAAAAATGGGATTGCATTTTTATGGGGGAGGGGACAAGTAGAGTAGAATATTGTGTAGGAGTGTGAATTTAATTTATTATCAACGTTTGGGAGGTTGCCTTCTTAGTCCCCCACCCACCAGATCAAAAAATTCTATTTACAAAACTTATGACATACAATTTCTAATATGTAGGAATTCAGAATAACTGATGGGAAACACATATTTTAGAACAGCTGGTACGCAGCTTCAGATAGCAGTATATAGGGATGGTGTTGAAGTGTTCCCATTCATTGGCATTCAACAGGCATTTTAGTTTAATGGAACAGTGGACGATCTGGCTACACAAGTTGTAAATCAACTTAATAAGATCCTAGAATGGGTCAAAAATTTCAGATTATCTAGAAACATTGACAAGAAAGTCACCGTGCTCTAGAATAAGCTGACGATACCAGAAACTATCACCAGAATAATAGGGGCACTTATCAGAAACTCCAATCGAAGCCCCCATCAGTATGCGCGGGAGTTATAAATAAACGCTCAATCTAGCCGAAAAAATGCGTCCTGGCTTGAAATTCTATCCTTACCAAATGTATTTGCTTTTTGTAAGAATAACAGCGGAATGTTAGGTGGGACCCACAAAATTAGAACTTGTGCGCATGCAACAGTATAAGATACGAATACGTACAATGAAGGTACTTGTTAATTTTAGCAATATTCATGAATATTTTCCATATTCTAAGCAATTACACGCAATTCTTTGTGTATCTTTTTCTTTACAACCAAAAGACGATGAAAAAAAATTCCAATAATTGTATTTTCGTTTCGATCACTTGTTCTGGCTGTCAAGACCACCGGACGTATCTAGTAGTGATTTTCTCTTATGGAGATACAAAAATCTTAATATTCTCAAAGTTCGTACTTTAATGAATGAGATGAAAATGTGCTTAGAGAAGACGTATCACTTGACTCACCTAAATTCGTTACTCAACACTATGGACAACTTCAGTCATATATTTGAAGTTTGTATTCAAGATAGCCTTCAGGTGGCAATCATAATTTAAACCGCAGATCAACTATTTTCATTGCCATAGCACTGAAATGCAATATATCTAAAACCAGAAGGAAACACCACGTCCTTAGGTAAATTTCGTACATCATCGCATGAAGCTTGTTTCTGGACCCGCCTCTGACAGGCCTAAGGTGTAGAGCAGTAGAGCCCCGTTGAAAACATCCCATAGAGTATCATACAGAACTACAGAAACTGAAATAGTTTGTATGCGGTCTATCTGAAAAGAAAATGGGATTTTACTGTATACAGTGATCATATACATTCTATAAAGACGTAACCTGTGGGAATGTACCTGTTTCTAATGTAGTCCTTTTAGAATAGCAATATAGGCAAGCTCCCATATGGGGTATTTCCTAATAAAGAATAAAAACAATTTTAATGTTTTCTCCATAAACAATAAGCCTGTTTTCAATTTGTAACTGCTATATTGAAAATATAGAACTAAATGTTTCGCGTAGAGTATACATGTGGATTAACAGCGACATAAACACATTAGGTTCTTATAGACTTTATTTATTGGAATTCAGGGGCGTATACAGAAGCGTAAGGCGTGGGCGTTGTGGGCCACCGCCCACGGCTTCGCGGTGCAAAGGGCCAGGCGCGTTAAAGTCTAATGATTTTTTATTTTATATTCCCTTCTTCTTGCACCATCAGAGTCATATTTAGCTCTTGCGAGGCCACTGGGCGCATCTTCAACAATTTCATAGAAAGGGCAAGCAAAACAGAATACTATGTAGGTGCACACCTTTTACTCTATTCGTTAACTTCAAAATACATTTTGTGGGAACAAAGCAAAGCTCCACCCCCGTAAATTTTATGAACCAAATCATTTTTCTTCAAAATGTACCAAGCATACTGTCAGCTGAAAATGTTGCGCACACTGTTAGAAAAACAAGTTACATACCTACTAGTACTGTGCCTGATCATGATTTAAATATAATTGTTGCCATCGAATCTAATCTACCTTTTAATTTTTAGAACACAGATCATACAGTAGTTTTAGATGAGAACGACCTGGCAACACTGGTTGCGTGTAGTAAGAAATACCTACTTCAAGAGATATTATAACCTAAAAATTCAATATTTAAAAAAAATAAACAACAGACTAATTATTATATATTTATGTATCATCAAGGAATAATTCCGAATATAACTGAATTAAAAAAGAGGTTTGAAAAAAGAAATATTATTTACACTACAGCTGTACAGGAAATCATATATCTTAGGTACTGTATATTCTACCATGGGAAATATTTTGTGAGTGGTGATTCTCGGCTTTAGTAATGTTTAATATCATTTCAGACCATTGTCTGTGATCTGGCACAGGTCTAACGAAAAGGTTGCAGAGATATTGATATAAAAATGAAGAAACGAAGCTATTTATGGAATTACTTTGACGGCGTCGACAAAACCCAAATGTCTGCAAAATGTACCATATGCAAATCAATATTATCATATAAGACAACAAGCAACTTAAAAAAACATTTGAAAAGTAAACATTCTTCAATACTCATAGGATCTGAGGAAAGTAATGTAAGTCTAAATGTCATGCATTGTAGATTATCTCTACACCACAATCTATGTAGTTTAACCAAGCATTAGGTACTTAGGATACTCATTGTGAGGAAATGATGGCAATATTTATATCAGGGGTTGTCTACCTACCTTGAACAATGTTTTTTTAACATTTTCAAATTGTTCATACTACTATCACCACCCCCTTCAACCACCTTTGTATTGCACTTAAAGCCATTTCACATGAGACACATATCAAGTATGTTAGTAAATTGAGGCATGTTTCCAGCTCCATGTAAACAACCACATGCCTTTAAATTTCAGGCAAGGCAAGTACAATCAAAGAGCTTAATACGTAGAGTGAATTAGGTATGGGCGTTACTGTAAGTGGCAGTGTAATAACAATAGAAAGAGAAAGAAAATATCAGGGAGCGCTTGCTATGTCTCTACCCTACCAATAGTAGGCGTCACCACTGACACTGACCAATCAGGAACGACACGCTTATTCTCTCTCTCTTTCTATTGATATTACGTGAATTTCGCTACTTCACGTGCTCTACAGTATTAACCTCTTTGAGTACAATACTAGTCACTAGATAAGTCAATAACATAGTCCAGTGCAGATATTTTCGTAGGTGGTAGAACTGATCATTATAAACAAAAAAGTTGTTTATAAACTCCAAGAAGTAACCTCCAATACTCAAATATTATGTGAAGGCTTTACAGAGACAGCAATAAAGAGAGCATTATGTTACTCCACTTGGTGGGTAGAAAAGCCAAAGAACTAGATGCTGAATGAAGCTCATTAGAAGCAGATTCCAGTGGAGGAAAGTAGCCTCTTGCTCTCTTTATCACAGGCTCTAAGTATATAAAATGTCAAAAATGTGTGATTTATAAAAAAATGTCCAAATTATCAACTAAAGTAAGCACTGTTTAACCATTTATTTGAAAAAGTGCAACAAATTTATCAACTGAACATGACAATAAAAAAATCCTCCAACATTCCCATTTAAAATCCATACATTCAAGCCATTTATAAAACATTATAACATTGGTTGAACTGCTTTTGTTAGATTTCTAAGAAAAGTAAATACTGTAACCAACATAATGGAAAATGTAGTCATACTGTTTTTGAATGTAATATTTTGTTGTGGTTTGGTTTAGCAAAGAAAATTAGTTTGATTTCAATATTAAATCAATCAATTTTCTGTTGGTGTTTTTCAAATGTGAAGTAATATGTTTATATGACAGAATTATTACTGTTTCTTGCAATTCGCTTATTCTTATCTATTTACAAACATTTCCTTTTTAAATTTAGTATTTTCATACACATAGAAGGTTGCCAGATGTATTGAATTTCAAAAAACCTTATAATCAAATAGTCCTTTAACTATGTAATATAAATACATAAATGTTAAGGCTTTTATTTAATACTGTATAGTATCTCCACCTGCCAAAATATCTGCACTGCATTATGTTATACCCTGTGTACTTACCCCCATCTGTAAGTCTCTTGTCTGACTACTTGTAATGTAACATTGTCTTACTTGACAACTGCTATGTTACAAGTGTAACTATAAACATACCTCAAACATTTGTCTACTTACTTGGTCACATATCAATAGACACTAGCAAATTCACTTGCTGTTGAAAATTAAAGCAAGTCACTTGTTCACTTGACAGACATCTTAACTGGCTTCATGTAATGTGGGTTTTACAATAGTTGAAACATATCTATATCATCATATAGAAAGTATCTGATATATAACCGACTGGTTTATCCCCATTTTGTAATCTTCATCTTTTATTGAGAGTTAACGAGCCAATCTGCAAATTCAAAAAATATTTTTCACTCTCCAGTAATTATTATTAATATGTAATATTTTCATTTTATTTTGGTTAACAGTTATTCATTCATGTTTAATTGCAGTGCTATTTTTGTTGTAATTGTACTCTTCATAATAGTAAATACACACAGTACATTTATAATGATTATTTCTTATGATAGTGTTTTGAGAAATACATAAATATCCATTGAAAGTGTTTCCAATAGTGTTTGATAGTTGTGTTCTGATGAATTTGCATAGGGAGAGAATCATTTGTTTGAAAAACAAATTGAGTTTGGTGACTTTATTTATAAACAAACTTATTGAATTTTGCTCATTCATGCGATGTTAATAAATAATACACATTGATTAAAATGTGTACATTTACCTTGGCATTATACAACATATTTAGGCAACATATTTTACACTATTCTGTTTATAAGCTTGCCTATCCTTTGCAGGTTACAGAGTACTTAATACAAGAAGGCGAGCAAGAGTACGATCACGACGTATCCGATATCAACAAAGAGGAATATTTCACACCGGACCAACATCATGTACAAACAAAAACACAAAAATTAGAATTAAAAACAGCATGGCATGACGAAGAGTATGACTTGTTTGGCAGACAAGTTGCTCTCAGACTAAAAAATTTACCCACAGCATGTTCGAAAATAATGGTGCAGCATGCAATCAACACTGTTCTTTTCGAAGCTGAAATGGGAAAATATAATTATCCAAAAAACGTAGGACATGAGGCAATGTTTCCTCATTATATCTTGAAAGCAAATATATCTACACCTATTCAGTCAAATCCTCAATATTCATTTGAAATAGCATCTTCAACAAAGTCCCAGGAGGCATCATCATTTGCTGAAGAAAACAATGTTTGTGATAGTGGAGACCAGTAACTAGCTATACTGTTATACATGTTGATCAATAAGTCTGTAAATTTTCGAAAAGTAAAAAAAACTAAAGCACTAGCGGCCTATAGTTTTTCCTGGCTACCCAGTGGTAACATCTAATTTGACATTGACCTCAACTTTCAAGTTCAATTAACTTAACTGCTGCTCACAGTTACGAAAATAGATGAATATGGTCGTAAAATGCAAAAATTGCATTTGTTTCTAGACTTCGTTCCGACCAAAAGACATGACAGTTCTTTGACCTTGTAATATATAACTCAGTAAGAAACAGGGACTAGGTTATATATTAAGAATCTCTTTGTTTATAGGTAATCAATAAATTATAGTAAATAAACAAATATAACATACAATACAATACCAGCTCAAAATTAGCTTTTCATCTAATAAACAATCCAATTTTCTGTTTGCAATATTTTAATTACAGAGTTAACATACATCTGAAGTCAAAAGACCCCAAAGAAGGGTAACATTACCAAGTTTATGAATGGTAGAAACCCAAATGACAAACTTATATGGGGATTAAACTGAAAAAGTTTTCAGCTGAAAGCATTAAATTTAAATAACGAGTTCAAGAAGTAACCAGAATGACAGAATGAATAGCAGATAGATTAGTGTAGAAATAATATCAATGTTAAGCCACCGTTTTTGTCTTTTTTTAACCAAAGATATGTAAATATCTTATCTCGGAAGTTATAACCGTGGCTACGGGAGGACTCTGTATGTACCAACTACATATATGTAACTGTCAGCAAATGGTAATTGATAGTTGGGTTTAACTGTACAGATTTCTACATTAGAGAGGAAGGTGGGGAACATCACACGTCTGCAGCATCTGAACATTTTGAATCGTCACACGTGGTACGACATGGTTTGGCGTGTTGTGTCATTGCATCTGTGAAGTGTGTACGTAGCACATGTACATAAATCGAAGAATATAAGCATACCATATACTTAATACTAATAATATACTGCTAGCAGAGTCTAGAGGAAGGCGCAAACATCAAGGTGCCAACATGAGCATATATATGTTTATAGCGTTTTACTGTACTTCGAGCCTTATGCGCATGCTCGAAAATGTCCCGATTGGCTCTTCTGTTGTTGGTTATGTTTTCTTCTTCTTCTTGGCAACGCTTGCTCAAAACGGTTTAGGTACAGTAACACGGTATAATCTGCTGTCACTCTTAGGCGATGACCCTTCCGCTTACGGGCGATAGCAGTATATCAGTATTAAGTATATCAAGCATGCACATTTGGCGCATAGTACGGGATGCCGTGGTGTGGCGTGGTGTGTTGCTAATGGGTTTCTACCTTTAAAGTTGTATCATTAATTGCACGATCAATTAAATTCAAATTTACACCTATTTCTAAGAATGATTCAAGGAAAGAGAATCAGAGACAAGGAGATAACGAGAAACATGATGTTTATTTCGTAAGAAGCTTTCTCTTCCATCTCTTACATTCCGTCATGAGCTTGGTTATATTAAGTTTCCCCGGGCTATCTTTCAATTTGATACGGATCTCTCTTTATATGATCTGTGGTACTGATCTTGACCTTATATCAATGTCAATTTTTTTTAAATGGAACCCAGATTTTTTAAATAAAAAAAAACGGGACATTTTACGTTCAAATACGACTTCAAAATTAATTTAAAAAATTACTAAAATTAGTTTTTATAGTATTCAGCGACTATGGAAAAATGTAGGCTTGTGCTGCAATAAAAAAAATCATAAACAAATTTTGTCATCAAAATTATCATATTGCCGTTAACAAATAATAGATACCTAACCGGACTTCCGTTTTAAGATGGCGGGACAGCCACACGTGTAAATAGTTCGTTGTGTAATTTAATTAGTTATAAGTTCAAAATTAATAGTTAAAGAAGATAAAAGTGAATGCTAACACCTATTCTGTTTCTACCTTAATAAAATTATATATTTGTTTGGCTAAATCTATATAGACGCTCAGGAAGTGTATGACTCTAAGTAGTGATTAGTGATAGTGAAAAATTATAATTAAGGCATGGTAGTAGGAAGTCCAACAGTGGCTGTCCCCTATGTAAATATGTAAATCTAATTAAAACTCAAGGCATAAAATATATATATGTCCATTTATACAGTAAATTTAATTGGTTTTTCAAATAATTATTATTGAAACACTATGTACACAAAAAAAAACATTTAAGGAATAGAGAGGAGATGATTGCCTAGAGCAAGACTAGTCTCCTTTCATAGAGTATACCTGGCTAAATAATCTGAAAAAGATTAAGGCCATAAAAGGATAGGAAGAAGAAGAAGATAGATACCTAACCTGTTTGTCTTGTAATGTTGATGTAGATGCTTGAAGTACAGTCAGAAATATGTCAAATGAAAAGGTGCAAGGTGCACAAGGCCGGGACTTATTGATCACCCTGTTACTGATAAGTATAGTCAAGGAACTTATTGTTTTTTAGGTTGACACAAACAAGCTAACTCCCAAGTGTCTTATAGCGGGATAATAATGATATTCTAGAATAAGATCTTAGGTTAAGTTATTCTCTTCTAAAATTGTCAAATAAATATTGTAAAACAAGACATTTATGTAGGATAATAATAATAAAGTAAAATTTTATGTTACTTGTATCATGTACATTCTATGTGAAATGTCCAACCTGTTACACATTTTGTAAAAATTACACCTCCACACACAAAATAAAGTCTGATTCAGACATGCGACGATCTGTGCATGCGTCATAAGTATTTTTGCATGGTGATGAATCTGCAATCAGAATTGCTCCATCACCCTTTGGTCCTACGTAAAATATGGCTCACAAACATAATTCATCATTTTCTGAGGATTTTTCAGCTTTTTGCTGAAGACCAAAGAGTGATGATAACCTCTCCATATTTGGAGTCCTCAAACAGAGATACTTACGTAACATACAGTATGCAACTGTGGAAAAAAGACAATAGATTCAAATAAAAAAAACTTACGCGGTTTGCCCACAGTGCTCACCACCTTAGAGCTTGTACCTTCTGGATATAGCCTGCAGTGCACAAATTTCGTGGTAAGACTCAAGAGAGAGAGAGAGAGGGCAAGAGGCTATTTCACTCGATTGGGAGCTGCTTCCACTGAAATACGATCACCATGTTGTTTATTGGCTGCTTCCACCCACCTAGTGAAATAGCCTGTTACTTGCTCTATTGCCCTCTCTTTCTAGTTCACCACTAAGTGTTCCAATTACAGCACTGGCTCGCACAAACGGGCACAAGAATTAACTGTGCCTTCGGATGTTTTATGTAAGTTTACCAAGTTAACATAAAACTTTACCATAAAACATGAAGTATGTTCCCATTAACACCCGAAAATTGCTGCATTGTGCGACACAAAGTCATCTTGGCTCTGGTAATTGGAAAACTACCTTAATGCCTTGTTGTTGCTGTTAATCCACATCCATGGCCCACTAATAAACAAACGGACTAGGCACTGAATGTACCACGTGACGATAGAAGGCAGAAGTCTGTTTTGCAGCTCATCTAAAACAATGTAGCATATTTTTAGTTTTTACTTTTTTAAATATTACTTTTAAATTAGGAAAAGTTGTATATTCATTAAATTGCGTTTTACTCTCGAACTGATTTTATTCGAATAAGGGAAATGCGGTTGGCGTAGTTATTATTCTGATTTCTAATACATTTACAATAGTGCGAAGCCAGTACCACCGATCAACTAATCTGTGAATTACACAAAATGATTATGATGGTATGCAACACAAACAATGTATTTATCAATCCTGTGAACTGGACGAAGCTGAAAAACTAGTGGTGCGCCATCTATCGTATGGTCGAATAACTCCGGTAGGAAAGTTGATAACATTAAAAATGCTAATTTTCGTCCTTAAAAATAGTTGATGAGAGATTTCTAGTAACCCCTACTCCCTTTATCCATTATTACGAACTAAAGTAACTAATTTTAACTTCATAAAATTTAATTGGTGAAACTTTGTCTGTTACGGAGACCTCTCATCATTAATGGACACCCCCTTATTACTATTATAATCATATAGAGCGCATTTAAATTTCTAAACAATTTAATTACGGTAAAGGTATTGATCTGAAATTCACATGTTGGATATAATAAACACAAAGACTATTTTTTTCTTCATCCAATTTAATTGTTTTGGATTTAAAAGCTTGTCAGGTATTTTATTGGCCATAAATTTTCGAGTAAAACAGATCGTGGACTTTATACTTGATTGTAAACAATAATCCCATAACGGTGTTTGTGAAATATTCCTAAAACAAACAAAACCGCGTTCCATATATCTTTATCATTCGCAGCTATGTTGTTATTATAATAGAGGTAAATTAAAAGATATATGATACCTATTTATAGTTCAATTATTGATGGTGAGTATAGATATACCGCTGTAGATTGTAGTAATAGGTTGAATTTATGTTATAAAAGCGCGTTCACGTGATAGCAAATCAGGTAGAACGATTTTACAATAAGATTTTAATTGTTTGTAAACTGGTAACAATTATCGTGATTATCAATTTAAATTTTGAGTGTGTTAACCCTGAAGTGCTTACTGATTCTTCAATTTTACAGATATAATTGTAAGCAATCGTCACAATAAATAGTACATGTACAAAATGTCAAACGTGGTTTTCACCACTATGATTTGTGTGTGAACATTTAGGAAAAATACATGTCAAGATAATGCAAATTTGTGAGCGGAAACACTTATTGGATTCTACAAAACATATAAGTATGTTTCTAGGTGAAAATCCTTCATGGACACGATGTGCTGAATTTTTATCACATTCATCATGTTTCTTGCTTAATTCTCTAATATTCATGGAAGGGAACCCTTCCAGAACATGAAAGAGTATCCCGATGGTTCGTGCACTTACCAGACAATTCGAAGAGAAATATATAAAATATGGACAGCGATAGGAGGCATTCAGTTTTCGACGGTCATATTGTGTAGTTAAGATAAATTGTAAATAGTAGTTTCTGTGAATTGTGTATTAAGAGAAATTGTAAATAGTAGTTTCTTTGAATTGTGTTAAAGTAGTGGAAATAAATTAGAGTGAGTTGGACTGTGTTTTTAAATAAATCTAAGAACTGAACTGAACCCGAGTGTGAAAATAAAAACATTACAATAAGTTATTGCTTTCCTGTCTATTGTTTACGATAATGTAACTTAACTCTTTCAATTTATTAATCTGCAGTCTAGTGTGTACTATTATTAAAAGTTTTTCCATTTTTACAAAGCCTCAGCCCCTACCCTGGCTGCATCCGCCACTGTAATTAACATACTTATAAACATTTAGGATCTCAATATGTCGACATATAAAGTGGGTCCATTTAAGTTAGATTCATGTGCAAAACTTTCTTTATACGTATGAATATTTTTAGAGAAAAAGTTAATCTATTCGATTTATTAGTAAACGAAGTTGGTCAAAAAATTTGAATGTTACTTAGAAACCCTTAATATTTGGCAATATCGAAAACGTTAAATTATATTTGAAAATTGCATCCAAATGTGCCATTATATCACTAAAATTTATCCCTCCCCTCCCAAATCATACAAGTCACATTGACAAACCTCTTAAAATAAAAAATATATCAAAATTAAATCAAAAATATGTTTCGGCAATTATGTTGAGGAGGACCTTAATTATTTTGCCTATAATGAGATAATCAATAATAGGTATTGAAAATAATTTTGAAAATGCTTTATCCCTTAAAAATCTTTGGCAGTTAGTACCTTAGAGTTCGATGAATTCTTCCCATTCCTGGATAGTTTTATGCGCTTATGTAAATGTATGCCAAAGTCCTTTATTGAGAACATTAAAACAAAACAGACGCTAACCTCAAAAATTAATGATGTTAGAATACACTGGGGAGCCGAATGTTAATTTATTTCAGGAATATTAGACCGTTCGTCAATAAACCACAAAAACACCGGTTCTGTATATAAAAATAAAGCTATTCGAAGATTTCTCAATTTCTACTTAAGCTAAAACTTGCAGACATAAAATTGAATGAAATGCTTAACGCGCCACATGTAAAAATGAATTATTCATATTTAGCCAGAAGAAAACAGAGGAAATCGAAAAAAGTTGGACCGTTGACCTTGAGGCCAGCCCTAAAACTTCCCTGTATTTTCAAGCTCAAAGCTCACAAAAATGAATATATGGAAGCTACCGGAAACAGCGACAAAATGTTACTGTGGGGACGGCTAGTATTTTGATAATCTTTTAGTTTTAGTATTCATCGATTATCTACTCTTAATGAAGACGATACGTGAGAAGTATCTTTATTACATTTATTTTACTACTGTTGCATAAGAAATCCACCGCAAATTCCTCAAAAATAACCCACAATTTGCTTTAACTTGCAAAACTATTATTGAAGAAAATACGATTATAGATAATAATAAAATCCCTCCCTTTTCAATACATACTTGCCCGTTCAAGATCTCGTTTATATTTCACTTCTCTTTGGAGCTTTTGTATTGTTGGAAAACGCATCCGCCGAAGGAATTCCTTCAACTGGGTGAAGAGTCGAATTTTGTGAGAGAATGATTAGATCAATGAATCTGAAAATGTTTCATTTGATTCAGAACGATATAAGACAGGGGGACTGCTTAAGTAGAATCGAAGACGATAGGGCAGTAAGAAGTACAAAAGATAAATCATTAGCAGATAGTAGCAAAGTTGGCCAACATCGAAAAAGATGGAGTGATATTATAATATAACGAGACAACCCAATAAAGGAACAGAAAAACTGCCTAAAAAATCGAAGAAAAAGGAGCAGGAGCGGATCCAGACACCTGCTTCCCTGGGGGCGATTTCATGCTGTATTAAATTTACCTAAATATAATAGTAAATCCAGATTTCTTGAACTATTACATTAAAAATAGTCCTTCTGGGGTTTAAACTCATAGAAGTGACCTTCTTCTAGGCTCTTGGAGTTAAAATTACCTCGTTTTAACATTAAAATTAGTAACTTTGAGGCTTTGGATGCGCCCATGAAAAGGAGTAGGTGTAAGGAAAAATGTTATAAACATTCTTATCATTTTCTATTTGCATATTTTCCTGCATTCTCTTGGTTCTTATAACATAACCTAAAACGAAGTGAATTTTTTCACTTTTAGGCCTTCGTTAACTTTACTGATAGTTTTATATTAAAAGAACAGCAAAATATGTCAAAATTGGTAAGCACCTTCCTTCTTACCAAATTTTGTTGACCTGTGAAAATGTAACAATATTTCATTTTCCAATAAACTAATTGCTAATATCTGCGGTTTACTGAACAATTACAAATTAATTAAAATAGCGTAACTAATTAAAATGCAATAACAATTTGCACATAACTTCGTTAATTACTTTAAACTTGGTAATTGGAAACTGTTTATTTGGAATTTAAAACGTGAATCATCAAGCAGGACTTTCCGGTGTATATATCAACGAAATGTAAATTTTAGTGTTTGTCATATTGAGTTAGATAGTTTTAAATTTTCTTCTATCATGGAAATTACACACTTGCGAAAGGGATTTCAAATATATTGAAATTAATAGTTCTTGGTTGATTATGTGTTGAGTGTCGGGAATTAATAATAATTTTGGTTTGGAAATTCTAAATTCTGAAAAAACATTTCGATTTGCCAAAGCTGAAATCTCAATAGCGATTTTAGTTTTATCTTAATATTGTTGTGTTCTTCACTGATTTTCTTATTTTAATCAGGAGTATTTTTTTACCGTCTTCGACCTCGTATTTAAATGTTGTGGATAAACACACCGAGCAGCACTGGCGGATCCAGGGGGTGCGCTAAGGGGCTGGAGCGCCCCCAGAATCAACTAAGTGGTATGTTTTTTAGTATTTATTGTGCTAAAATCAACCTTCATTGACCTCATGTCCCCCCCCTCAACGAGATCAAGCCCCCCAAATGACAATCCTGGATCCGCTCCTGCCGGGCAGTTCAGTTGATTTCATGTATTCAGTTGTTTTTTGCAATATTAAATAACTGTTACCTGCGAGTATATCCACAGGAGTTTTAGAAATGAACTTTCTTTGATTTAGAAGTACAGTCGGTCTATAATTTCACCACCTGGAATAAAAGTGTTGCACAATGGTACCTAATCTTATAATCCTATACAGGGTGAGTTTTTTTTTGATAATCAGTATGGGGATCTCGGAAACTAGCGGAGATAGAGTAATGGTTAAATTGGGAAAGATTTGCAGTTTTACTGGCCCAATTTACACTTTCGGATTTTTGTAAAAAGTCATGGCTTACTAGATATTTTGAAAAAACTAAATTCTGTCGCTTTAGTCAAATCTCTCTAGCTCCTTTGTTTTTGATTTTATAAATAAAGTGTAAATATCAAAATTGAAGGGAATTGTATCCCGAATATGATAGTCATGTCCTCGTTTGCGTGACAGCTCTCGTGTTCGAGATATGACACAAACTTATCTTTTTTTGAATGGAAACCATAATTGGCTATGACCTCGGACATTTTTAGAACTTCAATGATATAATACTCGATATAGTTATTCATAAAATAACGGAGTTATGGATGCTTTTCTCTCTCATTTTCACTTTTAACGTAGGTAGCTATGAAAAAGATTGTTTTCACTTTGACGTTTCCTCATTTGAGAGTAATTCCATTAGTAGTGTTGAACTGACAGGCGGTATTGACAAGTTTTCGTGATAAAATGGAATATTCTAACGAAGAAAAACTGAATATGGTGGAATGTTATATCATATGCCCTAAAAATTCAGTTCGTGCAGCTGAGGAATACTTTCATAGATATTTTAATCGTCGTCAACCTGCTCTATGTACATTTAAGAGGCTTTATGATGGTTTACGCAGATATGGATATTTTACTAAACCACCAAAGAGACGTAATCAAATTAACGAAGCAGCACAAATAAATATTTTGGCAATGGTAAATCAAAATCCATCTCATCAACTCGTGAGATTGCGGCAGAAGCTGGCATATCTCAAAGAACTGTAGTTAAGGTAGTGAAAGCGCACAAGTTCCACCCGTACAAACTTTCAGTTTCTCAAACTTTGCATGCTGGTGACGAACATCGACGTATTTTGTTTTGTACATTGTTTAGAGACATGTGCCTTGACAATCCACAGTTTCCATTAAAGGTGTTAAAACAGATGAAACTAGATTCGCTAACTACGGTATGTTCAATAGACACAATGAGCATATCTGGGCTAAAGAAAACCCTTTCAATGTAGAACAAAGACGATCCCAGATAAAATTTGGTTTTAATGTGTGGTGTGATATCATAGGGTCTACTATTATGGGGCCTTTTAACTATAACGAATCACTTACTGGGGAGCGCTACTTGCATTTCTTGCAATACACATTTCAAGACATGTTGCATAATTTGAATTTGAGAACTCGTTTAGAAATTGAGTGGTTCCAAAATGATGGAGCATCTGCTCATAACTCGTTATTAGTAAGACAACAGTTATA
The DNA here is from genome assembly GCA_034190945.1 of Octodonta nipae. NCBI lineage: Eukaryota > Metazoa > Arthropoda > Insecta > Coleoptera > Chrysomelidae > Octodonta > Octodonta nipae. Next base: position 15,393,522 of record CM067218.1, on the reverse strand, counting down.
TAATATCTATCCAAACTCTTGGATAGGAAGAAATGGCCCATGCGAATGGCCACCCCGGTCTCCCGATTTGGCAGTTATAGACTTCTATTTATGGAGTGCGCTAAAAAACAAAGTATACAAAAGAATGTATCAGACAGTTGCTGACCTAAGGGAGGTGGTATTACAAGCAATTGAAGAAATTGATAGGCGGTCTGTGAGGAAAGCCGTAATGTCAATCTTAAAAAGATGCAATTTTTGTCTAAATAACAATGGTGGACTTTTCGAACATAAATTGTAACCATTATTGTGTACTTTAATTTCTTAGGTTTTTAGTAAGTACTTACTTATTAAGTTTTTTTGTTATATCTGATATACCTAATAAAAAAATCGTTCAATATTTTTTGGAATAGTTATTAATAAATCAATCAATTTCATGGCTAACTATGTTAAAAGTGAAAATAAGAGAGAAAAGCATCCATAACTTCGTTATTTTTATGAATAACTATATCGAGTATTATATCGATGAATAGCTCTAAAAATGTCCGATTTTTTGAGGTCATAGTTGGCTATGGTTTCCATTCAAAAAAAGATAAATTTGTGTCATATCTCGAAAATGAGAGCTGTCACGCAAACGCGGACATGACAATCATATTCGGGATACAATTCCCTTCAATTTTGCAAAACTGCAAATCTTTCCCAATTTAACCATTTATCTCCGCTAGTTTCCGAGATCCCCATACTGATCATCAAAAAACTCACCCTGTATATTCAAAGAAAATTATAATAACACAGCCACCCTGAAAACTAAACGTGATCTGTACTTTTAATCTCAACAATTCGCTGTGCCTATTTTCTTCCCAATTAGAAATCCAATGTTATAATTATTGAGCTATCACATCATTTGACTTCTTAACCTCAAAAACATGTTACAATATAACTTTAACAAGGGAAGGGACAGGACGCGTAATGATGCCAGTAAAAGTGTGCCGTATGGGCACCAATTTCTTATAAATTAAATCACTCTATACTTTCCCGTAAAATTTATTTTATGGTTGACTTTTACACTTGTATGCCACACAATAAACCAGGCAAGTATTGAATGCTCTTTCATTCAGAAATCCTTATTATTCATTTAACAAATTAAGGACATGGGCACCATTCCGCCTAAAAACCGACACACTTTCATATCATTCCTCCAGATGTACATTACCTGTCCTCTCTCTTCCCTTGTCAAAGCAATTTAATATCACAATTTCACTGTATATAAACGCCCAATTTAATTTTTGAAACAGGTAGCTAAGAGAGCTACCAGGTGTTAAACATCTCAAAACGGTGAATGATTTTTTTGTTTTTTTAATATCAGTTAGTTTTTTAGTTAAATCTTTTAATAATTTGATAAAAAAAACACTTTTGTCCTACATCCCCGATAGTATGGTCGCCGCGTCCCCCGCTCTAAACATGTCAATGGAACGTGAGCAAAATATTAACTAATAACAGACTATTTTTCTCACTATTTATTTATTTAAAGAGTACGGCCCCCCTACAGACAGTCGCAGCTGCCCTATTACAGGGTGGCACAAGTTAACAATAACTGTAACATGAGAACAAGCAAGTACATTTAATTAAATTACAAAAGGGGAAAAAAAGAAAAACGTAAGGTACAAATTCAAAACTAACAGACTGATCCTTGTCATAGGTCAACAGCCTGTGATATGTGTTTCTTGAAAACCGAGTAACTTAAGAAGAGAATGTCATAACTGGTACTATTATTTTTTTCAGCGGCGAGTTAAAATAATAATTGGAGTTAGAGCGTTCAATTGCAAACATTTCTCTATTTCTGAGGGTGTAAGGCCTAGCATTGATTAAAAAATGATTACTTAAATATTCGGAATCAAGGAGATTATTAATTATCTTATATAAGAAAAATATGTCAGAACATTTCCTCCTGAATTCTACTGATACCATGTTATAAAATTTTAAATTTTCAGTGTATGGATGAAAGTGTCTTTCCCTGTTAAAACGATAATTTACAGCATTTATAATTTTCTTTGGACGTTTTCTATTCTGACAATATATTTATGATAAAAGGGATTCCAAACTGTCGAAGAATATCTAATATCGATCTAACAAGACTATAGTATATTGTGGTGAGCGATCTGACATTTTTGAAACCTTTGGTTATTAGTAATAAGAAACCCAACTTTTTTGAGCCTTTAGAACAAGTAATTCAATGTGTATTTAAAACGTGATCTACATACTTCAAGGTGTCACGCAGTAAATATAGATCACAAGGGGTTCGTGAATGACTAGGTTTTCTGGTGAACACGATGGAATGACATTTATCACTATTAACAAAAATTCTGTTTCTTGTACAGTAATCAGAGAATCTGTAAGTCATTTTGCAACTTTACATAATCAACGGTGTCCCTGATAGTTCTGAAAATTTTTAGGTCGTCCGCATAAAGGAAATGCTCGGTGTTACAGAAGCATGAAAAAATGCTGAACAATAAGGGACCAAGATATTGCTTGTTAATTATTATAATAATCGAATGACATCTTTGTCCTACAAGTTAAATGGAATGTTTTCCTAATCCTACACGCGAAACATGGATTTATTTATGGGCCCGTCGAAATCATTATTAACTGTAGGATAAGGAAACCACAAGAGGAAAAAGTTGGGCGTCTCGGCGAAATTAAGCTACTCAAAAATTTTTAGCCTGTTATTAATCAAAAAAAAGATAATAATAATAACGTGGGCTCCCGGTCTATTGGCGTTCGGTTGTGTTTAATATATAAATGATATCTGTGTGGAAACTTTTCTGAACAGATATCCAGTTAAACATTTACCAGTATCATCATTGACTGAAAATCATAATTCCAAGGCTACTTTTTACAGAACACGAAAAACAAATCGAGGTAAATACGCACGCCATCGTTTATTTGTTCAAATACCAAATGTTTGTAACAAGCATGTTGACCAAGAACAAGCAATTTGCCGAATGAGGAATCAACAAACATGTCAAGAAATTCCTCCGTAACATTATTGTACTCATCGCTTTCTTATTCGACCCATGAATAAATATAATATACGCATGCGATAAAATGAGCAACAAAATCGTCACACTGTGTTTATACTCCGATTGAATAAAGTGTGGAAAATTTGGTATAAGCAAATAGAGGTTGAAAAAATTATTTTTTTCTAGTGTTTTTTTATAAGTTTGTCTCAATCATAAGTAAAAAAATATTGTAAAACATGTTAATCTTAAATTTTAGAAATGTGCATTTTTTCATAGTTTCTTAGCTATTGACAACTTCGTCTGACCTAGACCCCGAAACCTTTGGAAATGTACAGTAATTTAGTGAATTGTTTGTCGAAAAGTACTTAAATTTTGAATACTCTCTTCAAGGTGTCATTTCTTTGTACGCAATACAATAATATATATATATATATATATATATATATATATATATATATACTCAGGAATAACGGCTGGTTGTTCGGATTCAGCCTGATGGTGGGCGAATTAAAACTACGTGTTAACTCTTTGTTCTTTAATGAAGAGCTTTCGAAGAGTTTCTCTTCTTCATCAGTTCATTACTAGAATGTTTTGGTTAAATTATTATATGTTTTACAAAATATAAAAATACTTACAAAACTTGAAGTTAAATATAAAACAATCCAATATAAAACAGTATAAAAGAATCCTCTCCTCAAATGTACGAAAAAGGTTGATATATATATATATATATATATATATATATATATATGTTTGTGTATACTGTTTCACGGATGGAAATATGTGGTTGATGATTTATTCCGGTGTACATCCGTTCGTCTGTATTCGTTTGAAAAATCACTTGACGTTTCTCAAAAGATACTAAGTTACTTAGTATCTTTTGAGAAATATGATTTTTCAAACGAATACAGACGAACGGATGTACACCGGAATAAATCATCAACCATATATATATATATATATATACAATATACTATTTCTGGTCAGGGAACCTTCATCCGTTGCGCTTCCCACAATAGAATGCTCTCTCGAAATTTATTTATGTATTTGATACATAGCAGCAAATTTATAGATGCGAGATGTAAGACCGACATCTACGATTTTTTGCGTACAATGGAATGACATCTGGAAGAGAGTATTCAATATCTCTAACAAGTGAAGTAGCCTGAAAAAATTTTATCGTGACATTCTGTCCTAGGAGTTAAGAGAGAACAGCACGGAACAGCTCCAGATCTGGAACCTCTGTGTACTATTTCTCTCGAAAATCCTAGATGTCGGTCTTACATCTCGCGTCTATACTTAAACTTTGTTGTTATAGTTTGTATAGAAGAAGAATTTTTAAATTTTGTTTAAAATCAAATGTTCTACATGGTTGAGGTAATTTGCCACACGGAAATTTTCTCAGGGGCTGTTCAAGTATTACTTAAGGAGATTTATTACAATTATTTACCTCCCCCCCTTGTCAGCAAAAATTACCAAAGCTTTTACCACCCATGTCATCAAAACAAGCAAAGCAACCCGCCCCCTATAGTGCTTACCTAATACTTGAACGGCCACTAGCTTTTCTTGGAAAATAGAAATTTGCAGGAAATTGTATTATATTTAGGGTTCCATACATTCAATATACGGAAACCTTTATGATATTACTCCTGCGTCTGTTCGCCTGTCACAGCCATTTTTTTCCGGAACTGCTGGAAGAAACATACAGAAATTTAGTTAAGGTACATAGTTTGGTGACCCGATACGTAGCAAAATGAAGAAATTCTGAACTTGAGGAAACTTCAGGAAGACATTTTTTCTCCCATACTATTAAGCCAAAAATTTTGAAAAAAGGAGAAGATAGAGCCTTGCACAAAGTGTACAGGAAAAATCAAGCGAAATTCCTAATATTAATTTGATTCATAGAATTAAATGAAAAATAAAAAAAAATAAATGAAAAGCCCCGTGATGAGGAATGAAAATATATTTTTTTCATATTTTTATAAAAGGTATTAAGAAAAATATACAAAAATTGGCCCATTCCTCCCCAATTTATCTACGAAATATAAGACCTAAAATTCTGAAAAAAAATTATATGAAAACCCCATTATTAATTATGGGAACCAAATTAAAAAATTGAAAGGAAAATTATTTGTTAAAATCGTATAATACATCAAATCTTAGTTATGTGTAATAAATATTCATTATTTTAAATTAATTTCTTTAAAAAAATATTAACAAAAACATATATAAAATAAAAGACTTACTTTTTTAAGAAGAAATATAAGTTCTTACTTAAATTTTGCTAGAAAAATAAACCAAAACCCTAATGTTTATTTTGGGGGGAAAATTATGGAATTAAATGAAACAATATATTAAAATAATTATTTTCAAGCATATCGTGTAATATCAAAGATCAAAGGAAGAGAAATACAAATGTATTTTTTCATTTGAGATAAAATAAAAAGGCTCGTTGAAAAAAATAAAGGCTTTAGTTTTGTTAAATGAAAACGATTGTATCGCTACTACCTCCGAGTTCAATCGTTCCTGGTTCCCGATGATTAAGGAAGAAATTGCTAATGGTCATATGATTTGAATGGGATCACTGAATCAACATTTCTGTGTTACCCTGTATATAATCAAATTAAATTTTACATTTTAGAATTGTGCCTTTTCTTATAGTTTCTTTGCCACTGACAACGGAGTCTGTCCTATACTCTGAAACGTTTGGAAATATACAGAAATTTCCTGGCTTGTGGTGTAATTTTTTTGAGAAAAATTTTGAAAAAAAAACTTCAACTACAGTACACAGCGATTGACAACAACTCCAGAGTTGGAGGTGAAACACCTCCAAACACAGTTAAGTATCGCACAATATACAAAATACTATTTATATATAGAAACTAGCGGACCCGACAGACGTTGTCCTAAAGCACACTCTTGAATATTTGACACAGCGACTACAGCGCAGTCTGCCGGATCCTATGTAAGTTGTGCTAACATCAACAACAATTTTTAAATAAATAATTTAACTAAAAAAACAATATCTAGTTGACCGTATTGTGAATCTAAACCATCCTCAAACCCCCTGGAATATACACAAAAAATTTCATCAAAATCGGTCCAGCCGTTTAGGAGGAGTTCAATGACTAACACACGTACAGAAGATTTATATATATATATATATATATATATATATATATATATATATATATATATATATATAAAGATACTGGTTGATCATTGTGTAGACATCTCTTTCCCTGAGGAGGAATTTCTTTACGGACAGCCTGTAATGCAAACAATTTTTCGTTATTGCTTTCCAATACTTATCTGTTCAGAAAAAATCTTAGTAGAGAAAACCCTAATAAACTGGCAAAATAATCCAAGACCTCAACAATCTTTTCGAAATTTCTATTTAAGTAGGTAGTTTATTTTAGCTTAAGTTTTTTTGTATAATATTTGGGTAACTGCCCTTGTAATATGCGGTTTCCCATATTTGGGTAATCCATGCCACATGTTGGAAAATAATAGTGTAAATAAATAAAAATTTCTTTGTTTTATTTTCATTCGAACCACTTAACCCCCTCCCATACTGGCAATCGCCTTGTCTACAAGGCATTACTGCAAAAAACAAGTCTAGAGGTCCTCATGTTGTGAAAATATCCTTTATATAAAAAGGCGGCACTGCACTTCCCTTTAGCGTATTTTTATTTTGTATTGCTATATTCTTCCAAATATTTTATGTATTCGCAAATATTCCAGTCGTGCCATCCACACATATCGCAAAACACTCAAAAATGTCATATATGTTTGAACACTACAGTCATGGATGCGTTGACAGCAACAGCAGCTTATTACATCATTACATGATATATATACATAACTACGAAGTTATTAAAAAACCATGGCAAAGATTCCCTCTATTACCGCAATTAATGTGCAGGGTTGTTTCATATTATTTTTAATATCTATCCATGCATCGTTTAGTTTGTTTTTATTTTTTATGTCTGCTATGTTAAAAGTTAAAAGTGTGGGCAGTTAAAGCAAATATTTGGCTTATTTGACTCCTTTGATGTGCTGTGAAAACCGATAAGTGGACTTATGGCGGCACTTCACTTGGTGTAGCGTATTCGTATATTTGCTACATTTGTCCAAAAACGGCGATGTGTGGAGAGGTTATTCGCTATTTTTGCTTTATTTGAACAAATAAGTCGAATACCGCTAAGAGCAAATACGCCTACCGTCCAGTTGTCGGTTTTCAATGCACTTCAAAGGAGTCAAATAAGCCAAATATTTGCTTTAGCCGTCATACAGTTGCACGCGGCGCTTCGATCGTGATCAACTAGTGTTGTTTTTAATGGCAAAGCAGTGTTTGTGGCAAATTGAAGTGGTCGAAAAATAACATCATGAAGTTTCTCGAGTTGTACCAAATGCATCCTTGCATTTGTGACCCCAAACATACCAGCCACAAAAATAAAAATTAAATAAATGATGCATGGATAGATATCCAAAACAATATTGGACAACCATGCACAATCGCTGATTTAAAGAAAAAGAGGGAATCTTTGATGTCTGAGTTCAGGGATTATAACACAAAAATTAAGAAATCATAAACATCATGAGCAGGCACGTCTAGCGTATTCAAACCAACATGGTTTGCTTACAAATACATGAATAGTTTCCTGTGAGCCATCTATAAATGCAACCCATCTACGAATACTGAGGTAGGTAAAAAATAAATAAAAAACATTTTTCATTAATTTTGTTTATTTATCTTAACGGTGAGTCATGTGACACATTTACTGGTATTCAAACATATTTGGCTTGTTTGAGTGATTTGCGATATGTGTGGATGGCACGTTTGGAATATTTGCGAATACATCAAATATTTGGACGAATATAGCGATACAAAACAAAAATACGCTAACACCAAATGAAGTGCCGCCATCATTTGTTCAAATGAAACAAAAATAGCGAATAGCCTCTCCACACATCGCCGTTTTTGGAGAAATATAACAAATATACGAATACGCTACACAAAGTGAAGTGCCGCCATAAAATGATCTAAATGCGCTTAGATTAATAGAACCTACGCCTTTGATAAAATTAGAAACAAAAGCAGCAAAACAGTGTTTTTGTTTACACCGAATTCGCCTTTCACGAGCCCAACACGTGGTTTTATCGCGGCACAGTCGAGTGGTGTACTTAACGCTGATGACTGTTCGAACAAAGGAAATAATTATACACATACTCGACACCTCATGGGATGGCATGGAGGCGTAGATTGCGGCGCTTCTCGAGCCTCAAGCGCAAGGTTCAATGCCAGCAAGTAATTATAGTTGTTATCAAATCATCACATATGTTTGTTGCGGTTTTTATTTTTATCGTAGATGTTTGCTAAAACATTAACTGTCGCTGCTGGGAGAGAATCAAATAAATATTTAGATAACGTGGCCTTTTTTCACTGACTTCAAAAAGAATGAGGTTCTCAATTCGTCTATATATTTGTTTTCTAATGTGTGTTCAGCGATTACTCGAAACCCTCTCAACGAATTTGGGTCGTTTAAACTGGATTCTGTTAGGGGGAATCTCGAAGTGTTCCATATTTTTAGGGTTCCGTATATATATATATATATATATATATATATATATATATATATATATATATACCCTTATAATATCACTTCGGATTTCCCACCCTTATCTCCGAAACTATAAGAAGTAAAATTTTGAAAAAAATTAGAGATATAGGGCGTCACCTGAAGTTTACCGGAAAAACCTCTACTATTAATTTTGAGGGGCAAATTACAGAATTAAATGGAAAATATAAGATTAAAATTGTTTCTAACACATGATGTAATATATCAAATGAAAGGGCTCATTATGGGGAAAACAAATATATTGTTTTCGTATTTCTAAAATAAATTGGTTTAAAGATATTAACAAAAATATAAAAGTTTTTACCATTCCCCCTACCTTATCTCCGTAAAATTTTGAAAAAAATTGGAGATGTAGAGCCTCACCTGAATTTTACGGAAAAAATAAGGAGAAACCTCTAATATTAATTTTTGGGGGCAAAATACAGAATTAAATGAAAAATATAAAATTAAAATTGTTTCTAACCCATCACGTTATATATCAAATGAAAGGGCTCATTATGACGAAAACAAATATATTGTTCATCTTTTTAAAATAATTTAAGATTAACAAAAACATAAAAAAAATTACCCATCCCCCCCCTTATCTCCGAAACCTTAAGCTGGAATACAAATATATATTTTTCATATTTTTAAAATTAATTGTTTACAAGATATTAACATAAAGATCTAAAAAAAATTCATTTCCCGCTTTATTTCCGAAACCATACTACCTAAAATTTTGAAAATAATTAGGGGTACTGGCGCTCACTTGAAAATTATTAGAAAACCCCCATAGTAATTTTAGGGACAAATTACACAATTAAATGGAAAATAAAAATTCAATTTTCAAATGCATCATGTAATATATCAGATAAAAGGCTCATTATATGAACTAGCTGTCGCCCAGTGGTCGAAATTCGACCAATATTGTGTCAATATCTCTGGCAGGTTAAGTAACATGAAAATTTTATCGTGACATTCTATCCTAGGACTTTAGGGAGAACAGCAATTACACAGAACGGATCCAGATTCGGAACCTCTGTGTGATAGTTTCCTCGAAAATCCTAAATGTCGGTCTTACATCTCGCTTCTACAAATAAGTAACGAAATTCAAGTTTTTTTCAGATATAATTCATAGAACTTTATTTGTGTTCAAATTCGTAATTCTTAATTTAATATGACAACAATTCAACTGATAATGGGCTACCCTACATATTTATTTTTTCTAACACCCCTGTATAGCTATAATTGCACTCAATTCTCTAACATTTATTAAAATCCTCATTATAATAATTCCATTTCATTATATATTTCCACCACCCTGTATATGCAAATGCTTATGGACCACGCATAATATTTTTTAACATTTTTCAACCACCGGGTAAACCATTCTGTATATGCCACTGCCTATGACCCACCATATTTACTATTTTTGTTTATGAAATTTTTAATTATCTTCTGTAACTATAATTCTACTCCGACCTATATTTCAATCATTATATATATGGAACTTTTCGTGGTCTACTCTATAAATCATTTCCTATTCTAACATTTTTTATCACCATCCTGTATATCTATAATTCCTCTTACCCTATATTTCATCTTAACTATATATACAACTGCTTATGGGTTACGAAATGTTGCATTTCCATTTCCGCCACCCTGTATAGGCATCTATGTATAACATTTTTTGCACCACCCTGTGTAACTGTAATTTTACTGCACTCTCTATTCCAAGAACCCTGTAAATTCAACCGCTAATGGGCTTCCCTATTTAATTATTTTAATAGTTATAATTGCACTCTACTCTATATTTTAAACACCCTAAATATGCAACTGCTTATGTGCCACCCATTAAAAAAATTATTTCTAACATATCTGGAATCGCCCTGTATAATTATGATATTCAACGATTACTTTACCCACTAAACAATAACAACGCTTGCATGCCACCTCATGAAGTACATGCTCTAGGTATATAATAGCATTGGTCTGTCTATATATAATTACTCAATGGTTTGAGTCTGGCGGCAGCGGCACGCGGCACATTCATTTGTTTGGTATTGACATTATTGACGTAAATAATGAATTTTTATTATATTTTATTTAATGAATGAACCAATATTATAAATTAAGATTAGCATTCTGCACTGAAGGTCGTCAGTAGCTACTAAACAAGACAAAAATGAAGAAAATCGGTTGAGAAACAGAGGAGAAAATGGTACCTAATCGTTTTGTCTTAGCCTATTTATATATAGATTACAAATATATCATATTTTTAAATCATTTGTTTAAAAGATATTAACAAAAATATTAAACATCGACTTAATTCCCACTTTAGAAACTACACTATTTAAATTTTGAAAAATATATTTTATTTGTATTTTTAAATAATTTGAATAACAGATTTAATAATTTATAATTTAAAACTTGACCTATTTTGCCCTTTACCTTCCAATCTACAGAGCCTCAAAACTCAGACAGTAGATTATAAAAGGCTTCTCTGAAAGTTTATTAGTAAAATAAAATTCAAATGTTAATTTTTGGGGGCCAAATTAGAAAATTAAATACATATGTATTCTGATAAAAGTCAAGCGAATCCTGAAGCAGATACAATAAAAAGTCTATGTGTTGAAAATCAAAGTGAATATTTTTTATAAATTTAAAACGCATCCTTTAAAAGATATTCGGGTAAATATAAGAAAATGCACTCACTCCCTGCTTGTCGGAAATGGGAATATTAGAATCTTGAAGGTGATATGGAACCCTTAGTATGCGCGTCCAACCTGCACCAAATTATTTATATTTTTAAAATAAATATTTTAAAATATCTTAACAAAAATATTTAAAAAAAATACCCATTTCGCCTTTTATTCTTCAAACTATAAAACCTAAAATTTTTGTTAACAGGAAAAATACGAAGAAATCCCTAATATTAATATTGAGGGCCAAATTATAAAATTAAATGAAAAATAAAAAAAATCAACGCCTCATGCAATACATCAAATGAAAGGGCTCATTATGAGGATACAAATATATATTTTTCCTAATTTTAAAATTAATTGTTTACAAGATATTAACAAAAAAAATATAAAAAATTCTCATTTCCCGCTTTATTTCCGAAATCATACTACCTAAAATTTTGCAAATAATTAGGACTACAGGGGCTCACTTGAAATTTATGAGAAAAATTAGTAGAAAACGCCAATATTAATTTTAGGGACAAATTATAGAATTAAATGGAAAATAAAAATTAAATTTTTAAACGCATCATGTAATATATCAAATAAAACGCTCATTATGTGAATTACAAATATATCATATTTTTCAATCAGTTGTTTAAAAGATATTAACAAAAATAGAAACTACACTATCTAAAATTTTGAAAAATATAATTTATTTGTATTTCTAAATAATTTGTCTAAGAGATTTAAGAATTTATAATTTAAAACTTGACCTATTTTCTCCTTTATCTTCCAATCTACAGAGCCTCAAAATTCAGACACTAGATTATAAAAGGCTTCCCTTATTAGTAAAATAAAACTCTAATGATAATTTTGGGGGCCAAATTAGAAAATTAAATACATATGTATTTTTATGAAAATCAAGCGAATCATGCAGCAGATAAAATAAAAAGTCTATGTGTGGAAAATGAGAGTTTATATTTTTTCTAAATTTAAAACGCTTCCTTTAAAAGATTAGGGTAAATATAAGAAAATGCAGTCCTTCCCTGCTTGTCTGAAACTGGAATATTAGAATGTTGAAGATGTTAGTATGCGAGTCCAACTCGCACTTGACCAAATGATTTTCAAGGACATAGCTTATACCGTTTTTTATAAAATCGGCAAAAAACTTGTTAACCGCCTTTCTTATATACTAACCTTTGGTGGAGGCGCAAGATTAAAAAAATTATATGTCTGTTCGAAAGCTAGGAAAATACATTGGAATTAAATCAAAACAAATGCCAGTTAATCAAATTCAATATAAAAATTCTCAATTCGTCTCTATATATAATGGGCCTTCATAAGTTCGAATCAAGCGGAGAACTTTCTTATGAATAATACTTAGAGAAAAAGTTATTCTTCATAAAAAGATTTTCATGGTCTGAAACGTATACTGCAATCAGTATAAAGCAGTTTTTCTACCGTATACGAGGTTTGTCAGCAAATTTGTATACTGATTAACAGTGACGTTTTGATAATATCTAAAATTGTTAACAAACAAAAGTAATTAGATTTACAAATTGCATCTAATTATGCAATATCACTATAAATTGTATAATAAATATGCATGTCAATTTTTCAGCTTTAGGTACATTAGATTTGACAAAAATATCAATTTTGCTTTATTTTTTATATGTCTTAAATTGTTGTCAAAGTTTATTAGAATTGAAAACTGCACCCAGTTATGTTATATCACTAAAAAATTTATAATGATTTTTTTTAATGAAATAACTGATTTATTTTAAAATTCCGCTGAGGTGACACTATTAAATGGATGTAGTGGGAAAATATAGTAGGTATATTCATAACAAAATAAAAATAAATGAAAAAAAAAACAAAAATCGACCTCAAAAAACGAGCAAAAAACATTTTTTCTGCAATAATTAGGTGATACTTTTTGTGAATGTGGGAAGCAAATTTTTTAATTGAACCTGTACCTGTACCTGCACCCAAATATAAGCCAACTTATTTATTTATAATCAGTTTGGCAGAAGCTGAAGCCGATTGTTCGGCCTTAGCCTTAACGTTTGGCCGAAGCCGTATTATTATGTATTTCTTTGTTAGAATAACATAATGTAACAGTACCTCGAAGTTTCCTTGGACTTGTCGTCTTGAAATGGTTGATCTCACAACGTTTCAATAGCTTGGTATCTGCTATCATCAGGTGGAATCATTCACCCGATGACGAGTTGTGAGATCAACCATTTCAAGACGATAAAAGTCCAAGGAAACTTCAAGGAACGAGTTACATTTTCTACCAGCTTCAGACTAACAAGGTAACAGTACCTAACACGACAACCAACTATAACTGTGTAAGCAATGCAATATTGATATATCGTAGGGAAACTGTTTCAGTTTCAAAAACTCCATAAGTGTTTGAGTGTTTTTTCCTGAAGAATGTACTTCTTAATAAATTATAGGGATGGTTTTAAGTGACAAAAATCGTAATTCTATCAGGTTTGGTAATTTTTCAGCAACAGTATAAATAATTTTAGTATCAAATGTAAGTTAGCTGGTTTATTAGCGAGTTATTTTTGGGGAAAAATCCATCGTGCAGAGCTGTAGTGTTAGCGCTTTAAAAATCGGCCTAAAGTTTCACATTTATCACATAATTAACTACTCCAAATTTCATCTTCATGATTTTGATGGCTTCCTGGCAAATGTGATTTTTTCGTGAGCAATTCATTTTATACGATGTTTACAATCCTCCTGTTTTGCGGTAAATTGTTTTCCTAACAATCTGAAAAAAAAACATAGTAATTATCAAGTCTTTCAGCACAATACAACAAGTTTGTTGCACTTTCTGCATATGGATATGAAAAAAAAAACTATGACACGTTGTACTGAAATACTAGATAAATACTGTGTTCCTTTCAGATGTGTTCCAAATGGGAGCAACGTAAAAATCTCGAAAAAATGAAACGCTCCCGAAAAAACTATAGTTTCGAGAAAACCTGCATTGAGTAGAATTTTTGAAAAGTTATAAAGTTATAAGGATAAAAAAAAATTAAACAAATTTGCTTTAGGTACTAACTATTTTTTATTTTATAGCTGAAAATCACAACAACTGTAAAATTAAAAAATTTCGAACTTTAAACACTCCTTAATTAAGAAATACATTTTTTAACAACACAATTTCTGAGTTATACAATGTTTCTACTTCAGGAAAAAACAGTCAAATATCTTTGAAAATAAATAGTACTAAGTTCCCTACTCTAATAAGTTACGACATCGTTACCACTGTCCTCAGTACGCAACTTGCGCCCATTCATAACGATATTACGACATCGTTCCCACTGTCCTCAGTACGCAACTTGCGCCCATTCATACAAATTCGTCCGTTTTCGGGTGCTGGTAGGAAACTTCGGCTTCGGCCAAAATTTGGGCTGATTTTTGGCCGAACTCGAAGTTAAGCCCGAAGGTGCTTTTTTGGCCGAAGGTGGCTGAACCCGAATGCTCGGTCGGACCTTATTTATACATGACTTACTGTTATAACGTTTAATTTTTACGCTACGAAACAGAATCGTTCTCGAAATTAAGCATCTATAACAAAAACCACCTCAGCCAGATAAACAATTGCAGTCAAAAACTGTTTTCTGAACGCCCCGTTGAAGTTGAGAAAGCAAAGACAAAGGTTAGAAAGACACAATTAATATGAGAAAGTTCGAGAGCGAATGCGATTCAATCCAATTCAATGCCAACTTATTTATCTAAGAAAACTACTACTGTAAAAAACTTCCTACCGTTGAAGAAAATAACTTGGAATTAACTATAAAGGCCAGCCTAGAATCATTTAAGCAATACGAAAGTTCTTAACAAGTTAATAATGAAAGTAACATTAAAGTTTTACAAAAGTAGCAATTTTATAAATAAACACTGAATTTTGTATCAAGTAGACGACTACATTTTTTGTTATTTAAAAATCAGTGATGTCTTTCCCAAAATTTAAGCTCCGTTGTTCGACAAGCATATAGTATAACTTTTATAGTTGTTAGAAGAAACTGAAAAATTAAGATAATCTTGATTATGATTAATACAAAGTTCAATATTCATATAAAAAGATAATTTACTCCTTGGCATGCTGTTGAATCTTACCGCGTACTATGGTGTAGTGTGCCAGGGTCTTGTATTTCTGAGTATAAACAAACAATTTTAGATGACTCCCAGAGAAAAAATCTAATGGGTTAAGATCAGACGACCGAGCGAGCCATTCAATAAATCCATACGTCCAATGTTGAGTTAAGGTGCTCCGTCTTAGTGAAACCAGACATTCAAAGGCGAGAAGAATTTGTCTAAGTAAATGTCAAAATATTTTTGCACTGTTAAGCGCCACTTAAAAATGGTCCATTAATAGGTTTCATAAATATCCCAGTCGAAATAATCTTTTTTGAGGGTGTTGTTGGATGCAGTGAGGGTTAATTATGGATCAAGAACAAGAATAACATTTCTAACGATTGAAGGTACCGTTTAATCACAACGATGTCTCATTGAAAAACCCTAGGGAAATATCTGGTAGCCCTGAACTTTGGATAAGCGCGGAAACTTGTATTTCTAAGAAACCAAATACGTTTCGTAAATATTAGGGATACTCTCTTTTATTAGTATTCTAGTGAGATTTGGGATGTGCCTTCAATTTGAAATCTAGACTCTGTAAATATCTCATTTTATTTTAGAAAAAATTAGCCATTTTACAAATCGTCATATAATTTTATTGTACCTACTGATTTAATAAATAAATATAAATTGAGTGTGTTGTAACATTATTAATCCGAGTGATATCCAAGTTTGGCAACATGGATATTACCGCCCTCACTGTACATACTCGACGAATAAAAAAGAATTTAATAAAGCAAGAATTTAATCACATAACGGTAATTGTAGCGTGAAATTGTAACACTTGCTGTAAACAATCGTATACTGGCAGTCCGAATTTTGACTGAACATTGTCAATAGAGTTATTTATAACTTTTTTTGCTATGGAAATTTGTTGAGTATTTTGGTAATTAGGTTAAGGTCAACGTGAACTGTATTGTCCGTTGTTTCGGAAGGACTACTAGCCGGAAATGTCTGGTTATCATGGTTATTTTTGGACGGTGCAGTCATTGACAGTAAGGTCAAATTTTACAAGTGGATATGCTCAATTTTTCAATGTTCCACTATAAAACGAGAAGACAAAGAAGTACAAATCATTAATTAAATTCACAATGAAACCAATTTGAATTTGGTAGCCAACTTAAAATAAATGCTGCGTTAATTAAGCTAAAAATAATTTATCCAATTTGGCACATTATCAGTGATGATGCTAGAAATGAAGTAAACTGAAATTTATTTCGTCAGGTGGATATTAAAAAATATATACAACTTTTCGATTTTACAATCCATTGAACGCAAGACAATATATTGTTTCTAGTCGAGAACCTTCAAGAGTTGCGCTTTCCTCACCTGATTGAAATCTCGAGTAATTATTTAAGTATTTGATACATATAACTGAATTTAACATTCTAACGCGAAATGAATATTGATATCTAAACATAGACTTGTCAAAAAGAGACTATTTTTTAAACGTATAAAAAACATATTTTAAGATTTTTTCAAGAAGAATTAAGCAAAAATATTGAGAACCTGAGATGCTATAGTTTTGTAACTAAAAATCTGTTTTCTGATTTTTCTAACATTTTATAATGGGCAAATTTAGATAAGAAAACATGTCTTAGTTTTCAATATTTTTTTCTGCAAACTATGTAAATAGATCTTTTATTATTGTTTATGGAATTGCAAATCGATTAAAAATCACGGGAGATACGGAGCTTTAAATTTTATCAAAATTTCAAAAATTGCATTTTGACAATTTTCTCATGCATTTTTAGACGTCTTCAATTTGTTTTGTCCATTTTTTGTTCACATACAGACTTTGTGTACCCAGGTAAGATTCAATTGGTCCGATATGTCTTTTTTTTTGTTTACAATAACGACATATTCAAACTTCGCGTATATTTTGAAATAATTCGTCTTTTAGGCCTAACATTTTTTGCTAAGTATGGATCAGCAAAATGGTGTATAAAAGCTTCAGTTGAAGTGAAGAAGTAGGTACCAAAAAGTGTGATAGTCTTGTGTTCATGAAAATTGTCATTTTTGGGTTTTCTTTTAATGTATACAACCCATCTATAACAAATACATACTTAATACTCTTTGTATAAACACAAATAGAAAATGCAACTTTTCTTCTCCAGATAATTGTTCGATACCTAATTTAGTTAATTTTTTAGTAAAAAATATGAAATTTCTTATAACTTATGCTGGGTTGTTTATTATATTAATTATTAAGTACATTTTATCTTTTCATTTGAAAACAAAAACAATTTTTTTTCATATTTTTTCTATTGAACTGTAGAATAGCAGACCTTACCCTAATAGTTTTATGAAAATGTTAAAATTCAATTTCTGGGCAATCGCTATGGCTATAAGTAAACATAGTATGTGTCTCAAGTCTTAGCAAGGATTAGTTTTATGTATTAGTCTTGTAATGCTTAGAGATCAACTGATTTTGGTCCACCATTTTCTCGCTTCTGCCTCGAAGGGGGTTGCAAATTGTGTTATTGTTGAATATAATGAAGCGAAATTTGTCAGGGAACCGAGTAGCTAACAAAGCAAAAACTCGATTCTCATTATCCCAAAAAAAATGTTGCAACCAAGCATCAAAATAGGATAAGGATATGTGTTCCTGCCACGATTTTGTCGCTTCTGCCAGACGGAAGGATGACAATTTGTATTTCATAAATATTTAGGGGAAAATTTATTTTTACATAAGCCTATTTGTAGCGATCTACCGGTTATAACTGCTCCTAAATGGTTTGAACCAAACACATTCTAGCGGTTTTGGTTAATATCAATGACGTCACAAATAACTCCTTTGTAACATCATTGTTTGAAATATCTTCAACCGACTTAACCGGTAGTAACCCAAAGCAGTAGTTACATTTAAGGTTATGTACTTAGTCTTTTACTTGTTTACGTGTACATTTAACAATAAATGTTGGTCAGTTTTGCAAAAATACTTAAGGGCCACTATAGAACGACATAAATAAGAAATTTTTTGTTGTGTGCAAAATTATAAATAAACAAAAACAACACAATTTAACAAATGATTTTGACGTTTTCTGGTTGAACCAAAGTACATTCCAGCGAATCAGTTCTGGTTCTACTTCACTGATGGAAAGAGAAATGTCAAACTACAACCACGGTCAAC
Source organism: Octodonta nipae (assembly GCA_034190945.1). NCBI lineage: Eukaryota > Metazoa > Arthropoda > Insecta > Coleoptera > Chrysomelidae > Octodonta > Octodonta nipae. The sequence goes on along the minus strand of CM067218.1, from coordinate 15,374,936 downwards.
CAAGCCCGTAGCCGGGGGGAGGTTTGGGGGGTTCAAAATTTTGGTCTATAGATTTAATTTTTACCAATTAATCATGTTTATCATGAGTATAAATTTTATATCTATACAATGTTATATATCCGGGAAATACACGAACAAAAATATACATTTTGCAGTCCTAATGAGGCCATCACCAAACAAGAAAATTATTCACCCCCCCCCCCGAAAACCAACCCCGAAAAAAATTCCTGCCTACGGCCTTGCGGCCAACCGAGGGTTGAACCAAAGTTATAACCGGTAGGTTGCTGCAAATCGTATAGCCGTTTAACGGTAACAGAGTACATACCACCACTTCCTGAAGATAACGTTGCGCGGTCATGTTGTCTCATACAAAGACTAAAGTTGACATATTTCCACGTGCAATAGCGCTAACTGTTCAGGGTACATGTCGCTTAACATCAAATTGAAGTCGATGTCTTTCTCCTCGACATCGTCTAACCCTTCATCGCTCATCATGTGCTCCCAAGCAGAATCGAGATTCATTAGAGAAGACAACCTGATGTCATTCCCCATTCCAATGTTGTCGTTCTCTGCACCACTGCTCAGCGGTCAGAGGTAGCACAAGATAAGGTCATTAATGCTGCAGTCCCAAAGACCTTATACTGTGGTAAACCCTTCGGACACTTACAAGATGGCCTTGTTCTCCTAACCACTCATCAGCCAAATTTCCAGTTGTCAACATCTCATAACAGTAGTTGGAGTTCTGTTCGTGCGATTAGCGATTTCTCAAAATCCGCCTCCCGTAAACCTATAATTCGACCTCTTTTAAATACATTCGGCGTACGTACTCTAGGCATTTTAACATTACTAAACATCGATTTTGGATCCCATCAAACAGTTTGTTTATTTGTAACTTAAAAAATAATGCAAAAAACGAGCAATATTAAGTGATAAAAAAAAAATTAAATGAAAAAGCATTCACCAAACTGTACCAAATTTTAATCATTTTGGGTTTAACCCCTATATAAGTTGGTCATCTTTGTCTCTACCATCTATAAACTCGACCTTGAGCGGAGTTGTAATTTGCCATCCTTAAACTTGCTCTTTTTTGTGCTGTTCTGATGTAAGAAGTCTTTAATTTAAAATATCGCCATCAAAAAATTAAATATTTATTTAAACGAAAAGCAAATTTTGTGGTGGTCTTATAGATATATTAAATGGGTGTAATATTTGTTTATATAATTTATTGATTTCTCTAGACAAAGGGACATAATATATAAACTGGTCCCTATATTTTCACAGAAAACTAAGTCCTAAGGTTATTTCAACATCAAGCAAGTGTGCGGTCGATCGCAACGAAGTGTCGAAACAAATGCAATTTCAATCTTTGGATTTCATTACCATATTCCTCTATTTTCATGCGTGCAACAGTAGCCTCCGTTAAAAAGCTTTCCCTTTAATAGCGTAGTACTGAATGAAGAAGGAATATTGTTTCAGCTTCCTCAAGTGATAAAGGACCCCACAGAATCCTTATGGGAAATGGCTTTCGGCCAAATTTTTTCAAATTAAAGTATGTGATAGCTCTTGAAGAGTAGATCAAAAGTGCTCAGGCGCACTAAGCTCTAGAGCCAATAGTTTAGGATCTACAGCCCTCTAAAATTGACGTGGTCCAGAATCCTTAAGGGAAATGGCTTTCGGCCAAATTTTTTCAAATTAAAGTATGTGATAGCTCTTGAAGAGTAGATCAAAAGTGCTTAGGGGCACAAAGCTCTGGAGCCAATAGTTTAGGATCTACAGCCCTCTAAAGTTGACGTGGTCCAGAATCCTTATGGGAAATGGCTTTCGGCTAAATTTTTTCAAATTCAAGTATGTGATAACTCTTGAAGAGTAGTTCAAAAGTGCTCATGGGCACAAAGCTCTAGAGCCAATAGTTTAGGATCTACAGCCCTCTAAACTTGACATCGTCGAGAATCCTTATGAGAAATGGCTTTCGGCCAAATTTTTTCAAATTAAAGTATGTGATAGCTATTGAAGAGTAGAAGAAAAGTGCTCATGGGCACAAAGCTCTAGAGCCAATAGTTTAAGATCTACAGCCCTCTAAAGTGAAGCCATTTCCCATAAGCATTCTGGACCAAGTCAACTTAGAGTGCTGTAGATCCTAAACTATTGGCTCTGGAGCTTTGTGCCCAGAAACACTTTTAATCTACTCTCAAGATCTACAGCACTCTAAGTTGACTTGGTCCAGAATGCTTATGGGAAATGGCTTCACTTTAGAGGGCTGTAGATCCTAAACTATTGGCTCTAGAGCTTTGTGCCCATGAGCACTTTTGAACTACTCTTCAAGAGTTATCACATACTTGAATTTGAACAAATTTAGCCGAAAGCCATTTCCCATAAGGATTCTGGACCACGTCAAATTTAGAGGGCTGTAGATCTTAAACTATTGGCTCTAGAGCTTTGTGCCCATGAGCACTTTTGATCTACTCTTCAAGAGTTATCATATACTTGAATTTGAAAAAATTTAGCCGAAAGTCATTTCCCATAAGGATTCTCGACGATGTCAACTTTAGAGGGCTGTAGATCCTAAACTATTGGCTTTAGAACTTTGTGCCCATGAGCACTTTTGAACTACTCTTTAGGAGTTATCACATACTTGAATTTGAAAAAATTTAGCCGAAAGTAATTCCCATACGGATTCTGGACCATGTCCACTTTAGAGGGCTGTAGATCCTAAACTATGGACTCTGGAGCTTTGTGCCCATGAGCATTTTTGATCTACTCTTCAAGAGCTATCACATACTTTAATTTGAAAAAAATTGCCGAAAGCCATTTCCCATAAGGATTCTGCTGGGTCCTTTGTTGGAAATGAATAGGTTTAATCTCAATTTGCATCTAAGAATAAAGTATTTTTTATTTAGTACCTAACAAAGACTGTTCGACAAATTTATTACACAAATAAAAATAGTGTTTCCGGAAATTAAATCAGATGGTATTTATTCGCCTTTTCAATCTTAATTTTCAACATAAAGCACATCGCAAATTGCACAATGACCTCACAAAGACACCCAACGAAAATACCCAAGAAAGTAATCAACACCGGCAACACAGTGACGGTGAAATAAACAAACGTCCAAACACGAACGGTTAACACACCTTGCGCGGGCTTGCCTGTGACGTATCAGCCAGCTAACACGCCGCGATGACGTCACAATCACGGTCGAACATTGAGGCTATCAGCCGTTGTGCACGTGAACATCATGCATGCGATCACGCCGTACTCGAGTGATCAGCGACTCTGTCATTGGTGGAGAGCAGCGAGCCCCCGTTTCTCATTGGTCGATTCCGAAAACAGCGCATTACACACCCCAACAAACGCATGCCAGAAAATAACATCACCCGAATGCTTCAAAATCGGAATACTGTGACTTCATTTTAATTCTTGCATCCTTTCGAAGAGGAAACCAGTATAAGTTTGTGTTTGATAGAAAGTGTCAGGTTTTATTTGTTGGACAATTTAATTTAGTGCGTACGTTAATTAATTTGCAAAATGATTATTACCGAAACAGGGATGATTTCACCACCCATCACACCGCCCCTAAAAAATGTAAGTTACTATTTTTTTAAACTTTTTAATTTTTTTTACTTTAACTCATAGACACTCACTTGAATTGCGTATAGTCCTTCTTTATTTTTTTATTAATTCTTGTTTATTATTATTGTTATTTTTTGTGCCTACTTTCTCAAAGAAAGTTGGATTTTAATTAAATCACGTTTTGTTCTTGTTATTTTTTTTGATTTTAGTTTTTTATATAGTATAGGTACTACAATTCCTTCTTTCACCCTTTGTCCTCTTGTCTCCATTGGTTCGTCCCCTTTTTCTTTTTGTCCATTCTATTATTTTAGATATCCACTGACTTTCCTGATATTGTGACTAGCTCAAACCCTGTGAGCTTTTGCCTCATTTTATTTCTTCATTTTTTATTCGATATCTCACGCTGACAATGCAGCATTTTTCTTATTCACTTTTGAAGTGATTTGATCTTTATATTATATTTTTTCCAAAACGAAAACAAATCTAATAAATCTTTTGTTCCAGTTATCAGACGATGAGTCTACACAGAGCAACACGATACTACAGCTTCGCAACTTCTTGGGACAAAAACGAGCCTTATCAGCAACCCCAAACTTACCAGCCGGACTGCTCACACCCCAGCCATCAGACTCTGAAAGCGAAGAACACGATTTCCCTCTGAAAAAGAGACGCTGCCGCAATGACCGCGAACTCGCTCGCCAAATGCTGATCTCAAATCCTTCTCCGGAACCACAAATGAAATTCAGCGTGGTCCCGAAAATCGATACACCACCCCCAACACCGTTCCCAGTTGAAAGAACCGTGTCGGTGATCATGAGAGCAAATCAAGACGGAACTTGTTGCTCCATGCCGATTCCACCAACACCAGAAGAACAGCCGAACGTGCTCAAGAGTTTGAAATTCAAAATCGGGAATAGGAAAGAGCAAGTTTATAACAGTGAAAAAGACATATCTAGGGAATCAATGAGAACCCTACCACCCCCACCACCACCAAAGTGTATACTACCACCTTTGGCACCCAAATTGATGGCTCCAACCTCACAACCGCAGGCGTTCTTCATTTCATCAGATGGAAAAGTGTTACCCACACAGATTGTCCTAATAGCTCCACCTCCAGCAGCTCCCATTCCAGCTCCAGTTCGTCGAAGAGTTTACGAGTGTACCTACGAGGGTTGCGGCAAAAACTACTTCAAATCCTCCCATTTGAAGGCTCACAATCGAACCCATACCGGGGAAAAACCATTCGCGTGCCAATGGGAAGATTGTGGTAGAAGGTTTTCCAGATCAGACGAGCTTTCCAGACACAAGAGGACGCACACAGGGGAGAAGAAATTCAAGTGCAGTGAATGCCAGCGAAGCTTCATGCGATCTGATCACTTAGCCAAACACGTCAAAAGACACGCCAAAGACAGAGTTTGTTCTTCAAAAGTTAACGTAGTGCCTGTTTTAAGGCCCATCCAACCTGCTGTGCCACAGATGTTACCTATTTCTGTTTAAGTTTTTGTATTTTTTATTATACTGGGCACAGTAATGATTTTTATTTTTTATTATTTTATTTTTCAATTTTGTACAAATCGACTGCTCACATATGTATATAATGCACATTCCACTTGTACATTGTGAAATTAACATATGTTATTGATCTGTGATTATTATTTATTTATTTTTGAGTATTATTGGATAATTTTGTACGGAAAGAATAGTATTTATAAAATATATATTTTGTACCTTAATTTGATTGGATTTTATTTCAACCCTGAATATGAATATCCAAAAAATTATGGGCCTAGTTTTTGGAAGTACAATTGTAAGAAAGTTTGATGACTATAATAAATGCAGAGAGAAATTCAAAATTTGACAACATTATATTTTCGTAACTTATCGTGAAATAAAAAAATATTTTGTACAAAATTCAATTACGTATTTAATTCCCAACTTAATGCAAATAAGTTAGTTCAAAAACAAAGCCTACTTCAAAAAAGCCAAAAGTAACCTAAATAAAAAGCAAAATACTGCAACAATTGAATAATTCACATTTTTTGATAAACCTCGTATACAGCTGGAAAAGTGACATGTTATGATTATATATGTTTCAGACTATGCAAATCTTTTTATGAAAAATTACTTTTTCTCTAAATATTATTCATAAGATACTTTTCCATTTTTCAAACATACGAAGAAACTCTGTATATAGAGACGAATTGTTAACCACTTGCTTAAAGGTGGTTGTCTCATATTTATTTTGATTGAATTCAAATTGCTTTCTTTAAGAAGAGCGCATTCGCCGAAAGTTACTGTATAAAAACAAGTTTTTGCTAATTTTCTAAAAAACTGTGTAAGCGATGACATTGAAAAAATATATATGACAACGTTAGCATCCTCCTTAACAGAATCCAGTTAAGACGATCCAAATACGTTGGCCGGTTTCGAGTAATCGCCGAGCACAGAAAAATAATATAAACACGAATTGAATATGTTTATATTTTTGGAAGATCATTAATTTCATCTTGTCTTAAAGGCATTTTTTCGTTGGCTTACCTCTTAAAAATGAGCTTTTCAAAATGAAAAAAAATGACATTTAATGTTTATTGATTTATGGTTTCTTTATGGTAATGGACAAGATGTATTACTATTAAATGATATTATTGCCCACTTTAGTTCATTGCTTCAGTTTATGTAAATGTTCTCCAATAGGTTGGTATGTCTACAATCTATTCTACAATTTGATAATGAACTAATTATTGCACAACTTTCCAAAAAGAATCAAAGCTTTATTGTAGTCCAAAAAGGCAAGGGGTAAGGTGATATCCTCCGAGAGTAACAAGGTTAGTGAGTACAACATTAAATCGAGAAAAGCTTACATCCAAAAGCTTAAATTAACGTAATTTTAGTGGATTTAAACCGAAGATCGACTATTTTCAATCGAATAGGGTGAAAGTACACCATATGTAAAGCCATACAATGGGCCGCCGATTACTTAGGGAAATTTCATACAAGATCGTCCCCCTAAGGCACGAGAACCCCCGCCGCCCCCCTTCCGGGAGCGTGTTTTTAGATCTACTCCTGGATGAAGGTCTACATTATATTCTACTGTCTTTTCTAGGAAGTTCCTCAATGCTTCTAAGTGGTCTATTGTGGTGTAATATTTTCTAACTCATGCTTGCTCTGTCAGATAAAAGTAAAAAATTTATAAAATACTTGTAAATCCGTTAATAAAAATTTTGGTGAAGAGATATATAGTTGGCTAAGTAGACTGTCTGTTGTTTTGTAAGCGTGAGCTGTCACCAATTTAGTGAATTAATAAAATAATTTGATCAAGTGCGAGTTGAACTCGCATATTAAGCATTCTGGACCACTTTTGAGATTTGATACAATAGAGGTACAGATTTTTCTAATATTCAAGATTCACATAAGCAGAGAAATTTGAAATTTTTCATTTAATTCTCTAATTTGCCTCGAAAAAATAATATTAGGGACTTCTCCTTATTTTTCCTGTAAAGTTTTAGTGAGGCTCTATATCTGTATTTTTTTTTTCCAAATTTTACGTCTTTGAGTTTCGGAAATGAATCTTTTAAAATATTTTTGTTAATGTCTTTCAAATAATGTATTTTTAAAATATGAAAAAATATATTTGTATTTGTCAAAATGAGTTCTTTGATTTGATATATTACATGATGCGTTAGAAACAATTTTAATATTATATTTCCCATTTGGTTCTATAATTTACGCCCCAAAATTAAAATTAGGGGTTTCTCCTTATTTTTCCTGTAAAGTTTTGGTGAGGCCCTATATCTGTAATTTTTTTTCCAAATTTTACATCATGAGTTTCGGAAATGAGGGGGGATGGGTAATTTTTTTAAATATTTTTATTAATATCTTTGAAATGTATTTATAAATATGAAAAAAATATATTTGTATTTGTCAAAATAAGTTCTTTGATTTGATATATTACATGATGCTTTAGAAACAATTTTAATATTATATTCCCCATTTGTTCTATAATTTAAGCCCCAAAATTAAAATTACGGGTTTCTTCTTATTTTTCCTGTAAACTTTGGGCAACGTTCTATATTCCCTATTTTTTCAAAATTTTAGGCTCACTAGTTTCAGTGAAGGGGGGGAGGTAATGGTAATGGGGGGTAATAGTATCCATATAATCAAAATTTCTTCATTTACGATATGTGCTGCTAATTGGGCCACCAAACTATTCACTGGTACCATATTTCAACCTTTTCCATCCATTATTGTCCTAGAAAATTGCTGTGATGTGAAAAACGGTGAAATCAGAAATGATTATATAAAGGTTCCCGTAGATTGGATATCCTGAACCATAACAAATGTTATTCCTGTCTTGTGGATTTTTTACCGGATATCCTCCTAGTTTTATTAGTGCTGGCATAATATCTTCTCTATATCCCCGGTTTGATTTCATATAATTGTTCCTTTAATTTCATGAGTATTTATTTCAGGATTTTTTCCGGACGTACATTTATTATTGTTTTCTCGACTTCTATTTGTAGTTTGAGCTGTATATGTTTTCGTAAAAAACGCAGATAATTTGATTTCTATTATATGATTTAGCTTCTAATTATTTATTTTTCCGATTTTTCCGTTTAACTACTACTTCAGCACTTTGAGACTACTATTTTCTTCCATTGATTGTTTTATAAGATCTTTGATAAAATTTGTGTTGACTTTTCTAATATACTTTCTTATTGTCTAGTTCACTTCTATATATTGGATTGCTACTTGTTTCCCTTGAATTGTGGATCTTACTCTTTGCTGAATTAAATTTTGAATTTCTTTGCATTTATCTTTTATTTTATTGGATATTGTTTCATAATTTTTGTTCGGACTCTATGATTTATATCATTATATTTTTGTTGATATTATCTAATGAGTTTTGTTGCGTTATTCTATTTTATGATGTCTTTCTTTTTATTAGATTCCTATTTCGCTTTATTAGCTTTGATCGTTCGTGTTATTTATTATCTGTCTAAGTGAGGTTATCCCATTTTTTACTTATCAGTTGGAGCTCATCCAACTTTATATTGTTTTTTTTTTCTTAAGGGACCTAGGTAAAATTTTCTAGTGCGTAACCTTGATCTTTCCTTTCATCTACACCAAATTTGTTTGTTAATTGATGTTTAATTTTTCCTCTTTTATCTACTTTAGCGTTCATATCACCGAAGAAATGATATTTCTTGATATGTCTCCATAAATATATTAATCTTGTGGTGGTTTTATAAGGTGGGGACATAAAGCTGAATGATTTCAAATAGTGTCTTTATGGTATTTGGATGTTGACGTTGGCGACTCTATGTAGTACAGTCGCCATTTCGAATTTGTGTCTTTATATATTTTTGTTTATTGAGAATCCGACTCTAGCGATGTTATTTGCATCTTTTGTTATACTCTGCATATTATGAAATGTGTTCTTTTGGTAGATTAATACCTTATATTTCTTGTCTTCTCACTTAGCTCACCCAATAATATTCCCTTCTTGTTTTTGATCTTTTCTTGTAGTTGAGTGAGTAATTTTATGTAGCTATGGTCTTTTTTACGTGGCAGCCTAGCCGACTGCGAGTATTTTAGCACCCTTTGATTTTTTGCAGGATCCACCGCTTACTGGTGGGAATCATCTACTCTGCCGTGGATTGAGGAGCATTGTATTTGGTTGTGATCCATGAAATTTGGTGATTTTTGGCGGTTACTTGCCACTGTGGCCGGCCGGGTTGGAAACTTCAGATTTGCCATAGTAAGAGGGATACTAACATTGAAGAGGAGTTGAGGGTGGAACAATGCTTCCCCCTATATAGTAATTACGTTTTTATAGTCAATCCCGTCGTTTTGTAGAGCGTTATTTACTGTCTAGTGGTCAACGCTACCAAAAGCTGTCGCAAAATCGACAATAATCATAAATAGTGCTTTTTCCTTAAAAAAGTGTCTCATCAAACGAGTTCATATTGTGATTAATAAACAATTGCGAATGCTAATTTAGAAAGTAAACATGCTTGTATAATGCTAAGTGAAAGTTAACGTTAACATACTACATATATATACCTAATTTATTTGTATGTAAAATTTTTTAAAGTGATGTTTTAAATTCAGTTTCAGTTAGGTAATGATATAAAAAAGTTGTTTCCCATTTTGTCAAACAGAACATTAAAATGTTGCAGATGCAGAGGTGTGTTCTTTCATTAAATGCGAAATGAAATTCTGTTTGGCAAGAAACGTCATGAATATTTATTGTATAGTTTTTAGCGTTATTTTCCAACTTGGACTATGCCATCACAACAAAACCATATATATTTTTAAATTGAGTACTTTTGAAACAGATGCAATTCACAAACTATTTACAACTGAAGTATATTTTTAGATTTTTGCAGATGATGACAAGTAAATTAAGAGAGTTTGCTGAAACAAATCGAATCAAAACAATCGATCACATGTGGTCAGTCAAGTAGAATTGTGATTTTAGTGAAACATTCCGAAAAGTGTGTGGATTGGGTGTTTAATTTTTGGGCAATATTTTTGTTTTTTCAGTACTACCTGAAAATCTGATAATTTATATAAAAAAAAAATATTGGTACCGAAAAAAAAATCTAACTTAATTAAAAGCTTTACTCATTGAAAAATTCGATTTCCGTTATAAATAACACTGGGTTTTTTTTTGGTTTCTTCTCTATTTTTCGGTATTATTTTTGGAAAAAAAAAATTAAAAAGACAACTTTCGTAGGAAATGGAATTTGCTTCAAAATATTTCCTTTTAGCAAACACTCTCTGACCAACAGTATTTGAGTTGTAGACCTAAAAAGATGAATGTTAATAATAATAGTTGATATAAAATTTTCATTAAATTGAAATTTTTTAATCTTACACTAGATATTACTTACGAATAAACGCTGGAAAGTTAGTAAATTGTTAGTTTAAGAGAATGTGTGTTTAGTAAATAAATATTAAATTACCATGTATAAATCATTAGAACTACCAAATGTGAATTTTTTTCCTTCATTTCTGAGTTGGTAACATTAATGTTTGTTTATTAGCATTATGAAATTGCTTTCTATGCATTGTCACAACTTGTTATAAGTAACATTAATGTTACCAACTCAGAATTGAAAGAAAGAAAATCACTTAATAATTCTAATGATTTATACATGGTAATTTTTATTTATTTATTGAACACAATATCTCATTCCTAAAATTTACAATTTAATAACTTTCCAGCGTTTATTGTAAATAATATCTAATGATTTTAAAAAAATGTAAAAAAGCTTTTTAAGCTCTACGACTGAAAAACTGTTAGTCGGAAAGTGTTTGCTAAAAGGAACTTTTTTGTAGCAAATTTAATTTCCTACAAAAGCCGCATTTTTATTTTTTTCAAAAGAAAAACCGAAAAAAAGTTCTGTGTTATTTATATGGGAAATCAATTTTTTCAATGAGTCAAGCATCTAATTTACTTGATTTTTTCTGGGCCATATTTTTCTTTTTCAATAAATTATCATATTTTCAAGCAAGACCGAAAAAAAAATCACCTAAAAATTAAGCACCCTAGAGTGAATATTATAAAATATTAACATTATTATTAATCGAAAAGAGATGACGTCTGAGATCAATTTTAAAATTGCTTGTTAACACAACAGAAAACATATGGCTGACAGAAAAAAAAATGAATTCTAAAACAACATGTACAAATTTTAGGAATTTCAACAATGGTTTATACAAATCACAGCAACTGACTTTTTTTAATAGCTGACCTACCTTTTTTTTGCGAATGTTACATATAATCTTAGAACAATTCCGTTTTGGCAGAAAGCTTTTATTCTATAAACATAACTCCTCTGTTTTAAATAATCTGCCATGGGTTTCAGTTTATTTTTGCACCTCTGGACTTTTACTCATGAAAATTTTCTTCAATTTAATTTGCAACCAAAAGAAAGTCAAATCAAAAACTACTTACTTACCACAATAAAGAAAAACATAATAAGTGTTTTTTTATACTTGTGTAGGTACCTTGATTGGTACACATGCTACGGAAAGTGATTTTTGTATTTGTTCTGTCGATAAATAGACATAAGCATCTTAGATATATTTAAAAAATAGTAATCAATACAAAAATATTTCTTTCGTTCTTGGATGAAATAATATAATTGTTCCTAAATTTAACAGAAAGTGATCTATAACAAATAATAAGCTTATAAAGATGGGAAGAAAAAGTCTGATTTTAAGATTCCTGTAGCCACTAATAAACTAATTCTTTGAAGGGTTTATGGACCAAGACAATAGTGTATATTTTAATATAAATTTAAAATACGGCTAACATTTAAAGTTATTGGGTATGAAAAAGAACCTTTTTATATTGGCAAGGTTAGAGGGATTAAATCTGAGTGTTCCTGGAAATGAGCAATTATTCTCCGCCTGAAACCAACATCTACAAGAGTAATTAGCCAATAGTTTAACAATATTGAAGTAAAAATGGGCTGCCTTAGGGAAACAAGGCTTACCGGAGGATTTTTTCTTCTATGAAAAAATGTATTTTCAAAGTCAGTAATTTAAGAATCTCCTAACAAACGAGTCGTTTTAAGAGGGTCGTGAACAATCAAACGTTGTGAAAAATCGTTCGCAGACAATCAAAGCATTAATAAGATAACTTTCTACTTTTACCGATTTTGTCCAAATATTTCATTAAACATCTGATTACTAAGTTTAATCTCGTGTTATTTAAAAAAATACATACAATAAAACCCTTTTATAAAAAACTTTACAAATAGTTAATTCACATTAAGTTGGGGTATAACATTCACAACAGTTTTGTAGGAATAAGAAGTCGTCCTCCTAATTTTACACCATCGTGCTAACGTTGTGAAGACTAGAACTGGAAGAACACCTTCTAGTCAGCTAGTTCTGCAGATTCTGATAAATGATTGACCATTCCACCATTCAATTTTTAATGTATCTAACGGCTAGTGCATCGAATGGGACACAATATATTGATACCCCTTAGCAGTCATAATTGTTCGATAGATGCAACGTCGCGTGGACTTGAAAAGTCAAGGACGGTCGATCAAGATAAACGGAATCGTAACCTACTAAAGACCCCAATTCATGCCAATCTGTCATTCAATTATTGCTTCTTGAATTTAGTCAACAATGATAATACGTTTTATACATTTAGTTCTGAATATTTATTTAAGTATTTGTTGCTAGTGTTGTTTCTCAAAGAGATAATTGTTAACTTCTGAAAGAGATAAAAAATACTGATTGTTTGAAAATTATTTTCAGAGCTTTCTGTGAATAACACCACAATTACTGGAAAGTCTGTATATTTCAAATACTCCACCCAACGTTTCAAGGTCTAAATCAGACCCCCTTTTCTATGGCAATAAAACATAATGGAAATAACAAAATTAGAAAATCCGCAATGGAGACCAGATTCAATATTAAAAAAATATTCAAAACAAGGAATACACTATAATCAATTATATTAAAAACTAAACCAAATAACACAACTGAAAGAATGTTATTTATAAACGTTTTTGCAAATGTAACAAATTTTATATTGGACAAACCTCTAGGTTGCTAAATGTTCGAATAAATGAACACAAAAATTATATAAAGAAATGATAATTTCAGAAGACAAAAAATTGTGAACATGCCTGGAACTTTGAACATAACATACAGTTTTAAAATTTAAAACAGAATACAAAACGAAAGCTGAAAGAGTCTGCTTTCATTTTATTAAATGAAAGCGATTGTATTGCTAGTATTTATGTAGAATTCCTGGTTAGCAATAATCAAGGATCGGGATAGTTCGTAAGGCTTTGCCCTTACGATTTTAATGAGATTTCTGGAACAAGAGCTTTCTTTAATCTCATTTTTGGCAAAAGCACTATTTTATAACAAAGTCGCACTTAGGAGTGCTACATTTAATTCTGAAGATAATCTTTGAAATTCTTTCAATTGTAATTTCACGTGAGCTTTAGAATTTTTTAGTGCTACCCTATATGTATTAAATTTGCAATAAATTCTCTTAGTTACATCACTCTTATATTGAAGTAATTTTTGTAGATTTAAATAGAAGATAGACTTTTTTTAATACTATGGAAAATGTACACAATTTATCCAAAGTCACAAAGGAGTTCGCTCTTACTTAGGTTAATTTCGTATGAAATCACCTCCACCCCCCTAGCCGCGAGATCATCCCGCCCCTGAAGCCGGTCTTTGGATCCACCCCTGCATCAGTTTATATGTAAACACATTTTCAAATTGGAATGCTAAAATTGTCATCGCGAACTTTTTAATTTTACTAGTGGTCGCCCAGTGGTCGAAATTCGACCCAATTTCATGAAATTGTAAAAAGTATTTTTTTATAAGAAACAGAGTTGTGGAGAAATCGGAGAAGTGGATGTAATTACCAAAATTGTTCACTCATATTGACAGATCTATTGAAATAAAAAGAAAATAAAAATGTAATCAAATATCGGTATCCGAAATATTTTTGACAAATGAATAACCCCCCAAATTGTTGGCTGGAACCGCTCCTGGCAAAATATTCGATATAATAATTGGAAGATTGTTCTTTGCAACCTAAAAGTTTTCGTCATTTCCGGTTTCAATCAAGTTCAGAAATATTAAAGAAAAGAGAGGACCAACAACCTAGGACAACTTAAATATTTAATACATTCTCTATTGTCCGCTGTCTGACAATTTTTTTGCACAACACCTTCGGGAAGGTTCTGATAGTAATAAATTAATCAAATAATTAAATTCACATTAAAAAGAGAATATTTAATATGAAAAAATCAATACTGATCTACTACATTGATTATTTTAGCACTAAACAATAAAAACGCTAGCATGCCACTTCCAGAAGTACATGCTCTAAGGATATCTAACGATCGCTCCCTCCATATATAATTATTCAATGCTTTTAGTTTTGACCGTCTGGCGGCGGCGGCACTGTCAGTTGTTTGGCGTTGACAGTATGGACGTAAGTAATGAATTTTTATTATATTTTATTTAATGAATGAACCAATATTATAAATTAATATTAGCATTCTGCACTGAAGGTTGTCAGTAGCTACTAAACAAAACAAAAATGAAGACAATCGGTTAAGAGACAGAGGAAAAAATGGTACCTAATCGTTTTGTCTTTGCCTATTTATATATATAGATAATTTCTTGATTTCCGTTGTGTTAATTTTTTATTGCTATTGAAAACGGGGTCAGATTTAGACCCTAAAGCGTTTGGAGTATTTGAAATATACATACTTTCCAGTAATTGTAGTTGAACAGTAAAGATGCAGTAGAACTCATAAATGTACTTCCCAAATTATTTTCACTTAACTTGGCACCGACTTCAGAAAAACTATTTAATAGTTACAGAAAAAAAACTTTTTAAAAGTTGATTTTTGTTTTTTTAATGTATTTATTTTACAATTTTTAGTGATGTAATGACTTAATTCCTAGCAGTTTTTAAAATATAATTAACTTTTTTGATATTGCTAAAAATAAAACATTTTGACCAATCATATCTACTATTGAATAAAATAACTTGTGGTGTAAGATTTATATGTTAAGAAAGTTTTGCATTATGATTCCAACTTAGGTTGACCCACTGCATTGTAGACGAATGGAAAATCTCCAAATTTTTATGTATGGTAATTATCAGATATTTTGATTTAATATTACATTAATAGTTTCTCATCCGCGAAATTTTATATTATTAAAAAAAGATTCATTATACAATTTTTAGTGATATAGCGTAATGCAGTTTTCAATTCTAATAAACTTTGATAACAATTTGTGGTATTATAAAAAATAATGATATTTCACTTTTGAGGAAAATTGATATTTTTTTGTCAAATCTAGTACACAGTTGAGAAAGTGATATGAATATTTATTATACAGTTTATAGTCATGGGAAAATAAGATGCAGTGTTTAGTTATAATTACTTATGTTTGATAACAATATTAATAATAAAGGTACTTTACTTTTAAGTAAAATTCATATTTGCTAACAAACCTCGTATACAGTTGACATGTAGGTAATGATTACAGGGTTCGTTTCGGGCCATGCAAATCTTTTTATGGAGAATAATTTTTTCTCTAAATATTATTATTCATAAGAAACTTTTTCCTTTGATTCCAACTTATAAAGACACACTGTATATAGAGCCCAATTTAGAATTTCCATCTTGAAGTTGACTAACTGACATTTATTTCGATTTGATTCCAATATATTTTCAATTTACCCATGTTCCCAACAAAGACTTTTCCTTTTTTAAATTCTGTCGCCTCTGCCAAAGGTTAATATACAGAATTTTGATTTCAAAATTGACCACAAGGCAAGAGGCGTTAGGTCGGGTGATCTTGCTGGCCAATCTAAAGCGTAACTACTTCCAATCCATTTATCTGGAAATGTGTCATTAAGTGAGTTTCGTACAGGCAAGGCCTAATGTGGAGGTGCTCCGTCCTATTGAAATAATACGTTTTCTTCGTCTAGGAACAAAATTCCATCTTGAACTATTTGGTTTGCTAAAGATTTGGTTATAAGGGATTTATAACATTTTCTAATAAGTCCAAATGCAATTCCACAGTTAAATTTTCTTCCACGAATAGAGTGCTAATAATTTTATTTCCCAGAATTGCCAATACGTTGATTTTCTGAGGATGTTGGTTGTGCTCTTCCTGAAAAACTTGGTATTGTCCCAGTATCTGTAATTATGTTTATTGACAAATGCATAAAAAATATTAAAAAAAAAAATTGAGGGCTGCATTTATCCTTTGAGTCATTAATTCGCAAAATTCTAACCTTCTATCATATTCATCTTCAACAAGCTGTTTTAAAAGCTGTATTACAAGGAAAGAATTTATTTAGGCTTAGCGTTTTATGCACAGAGCCGACGGAAATATTTGTGGAGACTTTTGGTATTGATCTTTGAGGATCCATGGCAAAATGACCTTAAATCTCAACCGGTGCAGCTTCAGTTAGAACTCTACAATTCTTGAACATTTTATTGCACACACTTCCAGTTTCCTGAAAGTTAGGAACTAAATCCAATATATAATGATGCCCAATATTTTTATCGGGATGTCTTTGATGAATAACATGAGCAGTACTGCGAGCACAGCGTTGTTCTTCCCCATAAATAAATATTATTTCAATTCTTTCTTGTAAAGAATAAACCTTTGTCGAAATTTGATAATCAGTATACAACGAAACCAGTACTAGTAATAAATTGTTTACATTTACAGTCACAAATTTCTTTCGCAAACACATATAAGGATTTTTTCTCACTTGTTTATCTCGGTATTTATACTCTTGCTTTTTTCAATTACAATTCAAAATTTTAAATTAGTTATGGTTTCTAGGTCATTACTCTGTAAAAAAATAATCTGATTCTAAAAAATGATGTGTCTACAGATTGGCAAAACGAGACCTTTAAAAAGAGGCATCACATGATACCCCTTTGTATTTAAACTTTCAGAAGTGATAGGGGTTGGAACTGCAGGGTTACCGATACGTGTAAAATGTGGTTTTTTTTAAAGATATGTTAAGTTATTTTGGGTGAGTAGTATATACGAAAGTCGGTTAAATAGTTTTTGCCGATTTTCTAAAAAACGAAGTTATGTGCTTGAAATAAACATAGGACCACTTCCGGGTCTCTCTTAACAGAATCCAGTTTAAACGATCCAGATTCCTTGTGCCGGTTTCTAGTAACCGCTGAACATACATTAAAAAATGTATATACAGACGAATTAGAACCTCTTTTTTGAAGAGAGCCGAATAATTCTTTTATACATGAATCTAGTTATCAATAACTTTTATTTCCTGTTAAAAAGACTCAAATCAATCTTCAGTATCATTCCTGCTTACTCACTACTAATACCAAATTCCATCTTAATAATTAAATCGTAAACTACTAAAATACCAATAGCCATGAATTATTAATATATCCTCCAAAATTCCTCCTCGTAATCAAATCGTTACTGGGACATCGCTTACGAATTTTCCTAGACGTGTTTTCGATAGTCCGCCAGGC
Organism: Octodonta nipae; assembly: GCA_034190945.1. Classification (NCBI taxonomy): domain Eukaryota; kingdom Metazoa; phylum Arthropoda; class Insecta; order Coleoptera; family Chrysomelidae; genus Octodonta; species Octodonta nipae. The sequence goes on along the minus strand of CM067218.1, from coordinate 15,357,317 downwards.
AATCACGTCAAACCGCAAAATCGTTCACGGACGATGCACGCTGCCCAGGCGTGCCTGTTGACGTCATTGCCGTAGAATGATGTTCACCATTAAGCCGGTTTTACGGCGTATTCTATTAACGAGCCATTGAAAAAAATAAATATTCAAACAAGGGGAGATTAATGTCTTAGGTGAGATATACGTAATTAAACAAGCAATTAAAAATAGACTGTTTTTCGGGACAACATGAAAATGATTCATTTCCAAAATAAATGGTAGGTTTTTAACTATGAATTTTGTTAGATTTACCACTCATGTCACACAGCTCAATAACAGATTGACTTGCTATATTTTTTTAGATCAAAAGAGTTTTGGAAATTCCATCCATGAAGGTAAAAATGGTATAGACCGGGTGTCCAAACCCAATAAGATGCCACCAACCTATTTTTTTTTTAAATGAAGACGTATTGGATTGCCTTCTAAATGTTATTTGTGGCATATTCTTGATTATTTTTATCGTGGGACTATCACCACAATTGAAATAAAAAGCTGTATAGTCAGAATCGACTTTGAAACGTTTGTTTTTTTCTTTCTATATATATATATATTATTCACACACACAATTCTGGAAATAGTAGAACAATATAGTATATACCTAGGTCAATTAATACACATATCAGGTTCGCTACTACCAGAAATAAACAGAAGGATCAAACTTGCATGGATGACGTTTGGAAGAAACTCCATAATCTTCAAGTCATGAATGGCATTCCGCCTTAAGAACAAAGTCTTTGATCAGTGTGTTTTACCAGTACTGACATACGGTTGTGAAACCTGGATTCTGAAAACCGAACTTACAAGAAAACTTCAAGTAGCACAAAGGTCTATGGAAAGATGCATGATCGGAATAACGAGAAGAGATCGAAAGAGAATAGAGTGGATAAGGAACAAAACCCAGGTAATAGATGTTATCCACAGAGTAAAATCTTTGAAGTGGAAATGGGCAGGACATTTGGCAAGAAGACAAGATAATAGGTGTTCAACAAAAATCACGCAATGGTATCCTAGGGGTGTTAAAATACCAAGGAAACGCCCCAATGTAAGATGGGACTATGACATCAAGAAAATAGCAGGCATAACCTGGTCCCAAAAAGCGTACAACAAAACAATATGGAGAGAAATGCGAAACGAATATGTAAGAGAGGTTACACCATAAAATAATGGTCGAAATTAGCTGCATATGATGATGATATATTATTGAGATTCAAGGAGTAGGCAGATCGAGACCCCAAGTTTGATCATAGATCCTGATTTTCGTTATTTTCATTTTTTCTCTTGATAATAGCTCCAGAGCAGGACTCGAAACGTCGGGTATTTTATAAATGTATACATGGTTTTCACCATACACACACACACACACACACACACACACACATATATATATATACTGCACTGTTTGTTTTATTTAATTCAGTAAAAAAAGACTGAAATCTATTACTGCGTGTTGTTTACAAGTACGTGAAATACGAACTATGCATTTAAAGCTACTATAATGAAGTGAAACCTTAATAGGCAAATAACATTTACGCAGTATTCTCGTATTTTTATGTAATGTTAACATTTAACATAAGTGGCCTAGAAATCAAATACAACGATATCAGCATCAACAAATGTCACCGACATAATGTTTCTTTGTGTTCAAAATTTCATTCGCGTTTTAAACCAGACCCCGTTCAACAGTTGTAGTATCCAATTTTATTTAGAAATACCTTCTGCTTTTTAAATTTCGATAATGAAAAGGGAAATTTTTGTAATCTATCAATTTACACAGAAGAAAACATAATTCAAATAGATGAAATAAACTGAGCAAACTGTGGTGTAATAATAATACAGAAGCAATAATCAGTTGACTTTTAACAGAGATAATGAAGCTTCTTAAAAACAAAAAGGTGACTGACATGGATGACATAGTTAAGGATTCATCAGCTAAATGAAAAAGTAGATTTCTAGATGAAGAAGTATGCTGAGGCCAAGGAAAAGATGAGTATTGTATCAGATTAAATTAATTAATAACTAACTGCAATGGTTAGTATTTTAATATATTTAAAATGAATTTTCATCAAGTAATGACTAAAACAACCATCAGAAAAATCTAGAAAAGAAAAATTGTCAGCTTTGAACTAACTGCTTCTGCAGACACTCGATCTTTAGTCTTCCAATAATTTTTTTTCAGTTTTGGTTTGTCGAGAAAACAAGATATACTTATATCGGCAATACTTCTTAAAAAAACTCGACTACTTCTGTCGGAAATTTTTTTTCGTTATTGTAAAAAAAATGTATGAACATTATAAAATGTTCATATGTATAATGATTATTTATTAGGACTGGATCTTTTTACCTAGCATTAAGTGTTTACGCAGAAATTTAAACTATATATAAAACTAATATTTTGTTATCAATAAATATTTAGGTATGTGAAAGTAAAAATAGATTTATGATCATACAAAAATATTCCTGTTTTTTTTGCTATCTTCGTCAGAGAGTATTTTAGATTGGATTCTCGTCGCCTGTAATTTATAGCAAAATATAAATGTACCTATGCCTAAGAATACTCTTGAACAAAATTTTCATCAACTCATGTGTTATATACACAAAGTTCTTGAAACTAAATATGTTAGAGATTTAAAAACTTGGTTGTAGAGAATTCAAAGAATGCTTTTTTTACTAAAATAATTTTAGCTACATACAATGCTCCACATATCTCGATTTCCTACAAAACACATCAATTCCTGTATTTGATATATATCGTTACATATGCAGGCGCGAGATGTAAGGATCGACATCTAGGATTTTCGGGGAAACTAGCACGCTGATTGTCAAACATTAATGTAAAATTGTGATTTACTAAATTTGTCATTACGAAACCTTTTAATTTTTATTTTCTTGTTCATTTGTGTTAATTTAAGTACCATTGAAAACGGGGTCTGATTTAAACCTTTGAACGATTGGACCATTTGAAATATACATACTTTCAAGTTTATGTGGTGTTATTCCCAAAAAATTTAGAGAAAATAAAAACATAAATAATTGTTCCAGAGGACATTCTTTTGTGGGAAGGTTCCCGACCAGAAACAATATGTATATATATATATATATATATATATATATATATATATATCATCATCATCATATGCAGCTAATTTCGACCATTATTTTATGGTGTAGCCTCTCTTACATATTCGTTTCGCAAATCTCTCCATGTTGTTCGGTTGTACGCTTTTTGGGACCAGGTTATGCCTGCTATTTTCTTGATGTCATAGTCCCATCTTACACTGGGGCGTTTCCTTGGTCTTTTAACACCCCTAGGATACCATTGTGTGATTTTTGTTGACCACCTATTATCTTGTCTTCTAGCCAAATGCCCTGCCCATTGCCACTTCGGAGATTTCACTCTGTGGATAACATCTATTACCTGAGTTTTGTTCCTTATCCACTCTATTCTCTTCCGATCTCTCCTCGTTATTCCGATCATGCATCTTTCCATAGACCTTTGTGCTACTTGTAGTTTTCTTGTAAGTTCGGTTTTCAGAATCCAGGTTTCACAACCGTATGTCAGTACTGGTAGAACACACTAATCAAATACTTTCTTCTTAAGGCGGAATGCCATTCGTGACTTGAAGATTATGGAGTTTCTTCCAAACGTCATCCATGCAAGTTTGATCCTTCTGTTTATTTCTGGTAGTAGCGAACCTGATATGTGTATTAATTGACCTAGGTATATATATTGTTCTACTATTTCCAGAACTATGTTATCTATTGTGATGTCTTGTGTGTCTATTAGTTCGTTGTACATTATCTTTGTTTTTCCGATATTTATTTTTAGGCCTATTTCCTTGCTTACTCTGCTAAGTTCATTGATTTGATTTTGTAGTTCTCCTGCGTTATTGGCAATTAGGACAATGTCATCGGCGAATCTCAGATGGTTTAGATATTCTCCATCTAGGTTCAGTCCTTTGTGGTCCCAGTCTAATCGTCGAAAGATACTCTCTAATGCCGCTGTGAATAGCTTCGGTGATATTGAGTCATCTTGTCTGACTCCTCTCTTAGTAGGAAATTCAGGGCTGCCTTCGTATATTCTGATTTTGGCTTTGGCTTCCTTGTATATATTAGCCAACGTTTCTATGTATGGCTTATCTACACCTTGTTCACTCAGGGCGTTAATTACCGCCTTCGGATATATAGTGTCGAACGCTTTTTCGAAGTCAATGAAGGCCAAGGCAAGTGGTATTTGATATTCTCTAGTTCGACTGATAACTTCCCTTATAGTGTGTATGTGATCGATTGTGCTGAAGCCACTACGAAATCCGGCTTGTTCTCGGGGTTGAGCGGAATCTAGTGTACTCTGTATTCTGTTTTGTATGATTTTAGTGAATTTTTTGTACACTACCCGCAGGAGACTTATCGGTCTGTAGTTCCGAATGTCTTCTTTATTGCCTTTCTTATGGATTAGTACTATGAGGGCGCTATTCCATTTCTCTGGGATGTGTCTGGTTCTTAGGCAATTCGTATATATTTTAGCTAGGCGTTTCCATGCCTCTCTACCAGCGTATTTTAGTAGTTCAGCCGTTACTGCGTCGTTACCTGCTGTCCTGCCATTTTTCATTTTGTTGACCGCTGATTCCACTTCCTCCACAAGTATTTCAGGTATTTCTTCTTTCGTCAGCTGTATTTCCAGAGATTCGGGGGCTTTGTATAGATCCTTGTAGAATTTCGTGACATGCTCCATTATTTTGTCTCTATCCGTTATTCTGAAATTTTCTTCTGTCAATGCGATTACTTGTCTTTTCCCAATTATCAATGCTTTCTTAGCGTTTTTATAGCTTTTCCGATTTTCAATTGCAGTTTCTACCAATTTTTCGTTGTATTTTTTGATGTCCTCTGCAATTTTCTTTCTTATTGTCTTGCATAGTTCACTGTATTCTATGCGTCGGATGTCTGTTGTCCTTTTCAGTTCTCTTCTTTTCTGAAGCAACGCCTTTGTTTCCGAACTAAGCTTCTTGTGTTCGTTTCGTTGTTGGCTTCCGCCTATTTCTTTAGCACAGGTCAGTATTGTATTCATTAGTTGTGTGTTGTCTTGTTGTTCCCGGAGCTTCTCTTCTATCAGCGTCTGATATTTTTCAGAATTTTGTTTCAGATTGTTAATATCTATGCTAGTAGCGGGCGTCTTCCTAGTAAGTTTAAATCTCTCCAGTTTCGTATTAAGGACAATCCTTGCTCTGACAAGTCTGTGATCGCTTCCTGTCCTAAATTTATTTAGCGTGCTTACATCTTTGATGGTATTAATCTTGTTTGTCAGGACAAAGTCAATTTCATTTTTGACTGACGCATTTGGAGCTTCCCAAGTCCATTTCCTATTTGAATTTTTCTTGAAGAAGGAGTTTGATATGTACATGTTCTGATAGTGTGCGAACTGTACTAATCTCTCACCTCTTTCGTTTCGTTCACCGAACCCGAAGTTCCCCACTGATCCTTCTCGGTCTTGTTTTTTCCCTATTTTCGCGTTGAAGTCGCCGATAATGTATTTGAAATGGCTGTTGTTGGTATCTAAGGCCTCTTTGATTTCGCTGTATAGTTGTTCAATTTCTTCGTCAGAATGGCTAATTGTTGGGGCGTAAACTTGTATTATTTGAATAGAGTATCTTTTCGAAAGCGACAATGTTAGACTTGCGACTCTGTCTGATGTTCCGGACACGCCTATAATTTTATCGGTCCATCTCTTATGGATGAGGAATCCAACACCACTAGTTCTTCCTGTTGGTGTTCCTCGGTGGTATAGGAGGTTGCCTGACTCAAGTGTTATTAGCTCTTCGTTTTTCCTCCTAACTTCACTTATGCCAATGATATCCCACTTGATTTTTACTGCCTCTTGTTCTAATTCTACAATTCTAGCTTGGTTCGAGGGCAGCTATATATTGCTAGATCTAGTGTAGTCGAATGTTTGCCTCCCCCAGAATCCTTGAGGCAGACCGGTTTCCCGGTGTGGGATTGCTTACCCACCTGGGGTACAATTCCGTGAGTTTTTTAATTCGACATGTTTTGAGGTTCTGAGGCATACCTTACCACGCTGCCTCAATGCGGGTTGGTAAGGAGCAATGATTCTCTTTCTCATGGATTTTGCCAGTTACCAGAGACGACCGTACCCCCGAGATGACGTCACGTCTTTTTTTTATTAATTAAAAGCCGTGGCTTGGCTGGGATTCGAACCCGGGTACGAGACTCGGTTCAGCCTCCGAATTAGTGAAATTTTGGAGGTTCGAGCACATTCCCTCTGCGCTACCGGGGGTCATATATATATATATATATATATATATATATATATATTTGCGGACAAAGTAATGACACCTCGAAGAATTGTTCGAGACGACATTTTTTTATATAATCCATCCTTTATTTAACGCGTTTTTTTTTTCGTTTTGGAAAGAATGGTGACGAACAAATCTGTAGCCACCTCGAATGCCAGATCTTACGTCTATCGTGGTTTATTTGAAAGTATGTATCAAGTCTTCAAAAAGCAGTTATGAAATCCATGAAATGAGAAGAACTAGTGCAGAGACTATTCGCTATCTACAAAAAGAAAGTGTTTGATTACCAAAACAATGAAAGTGAATAAATAATATTACAGTTTTCTTTGTGTAATAATATTTAATTTCAAAATCAGACGCGTTAAAACCTACAAAAAAACGTAAAAATCCACTGGCGGCACAATTTTTATATAAAGTCCGATAAGTTAAAAAAATTGTCAAATATTCATTTATTTATTCTCTTTACAAACACCATATAGGTAATTGCATCTTGAAGCAGCAACAATATACCCCTGAGCACACCAAATTTTATGTTAAATATGTCAGGAACTTTGTTATTGGATAGCATATCATTGCAGACACTGAGTATATAAGTGAAGGGCGAAGGGCTTCCGTTGTTCATGTAGAAGAGATTAGATGAGAGTAGTCTTAAGCTAATTTTGGAGACCCTTATATATAAAGATAACTAGTACTCAAAGAACACAGATGGAAGCTTACCAACATTGATCTATAAGATACCATCATGGGATGTATGCCATTCCTTTTGATATAGAGGTAGCATAAAAAACGTTTTTGGACTTTGATTGCTGTGGGTGTAACAATTTGGTGACCAAATGTTGGAGGCATACTCAACATGAGGCCTCACTACAGATCTATAAAATCTTATAGTTGTTTTTACACTCTAATCATCTTGACATATGACGTTTATCAGGTAGCTGAAATGGATATTGAATTTGAAGTTATCTTGAAAGATTAACCCCAGATTTTTAACCTCCTTGCACCTCTTAATCTTACAATTTCCAATGTAATAGTCTTCAATAGCTACTTTGACTTTTCGGGAGAAGACAACAACTCCTTATTTTTGGGTTTTAACAAATGTTTTGTTTTCTCTAAACAGTTGAGTGCCAAGTTCAAGTCATTTTGAAGTGCAATAACATCATTTAAGTCTTTAATAGATTTAAAGAATTTGAAATCATCAGCCCAACCCAACGCAGGTCCTCAAGGCTATCGGGTACGTCATTAATAAAAATCAAGAGGACCCAAGATGCTACCCTGGAGTACTCCTGAGGTGACAATATTATGATGGGAGTAGACAGGACCTATCTTAACCATTTGGGTTCGTGCGAGTAAGTATGAAGTTATGAATAACAATAATTCACACAGTTTTTCTATCGAGGCACTGAAATCCACCTTATCGTATGCATTTGCTCAGTCAGTGTATATGACAGTAAGCTGTTATTTGTTTAAAATTGCGTCCGACACATATTCAGAGATGACAAAGAGAATTTGTAACTGTTGACTTATTAGGAAGAAAACCAACAGGGGTGGATACTTTGAAATTTTATCAGCTATGTGTGCAAGTATGGAGTTATAATATATATTCAAATATTTTAGCCAGGCTATTTAATAAGCTGATAGATTGATAGTAATGAATATTTTCACTCCGCCCCTTTTTGAAGATTGGGGTTACACAGCCTCTTTAAGCTTATCAGGAAACCATCGCTGCTTTAGAGCTAGGCTAAAGTTATATTTTAGAGGAGTAACCAACAGTTCGGCACACCCCTTATAGATATATATCATCAGGGCCAATTGTTTTTTTGAGCTTCGAACTTTTTATGCTGGAAAGATTGGAAAGAATGCCATCATCAACTATTTCAGGAAAACTAAAAAACCCCTACAAATATTGTAAAATAATTGGTATTACTATATTAACGCAATTTTCTATCTAAAAATACCGTTTGTTTTATTTTCTGCTTCTTAGTACACAAACTATATCTTATCTGAACCAAAAACATGAAAGTGAGGACACCAAATTATGAATAGAAACCACGAGTAGACTGCGTGTCAGTTGACGTCATATGTAAGAGTAATCTCATATCTGCATAATTATTGAATTATTTGTTAATACATACTTGAGCTTCTTTAATTAGAAGTAAATCAATTTACTAATCAGTTACTAGGTTTTGAAGAAGTTTGGAAACAGATAACACAAAAAAAAACAACTTAAGCTATTAAGACGTAATAAGTGTGGGATTTTTCTTACTTATTTGGATATACTTTCGGGTTTATTTCAAATACTGAACTAACGGACATACTTTTCTAAACTTCCACAATTTTAAAAACTCTTTTTGATATTTTACATATATTTATCAAGAAATAATAGTAAATTCAACATTCATTTCATTTATACAACATTCATTGCCAAAATGTATTTACGTTATTACCAGGTAAAAACTATTTACTAGAATCTACAAAACTAGATATACAACTAGTAAAAGTAATATTAGGTGATTTTTAAAAATCAGAAAACCAGAAAATGTACAGCAAAACCATAGAAACCAATAATAGATTTGACACCCTTGACGTGGATGATGATATGGAAGACTATAATAGTTTAAACAGCGATTTTCCGCCGCTGAAGAAACCTCAGATTCCAGACCAGCTGAAATTTCGTTACAAAGTAAAAGACAACAGCGAAAAGTTTTTATCAGATAAAACATCGACATCTAAAGGCAAGGATAGAGCTTTACAGCAATTCTCTCAAGATGACCGCCAACAAGAACAATCAAAACCGTTCACCATTTCACAAAAGGTTCCGCCAGTGACAGTTACGAATAAGGTACTATGGAATGAATATAGAGAGAGATTCAATAAGGAAGGAATAAAATTCAGGCAAGCAGTAGTTAAGAACAATGGAATTCAGATATTTCCGTTAACACTAAATGATCACCAGAATATGACAGCTCTGCTACATTCCACTGGTCAAGAGTATTACACGTTTGACTTACCTACTGAGAAGACTTTAAGAGTCGTCATAAGTGCCTACAACAACAACTGAGGAAGAAATAAAGACGGAACTCACATCTCTTGGTTACACCATAGTCAATGTCTACAGAATGTTCAAAAAAGACAAAGACGGCAAGTATCCACTGCCCATGGCACTGGTTCAACTAAAAGGGGAAAAAAAAGTCGTGACATTTACAAATTAACTCACCTCAACTTTATGCGAGTGCGAGTAGAAAGCCAAAGAGTCTCTACAGGACAAGCGCAGTGTCACAGATGTCAACAAGGCTTTGGACACACCCAGAAAAATTGCAATCTGTTACCCAGGTGCGTTAAATGTGCCCAATATAATTTCACAAAAGAGTGTAAGAAGCAAAGGGACACGCGAGCTACATGCGCTAACTGCGGATTGGACCATCCAGCTAATTATAAAGGGTGCATAGGTTATACAAAAAAGAAACCAGGTCGATCATTTCAACAAGGGCAGGGGCGAAATGTAGAGGCGAAATCATTCGCACAAGCAACAACAAACACCAACGACAGAACCCTGCAACTAAAAACACCTACCAGTCAAGTCAATTCCCAACAGGCACTTCAAAAAATGCAAGAAATGATGAAAAACATGATGTATTTAATGTCACCAATGTACCACTTTAATGGATAATACGCCCAATTTAAGGATTATTGCCTGGAATGCTAGAAGACTATAATCCAGTAGATTTTAAATTCAAACGGCCAAGGACAATTCTGCTAGAGGAAGAGTAGCCAGGGAACAGCTCCCACACTTCAAGCATACAAGGCCATTGAATAATAAAATAAAAAACACTTACAAAAGAAGTAAAGATTGTGAATTTTAATATTTTTGAAATACGTAATTCTAAAATGTACTTCATAAGAAAATAAATATGTTCATGAGAGAGGACATTCAATTGTGGGAAGCGCAACTGATGAAGGTTCCCTAACCAGAAACAATATATATTATATTTATTGTCTTGCGTACAAAGGAATGACACCTCGAAGAGACTATTCAATATCTCTGACAGGTGAAGTAACCTGAAAATTTTATAATGACATTCTGTCCTAGGAGTTAAGGGAGAACAGCAATTACACGGAACGGCTCCAGATTCGGAACCTCTGTGTGCTAATTCTCTCGAAAAACCTCATTAACATCATCTGGCGAATCCAAAACAAGGCCACACAAATCGTGAACATAGAGTGAAACATTTTGTTGGCGTTGGGCAAGCTCAGGCAGCCAAGATTTTACCTTTTAGTGCTTTAAGAGGTTAATTGTAAACATTCTGGGTTTAAGAATCGAATATTAAATCCGTTGCAAAATCTTTTAACACCATGAATAAACTTGTTTTTGTATTTACTTTTAAAATTTGCAGTAAATTTCTTAATTTTGTTTTTCACTCTGATAATTTGGCACTTTATTATCAAAATGATTTTCTTTGGAAACTCCTTAACTAACAATTATTTGATACTATGAGTTTTAATTTTTAACAAAGAACCAATTTGAAAAAAAAAATTAATAGAACAAACACCCTGTGCGATTAATAATTATTTTATGACAACTCTTGTCATTTAAACTGAGAGATATTTGTGTTTTTTTCGATTTATTGGAAAGTCATAAATCTCCCGTTATAGGAAATTCTATGGTATCCCTTCGACATAGTCCTGAACACAACACAGTTTAAATTAACGAAGGGTATGAAGCCGTTTTATAGTAATCGACGACATAGAGAAAAAGGATTCCGATGAATTGATAACCTCCTCTTTTTTTGAAGTCTGTTAATCGATTAAATTATTATTAAAAAATAATTGACTTCAAATGAATCAAAATGCAAACACTTACAAAAATGTATATGACTTTTCTTCCACGGTTACCTTTTTACACAGATTTTTCGATTTATTTAAAAACCTTAATATACGAGGGTGAATCAAATATGAACCGGACTTTTGTTTTAAAAAATTTATTGGTACGATCAATACAAATTTTAATACATATTATTTTTCTACATAGTCTCCTCTCTTATGTATACATTTTTCCCACCGAATTGGAAGTTTTTTAATACCTTTCTCAAAGAATGAAATTGGTCGTGTCGATAACCAATTGCGCACAAACGTTTCTACACCTTCGTTGTCCTCAAAGTGGTGGCCTCCCAGTTCTTCTTTAAGTGGCCCAAACATGTGGTAGTCACATGGCGACAAATCAGGACTGTAAGGCGGGTGTTCAAGGGTTTCCCAATGCATTTTGTTCAATTTTCCTTGAGTCAATGCAGCTGTATGTAGCCGAGCGTTGTCATGCAACAGAATCACACTTCGGATAGACATATCCCGCCTCTTTTGCCGATAGGCAAGTTTCACTTGTTGGAGTAGTTCGCAGTAATACTCAGCATTAATTGTACGGCGTTCGTGCAGAAAATCGATCAGCAGTACGCCTTCAATCAGCTCACGAATTGCGTAGATATTCGCCTCATTGATGCTTGTCCTGGGACAGCGTGCATGAGGCTCATTTTCCACTGTCTCTCGGCCATCTGAAAACTTTTTGTGCCAGTCGTACACTTGGGTCCTTGAAAGTGTTTCATTGCCGAACTGTGCAGATAGTCGACGCAAAATTTCAGACGGTCTAACGCCCTCCCGCGCCAAAAATTTGATAACAACACGTTGCGCAACAGACGTATTAACCTCTTGCTCTGACATGATGCTACTAACAGCGCATCGACTACGCCTCGCCAAACCGACGAACTCCCCTCTTCTTAACATCCCTACCTAACATATATCGAGACGTCACGCCACTCGAATTACCTACAGGTCCGGTTCATATTTGATTCACCCTCGTAATTCACAAAAGTGTCTGTTCGCGCTGTATGGCTTATGCAGAAGAAGCAAATTTTGTAACGCAATCGATGATTGTTTTTCTACCTCCAGGTATATAAGCTCTATGTTTGGAGCTTGATGTGATAACTTCTCTTTGTATGATCTGTGGTGGTAACAACAGAATGTAACCTGATTTTTTTCGAAACATTTGTTTTAACTGACTTCACTTTATAGGCTGATCAAAAAATATTTCGTAAAACTGCGAATAAGATGTTATCACATATAACAGATAAACAGTTAGGTTTTATTGTCCGTGAAACTCCAGATACCAAAAGGACGATATGTAGCAATGAGCTGAGAACTTGAAAGTCATGAGATCGTTCCTCTTCTCCTTACCCACTTATCAGGTAATAGCAGCACTTAAGTAGGTTTGTGCATCAACTGCATAGTATGGAGGTGACCAATTCAGCAAGAACTACAAATCATATCTATTTCCAAATAATTGATTTTATTGGGGAACCACATAACCTGAAAAAAATGTTAATATCTAGGACTAGTCAAACTTTCCCCTGATTGTTTAGACCAGGTGGAACCATTTTTATGATGAGTATTTTTAAAAGTACAAATCCAAAATCAACAATCTTTATACAATTTTTTGCAATATTATTATAAATGTTCAATGTGTCCGCCGTCTGCTGCACGGCAAACATCGATGCGGTAGCCAAACTCGTCCCACAAACGAACAAGTGTATCTACTGTTACTTTGTGCATGGCGGTTCCGCAGTCTGCAGATCTGCCAGAATTATTGGTAGAGGTGGAAGGTAAAGAGCTTACTTAACATAAGCCTTTAAGAAGTAGTCACATGGGATGAGATCAGGAGATCTCGGTGACCGGAAGTGAGACATTTCCAGCGCTGAGGAATTGAATTCAAAAAGCCTCTAACATGAAACTTTGAAACTTCCGCTTTCATTTTGGAATTCTACTTTAATTACTACAAATTTTTTAAATCTATAATAACTCTGAATAATGCCTTTACAAACATTCACCTATTCGAGTATCGTATACTCTTCCAACTGATTATTTTTCAGTATAAAACGTAACTAAATCTATGAAAGAAGAAAACAGTAAAGTATTAAAGGAAGGTACGTATGAAAAATTTTGAAAAATAGAAAAAGAAACTAGAGATATAATAACAAAAGCTCTACAAACTGCTTGAAAAGTGAAACGATTAATAGTAAACCAGGGTCGATAATTATTGAAACCAAAAAAAAATAGTAGGATGAAACCCATTGGAAAACCAAGAAAATACAGCAACTATAGAAGTTTATCTCGATTTCCGGAAAAAATACAAGTCCTACGGAAAAGTTGTAGGTAATAAAAAGATCTACAACCCCTAAATTTATTTCAAAATATCAAAAAAACAAGTTTTTGGTTTTTTATTTTTATCTTCTACAAAAAAAATTCACGAATTTTCTGAAATTTTATCTTTTTATGTCCCAAACACACTGTAATTTTTTTAATTTCAAATATTTGTTTTTCCACCTTACTTTTGACTTAATATCAAAAAAGCACCCTAATTTTTAATCGATAATTCTCACTCCAAAATATTTGCTTTTTATTGTTTCTTGAAATCTCTATTTTCTGATGGTGTAAAAAATATATACATTACTATGATAAATGTTCTCAGAAAATGCAAATAAAAGGAATAAAACTCAAATCCGAAAATTTAGTAGTAAGGCCCAGACCCAGAGAAGTGGAGAAGTGGCTTAAGCCCCTTCTCCACTTCTCTATGAAATACCTTTTGATGGGCTAAAATTTTGCAATAGGACACTCAGATATATAAGTATAATCTTAAAATAGCAATAAATAGGCATCTACGCATATAATTTAAAGAAGATTCTAAAACTTTTTCAAAATTGTTGATGTTTTATTAAATATTAACTTTTTTTCTTATTTGGTTGTTAATTATAGTAGTATATTTCGACATGAAATTATTTTGTTTATCAACGTAACAAGGAGTCCTACGTTTTTCGAGTAATTAAAATATAAATTTTAATCAATAGCTCAAAATTCGGATTACAGTTTTTTTCGTTTTTTCCATTTTCTGAGAACGTTTACCATAGTAATGAATATTTTTTACACCATCAGAAAATAAAGCGTTTAACGAACAGAAAATCCACCGACTTTTTTAAAAAAGTAGATATTTTGACATGAGAATTTTCGTTTGAATATTAGGTCTCTTTTTCGATATTAAGTAAAAATAAGGTGAAAAGAAATGAATATTTTAAATAAAAAAAATACAGTGTGTTTGGGACATAGAAAAGTTAGTTTTCACCAAATTCCGTGACATTTTTTTGTAAACGAAAAATAAAAAACCATTTTCAAAGGCTTCAGCCCTGATCTATAGGGGCAAACAAAGGAATAAAATGGCCTAGACGGAATGAAATGCCACCTTGCAATATCAACGGACAAAAACAGAAGAGACTTGGAGAAAATTATAACTTCAGTCAAATCTTCTTCAAATTTTTGCGATGTGCCTATATTTCATGCTTCCTTTTAAAATAATCCTTAGTATTACATTTTCGTTTGGGGAACAATTCGAAATAAATTTTATGAATAAAATGACTATTTTTAGAAATTTTGCTGGCAAGGTCCTGCATTTAACGATCTCAATGTCATCAAGCTCGTTAGTATTTTGTTAAGGCATTGAACTGTTCTTCAACAGTTCATTGTCAACTTGGTGTTGAGTTGTCAAATCACGCTGACCTATTAAGAAAGGCAAATGCACTTCCTGTTGTAGATAGACGTTTGCCTTTTCAATGGCACGCTTATCATCGAAACCAATTATAGTAATTTGAATCAAAGGACGTACTGATAATTAACATAGGTTGACGGTATTAAAGTCGGTTGATAAAATCCGGAAATAAAATATGTAGGTTTCGTTACTCTGTCTGCTAGGTGTGGATTCTGAACAAGGATTCATACTTTAATGTTACAGGTAGTCATTTTTATTTGAAAATATAATTTTTGGGACGAGATTAACCGGCTGTGATTGTAAAATATTACATTAACCATGTCACACTTAAGAACTGATATTGTTTCTAAAATCAATGATGCAAATCTGTGGACTAAAATCATTATTTCCAAAATGTACGACTTTGAAAGAAAATCCTACAACAGGTCGATTATAATTTTTCAGTGAATATTTCCTAAAATACTGATTATTTTAAAAATCTCAAAAAAACGTCAAAAAATCTCGAAGGAGGACATATTTGGCCATACATCATCCCATGGAAGCCTGCCATAACTGACACTTCGTTTTATAGCCTGTTTAAAAACGAATTCAAAGGTATATCACTTTTAATACTCCATCAACATTCAAGGAATTTGAGAAAAAAAACGTGATTCCTGGATATTTTTCTGATCTCTGATCTTATTGACGAATAATAATTAAAATTGATAATTGGCTTATAATTTTAAAGACTTGCTATAACGACAAGGAAAATAAAACTGACATTGGATTTTAAATTCTTTTAATATAACAGATGTTCGACATTGTATAAGCCTGTTTGACGACGTGTATTTTTTAAGGTGTGTCTCTGTGTATCACTTCTCACACTAGCGGATCCAAATCATCTGAGTGCCTTTTTAGTGTTTATTGTGCTAAAATCAACCTCAAGTGACGTCAAGCCTCCCACCAAACGACATCAGATGCTCCACGAAGTAGTGTTCACAGAATTCTGAAACGTAATAAGTTTCATTCCAGTTAGAGATAATCGATTTCCTGGTAGGTGAGGAGGAGGTGCCATCGAGTGGCCAGCAAGGTCGCCAGATCTGACCCCCTTGCATTTAAAGGCCCGCGTGTATGCTACTCCACCAGAGTCACTGAATAACCTGAGACATAGTATTCAAGAAAAATGTGGCCGACTTACTTCAGATGTTTTTTCTAATGTGTCCAATGAATTTGAGGCACGACTATACCACTGCCTTGCAGTGGATGGAGACTATTTCGAATATTTGTTGTCAATTTGTTGCCGTAATAGCAAAAAGTCTTTAAAATTATAAGCGAGTAATCTATTTTAATTATTATTCGTCAATAACATCAGAGTTCAGAAAAATATCCAGGGATCACGTTTTAATTCGCAAATTCCTTAAATGCTGATGGAAAATCAAAATCGACACACCACTGACATGCTTTAAAACTAGGTCTCAGTTATGGTAGGGTTCCATTAAAAAAATAGCTAGTACTAGGGGGATGAGGATGCAATAGAATTAACGGTTAGTATGGCTAAATATCTCTCCCTTCGTAAACTTTTGACGTGTTTTTGCGATTTAAAAAAATACTATATTTTGGGAAATATTAGATAAATTATTTTAAGTTTTCAAATTTTTCTGTTGGAGTTTTACTGTATTTCCATTGTTTCGCCACCTTCGTCGAGATCCTCCTATGTTTTTTTTTTGTGGTACCCACTCTAAATTTTTTCTTGGTCATCTCAGTTCATTCATTCATTTTCTTGGTATGCCAGAATCATATTAAAATTTCTTCTAATGTCTCCATTCATTATCATTTACAATCTTGATTTTCTGTAACTTCTTCTATAGAACTCCATATCGGTGGCCAGTAGTTTACTTCTGTTGGCACTTTTGACAATGGATTGATTTATTTATATACAATTACAGTTGTTTGCAATTTCTACTTTAGGTTCAGCTATCTAAACAACAAAGTTAACAAAAGCGAGCTTAAAGTATCTTAGAAAGGGGCTATTATTACTTTGCAACATTGCGTAGGCGTTTTAGTGAGTTTAGTGTTAAAAAAACAAAAAAAAAACATTGTTAAAAACATGTTGAATTTTATGTCAATTATGTCTTAATTTTTAGTCTTGAATTTGTTTTAGTATTAATTACAAATTAAGTACTAATTACCAGAAATTGTAAAATAATTTATATTTAAAAAACAACCGATTTCAGCTGACTTAAAATCAAAACAGTATAAAAACTGTTTGCAAGCATCAGTATTTTCTGACATAGCTTCTTTTTTATATCTAATTTAATAGGTATAATTTTATTCATGATTTTAGTATATTCTTAATTATCTCTTTATAGTTGTATTTTATCTATACTTTCCACATATTTTTTAATATTTTTCTGTTTGTTTTATTATTTGGACCACTTTCTATAAGTGTAATTCTAATTCACCGTATATTGAAACCACCCTGTATATGCTTCTATATATTTATCACCCAATATAACTTAGTGTCTATCATTTTCGGAACCACCCTGCACATCTATAATTGGACTTCTCGATTTTTACATTGTTTGAATCACCCTGAATACCTATTATTTTAGTTCGCGCTGTGCAACTACATTCCACCTTTTATTTAAACCATCCTACAGTTGCAACTGCTTATGTTCCACCCAATATCACATTTATTTGTACAATTATTAGAACCCATCTGTATAACTGTAATTTTACTTCGCCCTATTTTTCAACTGTCCACATTGCTTGGTGCCTGAAATTCGAAGCCCGCACACACACACACACACACACCTACACAACCGTAAACTGTAGAGGCAAGATCGCCGATATAGCATTTTTCTTTGTGATCCACTAATGGAATGGAATATCATCTGCTGTAAGCCCCGCATTAGAACTTTTTTCCAAAAAGAAACTGACTTCAAATGAATTAAAACGAAAACCGTTACAAACACCTGTACGATATACTTTTCTGACAAATATTGACATTTAAGCTAGATATTTATGGTGAAAACTTAACATTTACTTTGATGTTTACCGTTTTTTGCACATATTTTTCTGATTTTCGTATGTTTTATATTACAGAAAAATATGCGGCATCAAGCTGGAACATATCTTTTTAGAAACAATTGAAATATTCAATTATATTGAGACGTTTTAGTGAAAACAGTTACAGTTTATTAAAATTTACTGAAATGTAGTAATTCAATTACAGTTTTTTCTGATTTTCTGGTAAACCTAAAATCTCACGTTATAAAGAATCATATGTAATACTCCTTAATACAATACAATTTTTGAATAACAACTGAGTATACATATAAAAAGATACCTACGGATTGATAACCTCCTCCTTTTTGTAAGTAGGTTACGAGGACTGCCTTTTATATTTCGGGATTGGACAACCCTAGTGTTGCACTCTGACAACTGAAAGCTCTATCGTAAAGTTTGACATTTTTGAGGTTATACGTACTCAGAACGTTTTGACATACGAGCGCTATGTGTTGTTTACAATAACTTAAAGGATTCATCTCGGCCAAAAAATGGAATTAAATCGTGAACATTTTTGTGCGATTATTTTTTACAACTTTCGACCTGGATTAAGTCAGCAAGGGTGCATGGATGAACTTAATTTAATTTTTGGCCATGAAACTCCATCAAGGACCACTGTTTATCGATGGTATGGTGAATTCAATCGAGGTCATAGTTCACTCCAAGACGAATTTCGTGGAGGTCGTCCAAAAACAGTTGTTGTTCCGGAAACCATGGATGCTGTGCGCGAACTGATATTGCAAGAGTGTCATGTGACCTATCGTGAGATTGAGTCAACCTTACACATTAGTGGGACCAGCATACATTCAATATTGCATAAACATTTGAATGTCAAAAAAAATTGTTCGCGTTGGATCCCACACAAGTTGTCAATCGTTCAAAAAAAGGCTCGTGCTTCAAAACACGTTTATGACATAGTGACAGGTGATGAATCATGGATTTACGCGTATTAGCGCGACAGTAAACGGCAGTCGACTGTATGAGTGCTTCAAGATGAGCCAAATCCAACGAAAGTTGTTTGCGCACGAAGCACTTCCAAGCAAATGATCGCCTGTTTTTTCGGTAAAACTGGACATATCGCAACCGTACCACTAGAACAACGCAGAACAGTCAATTCTGAGTGGTACACAACCATTTGTTTGCCAGTTGTCTTCCAAGAAATGTGAAAAACCAACCCCCGAGGACGGATCACTCTTCACCACGACAATGCGAACTCTCACACATCGGCTCAAACCACTGCATTTTTGACTGACTTGTCACCAAATGACTTTTTATTCCCGTACGTAAAAAACAAACTGAGAGGTTAACGTTTTTCGACACCTGAAGAAGTGGTTACTGCGTTTAGAATGCATGTTTTGGAGATACCTCAATCAGAGTGGAAAAAGTGCTTCGACAATTGGTTCAAACGCATGCAAAAGTGTATAGATCTTCATGGGGAACATTTTGAAAAACAATAAAGCTATTTTCGATGATTAATATTTGTTTTTGTTCTCTAATCCCGAAATATAAAAGGCAGCCCTCGTAATAAATAAGTTTATTTACAAAACCAAACTTGAGACAGAAAAGTAAGAATTATTTTTTTGCAATAATCAAATATTTACTTTGAATTCCCTGCCAAGCTAAATACGTAAGTTCTTTATAATTACGTACGTATGATTATAGTATCTTTTACTGGATTGCTATTGAATCTTTTTCTTGAAGTCGTTGATTATTTATTTATATTAGGACAACACTGATTAATTATGAGGCATAAACAATTCGGCATATTTCTCTCAAAAGTACTTCAAAGTTTTTCTTGAGTTTTATTAAAAACATTATTTACAATATATTTATTGGTCAGCAATCAATACCTCACCAAGGTTTTTTTAACCATAAAAATATCCAAGTAATCTGAGTAAATATTTATCGCGCATTATGTAAATATTAATGTGGAAAAGTGGGTGTACACACTCACTTCTGTCGAGAAAGCCTCAACTTTAGATCAGAGTTTAAAAATAAATTGTTATAAACTAAATAAATGTGGAGAAGCAGCCCAAGCACCAAGCTGATGCGATAAGGTAGGCCAAAGCTTGTTTGTTCACGTGATGGAGGCGTGCGTTCCATCCTTCTATCTGTTTGCGATTGTAATGCGCTCTTGATAAACACGACACGACACTTCTGCAAGTCGTGATATGGATAAATACACTTATTCTAGTTCCGTTTTTGGTCGAAAACATTTCAAGTCAAAGGCGTAACTATTTCAGAGGGAAAAGGGGTATGTGGTATTGAAAATGCAAACCAAAAATTGGGATACAAATATGTAGAGGGGGAGAGGTACTCTATCTGGGATACTATCCATCGTAGAGGCTTGTGGCAAAAAACTAAGTACTAAAACTGCCAACAGAAAAACCTGAAAATTTTTTTCAAAATTCTGAAATATCCGCTAGGGAGCGTAACTGGAATCTTGAACCTAAATAAGTGATGCTTCTGTGAATTCTGGTATATAATCTAACAAAATAATCTTTAAAGTTGAGGGTAATGTGAACCTTTTTTATTTGATAATTTTTGCAATATCTCTAAGAATGAAGTAGTCGGGGATATTCATATTTCGTAAAAACACCCTGTATCTTCGAAACAGCTCAGCCGATTTTAACAAACATAGGCTAGTTGAAAAGAGCTATTCTTGAACCACAAATGTTTAAATATTTGAAGTTTTGTTAGCTTCGCATATCGCCGCTAGGGTTTTTTTTTCAACATTCCAACAGAAATGGTTGATTTTGTTAAAAAAATTATCTGTATTGGTATATATTTTTTCATTATAAATGATGCCTAAACAAGCTCGCGAAAACCGCATATCTTGTTCTTAACCGAAAATTTTAGTCAAAGAAACGTTTATACGGAAATCCCTTGAGTTTTTATTTTTTTGGAATCCTTTTTTAGTCTTCAAAATAAAATCACTATTTTTGAAAGTATTACAAAATATCGCTGAAAGGTAAGTAAGTAATGCCAATTACAAAAGGCATATTTTTTGTTTAAATGTATATTCATACGAAAAAAGGAATTAATAGAAGCCGACCATGAAAACGAATACCACTAAATAGGATATACTGGTCCAAGCGCAAAATCGACCAAAAATACATGTAATTTCCCATAAGAGATGCTACGGTTAAAATTAACGAAAATTTACCAGGACGACCGCGACAATCGCCAACATGAGCGGGCGGTTTAGGGGTGAGAAACGGCTTAATTAGAGCCATTTTGGCTTAACGTGGGGGTGTAAACGACATATTTAGGGGTGTATTCATCATTTTGGCATTTGGCGGGGGTGAAATTCATTCGAGGGTGTCATTTGTTCTGCGAACGAGGGGGCAGCGTTCTCGGACAGTGGCGAAGTGAACAGGACTCCGGGGGGCCTCAACTAGGGCTGCTGTGACACATCGTAGAGGTTAACTGTTACAATGAGGGCCTCGACCAGGGTTGTTGTTGTCGAGGTTAACTGTTGGGGGCCACGGGGCTTTGAAGAGGGCTGCGATTTAGGTTATGCTACTATTACATGTCAGTTTAGGTTAGATACAGTGCTGCCACAACCCAGAGTACAGAAATCGGTAGCTTTCAAGGATAAATTTCGGTAGATTTCTGTAGCCATCGGAAAGTTAGTATAAGTACATGTTGGTTTAACTGTGTTATATAGAAAATCAAGATAAATATTTGCTAGGAAAATAAATAGTATGAACGAATATATTGACAAAATATGTATTTAATTGACAATTTGGTGGTTACTTTAAAAAATCGTAAAATTCACATAAAATCTACCGAATTTCATATTTCGAAAATCGGTAGAACAATTTGAAAATGGTCAAAAACCGGTAGACTACCGAAAAATCGGTAGAAACTGCAGGACTGGGTTAGAAGAGGTGTTGACGGCTGTCTTCTGAGTGAGTGTTGGTTGCGGCGCCATCTTGCGGTGGCGGCGTTAATTTAAACGGTGTTGGGGCATCATCTCGCGGAGGCGGCCTTCATTTAAACGGTGTTGGGGCATCATCTCGCGGAGGCGGCCTTCATTTAAACGGTGTGTTGGGGGTTGCGGCGCGCGCAGGTATTTGGCGCCATCATCTGAAGGTTAACGGACATCGAATATCAGACTCAACCCACAACCAGAGAAGATATGAAAAACCGGATACGCAATGTAATACGGAACATACCAAGATCTGAAATTGAAGCTGCAATTTTTTCTACCCAAGAAAGGTTGCAGCAATGCATACAGTGTGATGGTGAGCATTTCGAACATTTACGGGGGCATTAAAAACCTTTCTTTTTTTAATCGGCTTTTTTTATAGATACATGGTGTTTTTTATGAAAAGAATTTAATACCTCCCACCACTTTATTCTTAGAGATACAGCAAAAACTGTCAATCAAACAAGGTCTAAAGATCAGGTAATTTTTTTGTTAGGTTAATGCAAGCCTCTACGTTAGTAGGATGGATAGTTTCACAGATCTATTACGTCGCATTCTTAGTTGGCCACCCAGTACATCAGAATCCGACAATTGTATATATGATTAAGTGGCCGAAAATTCATTACTATTACTAACCATATAATTTTCTCAGCTTCTTCTTATTGTGCCGTCTTCATTAGATCGTCGAAATAGTTGAATTGATAAACAGTGAACCATTTTCTCAAACTGGATATCCAAACGTATTCTTCATAGGCTACGCTTTTGTCTGTCATGATTACGTTATCCTCTCATGATGTGGCCTGGGTACTGTAATTGTTGGATTTCTTCTCACTTCTACTTTTGCCTAGGTTTGCAAATCATCTGATCTTTTGAAATTTATTAGAACAATGTAGGCGTCACCACTGACACGGACCAATCAGGAACGAGCCGCTTATTCTCTCTCTCTCTCTATTGCTATTACATGAATTTCGCTACTTCACGTGCTCTACGTATAATACCTCTATCTATCTGTCAATTTCAGGAGTTTATAGGATACTCCGCTAGTACGGTGCTGTTGTATATCAGTACTACCAAGAATACTAACAAAACTCTCAAGCGTAATTGCGGATTGCTACGTCCAAAACGGAAGATGGCAGCTATATTGATACAAACCAAACATAATTTCACTGAAATTATTACGTATTTGATTTTGACAATTTTAGCATGACCTTACGTATCATACATGATACCTAAAAAACACAGTTTAAACTATTTTGTCAAAATGTTGACGTTTCTAAACAGTTGAATATCAGAGGTGACCAATATTATATGAGGTAAACTATTGGTCACCCAACAGCCAGAAAGACAATGCTGAACTCTTTTTATTATGCCAGATATCGTCTCGCCATGGATAACTTGATTTTTTTCACTTTATTAGTTTCCTATCGTCCGATATATTATAATGTATTTTTAACAGCTTTTTGAGAAATCATAAATCAAAATGATTTGTGCTTTTTGTATGTTTTCTTATTATTCATAAAATATATTTGATCATAGTAGGCCGTCGAGTTTAATTTCCCACACCATCTAGTATGAAACCTTTTCAACTATATAAGATTATTTGCATTTGGTCACTAATGCCTTCGTTCTGATCCTCAATTCCATCACTCAGAGGTAAAGTTGGCCATGACAAACAAACAGTAAAGTTCTGACACTTTAAATTCACTGACAATAATTTTATTTGATCTCTACGATATTATTGGTTCTCATTGTTAATATACGTTACTGAATGGCGAATTTTAGTCAAAATAAAATGTTCAACGTCGTTTTTTGTTCTTGACGAATGTTTCAAAAATCCATTATTGACAATTCGAACATAAAAATGTAAAAAATATTTTCGAATGTGATGAAAAAAATTCTATAAGTGATAAAATATCAAATTGTTTGCGATTTGTTGCAAAAAATTTTTTGTAACTGTCCTTTGTCCGAAGAACTTAGCTGGCAAGAAGAACCACCAACCCAATGGCTTCAGGAAACTTATAAAAGATTCCAGTGACTATTTCAAGGAAGGTTCTACAAAGATTCAAGCGATTACAATAAGCAAAACTAATGTAATTTCAAGCCTTTGTTCAAAATGTAAGATAAGTTGAATGTATAAGTTAATATTACAAATAAATAATACTTTACCATTATAGAATATATGATATATTGTCTAAAGTACTTCAAGCTCGGTATTATATTATATTACTATCACCTATTTGTACGCCACTGGTATCACGGTATCAACGATCTCTTGAATTGGGTAAACAAGCATGTTGCAATTGTTCAATTGATAAAGTTATATTAGGTTTCTAACTTTCGATGTGCTTGATAAACATATTTTTCCTAAACGTCACCGAAACGTATCAAAACAAAAATTTAATGCCATATAAAATTCTGCATTATTACCCAGAAGAACGTTTGTTCTATAGTTAAAAGACTCTAAGATTTTAATTTTCATTATACAGGGTGATCCTAAAATCGCTCAACCCAAATGCCAACAAATTGCTCTTTAGAAATTCTTGTTATTATTGTGTTCACGTAACTTACAAAAACGTTGCTTACAAAGATTATAATAAATAGTTTCATGAGTTCCCTTTTACTATTTCAGTTTTTTTATAATTGAAAACATCGTTATATTATTTGGAAAATTATTGTGTTATTATTATTAAATCCAAAAATATTGCTTAATCAGGGAAGTTAAAGTAACATGGAGTTTTAGATTTTACCTTCCCGAATTTGTGACTCTTGTTAAATTGGGGAATACTCATTTAGTTTAATTTACAAAGTGACCTATTAGTCACTACATAGCATACTATGTATGCACATCAACCAACAAATCATTTTAAACGCAATATTCTGATACTTGTATATGATTTATTTCAGAGATTTAAATTTATAAAAAAAATTTCCTACCCTATTTCTGTGTAGAAGGAATAGCAGTCAACACTCTTGTGCAATCCAGTACAATCACAATATTGGGAAATATTGTAAACCATAAAAAGATAGAAAAAAAATCGTACTTTGGTAGAACAATACCTATAAAGTTACAAAGATTATTGCAATCCAGTATATCTTGGAAATATTGCAAAACACAAAAGAATAGAAAAAGAATTTCAATTTTAACCGACTTCAAACAGAAAGATGTCAATAAGTCTGTTATGTTTTTTTACGTGCGTCCAGTGATTAATCGAAACCGACTCAAGGAATTTGGATCGCTTAAACTGTATTCTGTTATATGTAATCCTGAAGTGGTCCCATATATTTTTTAAGGGCATAGCTTCTAGTTTTTTTTTTAATCGACTACAATTTTTAAACTACTTTCTTATGTAGTAACCTGATGAAGGCGATAATATTAAAAAAAGGAAACGTCTCTGTTCGGGGTGTAACAAATTGAAAGTAGATTGGAATTTAATCAATATAAATGTCACTTAACCAACTCGAAGGTTTTTTAATGGATCTTTATATACATTGTGTCTTCATAAATTTGGAATCCAATGGAAAACTTTCTTTCCAATAATATTTAGAAAAAAAGTTAGTCTTAATAAATAAGATTGCATGGTCTGAATCTAATTCTGTAATAATAATTACATGTCACTTTTTCAACTGTATGCGAGGTTTGTCAGCAAATATTAATTATGCTTAAAAGTGAAGTAGCTTTTTTTGTTATCAAACAGAAGCAATTAGAATTAAAAATTGTAAAATAAACTAATTAAAAGAATAAAAAAGACTTAAAAACATAACTTATCTAATATGTCAGTGCCAAGTTAAAGTGGAAATAATTTGGGATATACATTTTTGAGTTCTACTTTACAATTTTGCTGTTCAACTTGGCACCGACTTCAGAAAAAGTATATAAATGTAACAGAAAAAATATTTTTTAAGTTTTCTCTTTTTTATATTTTCTTATATCAACAAAATTTTGTTTTAATTAATACAAGTATAGCCAAATTCGATTTGTTCAAATATATTCTAGAAATGTTTTTTTCTTTTCCGTTTGCCTTTGGTTAGTACTAGTGGTTTGTTGGTTATTTGTTCTGAAAGTCTCAAAAACAGACTTTCGTTCTAGTGCAGTTATAGTTCTATTTATAATACTTCTAAATACTGATTTTAAAGTACATGTTCTTTGATAGTGTTGATTTCGTTGGTAAATATTTCAGTGGATGAAGGTAAGCTTTTTGCTTTATCACTTAAGCAATTTACTATACTTTTCTTTGCATATTTTGGATGGTTGGAGTTAAAATTCAAATATCTATTAGTATTCGTACATTTTCGATAAATGCATGTACTTATGATGTTGTTTAATCTATACATACATAAGTACCTACATTTATGGAAAACCTACAAGTTCTAGCTTAAAATTAAAAGATATATTTCATATCATATCTATCACGTTGTAACTCATACTCAAAAATTGGATGAAATAATTTATATTAAAAAAAGAACCGACTTCAACAGGCTTATAATAAAAACCGTTTAGAAACCGTGTGCAATCAATAACTATTTTCTGACATATTTTCTTTATCTGATTGAAGGTACAATTCTATTGATTATTTTAGCGTATTCTTATCTCTTCCTCTCTCTCTCTCTAATTTTATTATCCACTCATTTTTTAACTTTTTTATTTGTTTTATTATTTGAGCCACTTTCTATAAGTGTAACTCTAATTCATCCTATATTATAACAACATGTTTATTTGTATTGGTCACCCCATATAAATTATTTGGCATCATCATTTTCTGATACACTATAATTCAACTCTACACGATGTTGCAACCGCCCTGTATAAGTATCAATCCTCTCCACCCTGTTTAACTGTTTCTATTTTTCTATTGTTTAAATCACCCTATAAAGCTATAATTTTACTTCGCCCAATATGCCAAGTATACGCAACTACTTATGTTCCAGGTTATATAACATTTTTTAACCACCCTGAAAAATTCCACTCCACCTTATATTTCAATCATCCTGTATATGCAACTACTTCTAACATTTTTACTGCACATGCTTATTTAACCATTTTTTAAGTTTTTTTGTCCACTCTATATAACTATAGTTTTACTTCACTCTTATTTCAACCACCTTGTATACGCAACTAATTATGTGCCACCCAATACAACATTTTTTGAACCACGCTGTATAACTTTCATTCTATTTCACCTGACAGAACTTAATCCTATGGACTTTCACGTATGGGCATACATGAAATCTTTGGTGTAGAGTAATGAAATTAATACCCCGAAATGAGCTTTTAGCGAAAATTCAGGAAGCCGCGAATATTCTAAAAAATTACATTGCAACCTTTTTCAAGATGAGACGACATTGCATAAAAAGTGTAATAAAATGCATTGATGCTAATGGTGGTCAATTTCAACATTTGATGAAATGAATTTATTTGTTTTTTTTTGTTTTCTTAATTAAATTGGATGTTTTTGAAACCTTTAATGTTTTATTTAAATGACCCAGCGCCAGTCATGAAATATGGAAATTCAACAAATATACGTTTTTTGTATTGAAATTATGTTAGTTTC
This sequence comes from Octodonta nipae, assembly GCA_034190945.1. Classification (NCBI taxonomy): domain Eukaryota; kingdom Metazoa; phylum Arthropoda; class Insecta; order Coleoptera; family Chrysomelidae; genus Octodonta; species Octodonta nipae. Next base: position 15,329,867 of record CM067218.1, on the reverse strand, counting down.
ATTATTTATCGTCGAAACGCAAATTATACGGGGTGTTAAAAAATAAACATGGATTTGCCTAATTCGAGATCATAACAAATACCTTGTAAGAGTACAATGAAAAATTATAACCAATTCTTGTTTATCGCCCTTTGTTGTACCAAATTTTAATTCAATATATGGAGCCGCTTTTAAAATATAACAAATTTTCAAAAACCAAATACCAACTTTAGGACCCTGTATATCGTTTGCTTCATCGTTCCAAACATTTTACTAAGGCATGTTTGTGTTAATCGTTATATTTTCACCGCCTCTAACTGCAGTTATCGTATTGTCCATTAGTTATGGGACATCCTGTATATGTATTTTAAATCTAATATTTCAACTAAGTCACATCTCTGGCTATAGTAACCTTATTGTTTTGTATTTTCTATGATGGTGAACATCTAAATAAATAATTATTATTAATCCAAACAACGTTATTAATTCAATTAGTTTACCTTCGGATAAAAAACCCAACATCCTTGAGCATCTGTTTTGACGCAACATGAAATCTCTCAACATAAATCACTGTGAAAATCCCTGCTATTTTGTTTTTATTCTTCATGTCGTTTTCAAGCCTTTCATGATCAAGGACGGTGTGCATTAATTGTAAAACGCGATTTCTTAAGAGCGAAAATAATCAGCCATACCTTCTTTGCTAGGTCAGCTATAAGATCACTGGGTCACAAACGCAATTTGCAAACTCGACCAATGTGAAAATTAAATTCAACATCATTTTTTACAATTTAATGTACTCGGCCGAGTTTCTAACATTTTCAGCAAAGTGAAATTCAGGTTAAAGGTTTTTAGCGAGAATTTGGTTTTTGCAATACTATATTTTTCTGTAAAAATATTTCGGTAAAAAGGTCGACAGTGTATTTTGGAAAAGCAGCATTGTCATTATTATTGCAGGTTGTTTCCTAATTGAATACTGATGTTAAATTGAGTTTAAATGTGTCCAATTAATAATAAATTGAAAATGGAGACTGTCATGCCAGAGGACTAACTTACTGTGTTAATTGTTCTGCTGACCGCTCTATAGGATGTGGATTTTTTTTGAGGCAGTTGACATACACTTTCTTTTTGTCTATTAACTGTGTTCTTTTTCACGACCGATCGGACTTTTCACTTAAACTAACAACAATGAAGAATTTGAGTACTTGTTCCTCCATTAGCGGGCAAGAGTAATTGTGTACCGTCCAGTAGTCAATCTACTACAAGAGTGGATGGGCATAAAAATAATACAAAAAGTATCAAAAAATAAAGAGACTTGGAGTTTCACTGCTTACTTTCTTCGAGGTGTCATTCTTTTGTACGCAAGACAATATATGATACAAATTGTTTCTGCTCTGGAACCTTCATCAGCTGCGCTTCCACCAATAGAATGTCCTCTCGAACGCTTATTTATGTACATAATAGTAAATTTGTAGACGCGAGATGTAAGACCGACATCTAGGATATTCCTACAAATTTACTATTATGTATCAAATACATAAATAAGTGTTCGACAGGACATTCTATTGTGGGAAGCGCAACTGATGAAGGTTCCCGAGCAGAAACAATTTGTATCATATATTGTCTTGCGTACAAAAGAATGACACCTCGAAGAGAGTATTCAATATCTTTGACAGGTGAAGTAACCTGAAAATTTTATCGTGACATTCTAACGTAGGAGTTATAGGAGAACAGCAATTACATGGAACGGCTCCAGATTCGGAAACTCTGTGTGCTAGTTTCCCCGAAAATCCTAGATGTCGGTCTTACATCTCGCGTCTACAAATTACACTGCTTAACCGAATCTAGCCCAAGATAACTGTACACTAATTTTCAACTAAATTAAAATGAATCCTCAATAAAGACCGACATTTAAAACTGATAATCCTTGGTTGATTTTAACAGAAAACTACATCTGAACAAAGGTCCTGAACGAGTTAACTTGTGAGATATACTGAATAAGATGCATAAACACGAAGCTTTGTATCGTAAAACTTTTTTGATTTACTCTATGATAATCACACTGGTGGTCTCCAGGCTGTAGCTCTCGCGTTAACTACATTTCGTGTGTCTACTCTTTAGAATGTTGACTATTAGCAAGGCTATCCTGCCTTTACTGATTGTTGTTATGAAAAATCCTGTGCTGCCTAAGGAATTAAAGAAATTGTCTTTTTGTTGGTCCTCTTCTGCCATATACCTTTACTTGTAGAATTAATTGTAATAGGTCATTATGTGACCTAAGTATTCAAGCTTCCGCCATTTCACATTATTAACGATTTCACAATTATTACCTATTCTGTTTAATACCTCCTTGATGTTGACGTAATTCACCCAAGAGGTTCTAAATAACCTGTAACACCACATTTCGAGTAGCCGCGAATTTCTTCATATAATCTTCAAATAGTGTCCAAGACTGGATTCCCTACAAGAGGTTTAAGAACACCTTACATCTCAATAAGCATATTTTAATTCTTAAGTTGTTGCCCATTTCGACAAATGCCAATCTCACTTTTCCAAATCTGTTTAATCTCCATTTAGTAGTTCCATTAGTAGGTACAATAGACCCTCTGGTCCTAATCTTTGTTGATTACGATAAAGCATTCGATACTGTTGAATTGTCAGCTATTTTGAAATCATTATAAGAATGCATAATAAATTACAGATTCTAAAGCATTATATTAAATATCTACCATAATTCTACAATGACAGTTATTCTACACTGTCCCACTGCAAAAATGTAGATCAAAGAGGGGTTAAACAAGGCTATGTCCCTAAATTTATTCATAAATGTTATGGAACATTCTGTTAAAACACTAGAATATGAGAATAAAGGTATCAACATAAACAGGGAAAGTCTACACAACCTGAAGTTTGCAGACGATATTTCTCTCATAACTTAGGCGAGGCTAGAGGAATGATACAGGATCTGCAAAATTTATTGTCAGAAAAATTGGTCTGACAATAAATTTTATAAAACTAGGATGATCAGTCAATGTGGATAACCAAGATATTCTGATGGTGGAGTTGTATATACCAGGGACGTGAAATAAAAATCGGTAGAGACTAAACCACGTAATTGTCTCGAAGAACGACGCTAGAATGGGTTTCGTTTGGTAAATTACGGGATGTGTTAAAAGGAGATCTGCCAGTCAATTTAAAAAGAGAAGCCTTCAGTCAGGGTTTCCTCCTTGTCCTGACATACGGTGCGGACACCTTGACACTAACAAAAAACCAATACTAAATTTGAAAATAACACAACGGAAAGATCTATGCTTGGCGTTATCTTGAGGGACAGGATATGAAATGAAGAAGTGCGTAGAAAATCTAAAGTTAAGCATATTGAGGCGAAAATACTAGTGGACAGGAAATTTTACCAAGATGCGGGATCATCGATGGACAAGAAGAATCCTGGAGTGGAGAACAAGAACGGACAAGCGAAGTCAAGGAAGACCACTACAAGATGGACGGAGGAAATCAAAAGAATACGGACAAATTGAGTAGCAACTGCTTAGAATAGAAGACACTGAATACATTTGAGGAAGCCTATCCTGAAGTAAACGCAGCAAGTTTGAGTGATGATGATGATGATGAGTTGTCCCATTGATTATGTAAGTCAAGTCCGTACCTTTAACTGCTATAATATGTTATTAGAGATTATAAGGCTTCCAAACTGTCTGCAAAAACAACCGTATCGTCTACGTATCATTTTTTTTAAACAGACGTTCACCATTTATCATTTATTCGTTCGTCGATGTCATCCAAAACCAGCTTCATTATGGACTATGCGTAAGTTCAAGAGTAACGGAGACATATTCCAACTTTTCTCACTCCTGTTCTTATTGCAATTTCTTCTGATTACTGATCTCCTGTTGTTACTGCCTCAATATCAAATATATTATTAATTGATATTATATCATCTTATTTATTTCAACAGAAGGCTTTTTGATAGTCGGTAAATCATATTTATAAAGGGCTTTCATTTCAAAGCTAGCCACCCAAAATAACTTTTAAAATGACAAAAACAAAGTTAATTTATATTTACAGGGTGGAACATTTTATACGTATCGATCACCCTGCAATTTCAAACCCTAAGCGGGGGTGAATATAACAAGTGTAAATACAAATGAGTATCATGTCATAACTCTTTTTAAAGGTTTTTTTGCCAATGTTTTTAGTCATCATTTTTTAAAATCAGCTTTTGGTTTAGTGTGGTTTTTAGAGTCTCTGAATCGGAGGTCAGATTTGCAAAATTCAAAATGGCGGATCCAAGATGGTGAATGAAAATTTAAAAAATCAGCCGTTTGCACCAAACTTCTTATAAGAAGGTTTTTGGGTTTGCTGATAACGAATGTGATGGACACAATTCAATATGGGGGATCGATGCAATATGGACGATGAAAATAACCCACGAAACAAAAGTTTCGTCCGCCATCTTGAATTTTGTAAATTCCGGACTCATGATCAGAGACTCCAAAAACCCTTTTATACCAATTTTAGCGTATATCGGCTGATTTTTTAAATTTTCATCCGTCAACTTGGATCCGCCATATTGCAATTTCTTCTGATTACTGATCTCCTATTGTTGCTGCCTCAATATAATGTATATTATTACTTATACGAAAGTCTTCGTCATCTACACCAGAATTGATATCAAATCATCAGATTTACTTCAATTGAAGGCTTTCTGATAGTGAGTAATGCATATTTATACAGGGCTTTGATTTCAAAACCAGTCACCCAAAATAACTTTTAAAATATCTTTAAAAGAAAAAGACAAAAAAATGTTAATTTATATTTACAGGGGGACACATTTTACACGTATCGGTTACCCTGCAGTTTCAATCTCTAAGCAGAGGTGAATATCACTTCTACAAGTTTAAATACAAAGGGGTATCATGTGATAACTCTTTTTAAAGGTCTCTTTTTGACAATCTTTTGACTCATCTTTTTTTAAAATCAGATTATTTTTTAATGACCTAGAAACCGTAAAAAAATTAAAATTTTGAAAATAATTGCCAATTACACCAAAATTGGTTTAGTGTGGTATTTAGGGTCTCTAATCACGAATTCCAGGTCAGATTTTCAAAATTGAAAATGGCGGAATCCAAGGTGAATGAAAATTTTAAAAATCAGCTGTTTTGCACCAAACTTCTTACAAGGAGGTTTTTGGGTTCGCTGACTCCAAAAACCCCTATATACCAATTTTGTAACTTGATAAAGATATTGTATATTGAAACACGTCTGTGTGTGGTTAGTGAACAAAATAAATCAATGTATATATAGAAGTGTCTTTTCATTTAAGAATTTAGTATCATTATAGACGAAACATTCGCGCGGTGTGAGACATTCTTGAAGACGCTCAACTGAGGACAGGAAATAAAATTGCAAAACAAGTCGTAACAAGTTATGGGAACTGCCATGCGATCATCACAAAAGAGCTACAATTTCGTAAAGTGTGTGCTAGATGGAGGTGCATCATGTTTTAATTGCAGATCAGAAGTTTACAGGAGGGTTTGTGAAAGTAAGTGATGGATTTTTTAGTCCAAAAGTCGCCTAAATAACAAAATATGGATTCACCACTACATTCCTGAAAACACTGTATGGAGTGGGGAAGAAAGAGGAAGTTACCTGCGTGAAGGGTAAGACATAACTGTCTTATATCAACCGTTTTGAGTTTATCCTATTTGGTTTTATTTTATCAAATAGGGATTCTTCGTCCACTGTATGGTATTTCTAGAAAAAAATCCGTATTTGTTAAATAATTAGCCCAGGATTGTACATTGTACACAGGAATTGTAAACCATTTATTAAAAGAAACAAAAATTTTTTGATAGCAGAATCAGATTAACGTTCAACACTTTTCAATACCATTTGAGACATTAATGAGTGACTTTATTTCAAAGAACACAAGTAGACAAATACTACATTGCAATTCTGAATACGTTATAATAATGGGCGAGTGGGTGTTTGAAAGTATGCGAAAATCATTAACTACTTATATTATGGAAATTTGAATCGCAAGAAGATAAAAATGTAAACGCCTGATATTCCAAAGGTCAATCTTTTGTGTTGAAACAGTACAATAACGAATGAAAATAAAGTGCTTAGTCACTGGGAACAAAAAAAAGCAATGCTCAATTTTCAATTGAAACGAGAAAATTTCACACAAAATCGGGACTAGACCTGTTTTTTGTAGAAACAATACATATAATAAATGTATTTGTGTGCCATTTCAGAAACTAGTAGAATTGTTTTTTATAAACAATTAACAATTGACACAAACTTTTTTCAGTTTTTCTTTTACAACTTCGTTCCTATGGGTTGTAGAAAAAAGTTTGTTAATAAAAGTTATTTGGAATAAAATGTAATTTTAGAAATTTTTTAAATTTTCTCTAAAGGTGGAAAAATTCCAACAGTTGCCATATTTGAAAACACAGACGTAGAAAATATATATTATAATTTTTTTTTTTGCACTACGTTATATTTCACAATTTGGGATTTATAAATAAATTTCTATAACGCGGTCCATTTTTTAAAATAATTCTACAAAATGGAAACATAAAGTCTATCCTAGTTTCGCTTTCAAAAAATCGTATACTACGAACGGCAACGTTTATTAAGAATATAATTTTATTATATTTTTTAAATGTGGATAAGACATTTATCAAACGATAGACTTTAAAGAATCTAAAGGTAGTTTTAATAGCAGTTTCCGTATGTTTTTGAAATTAATTTTATTTTTATAATTCTTCAAATCTATTTTTAATTTACATAACTTTTTTAGTATTATTTTACTTGGATACTATAAAAATAAGAAACTATATCTATATTTTCTCTACTATGAATTAGCAGAATTTTTCTATGAAAATAGTCTATAACACATTTTCTGGGTTAGATACTTTTATTTATTTTGTGGATTGGGTACACGAAGTTGTGAATTTTCGTAATATAATTCAAGTAAAATTTTTTTATTCTGCTGTTCATTGTGATTTTCCTACCTGGCATTTTTTCGGTAATAGTATAGCATGAGAAAATAGTAATAGCTGGACAATCTCTAAAAATTCCGTGGATTACTGACAGTCGTTGACAGAAAGTCTTTATCACAGATAAATTAACATTTACTAATAAATGGTAAGTGATATTTGTTTGTTTTTTTATGATGGCGATTATGATACCCATCCTTATTTAATTGTCCACTGCGTAGCGTCCTTCATCACCATACAACTGAATAATAACCCGAATATAGTTGAATTGATTATCGGTGGTACTTTACTCAATATTCAGAGCAGTACAACGATAGATTATATCATTCATTGTATAATATCATTTGTCTAAACATACGTACACACATTATTAGATATTATTTTTTTAATTCTGGTCAAACTACGGGTGATTTCACTTTAGCCTAGTTCCAAATATAAATTTGCTTCAATTAGTTACTAACTTAACATTCAATTTGCTGAAACAATGATTTGGTAGCACGCAGATTGAATATGTGCAATACAAAACTTTTAGAATTTTTTACTGGCCACAAAATGGTCATAATGGATTTGACCCATTTGAAGGTCAAATCAAGATCAAGTTGATTTCTTCAAACGGGAACACTCATTTTTGGAACCGGAAATGAAGAGAGGGGTATAGATATGTCTTTGGTCGTTTTTTTATTTGATCTTGACGGTCACCAGAAGTCAAATTTAGGTCGAACCAAGTTTGGCTTCGTACAACGAACATTATGGGCATGAGAACAAGATTTCTGGCAGAAGTATACAATTTTATCAATGCGTAGCCATGATAAAATGACAAATGCCTCTGTCAAAAAATCTCTTTCTTGAACCCATAATCGGATGGTATGACCTCAATTTGACCTCTGCTGACCATCAAGGTCAGATAGAAAAAAATGGTCAAGGAAATATTTGATCATAAATGTTCCCCCTCTTGATTTCCGGTATCTAAAATGGGTGTTTCCATTAAAAAAATCAAGTTAACCTTGATTTGACCTTGAAGTTCATGGTCAAGGTCAAATCCATTATGTACCATTTTGTGGTCAGGCAAAAATTCTAAAAATTTTATATATTGACCATATTTTTGTAAAATGTCTTGCTGCCGAGGTAATCAGCCGTACCTGGACTTTTTGAACACTGTGTATAAAGTTACAGTCAAACCCAAACGAACATCACCGATGTTACTTTCTGTGGCTTAATACTTGATAATATTTCCTGTGGAAAGAAATAGCTGTAAGCAGTGTCACAACTTGTTAAAAAAAGTTAAAACTCTGTAACTTTTTAGTTTTCATATTAGAAGATTTTCCACGGAAGTGCAAATTCAAGGTCATTTTGTAAAACTAAAAAATATCAAAAATTTACTAAGATGTTTAAAATCTATACAAACAGTACAAAAAAATCGCTTTGATCATTGTACTTGATAAGCTTCTACTTTTACCTGGGCAAATAAATTCAAATGTTTTTATCCATTATTTCATATTTGGCACAATTGCAATTTTCAGTTTTAAACCGACTAATTAATTGTTGCTCTTATAGTGTACAGACACATACTGGCTAGAGGAATGATTAACTATTTTATAAATCTGTATTTTGTCAGAACCTGAATATAATTAGAGTAACTCCTCTGTTTCAAACTAAAACTTAAAGAAAATCACAATTTAAAAAAATCCCATTTTCCAAGAAAAATGTAAAACTACAACTACACACCTAAACCTCGTAGAACATTTTGATACTAAAATTTCGTTAAAAAAATTGATGTGCAATTTATAGTAAAAAAGTTATAGAGAAAAAAATAAAAAGACGATTTTTCAACCTCAATTTGTTTTTTAAACACACAAGTTTCTAGAGTGGCACTCAATGTGACACTTATTATACAAACTGTCTGGAACCCATTTCTATAAAAAATGTCCTAATCGTCATTTTACAACAAAAAATCGTCTAACTTGATATAATCCGCCCGCAGTAATCAATGGTATAAATTTCAGAACTTGACTGACGCCTTCGCCAAAATTAACGCATATTGTTATGACTTATGAAATGACAATTTTGATTGTTTTATTCTAAGTGCCAAACATATCACAAAAAGATTAGTGTTTATTTTATTACGTCATATTAATTTTAAAAACACTTGAGTATGTTTTCGCAATTTTTCTTCAAATAAGCGAATTTGATAATGTAAAATGGCCTAAACTTTGAGACAGCCTTCGATCTATGTCTGTTCCAGTCATATTTCTCATTCGACAGCCCTATAAGTATAATAAGTCTAGGATCAACGCTAATCTTTCTGAAAACATAACCAGAAAAGGAGTTCGCTAATGATGTGTACTGTTTCCGACGTTACACAACACCTACTCTGAGTTTCTTATGAGACAGGTACTTGAAAACTGGCATGGGGGCGTAAATATTGAAGAAAACAAGTTATCTGATTTAAGATTTTCCGTTGGCACTACCCTTATTGCTGCTTCAGGGAACAAAGTATTAGGCTTACCTACTGGGTCGCCATCAAGAGTTCAGAGCTTTGTATGTCTTTGTACGAAAATTCGGGGAAGTGTCAAAATGAGATCCAATATACAAAAATGCAGATAGCCATTACACAACTGATTACATTATGGCGTGATAACAACATTCCAAGTCCACTAAGATGACGCTGATTCAGTCTCCTGTCTTGTCCATTTTCTTATATGCCTCTGAACAGGAATAGCGAAAAAGGCAGATTCTAGTCAGATATACGCTTTTGAAATGTACGTGGACTTGGAGGAGAATACTAAGAGTTACATATACCGTTTTCCAACACGCGATATGGCGTGCTGCAATCACTAGAGCAATTGAAAACATCCGCCAACTTAATAACAACAATAATTTATACTTAAATAAGAACCGACTTCAGCTGACTTAAAATAAAAACCGTTTAGAAACCGTGTGCAATCAATCACTATTTTCAGATATATCTCCTTTTTTATCTGATTTAAGGTACAATTCTATTGAATATTTTAGCGTATTCTTATCTCTCTCTTCGTCCCTCTCCCCTTCTGCTCTCTAATTTGTATTCTTTTCCTATATTTTCCAAATATTTTTTATTTTTTTTTTATTATTTGGACCACTTTCTATAAGCGTAACTATAATTCACTCTATATTTCATCCACACTGTATATGCTTCTGTGTATTGGTCACCCCATATAACTTATTGTTCTATTATTTTCTTTTCTGAACCATCCTGTACAACTATAATTCAGTTCCAAACAATATTGCAATGGTCCTGATATCTTTAAAACCACCCTGTATGAGTATAAATCCTCTCCACATTATTGACTGTTTCTATTTTTCTATTGTTTAAATCATTCCGGTATACCTATGAAAAATCATAAGTAAAGTAAAAACTTCGCCCCATATGTCTAGTATATTTATGCAACTGCTCATGGTCAACCTTTTATAACAAAATTCACATTTTTGAACCACATTTTATGACTATAATTTTACTCTACCAGTTATTTCAACCACCTGGTATATGCAACTGCTTCTAAATTTTTTTTAACCCATATCTATAACTCTATTATACCCCGTCCTATAATTCAAATATCCTAACTGCTTATGCTTATATAACAAAATTTTGATACACCTTGAATTACAATAATTTTATTCCACCCTTACTTCAAACACCTGGTATAAGCGACGATTATGTTCCACCCTATATAACTTTTTTAACCACCCCGTATAACTCTAATTCTACTCCACCTTATATTTCAACCATCCTGTATATTCAACTGCTTCTAACATTTTTTAAGCCTTCTGTGTAACTGTAATTATACTCCGCTGAACGCGGTCAAAAAAATCTGACGTAAAGATATGAAAGTGACTGTTCTAATTCTACTATTTTCATGGAATAAACTAGGAAAAACAAAATGTCCAAAAGTATAGAAAACATATATATTGAATGGCAATGACATAAAATTGTTACCTTTGAGTTAAGGTCTTTGGTCAGTATAATTTGCACCTCATTATAATGGTCCTGTTTATATTTATCTGAGTGGTAAAAATGTACAAGCTTAGAACCTAGACCTAGGCTATAGAATACAAGAACATAAAACTAGAATTGTCAAAGCTTTCAAATTTAAATTTACTTTATAAATTCCATTGATAACGGAGTCTAATATAGAACATGAAACTTTTTGAAACAATCCATTAATATAATTTTTATTTATCTCCTAAATGATACCTGTGGCACCTTATATTTGTTTTTTTTTAATACCACCAGAATTGGGGAGAAAATCTGTATATTTTAAAATTTCCAAAAAATGTCAAAAAATAGTAATTAAAATGTTTGACATTACGAATTGGTGTAACTAAGAAAATTGACTAATTGGAAGAGTTTGAAAGATCCATCTTCAGAATTCTATGTAGTGCTCTTAAGTGCGAATGTGTTATAAGATAGTAGTGCATTCGTCTATAATGTGATCAAAGAATTCTGTTGTTCCATAAAGTCATAAGAGAAAATCTAAGAAAAACCTTTTAAACTATATCGATTGTTCAAAAGGATATGGACTGAATTCTACTGTTTTAGTTTCCGTTTTGTACTATATTCTTCTTTGTATAACATGGTGGAATTTTAAAATAGTATTTATGACTAACGTCCCCCACATGTTTACAAATATTTGAGTCTTCAAATTTTCGAATTGTCGCTTCTTCATATATATTGTGTTCGTTTATTCGGATATTTAAGGACCTAGAGGTTTCTCCAATATAAAATTTACTGCATTCGCAAGGAATTTTTTAAACATATGTTTTGAGTTCCGTTTTGTAATTATATTAAAAACAAAATCAGTTTTATAGAACCGCAAAACAAAAAGGAGAGGAAAATAAAACTGCAATTCACAATATAGTATTTATTCCATGCATTTATTATCACTGCAGCTTCTTCAAACAATTAAAAGGCACGATTTGATCCTGTGCAGGATATGAGAAGCTTTATAAATAAAACAAAATAACGTTCTGCACTTTTAAGGCGGCGTAACTTCACGTGTGTCATTGTTTTCGAAATCAAGGACTCTTTTTGTGAACGCATTTTTATGCTTAGTTAACTTACTAACATATTACATCATACAGTTATTGAATAAAAATATAAATATTAAAATATGAAATAAGGATATTTACAACAAACATTAAAAACTAATAGTATTTACCATATACATATATTTTTTATCCTTGGCATTTTTTAGACAGTATGAATATTCACTTTTGTTATGTAACATTTTTGTGTAGTCATCTTTTAAACACTTATATTTTTTCTTTAAATTCAACGCAGTTTGCAGTAAGATTTTTATGACACGTTATCAAAATTAAAGAAATAAAAGCGATCCTTTTAAATTCTAGCGGTTCGAAATGTTAATAAAAGTTCTAAAGTTTTTGCTGGTCTGGTTATTGTTAGTTCTTTTATTTATTCTTCCTCTTTCCGAAATTTAAGCCTCAAATCTGCAAATTATCAATCTAATTAGAAAACTAACAACATTAACTATGTGAGGTTCGGTGTCAGGAATTTTAAACTCCAAAAACTCATTACGTGGGCGGTTATTCACTAAATAAGTGACCTGTTCTGTTTTTCTTTGTGTGAACCACCGATAACGTACCCTGCCGTTTGTATATCTACTCAAAACGAGATGGCGCTCAAAACAAAACAAAATCTTGATTAGATTAGCGCCAAAATGGCGGATTTGTTTGTGTGGGTTGTGTGAGACTGAGTTTGTGAATAAAATTACTCTTAAAATGCCTTCTTATAGCAGAAAATCATTAAAACACGATATGAAATGTTTCGAATATTTCTTGACCAAACAAGATCATTTAGCGAAATTTTATAAATACATCGGATTTACCCGTTCGAATATTTAAGGGGTTAGTAAAATTACTAAGTTATTCGATATAATATATGGTCAAATAAATTAATAGCTATTAATTTTTAAACCTTTTAAATTTGTTAAAGTTCAAATTGTAATGAAAATGTGCGATTCATTGAAGAAAACATTAACTATATTTGAATTCAATGTAACGCACAAAAGAAAGACACGGATAAAAATGTTACATAATAATTATGGTGCACTAAAACATCAATGTATGGTCACATTTAAAATCTTAACAACTTCTTAAGCTCTTCAACACAAACAGTGTCAATTTTATTTTTCACTGTTTTCAATTCTAACCAATTAAATACCTCTTGTTGATAGTACTAACTATTGAGCTATCACCAACCATTTCTCCTGCACCTGTTCTACCTGCTGCGTAAGTATTGGTGTTCTTAATCTCACTTGGACTTCCAATTTGCCTCCGACCTTTTTTCGACCGTCCATAAGCTGAAAAATAAATTAGAAGTGTTTTATTTAACCAAATACTTAGAAGAATTTTTTAAGGAACTTTTGACCGAAATTGTTGTTTTAAAAAATCCAGTGATGTATATGGAAGAATTAATCAACCAAAAACACAAGTCATATATATATATAAGTACTGAGTCTAAATAAATGTAATTCAAAACTCATTTCACATTTGCACATCTTATACAAAAAAATATTTCTTTAAAAGTCAAACACTCTAATTTGAGCTATATGCTATTGTTAAACACAATTCAATAATAAAATTCAGAGAAATAAATGTTATTTCATTTTTCAATATAATTTTGGTAATGAAATAACACCACTATCAGATTAGATCCTATGTTAGCTAAACAAATGCATTTCTGTTTTTTAAACTTTAAATGTTTTAATTCTGAACGTAAGTTAAACACATTAACTTAGACTACATGGTACTTGTTTTCTAAATTATCTCCTATAATCAGTAATATATTCATGACATATTTTGAAGAGAGATTCATAGACAACTATAAGAATAAACCAAAAGTATGGTGGAGATACGTTGATGACATTTTTGTGGTTTGGGAGTATGGTGCTGAAGAACTGCACTCATTCCTAGATTACATCAATAGTCAAGAACCCACAATAAAATTTACAATGGAGATGGAAAATTTGCATAAACTTGCTTATCTTGATGTACTTATAGATAGAACAAACAACACACTAAGTACAAGTACTTATCGAAAACCTACAAATACTAATAGATATTTGAATTTTCACTCCAACCATCCCTTAAATGTTAAGAAAAGTGTTGTAAAGTGCTTATATGATAGAGCAAAAAACATATCTTCATCCACCCAAATCTTTAACAAAGAAGTCAATATTATCAAAAAACATCTACTTCAAAATGAATATCCCCAAGACTTTATAAATAAAACTATAAATCAGCTAGATAGAAAATCGCAACAACAAACCAGCACAAATAACCATCACACTAATACCAACCAAACACAAACAGACAACCAAATTATGAACATAATTCCATATATCCCAGGTGTATCCGAAAAAATTAAGCGGTTAGGAAATAAATACAGCGTTAAAACTGTTTTTAAAACAAATAATACGCAACCCAGAGTTCTAAAAATTGTGTGTACAGTGTTTTGTGTGACTGTGGCCATTCTTATACAGGTGAAACTTCAAGACCTTTAGACGTAAGGAAAAAAGAACATCAATATAACATTTCCAGAAGACATGTTAAACATTCAATTTATTTAAAAAATCAAGACAAATATTTCATTTATCATACTTGAATTTTGGTACCAAACTTACTTCAGTATCATATTGGACATTCTCACATCAATTTATTTTCTTCATACACTTAATAAAATTACGCACGGACGGAGTCCGCACCTATTAGACAAAACCTAAAAGAAGCGGTGACAAGAGGTAAGACTGTGAGAGAGTGAGCGCGACATGTGTTCGAAAATAAATAAAGAAGCAAGACGACGGTCACGTGACGACCGGTAAAAGTGCCGACAATCGCATTGCAATAGAACAGAAACTATTTGAGATTGATGGTTTTCTGAGTTCAAATTCAAGAATACTTTGTATGTTTTCTGATTTTTTGAAAATAATACCACAATGGCATGAAAGTCTGTATATATCAAATAGTCCAAAAGTTTCAAGGTCCAAATCAGAATATTTGAAATATACAGCTACAGATTTTCAAGCAATTATGGAGTTATTCCCTATATAAATCAAAAAAAAATACAAACCAGAGTGCCACAACTATCTTTCAGAAAACATACAAAAATACGTTATTCACCATGTTATTTACTGAAATCTTTATTATTAAAACGTAAATAATTTATTTTTAGTGCATTAATTACTTTATGGTTTGAATTTGTATAACATGCTAACTCGTACTGATTTTAAATACAATTATATATTAAAATGAAATATAAAATATGATCCAGTAAGATTTTAAATTAGTGTGATAAAAAAAAGTTAAAACACTATGTAAGTTATAGAGATCCTGTTGATATAAAGAATCTATAAGTTATACAATTCCTGTTGATATAAAGAACGGAAGAAAATTTCAAAACAATTTTCAGTTTTCCATGGTTGATTATATTAGAAAACTATCCTATGAAAAACAAATACATAACTTATGTACATACTTATTGTTAACAGATTAAGCAAAAACAAAAGTAGGTAAGACATTATGTATTAATAATTACTCTTGTTGAAATGTAAGGTCTAAGTTTAGCCTCTTTGTTGGAATTATCCACTTTTCCATTAATTCTTAATCAACAGGAAATCTATAAATTACACGCTGTTTTTTAAAATCACCCCATTTTGATATCAAATTTTATATTATTGACAGTTACTTAACATAACACTAAAAAACTTCCTAGAAGTTTCCTTGGACTTCCATCGTCTTGAAGTGGTTGATCTCACAACGTTTCAATAGCTGTGTATCTGCTATCGTCATCAGGTGAATAAAGGTGATGAAGACGATAGCAGATACACAGCTATTGAAACGTTGTGAGATCAACCACTTCAAGACGATGAAAGTCCAAGGAAACTTCGAGGAACGAGATACATTCTCTACCAACTTCAGACTAACTAAAAAACTTATTTATGAAATGAAATATAGGATCCCTTAATTTGTCGTTGAGTGTAATTATAAGCACAGCAATATGAAAACATTATAATGAGGTCTTTTCAATGCCTGATGCAAATACCTAATATACAAATTCATTTTGATAAGCTATTTTCGCTTGTCACTATGTATTACTTTCGTGGCTCTTTTATCGATCATCAGCTGTTTCGCTATTGCTATCTTTCTCTCAATTCTACACTCTGTCGTATGTAGTATTATTAAGTCTATGATTAGTGAATTGCCACAAGAGAGAAAATAAAGTAATTTTTGAAACCCCCTGTACAAATGTAAAAATTATTTGAACTATTCAAAATATTTGTTAATAAAATTGTATATTAACATAATTTAAAGAAAAAAATGTAACTTCCACATGATTAGGAAATATACTTACGTCAAAACTGTGGTGGATTTCACACTGTGTTTCTAAGGGTTGCAGTTTCACTGATGCGGTCCCAATCAACGTGTCACTCCTAAAGAATCCGCTGTAACAACAAAGATAGTCGCTAGCACCACCACAGCAGCTAGAATGTTACATGTGGCACCTTTAATTTTGAGCTGTAAAATTGACAGCCTATCCACCACCAACAATACAGTGCTATGAATTCTAATTCAGTTTAATAAGAAACTCGTTTCAAAAAATCAAAATTTTATGTACACAAAAATGATCATAAATAAATTTATTTCTCTCAGGTTTTTATGGTTAGGTTAAGTTCCAACAAATTATGTTTCAAGTTATATTGAATTGAATATTCACTTGATGAGACTGATGTAAATCTATGATATAAAACACACAAACAAAAATAACTGCTCAAGAATTAGATGGATTTATTTTGTTCAACGACACGTATTTCTGTACAAAGTACATTTATAACGATAACATATCACTAAACACTATAAATCTGTATAAATCTCGAAGAGTTTTGGCGTTTTGTGTTTAGTACATAAATTATAACAACAATTAATGATTTTCAATTGAATTTCAAGTTTACTTATCCTCTCTTGTCAAAGTACGTTGCTAACTGGGTGTTACTATGGTTGAAATTGCAAACAGTACGCTAATAAAATTCACGAAAGCCTAAGAAAATTAAAGATGCCAAGTTTGAATATTTGCTGAATTTACAAAGCAAGTTTTAAATGTGCACCCTGGTCTGTTTCAAATTCATTCAAAGCAATTCGTGCCGCCCTCTAAAATACACTGCTTAAAATAATTAAAACATTTATAAATGACTACTATTATTTTACATATTTTATTTTAAAGAAATACAACTGCGGGGGATTACATATTATACATAAAATATATGCATAAAGCATTAATGACTGGACTAAACAATGGCGAAACACGATTAGACAAAATAACTATAGAGCTGATCAAATAGTTACAAGAAACGGTAGAAGATCTATAGCTAGCAATTTTTCGATTGAGCCAACTGTGAAGAGTATATCCCAAGAATATCAATCAAGAAAACGAAAAGTATGTCGATTGAATTAAAGAATCCAACACATTCCAAGATAATTTCGAAAAGATTGTTGAGGAGGTCTTGAATTATTTTGTCTGTTCATTGGGTTTTCTCTTCTCCAAATTGTTTCCTGCAACAGATAAGTATTTAAAAATTGTATATGTAGAACAAAGTGTAGTAAGGCAATTTCGTAAAATTGCCCGGATTACAGGCTGTCTGTACAGAAATTCTTCCTCACAGTTATTCTGAGAGAAAGAGATGTCTACAAAATGATCAACCAGTATTCCTGTATATAAGTAATGTATTGTATATTGTGTAATACTTATCTGTGTATGGAGACGTTTCAACTCCGAGTCTGGAGTCGTTGTCAATCGTTTAGTGTTTGTTTTCGAGGTTTTTTTTTTAATTTTCGCTTTGATCTTGAATTTGTTGTTTGTCAAAAAATTTGACACTGACAATTTGTCGTTTGGCGATCACTTGACGCTGAGGTTACCGTTAACAAGCACCGGCAGCCATAGGATAGACTGGGATAAAACAAAGATTTTGTTGAAAGAAGAAAATTTAAAAAAGCCAGCTGTATGATGATAAACAACACTGAAATCGGAGCACCTTCAGCCGACCTTCATTGGGACTGGAGGAATTTATTGCTAACAGAACAAAAAAACAGTAACCTCAGCGTCAAGTGATCGCCAAACGACAAATTGTCAGTGTCAAATTTTTTGACAAACAACAAATTCAAGATCAAAGCGAAAATTTAAAAAAAAACACTAAACGATTGACAACGACTCCAGACTCGGAGTTGAAACGTCTCCATACACAGATAAGTATTACACAATATACAATACATTACTTATATACAGGAATACTGGTTGATCATTTTGTAGACATCTCTTTCTCTCAGAATAACTGTGAGGAAGAATTTTTGTACAGACAGCCAGTAATCCGGGCAATTTTACGAAATTGCCTTCCTACACTTTGTTCTACATATACAATTTTTAAATACTTATCTGTTGCAGGAAAAAATTTGGAGGAGAGAAAACCCAATGAACAGACAAAATAAACATTCCAAGATCATGATAAATAACCAACCCATAGACCAAGTATTCCATTTCAATGTTCTAAGGTGCTATATGAATATGATATAAACATTAAATATAAAACTGAATAGATTACAAGATATTTGTGTTACTATACACAGAACACTTGGATTCAAGAAAATAAACTTGAATCAAATTTTGTGATGCTTTTGAGGTCGCTGAAGACGCCAAAGTTATTCTCTGCGAAGTTCTCCGTTAGAACTCCTTTAGTATGGAGCGTAGAGTTAAGAAGCACACACACATTCTATGCATGAAAAAGTGTCTGTCAAAATTCATTAAAGTGGCGCTGATGTAGCAAGAGGGTGGATTTTATACAGCCCGCCAAAGGTTTCTAAGTATCTTATATACATTTAAGAAAAAAATATATATTTTACATATACAAAAAAGTCAAAAACTATGGCTTAATATTAATATTATTTCATATTTAGCAATTCAGCATGCCCTCATTCTACACCAGCGCCATTCTGGTCACTTCTTGAACACTGTTATTTAATGCTTTCAGCTTCTTCCTCTACTTCCATACTCCTTTAATAGTTTCCGTTCTAAATGCAATGGGACCGATATGCTTACCAAATGAATTCCTCTAGATTTTAGTAGTGAATATCAAGAACCAAAAGATGGTTGATCTAAAAGTCATTTAAATAAGGTACTAGATAAGGAGTGGTACATATTGCCACTAAGAATTGTCTATTCAAGATGATGTACCTCTAATTTACTTTGTTTTGATGAATGTTTGTTATGATAATAATTACTCTGTGTTTGCTTTTGCAGCATCTCATAGAGGGCCATATGAAACCTATAGTGCTGAATGTTTCAGTGAGTATATTCTGTATTTATTTTGAGCAGTGTATATAATTATATACAAACATTGTTATCAATTTATGCATTTACATGAATTAGTTTGTAGGTAATATCAACAAGGGACCTAGCAAAGGTGACAAAACATGATTTATAGAAATGTTAAAAAGAAAAAGTGACTAACATGGAACAAGAAATTATAAAATTTATTAAAAGCCAGACAAAATTCAGCACCAAAAAATAAAATATCAGATGCCAAACTATCAACATGCAATAATAGGGTAGGTGCAAATTTGGCAGGATAGATTTGTAAACAAGCCAATAACTAAAAAGTTAGGTGCTTTATATGCTAATAAGCAAAATGTGCGACAAAATCGGTTTCAGCTTTAGGGAACTTTTAAAAGATAAAAAATTGTTTGTAAATAGATTCCTGAAATGTAGCATTTAATATATGAAATGATATAGATATTCCAATCAACCAAGGTGAAAAATAGTTGAAATTAATAGTTGAGAAGTTTTCATAAATTCATCGTTACCTATTGGTAAAAACTCAGTTTTTGATTGGAAATATTAGTCCAAAAGGTAGGAAAATATTGGTACTATATAAAAATCTAAGACCAAAAATCTATAATGTTTTGATACAATGATAACTGCAACTAATATAATTTTACAGCAGCTTATAATGAATAGCGCTGCCTTTTCCGACAAACAACGAATGATAACTGCAACAAAACCAAATAAAAATTACGAAAATGGAGCATGAAACGTCTATATATGTTAACACTAATATTAGGTTTAATATTTGTGAACTTATATATATTTTTTGAAAGGATGCAATTAACTAAGGATATGTGAGTTGACAGATGAGAAAAAATAGAATACCGCAGGAAAAATATGAACTGGAGATGAGAAGATAAGATATATCAACGCCGCGGAAAAAATTGATATTTAGTCTGCTTAATGATCACATATGGAAAGTATAACGATAGGATGTGATATGCTGGAGGTGCGTATAAGAATGCTAAAAATTTCGATGAACTTATTGGATTTATAGTATCCCAATTATTTGGTTTAGTTGAAGAAATACATATATTAGTTTAAAAAAAAATCTACAGTTGCTTTTAGAACATGCACATTTTGAAATAGATAATAACATAACAGCTCCTACCATGCACTAAAAGCCCGAAAGCCAGAATATCTATGAAACATTAAAAAAGAGATCCCAAAACAATATACTCATCCATAATTGAATTACTCTCTACATATACAATGCACGGTGCTCTTGAGTAGATTCATGTACCTCAGCTTTTATTTTCGAAAATGTTTCTAGACACCATTTAAAGAATTTTCACAAACAAAAACAATGTGTACCTAACACGCTTTTTTGTTAACTGCATAAAATAGTTATTTATTTGAATGTAGTTTTTGAACCCCATATTATTATTCATAAAAGTTATAATAATATTAGTAACATAATGTAATAAAATAGTAGTTTTGTATAACTATATTTAATTATTTCTTTATACAGTATTCATTCATTATAAAAACAGGCCAAGAAATTTAATAATCTAATAATTTTGAGGCAAATGCAATGTATAGTAAACGTTCCTACCTCCTTCTAATCACAATAAGCGGCTTCCATTGCCTGTTGAGAAAACAATCCCCAACCTTGTTAATTTACTTTGTAAAATTCCGTAATGGCTGTAATGTTATAAAACTTTTGCCGTTATTAAAATATCAAGAACACTATAACTTGTTTTAAACCTTTTTCATGAATAAATTGTTAAATACTGTTGACATATTGGACATATGTCAATGGTATCTAACAATTTATTAAAATGATTTCCTGCACATGCATAATCTCTTCCTTGACTACAATATTTGATACACTAAATTTCCTTGGATTTTTTAAGGTAGTATTCCTAATGTCAGCTGAAATTTTGTGAAGAGTAGAATTGACAACTTCTAACAAAAGTTGCAATTTTTTGCAACTTATTATTTTTATAGTATTTTGCTGTTTTTTGTGCATTTTTAACCGATATTTGTATATGCTTATGGATTATACTCTGACACGACAAAATCATTTAAACATTTGATTTATCATTTTTCAGAAAATCGTTCTATGCATTCCACTGACTTCTCTGAAAAGGCTTATTCAAAGTAAATAATTGAATTTGTATTTTATGAAGGCAAATTCAGAAGTGCTATTACGACAAAAACAATGTTTTTTAGGCAATCAGAAAAATAAAAGTAAACAACTGAAGGTCAAAGAAATGTCATAAAATTTCTAAATCTCTAAATTTAATTGTTAAGTTACGTTAGTAAATTTAAGCATTGCACAAGATGTTTCCAACATATTAAATTTTGATTTATTTGAAGTCAGTGATTTTTTAAACTAAATTATTTCAATAGTGATCATTTTTTGAAATAGTCCTGACACCAATTATCTTTCATTAGACTCCATAAATGTCTAAATCATTTGATGGAGAAATACAGTATGAATAAGGAAGATAACAAAAAGTAATAGACGTTAATCCAAAAATAGCGGTAATTAATAATTTTTAACTGTAACGAAATATATCCCGAGTTGATCATCGGTTTGTCACTACAGAAGAAAAATATTTATATAATTTTCTTGTATATTTGGACCTTTTCAAC
Organism: Octodonta nipae; assembly: GCA_034190945.1. NCBI lineage: Eukaryota > Metazoa > Arthropoda > Insecta > Coleoptera > Chrysomelidae > Octodonta > Octodonta nipae. The sequence continues at coordinate 15,307,844 of CM067218.1, read as the reverse complement.
TCCTCAAATGAATCGCCTAGTTGTTAAAGAACACATTTGTAGAAAGCCCTGACGTCGCATCTAAAATTATTAGTATAATTTTGAGTCAGAATTAAAATAATATTACCACCAACAGAACAACAATAGCCATATATTGTAAAAATGTGAGCAGACTCATTAATTTTCTAACTGGAAATCGCAATTTAAGTAGAGATATTAAGTTTGATGTTCAAAAAGAAAAAAAACTATAGCAATTATTTTCTTCTACTCATGTTAAAAGCGTTTTTGTATAGCTCGAAATATACAATGAAATATATAAATATTTAACATTTGTTTTCAATGATCGCCTCAGAAATATGTTCTCAGATTAAAAATTATATCTGGACAGTCAGTGGAAGCTGTTCATTGCGATTGTAACTAGACCTGGAAAAATGTAAATCATTTATTAGAATTTTGACTAACCTAAAAAATATGTATTTGTTGAATTTACTCTTGACCTACTTTATATTAAATGACTATACTATCGATTAAAAAAGGAATTACTCAATTAAGTTACTAATATTAATCATTATTCTTTTTTTTTTGTTAATAAGTAATATGCTCTATAAGTATTGTTACGAGAATTCATCTGACAGCTGGTGCAATAGGCCATCAACCAGTTCATGGAAGGGACATTATTCCGATAAATTCTGGGAACCCGAAATGTTTGTCTCTCAACAGGCGGACCGCTGCCGTTACTGGGAATGCTCTTAAAGCTTCAAGAACATGAAAGAGTTTCCCCATGGTTCGTGGACGTACCAGACAATTCCAAGATAAATATATAAATAAGAAACAGCTGGCGATAGGAGGTATTCAGTTTTCGACGGTCGTATTGAACAGTTAAGATAAAATGTAGTTTCTGTAAATATAAATTGTGTAAAAGTAGTGGAAATAAATTAGAGTGAATTAGACTGTGTTTTTAAATAAATCCAAGAACTGAACTGAAGCCGAGTGTGAAAATAAAAACATTACAGTATTTACACCAAACATGTATGTTATGCGATTTAAAAAAAGCGTGGTAGGTAAGATTTCGGTTTTTTTTTTCGCGAAATATGTCTAAATATTGTCTAGAAACATAATCAAAAATAAAATCGGAGGTACATGAGGTTTTTATTAAATCTTTCCAGCGACACCGTGAATGGTAAAAGTCCCCCGGAGTTGTAAACATCTGTCAATAAACAATGTTAAGCGCTACATTTTCAGTAGCTTATTTGTAGATTAGATATTTTTGTTTATACGGCGTAATTCAATTGAGAATTTCATTTATCCAAAATAATCAACCACTAAAAATATTTTAGCATGTTGGAAGTGGATTATAGGTATTAGTTAAAAATCATCCTACACTTACCCCTTGGAATACACTTCGAATTTAATACCGTGTCGCTTGAAAACCCGTTGACAATGCCTTGAATTTCGTTGAATGGGTATGACGAAAGTTTTTTCGTATTCAGGATTGTTTGTATCGCGTATTGTTGACGTTTTACCCGAGAAAGGTGTATCCTGAAACAGTAAATTCTCAATAATACCAGCTATTAACGACTTTAGTAAGGGCGATATTAGACTGTAAAATCTATTCTATAAATACTGTGACAAGTTTAATAAAAATATTATGGCGGGAATTCATCTGATATTTCGTGGAATCCAAAATGTTGTTGGTCTGGCGGCCCAAGGCCGGGGGCAGGTACTATAGAAATTCAAAGAATGATCGAGAAACCTTCTAGAAAATTCCGAGAAAAAATATATAAATACAGAAAGCTGTCGAAAGGATTGATTCAGTATATAGTAGCACTTTAGTAAACATCAGGTGTTCAAGATAGATTGTAAATAGTTTTGTGAATATAAAAGTAGTGGAAATAAATGATTGTGAGTTCGAGTGTATTTTTAAATAAATCCAAGAATCCGAAGAGTAAATAAAAATATTACTGTGGTGAGGGGTGGTGGACTATTTCAGTAAATGGGCAGAAGCTTATGCCTTGTCGAATCAAGAAGCCTGGACCGTTGATGATGTGCTTTTCATGGAATGGATCAGCTGTTTTGGTGTCCCTTTGGAGTTGCACTCAGACCAAAGTACAAATTTCGAGACTACTCTTTTCCAAGTCGAATGCCACAAAAGACACTGGGACAAGTATCAAGGCCGTAGTCAGTAATTTTTTGGGGTTGTTTGGACGAAAAAAATCGTTTTTATTTTTTTAACTTTCTCATCTCCAATTAAATTTATATTTTTTATATGTATTTAAACAAAAAAACAAAAAATTAACTCTAAATTACAACTTTTATATACATTTGTACAACCAGGACCAGTTTTGGACTTCCTTCTATGGCACACCATTTTAACTTTTACACTAACACTATTCTGTCTTTGAGAGTCTTCACTTTTTAGCGTCTTTTATTTTTAATTTATATTCAGAATTCGATGTCCATCCTTTCACATATGGTTTGCTCTACTTGAGCGTTTATTTAGGTAAAAACAGAATCAAGGATATTAAACACTTAAACAGCACTAAACAATTACTGAACTTTTATATTTACTTATTTATAATTTACTATTAGTTATTGATTAAAAATTTTACTTTCATAATTAAAGATCTATGTACAAGTGTGGCTGTCCCGCAATTTTACCCAGAAGTCCAGTAAAGTACCTTTATTTTTGCCAATATCGAAAATTGTTAGGAAGCAACATTACAGTTGAAAACTGCATTCAATTATATCAATATATCATTAAAAATTGTAATTTCAACAAATAATAATAAAAACCGTCAATCTTTATATATAAATATGTTTGTCTGTATGTCCTTTATAGAATCATAAACGAGTGGACCGATTTTGATGAAATTTTTTGTGTATGTTTGGGTGGGTCCCTGGGTGGTTAGATTCACAATTGGACCCGGTAGGTGGCACAAAGATCGGGTTCTAGGAATTCCTTTTATTTTTGACAATTTTTTTCGTCCATTAATATAGAGTTTATCGAATTATAATATCAAAAAAACATTAGCTGAACCCGCCTAATAGCTTCAAACCACATTTGGACAAAACAACGACTGTCGGGTCCGCCAGTTGGATATAAACAAAACATTTATGTACTATGTAACTATTTAAAGCTTTAAAAATATATATATTTAACTTAGCAATATAGATAGCTTTTAATAATTGTAAACTTCACCATTTATTCCGACTTTTCTCGGTAAAACTTCTGAATCAGGACATATAGGTGCTTATTTGGAAAGTCTCATTCCACAGACAACCTTAGGATCACTTCATTACTTTTTTTAACATAAGCAAAAATAAAAACTGAATCATAAATCATAAATTTGCTGTTAAAACATCACACCAACTATTGCCTATGAATTATTATTTGAGTGATGGCGTAAACAATTTAATATCTGATATGATGCCCTCAACATGCATCGGAAGATAATTGCAACTAACTTATTGTTTGGATTGTATGGACATTCAAGATTTAAAACTTTAAGACTTGTGCTATTCACTGAGTAATTCTCAGATTTTCATTGCACAATAAATAAACAATAACTTAATACGTTACATATGAGGTTTTTGGTATAGTTGAACACAACACTATAGACGTCACATCTGGTTAAGAAGTGTGGAGGTAAATTTTGAAAAAACTTCAAACAAAAACACAAAATCGACCAATGGGATAATAGGGCACTTTTACAAAATTACTTTCATTAGTGTGAAGAAGGCGTTATATTGTTACATACCTTTTACAGTCTAATACCGACTTCAGGAAGAAAATCTAGAAAGTATCTAATTGGTTACCTGTGGAAAAGGAAAGTCGCACTTGACGTACGTGTCTATCGATTTCGGATCAATTGACTGGTAGTTTATTCCCCTATGTATCGTAAGTTCCATCGTATTTTCCATGACGTCCGTGAAACATTTGACAATTGCAAAATCTTTAATTTCGTAGTGAAATTTAGGTACGGTACCATTCCTGCGTGCTACTCGAACGACATCGAGGTCTTTGGTAACGTTTAAAGCTAGCCTTTCGAACCTGTTAGTACCTGCTACATCACCCAAAGCTTTATTGTGATCCCTAGTCGTCAGAGCCATTTTCAGTTGTTTCTGAAGTTGGATTTCTAGTCGAGCCAACAGATTGAGATCTTCGTTTTTGCCATCTCCTATTCCTTCAGTCATTATAATGTCGTACCTGAGATGTAAGAAATATCAGTCAGTGTATATTTTAAATATTCAAAATTAATGACATGTATATACATTGATCAAAATGAAGCATGAGCACATATATGTCAAATGTAGTAAAGGTGATTTATGATTTTAATGACATCAATGATAAAAGTACTTTAAGGATTATCATTGTAGTTGTAGTTACATTAAAAAATTAAAACTGATTTCAACAAAAACCCAACCAAGTGCATGGTCTACGAGTATACCAAAGAGAAAACCCCATTACGGAGTCCAGTATAAAATTTCATCCCCAACTCTTAGCTTCAGAGGTGGAATTTTAATACATTCAAATTTAAATGAGAGTATATTCAATATATACCCTACTGAACAACAAAGATCACAATTACATCAAAAGGGTCACTGTTATTGCTTCCAACAAGAGATCCTGCTGTTTCTGTGTACAATCATGGTTGATAACCTTTTGAGAGTATTTTTTGCAAACATTTCAATTACTTTTTTTTTTTTCTATAAATATTAATGCCAGCACCTTAAAAAAAGGATTTAAATCAGTTTACAATCAGCAAAGATAATGAGTTATACAAAAAATCAACTGAATTGAGAACCTAGACCCCGATTCTTGAAATTATTCTACCGCTCTTACACTCGACTAGCACATATGTAGTAGAAAAACTGACGTAAATGAAGTTTAAAATACAGGTTAACCTTCATTTATGTGAGTTTTCATACGACTTATGTCGAAAGTCGGGTGGTAGAGCATAAGAATGGTTTTGAGCATCGGGTACTAATCCTTTTTTAAAGCTTTTCGACAGGTTACAATCCATTTAACCCAAAGCAATATATTGCTTCTAGTCGGAGCACGTCATAAGTTGCGCTTCTCTCAACTGATAAAATCTCGAATAATTATTTAAACATTTTGTACATTCTAGTCAAATTAATGTTTTAAAATGAAATGAGTTTTAACATCTAGGAGTTTCAGAGTAAACTATTCCACAGAAACTCGAAGCTGAGAGTCTTACTCTGTGTAACGCCCTTTCCCTGTGATTCCTAGAATAAAAATCGCGCGATAGAATTCGTAGGTTAACTAATACCTACGCACTTCTGATACTATCTTTTCGAGATTTTACAATCAATTGAATGCAAGACATACTGATTCTAGTTGGGTAATTCGCATATGTCGATACTCATTTCGCGAGATTGTTCGAGATTTCAAACGATTAAGGGAAGCGCAACTCACGAAGGTTCACGACTAGAAACAATATATTGTCTTACATTCAATGGATTGCAAAATTTGGAAAAGTCTGTTTCAAAAATGTTTGATAGATTCCTAAAAATAACAGGAAAACGTCAGTCTAAACAGTGCGACTCCAGATTTGGGTCTCTCTGGGCTAGTTTATCCTAAAACATGTCGATAAACATTTCCCGTTAATATATTAATTAGATAATGACATAAGTCCAAAAATATTTTTGGTGATAGGGCTTATATTCATACTGGATTGATTCAGCCGATACTTGTTGGAAATTCATTTCACTGAACTAAAATCACCTTGAATTGCACTTTCCACTTTATTTGTTTTTTTAAAAAACCTTTTCTGACGCGTTTCGATATTAACTATCTTTGTCAAAGAACAGTTCTTTGACAAAGATAGTTAATATCGAAACGCGTCAGAAAAGGTTTTTTAAAAAACCAAATAAAGTGGAAAGTGCAATTCAAGGTGATTTTAGTTCACTTATATTCATATTTCAAGGTACATATACATACAAAACTGTCGCATATGTCCCCAGTTCATGGCATTTTTTTGGATAGTGAAGAGAGACAACACCTTACTTCAAATAGTGATTTAGATTAAATCTGGTTTCCACAGGATGGACACCAAATTTGGGAACAGAATAATTTCAAGTGGTACCGCCAATTGGCTGCCCAAATCTTACAAATTAACACCAAGTAATTGTATTACTAACTCCTTGACACTTTATAGGCTTTTGAACGCAAGACGATATATCGTTTCTAGTTGGGAACCTTAAGTCTTTCAAATATATTATTAATTGATTCGATACTTAAACATGAATCGGATTATGTGCTAATGTACTGCCTTGTGATTTCTAGGCTAGAAATTATTGTTTGTCAAAGAAACCGAAGGGGTCATTTCAGGTGTGGATCCAGAGTCGTGCTTCAGGGGGGGGGATCAGCTGCGACGGGGTAGGGGCGATCAGGTGCGATAGAGGAGGGGACTATCTCTAATCTCGTACAGAATTTACCTAAGTAGAGGGGCTTCTGTGTGATTCCTAAAACACTTTGTTGTTGTATTAAAAATAGAATATTTTCTCTTTAATCACACAAAAATGACTTCATTTTAAGCTTGAGAATGTAAGAATGCCTCGTTCTTGCCCCTCCCTGACTCCTTCCCTGGTTAACTTGACAACTTGACTGAGTTCTTGTTCTTTTAATATGTGGTAATATTAAAAGATCAATAATACTTTAAATATGAATTTATTTTACTTTTAGGAAATTTTACACATCTATAAAAACTTCGTGATATGATAAATTTGCAACAAAGTACAAAAATATGATATGAAAAATGAAGTATCTATTTAGCTCTGGGCTTGATCTCATTGAATTTACTCTCATTCAAAGGTACTCTTCATTCAAAGAATCAATTATCATCCATATTATCAGAAAAAAAAAGTTCAAATAATTACAAATACTAAATTAATTGAACAAAGTAAACACAACGAATTTTTATTATTCATTTTACAAAACTTACTCATTGTCTAATTGTGATTTAGCTTCAGGTGAAACAGGAATTGATGACCAATCAACTGGTAATCCCGCCCTAGCAACTTCAATCAGTTTATCAAAACCTTTAGCCTGTCTCAAAAATTCCTTAGCTTCATTCATTTCACCCTGCTTCTTTGCATTTAAAGCCGCCTGTTTGAATTGTTTCTGCTTGGCCAATAAGATGAGCACCTGTTTGTCAGACAGACTTGTTGACACTTGATTACCTAGAAGATTTAAAACCATATATTTGACAAAGTTAATTCAATGTAAAGTTTTCATACCTGAAATCCTTTTGTTTGGACTAGTTTTTGAACCTTCACCACTGGAACTTCCAGGTGAAGCTGGAGTTTGAGGTACACTGGCAGCTGGACTTGGTCTGGGAGCTGGACTGGGTTGGGGAGCTGGACTTGGTTTGGCAACAGGTGGCGGTGCTGTCCCAGGTATAGGCGCATATCCAGGAGGTGTTGGTAGCTCATCAAAAGCAACTGGCTTTCCAGCTTTATGATGTTTAATCGCTTCTTCAAATTGTTTTACAATTCTTCCAAATCTTCGTGCCTTACTAGAATTACCCTCTTCCTTTGCTTTTCCTTCATGTTCCTTGTAAACTCCCAGCCTTTGCTCCAAAGCTTCCAAAACAGTTGAAGCAGTAATCAATGTTGGTTCTGGTATGTCAGATGCTTCTTCAGGCACAGCAATGTTTGAATTAGGTGATTTCTGAGTTTGATTTTCCTCAACACCTGATCCTGATGTCATCTCCTCTGGTGGACCAGGCATATTTGATAAATCAACAGCTTGTCCACTATTCACAGCCTCAATCACCTGATCAAATTGTTTGGAAATTTTGACGAATTTAATAGCTGCCTGTGAATCGCCCGATTTTTTAGCTTTGAGAGCAGCAATTTTGTACTGCTTTTGCCTCTCTGCAAGCATACCTAGTAACTCTTGATCAACGCCTTTCTTATTTTCTTCAACATTATCTTGCACAGATTGTGGTAGCACTGGAGCAGCAGTTTCTGGTTCGGCGCTTGGTATAGAAGGTGCTGGCCTTGAAGGCATTGAAACTGTACCATCTTGGGGCCGGATTGCAGGTTTTTGATCACTAATGTGTATATCTGGAGGGATAGTGTCATCATTTAAATTCACTGCCACACCTTTCTGAGCTTGTGATATTAAACCTTTTAAGGTTTTTATTGCTCTACCATATCGTCGTGCCTTGCTCGTTTCGCCTGACTGATTTGCTGTATTTTCAGCTGTTTCATAATTCTTTAATCTTTGTGTTAAAATTTCTACAACATTTGATGATGAACTGCTGGCTGTACCTTGTGGTGATGAGGTTTGTTCCTGTGATGGTGATTCCTCATCTGGTTCTCCTTAAAACAGGAACATATTTTTGTGAGATAATAAATAAGGTATAAGACGTGAATAGCATTTTTAACATGGTAATTAAACTTTGAAATGGATAATCCCAAATAAGGTATGAAAATAATAATCAATTTTTGAAAACTTTTATAAAAGAATAATTACTACTAATAATAAAAGAGATGCCTAGTGACATTTTATCTGTGTCAGCAAAAACTTACATCCTTCTAATTACACTGAATTTATTTAATATGGGATCAGTTAAAATAAATGATATAAATGACTGAACAGGTGTGATGTGAATTCTTACATTCCCATGCTTCATGAAAGCGATCTAGTACTAAATTGTCCAAAATGGATGGTATTTTTTTAAACAAATTAAAAATGGGTTAAGTCCATAGAAGTAGTTTTTTCTAGGCTCTTGAAGTTATATTCCCTCATTTTAGTTTTAAATTCACTAACTTCGAGGTTCCAAAATTAACAGACTCCTGTGCAATTTCTCAGTTGCAAATCAGATTTGTAGAGGTGAGCAGCTACTATAACAACAGTCTTATGTAGTGAAAGAAAGTACAAAAAAAAATCCTATACTGTATTTATAGGTGTGACTTCTACCTGCCATGTCACTTTATAAATTTTGAAGGGAGTTAACATTCCAAAAATGGCTGAAATCTTATGCTATATCTGGATCAAACAGTTAGATGACAAAAAAATATATATCTGGTCAAACCTCACACCTTTATCAAAAGAAACAATGGTACCTTCAATATTTCAAAATGGTTTTTATAAGTCTAGCTTAATGCCATGAAATCCTGAAGAAGTGTACTGTATTCCACAATCACCAAACAATAGATTTAGGCAATTATAAACCATGAAACTTAAAAATAGACAAACATTGGCAAATTTTTGCCCTAAAAACATAATTGAGTTCATAAGTTATGAGTAAAAAAAATGTATGCCAAAGACATTTTATTTTCATTCCAAAATCAACAAGAAAAATTAATTTGAAGATGTGAGATGTATCAAATACATAAAAGAGTGTTAGATTGTGGGAAGTGACCAGAAACAATGTATATTATATATAATATATATTGTCTTGTGTACAAAGGAATGACACTTCAAAGAGAGTATTCAATATCCCTGACAGGTGAAGTAACCTAAAAATTTTATCCTGACATTCTGTCCTAGGAGTTAAGGGAGAACAGCAATTACATGGAATGGCTCCAGATTCAGAACCTTTGTTTGCTAATTCTCTCGAAAATCGTAGGTGTCGGTCTTACATCTCGCGTCTTCAAATTCAATTGTGGGAAGCAGAACTGATGAAGGTTCCCTTACCAGAAACAATGTATATTATACATAATATATATTGTCTTGCATACAAAGGGATGACACCTTGAAGAGAGTATAAGAAAAATTAATGTTGGCAATCTCAATACTATGGTAGACATTATAACTGACTACTTTAAATCTCCTAATAAAGTATGACAATATTGTTCAAACTCCCCAGAGCAGCATCAACACATAAGTTCACTGATAATGACATGAATAATGTTGATATAATACCTAATCATTTCAAAAAGACTTTCACATTTAAAATACTAAAAAAAAACAATGAAAAAAATACTGCTATATTCTCAATGTAGTGAAAAAATCCTATGAAAACAACAAGAAGAAAGAGTCTGAATTAGAGGAGAGAAAAGGAAAGAAATGATGAAGAAAGTTGAAAACAGAGGGCAGAAAAAATCAAATAATACTCATAATGAGCAGAAAATCTAGACTGTGAATAGCAAAAATGACAAAATCAGGTGGGAATCTAGTCACAATATACATAATATACCTGAGAATATTTAGAAAATGATGAATAAACTAATTATTTAGAACAAGAAAAGGAAAATTATGAAAGCAAACTTAAGCAGCAGCAGTGTGACTGTTGTTGATTACTTTTCTGAATAAAAGAAAATACAACAAATATGTACACATTATCCAAAAAATTCATGATCAGATTATGTTATGTTGTTAATAATTTAAAAATTTATTCAAAGAAAATGGTAAAAATATTTGTGTCATATGTGAATATATTAAAAGTGGGTGGTTAATAAATAACTTAACAAAATATGATTATAATCATTTAATTCTATGAAAGCTTAAATACTTTTGAATATGTTATTGTGTGATTTATTTACTTAATTGCTTATTTTAATGTGCCAATGAATTTGTATGTTTTATTACTGCTAATTGATTTTAATTTTAATTTAAATATATTGCCTATTAAAGCTTACATGACAAAACACTGTTTTCTGTGTCACTATACTCATATATAAAGATGCTTATATGAGTCATCAAAAATAAAGGTTTGTATTTTTTATTTAAGGCAAAAATATAAAGGCTGGTTCTTCTTCTACCTGTTACTCAACAATTTAAGATTGCTTGTCAAGGTGAGTAAGATTTACTAAGTGATTATTCACAAATGTATTATGTGGTAACTGATTTAGAAGGAAAATAAATCCAAATAAACTGAGGTGTTACAAGTGTATGTACACTTTCAGATAACATCTATAGTAAGTCAAACAGGGTTGACAAAAGTAAAACTGCTATTATCAATAAAGCTGGCAGACAATGTAAACTAAAAAGAAACATACCTATTAATTTGATTGCATTGCAACTTAAAATTGTATTAATCTATCAAAAACTATCCATATAGTTTTCTTCAATTACATTGTCAAATAAATTTAATACTTTTGGAGTTACTAAAGTGATTAGATTAAACACAATACCTGTGAGTTCAGACAATTCACCCAGTAATTCAGGATCGTTTTCATCAACTGATACATCATCATCTGAAGGGATATCTGCCACATTTGCTGATGCCATTGCATCAATTTCCCCAGTAGACATTAACTTTGTATTGCCTCTTCTTTTTGGTCTAGGAGGGGCTCCACCTCCTCCTCCAGCAAGAGCAGCTAATTCAGCTTCAAGATCACTGTCTCCATCATCATCGTCATTAACATTTCCAAGTCCTGTATCCAACTCCGAAGGAATATCAAAGAGCCCATACTAAAATTGTAACCATTAAATGTTTTTTTTTAATTTGAAAACAATGCAAACCTGTGATAAACTTTTTCCGGTATGGTCTCTTTTTGGTTTTTCTTTCTTCTTGAACATTTTGCTAAGTGAATGATTAGCACTTGTATAATTTTATGTAAATGATTTATTTCCGTTAAAGAAAAGTAATGCAATAGTTATTTTTAGTGTGTCAACTTCACACAGTCAAAATATCAGGTGACTGTCAAGATTTAAATATTCGAGGTTAGCAGCATTGGTTGAAGCCTGCAGGATAACATTAGTATAAACACAAAGTTCTTGTGATTAAATCCTTATGTTGGCTAGTCTGTTGTAAAAAACTTAGAGCTTAAAGTTCTGGAGGTAGCGTGCAATGCACAAATGTCGTGCTAAGGCTAGAAAGAGAGGGCAATAGAGAGGGCAGAAGGCTATTTCACTCGTTTGGTAGGTGCAGTAAATGAGCTCAGTGGACGCAGTTCCCAATCGAGTGAAATAGCTTCTTACCCTCTCTTTTTAGCCTTGTCACGATATTTATGGACTGCATGCTATCTCCATGAGATAGATGCTCTAAGGCAGGATATTTGTGCAGTGCAAATTCAGACTACCTCTAGAAGTAGACACTGACACTGCTTCTCTTTTAAAAAGGCTTCTACCGTTATTTTTCATGTTCGAAGTAGAAAAATCATTAAAATTTTTTTAGTGAGATCGAATTCTCTCCCACTAATCGATAATACTTAAATAGGGCGTAGTTCATTCTGGAGTAGAATAAACCATTAATAAATAAACAGGTTTTATATCTGAGATTGTAAAATGGAACCTACCTAGGTATATCTACTATGTAGAACCGACATGCATAAAGAAAATAGGTATTTTTGCGTTAATTTGTAGCTTTAGAGCATATACTTCTGGAAGTAGCCTGCAATGCACAAATATCGTAGCAACTCTACAAATATAGGGTAATAAAGACAGCAACGGTAAAAACGAAGTCATAACCAGAATTCTTCGTACTGCAAACAACTATCATGGGAGATTAGAATTTTTTGATTCTTCTTGTTCTTATTTCAAAAGTATGGTTAGAAGATTGCATTAATAGTTGTATATTTATAATAGCTTTTAAGTAATATTTTGTATTATATATTATATTTGTATTATTATAACGGTTTTCATTTATTGTAAAAGGGTTGTTGTTAACCCGTTAATAAATAAATAAATAAATAAATAAATAAACACGCTATCTCTCTACAGTTTTAACACAATAATTGTACGTTGCGGACTACTCCAGATTGAGAAGTATTAAGTAGTTAGTTTACTCAGGAAACCTATGCTCTAAAATAGTACTAAGAGTTTGGTATTATTTTTAAATAAAATAACAGAATAAAAACCTAAAATATATAATTGGCGGCATCCAGTTAAAAAGAATTTATTAATATAAATATTGTAATCATTAATTATTAGAAAGTCCTTGACCCATTAACATCCTTATGAATTGTGGTCACCCTTCGAAAATGTATGTAAGTATCTGTGATAAAACAAAAGTATGATCTGTCATTCTATGATTTGTTGTTATGAAATTCTAGGTTAGATACGTGGAACTTCCAACAAAATAGAGTAATTTAACAACTTTTCTAAGTGAAAATGTCGCGAAATCGGAAAAGTATAAATGATATTTTGGCCAGGATTAATTTTCCATTATACACTGTACAATTATTGACGCCTAGGCATGTAATCGTTGCCGGAGGAGGAGGACTTTCAAAAACTGGAGTTGCAAATGGATTTGTAAGTAAATATTTTTGATTAAAAAACATCATAAAATATGTTAAAATTGCAGGAAATATTTGAATTAGGCCATGACGGTAAAAGGTTTATTGTGGAAGAAGTAACTCGACATGAAACTGGAGGAAATGTGGTGATGAATTGTTCAGTCTTTAATGACAACAAACATTGTTATTTGGTTGCTGGTCAAGAGAGCCATTGTCAACTTTACAATGTAAATAGTGTCCTAGTCACAGATGAACCCAAAGTTGAAACTTTAGAAAATCATTCAGAAGTTAGGCAAAGAAAAACAAAGCCAAACCGTAAAACAGACAACAATAAGAATGTCAAAAAAACTTTGAAATTTATTATTAAACCTTCTGACAGTATACAGACAGATTTTGATGGTCCAGAACCTTTGTGCAGGGTGGCAAGAATTAACATTAGTGGTAAAGTATTAGCCACAGGTAAGTACATAATTGGACATTTTTTAATTTTATATTAACAGACTCAGTGTTTTTCAAAATAATCCCTACCTGAAGTTCTTGAATGTTTTTACTATAAAGAATCAAGCTTTCATTAGTAAATGGATGTTAGGTATGTTTGGAATTTTTGCTAAAACAATGTGTGAAAGTGTAAACTGTGTAGGAATACCTGCAAAACTATGTATATTTATGGGTTAATCAGGAGTAACTTGAGATTAAGAACTGTATATTTAAACATTTCAAGGTTTAAACCTGACAGCAATGTCAATGGAAAAATATAATTTGAAGTTGTATATTTGAGTTTTTGTTCTGTTTTCTGAAGGATATGTATTTCATCTTCTAGTTTATTTTTCAGGATGTTTTTGGAAATATCACCACACTTTTGATTTGTAGGTATGTTTAAAAATAATAATTGTGTTGACTCTAGGCCATCGCAACTATTTCTAATATTGATTACTATACAAAGTAACAAGCAACAATGAGTTGACTAGTGAAAATATATTTAGCTTTACATGTTTAGCAAGTTGGCAACACTTAAGATGATGTTAGCCTGGTTTCTTCCATCATAGTTTTAAATTACTCAAGGTGTGCTTTACCTTAAATGATCATGATATTATATTTAAAATCATCAGCTCAGTATAACATATATACATATAGGGGGGGGGGGTGATCCTCAGCACCAAAATTTTTCATGAATTCAAGAGTTAAGGGTGTTCAAAAAGTTCAAAAAAGTCTGAGCACAGGTGTGATATACTCAGTGGGAAAGAATTTTAGAGGAAAAGTTAAATGGATATCTTTTAATATTTTTATCTGGCTACCCAATGGCCATGGCCGCTTTGACCTTGACTATGACCTTGAAGGTCATATCAAGGTTAAGTCGATTTGCTCAAATGGGAATACTTTTTTATGTTGTAAATGAAAAGAGCGGAAAATTTCACGTAAATATGGCCTTGACCATTTTTCGGACATGACCTTGATGGTCGGTGAATGTCGAATTGAGGTAAAGCATGATTAGGCTCTGAGCGAGGAGGACTATGCGGCTTAGAAACATTTCTTATATTACAGAAACTTAGGATTTCTACCCGACTGCCCAATGATCATGTAGGCTTTGACCTTAACCATGACCTCAAGTTTTAACTAAATTTCACTGTTTTGTCGAATGTCCAAAAATTGAGATGTTTTAGTTTTTTACCTCAATTTGACCTTCACTGACCATCAAGGTCATGTCAAAAAAAAATGTTCAAGGCCATATTTGGACGTGAAATTTTCCGCTCTTTTCATTTCCGACATAAAAAATGGGGTTCCCATTTGAAAAATCTACTTTTCCTTGATATGACCTTCAAAGTCATAGTTAAGATCAAAGCGGACATGGCCATTCGTTAGCCAGAGAAAATATTAAAAGTTCTCCATTTAACTTTTTCCTCTAAAATGCTTTCCCACTGAGTGAATAAGGCGTATTTGAACTGTTTTATTTATTCAATCTTCCATATTTATGGTATGTGTAATTATGATTTTATTCATTTGTTAAATATTTAACTCACTGTCTATTTAATGACTAAGGTAAGTAAATAACAAAATTTGACAGCCCACTAGTCAACATTGAGAATTATAGGTCTAAGAACTATTTTCCTATGCTGATGTTACCATTGTATTTTCAAGTGCAGTTGTTCAATAGAATAACAGGAAGAATATGAGCTCTTTCTAATCCCATTGCTTTCTGCAAATAGCTTTGGATAGTGATTATTCAGGGATTCTGTCAAAACTTTCTAATGTTTCTTTTGGGGAGCAACACTATGAAACTGGTACACAATTTCTGACACTAGTACTATGTGTCAGATTCTATGTCACTTTACAGTTTGTGTTCTTATTTACAAGCTAGAGTTCAAAATTCTGTACTTAACAATGGACCCCTTAGCTCTCAGAGGTTCAGGTTGATGACCTTATTTACCAAACTGCCACCATATTAGCAACTGATGATGGACCAACATCTAAGTGCTTTGTTACAGTGATCTGACAAGTTCGTTCGTTGTTGCATGGTCTATATGTAAATTCTATCAATATCCTGTCATTTGTCACTTTGAGCAGTAATCTAGTTAACAATCTTCTGCCAACACTTGTCACTATTGCAGTCACTTTCAGCTTAACAAAGTAACCCTATTCTAATTTAAAGTATTAATAAATTTTGAGACTTGACAAAACACATCTAGGGACTTATTACTGTTGAATTTGTGTGTCAGTTTTTCCTTTTGTTTATAAACTATTGAATGAGTTTCCTTTTGTGTTATTCTTTCATTATATCAAAATGTTTTGAAGTATCTTATTGTATAATAAACGTGCTATGTGTCTTAATATATATAAATGAAAACTGTTGTTACGATTTTAATGTAATTTATGAATGGTTTCAGTGTAGAGAACTTGATTGGTCAGGGTTTCATCTTTGTGAGAATTGATATTCTTATGAATTTTAGAATTTACAGAATTCAACAATAGGTATGTTACATTCTGATTATTAGAATATTTTCAGTTGGCTTCATTATGCAACCATGCATACCAAACATAATAGAGTAATATTGGTTTCCTGTCTTTAGGTATTGTTTACTTTATATTTGATTTGCTAGGTATATGTGTTGATTCTGAATTTGATTCTTGAAAACAGGTTTAAGGATTTTCTCCAAATTTATGCGGCTTCACATGACTGCAGGAGAATGATAAAGACTTCCATATACAGGGTAGTCTGCAGAACAGATTTTTCAATAAAAATTGTGATGTTATGCTCGACATGCTAAAATAATATAAACTCTTGAGATTTTTTAATTCTTTGAACACAAGACAATATATTGTTTCTAATTATTCCTGATTCCTAGATGTCGACATTCATTTCTCCAAAAAATAATAATAGTTGCATAGCAAATACAAAGCTCCAATGATTTGGATCAGATTTGCAGATTTCTGGGTTTTGATGTCTAGAAATCGATAGGTCAGGCACACATCTAATTAATTCACAAGTGAAGTCGTCCATTTTCTTATTTATTTAAAGTCCTGTTACTGATGTTTTAGTTTTGTCTAGTATTCACTTTTATATGTGTTGAAATTAAAGTATGATACCCATTAAAGGTCTGATTATATTTGGAAATCCAACTTGTTTTTAGAAATAATGCAATTTCATTTTTCTTACAGGAGGTACAGATGGGCTTATCAGACTGTGGAAATTTCCAAGTTTGCAACCTATGTCAATACTTAAAGCTCACAAAAATGAAATAGACGACATGGACTTTGATCGCTTTGGAAATTATTTAATAACAGTAGCCAAAGATGGTCTAGCAGTTCTATGGGACTGGAACAAAGGAAAAGAATTAAGGCGACTAACTTGGAAACAACCTGAAGGTTCTAAATATTTGTTTAAAAGATGCCGGTAAGTTTTTAAGAAGTTTTTTTAATCATTTGTCGCTGTTTTAACGAACCCTTTTAGATTTGGAATTATAGAAGGTGAAGAAAAAAAGTCAGCCATCTATACACTGACTAATCCAACGGGTGTAGCAAGACGGCAGAAATCGTATCTCCAACAGTGGATCCCCGAAGATGCTTCTTTAAAGAAAGTTGCTGAGTTTGATGAGAGTTTAGCAGCCCTTGCAGTAAGAGATGATGGGAGATTTGTTGCTGTTGGCACAATGTTTAGCGGTTCGGTTTGTATCTACATAGCTTTTAGTTTACAGGTAAAGCACTAATTTCTTGCAAACTTTTAAGTACTCACCTATATTTTTTTTAGAGAGTACTAAATATTTCTGGTGCACATTCCATGTTCGTAACGGGTCTAGAGTTCCTACCAGTTTTATCCCATAATCATAATCACACTGTAAGCAGTGTCGCCGAAGCCGCAGTGCTATCTATATCAGTAGATAATCATGTCTGCATACACACTCTGCCATACAGAAGTGAGTTTTGTATTATATTTTTTGTGGAAATGTCTGACTGGTATTTTTTGTTTTGCAGGAACAATACCACTTTGGTTGGGACTCGTGATATTAGTTTTTACTTTATTTATGACATTTGTATTTTGTGCATATATAGGTTTATAGTTATCAAATTATTTATTTAATTCTTCATAGATATTGTGGTATTTGTATAAATTGGTCATCTCAGTAAATTATTCTTCCTTTTTTATTATTTGTGAATTAAATTTGTTATTATCCTAATGCCATTTGTTATTGGCCTCCATTTTATTAACACATAATTTCGGAACTTGAGGTTAACACTTGTACAGACCATTTATCACCATAAAAATGTGAGGATGATTAATACATTCAGGACAGGATGTGATTATACAAAATGAAAATTATAGGTAAAAGATTTTGTATTAGTATTGTGGTTTACTAATTGCAAAATTAAACCATTGACAAAAAAAAATTCAAGAGCATTGCGAATATCTGTTGACCCAGCATGGACGTGTCGTCATGCGACAGACTGACATCGAAAGAACCCAACACGCAGAGGGTGGTGTTAGTACAGTAAGCCATAAACCTCCTCAGTGACGTCGATGTTGCAGGAAACCCACTTAAGATGGAGTTGGTATCTAATAGGACACGGAGAGGGCCCAGAGGACCGGGCGCCATCTTCGGGGAAATGCCTGGACAAAGTAGACTAACAAATTTCCCGCTGAGGATACTATTGCAGAGCGATATGATAGGAGCCATCATGGGACGCCAGAGTTCAACAGTAAGGCAAATAATGCAACAGACGAGAGCGAGGGTTGACGTTCATAGAAGAAATCATAAGCTCTTAGTGAAAGCCATAACGATTTACGGCAATCTAGAAAACTGCACTAATGCTGGCAAGCAACAAGATGCCAATTTCACAAAAAAAAAAGATTTTTCTGAAAATCCTCGCGCACAACCATACATTAGTGTCATTATCGGCAAAGGAGGCAACATCATCAAGAGAGGCATGCAAGAGACCGACCCCAAAATTACCGTAACCCGTATCAACATCAATTCTTTCAATTTGGAGAGAATCATAACGGTAAGAGAATCCAAAGAAAATATGAACAAAGCCGAAGCCCAAATCAGCGTGTAATTGACAGGAAGTTACGAGAACGTTCTCGGGCTGCATCACATGGTGATGATGTCGACAGCGGGTAAGGAATACATTGGTTTCAGATCTCAATAATCCTGTGCTGCATACTCTGGGATGTATTCTGGTGGTTTCTCCAGCGGCAATTCACAAAAAAAAAACATTCCAAACAACTGAGATGGAGCCATAATTGGTACAAAGGCCTCCCACATAGGAAAGGTTATCAGGTTTTCGGGTGCTTCCATAAAAATCGCCTCCATTGATGAAACTAAACCTCAGGAAACTCAAAACTAACAAAGGGTCATAATTATTACGAATAATAGTGGGATTAAATCTATCTGGAGCTGGTATATTTGCTGGCGGGTTGTTTCTTCGTGAAGGCGTATTGGGCGAGTTCAACAACAGCAACAGCAGTTTGAATTTCCATACTCTTAACTGGCGATCGTTTATTACTATCATCATCAAATGATTCCCATTCAAATGCAATGCGATTGCTAGCACTTTTGCCGGTCGTCATGTGACCATCGTCCTGCGTACTTATTTATTTTCAAACTAAATTGAGCCCGTTCTCTCACAAAGGCTCACATGTGACTGCTTCTTTTATATATGTCTAATAGGACCGGACTCCGTCCATACAAAGGATTATTAAGTTTATCCATGCAACAGTTATTCATAATTGGTAATCAATAAGAGCAATGCTCAATTCAAAGTTACTGCCCTTAACCCTTAACCCTTAAGACGCGTGGGTTAGAACAAATTCATTTAAAATTCAGGTGTTGTTTTTTGGAAAAACGCTCGGTTTTTTTTGGACTGCGGTTTTTGTGATGATAAACTCATTTATGCAGGGTAGGCCAGAAATAAATTGCGACCATCAACTTCATTTTTTCAAACGGCTACATTTGTTTTTAATTTTATTTTTGAATTCTGCATTGAATTCTAAGTATTTTTCATATACAATGTCCTATACCAAAAATTAACAGTTATTAAAAGAATTACATTTATTTATAAAGTTAAGAAAACAACGGTAAAAATAAGGCGTTTGTTGGTTTGAACCTATTTATTTACGTCTGGTTTTTATGATTGTAGGCGGTATTTTAATCGCATGAATAGAACCCCTTTTTTTAATGCTGGAGTTTTCAACACTTGTTTATTTCCATAGAAACTGTATTATAATTTTACTTCAGATAGGTAGTTGTCAAGTGTAGTTGCAAAGTTTCAAAGTATGGTGCGTTGAACTGAAAAGCTGCGAATAGAAATTTTGACGATGGTTCGATATGTCGACAGTACTCGATCACAAGCTTAAGTTTGCGAATTGTTTAATATGAAGTACCCGAAGCGGCCTATTACACGATCGGTAGTTAGAAAAATAAAAAAAAATCTAGAATTTGGCCACGTAAGAGACACTTACAAAACCAAACATCTTGGAGAAGATACACAATTAAATGTTTTGCTCTATTTACAAGAAAATCCTCACAAATCCAATAGAGGAATAGCCGCAGAACAGTAAATAAGTAAATCTTTTGTTCTAAAATGCTTGCATAGAAATAAATGGCACCCATACAAAGTTCATTTAGTTCAAGAACTTACTGAAGATGATTTGGACCGGAGAGTAGAATTTTGTGAAATAATGATGGAAAGATGCAATGCCAACCCGCACTTTTCAAGTAAGATAGTTTTTTCCGACGAGGCAACATTTTGTTTAAATGGTTCAGTAAGCAGGCATAATTTTCGATATTGGGCACCAGAAAACCCACATTGGATTATGAAAAGTAATACACAGTTTTCCAAGAAAGTTAACTTATGGGCCGGAATTGTGGGTCCTTTTTAATTGAAGGAACACTTAACACGGAAAAATATTTAGACCTATTACAAAATGACATAATACCCTGTTTTACCCGAATGGTGAAAACCCCAATATACTGACAGATTCGGTATGGTTTCAACAGGATGGAGCTCCCCCGCACTATTCGCGAACAGTGCGAGATTATCTCGACAATATTTTCCCAATTAGGTGGATTGGAAGTAGAGATAATATTGAAAGGCTAGCTAGGTCTCCAGATCTAAGCCCGTTAGATTTTTATCTTTGGAGTTACATGGAATCGAAAGTCTACTTCAATAAGCTGTAAAACATCGAGGAATTAAAGAATAGAATTAGGACCGAAATACAACGAATCCTGCCACAAACGCTAAATGAAGTGTTACAAGCACTTGAAAACTGTCTTAGGTATTGTCAGGAAGTTAATAGTCAACAATTTGAACATTTAATATGTTGATGTTTTTTTTCTTCAATTTTGAAATAAATGTATTTTTTTTATTACTGTTTATTTTCGGTATAGGACATTGTACATGAAAAATACTTAGAATTCAATGCAAAATTCAAAAATTAAATAAAAAACAAATGTTTCCATTTGAAAAAAATGAAGTTGATGGTCGCCAATTTATTTCTGGCCCAACCTGTATAAATGAGTTTATCATCACAAAAACCGTAGTTAAAAAAAACGACATTAACACTTGAATTTTAAATGAATATGTTCCAACCCACGCGTCCTCACTGTATATTTGTTATACGCTAGGCTACCCTAGACGTATAATTACGCACGCTAAAATTAATTGGTCTTTATTTACTGTAGACGACGAAAATCTTTCGCTTTATTGTCTTTAGTTGTATCATGAAATGTACACGGCACGCAACGAACCTAAGCCGCATGGTTAGAGGGTGTCCAAAATTGACGGGGAAATACATATGTACTTATTTGTTGTGTCTACGAATGTTTACTGTCGTGAAGGGTTTATTTGAAACTTCATTTATGCTAATTTTTCATGAGACTTACTTCCAAAGTCGAGTGGTCGAATGGTTCGAGAATACGGCCTCAGGCTCCTCTTGACATATATTCTAAGTAGTAAAACAATTCGTTAACATATCAAACTGCCCTCCTATAATAATTTAATTAGAGAGTTTGCGGACAATCAAAATTTCGAAGAAAAATCAAGCTATTTTAGTATTTGACCGACAAAATTGGGGAAGGTTACATTAAAATAATAAAAAAAATACATACAAATGTTTTTATATAATTAAAATATATACTACACTATAAATCTTATTCCCATTGGTCAATTCTAAAGAACAATAATGTCAAATTCGTACAGTCTACATTTCAATACAAAATTTATTTTTTACAACGCCATCTGTATCAAAAGCGAATTAACAGGCGTACTGGTAGGTGCAGACGCTTGCCGGACACTCATCTCCCAAGTATCCAGTAACTGAGAAACCGAAAAGTATTTCGGCAATTTTTTTATCCTTGTCAGCAGAGCGGTCTGCACAGAGGACAAAAATTGCGTGGCGTTGTATTCGTGAGAGGCCATGTGACACGTCGGGGACGTTTTCGGATAGTCTTCTGGAACGGTTAGTGAAATTGGTGGAACGCAAGGTAGATGTCTGTCGTCCAACCAACAAATCAATTGAATCGACTTGGAACCTGGTTGCTGATTTGGATCTAAAGAAACTTTGAATCGTTGATCTAATCGTGCGATTTCTCCTTGAAGTACGTCAGGTATATCGCCCGTTGGCTCATCTTGTTTTTGATTCTTTAATGGGGGTACAAGTCTGAAAAAGCAAAAGAAATATTGTGTCAAAAATACTAGAGCTTGGAAAACGAGTTCATAGACTCTTCAGTTCAGGGGTCGTGCGTCACACTTATAATTTCTGTTCTGAACAGGAGTCTCAGGTTAGTTTTATTCTTGATGTTGCTTAATCGTTTTGAGTAAAAACATTTAACTTGATAATATAAACACATAAACAATTTTGGAAGTTTCAGTTCTGAAGAGAGCACAATTGATGACAGATCATTTCCAGAAACAATATACTATTTTATATCTGCTTAAAAGGTTTACTAAACCTCCGAACTTCTGTAGTTTATGACGTGGGTCAAAATTAAGTACCGAGATTGATACACAGATGGCGTCTCAGTCGAATGACAACCGAAGACACTAAGTGTTTAAGTTGTCGAATTGAGACGGCCACACCCGAAAACACCAAAAAATTCTGAAAAAGTGAAGTTGCAAGAAACAAATGACATCTAAAAAAAAATTTGGACACCAAAAGGATGATTTTGGGAGAGGTTTGCCCCAATTATAATAAAGTTTAGTTTTGAAAAACTAAAATTTTTACTGATAAGTCTTGGGACTTAAGTAAAGTAAGTATGTGTAAAACTTGTGTCTCCTGTAAACCTAGCTTTCTTTAATTTCCATATATTTTTGCTTATAATATTGGGAATTTTTTAGAAAAATTGATTTGACTTATGTTTGTCTATTTTAAAACTAGTTCATATTAAAACAGATTTAAATTACAACAAATATAAAATTTGTTGCCGTTAACTGTTGAATTACTTAAATAATTATAAATATGTCTTACTTGATTTCTGGGCCAAACAACGCTTCCAGTGTTGGTCCAAATGTTCTATGCAAAGTATGATTGATAACAGTACTTTGCAAATTGTTGCTAACAGCATCTAAGAGAGCATGGAATACATGGGGTTCTTTAAAAGGTAAATGGGCCGTAGATGCTGCGGGAACACTGCTATCCCTTTTGAAATCGATTTTTTCTAGAACTATCTCACATTTGATCAACGTATCCAAAGGCATCCTTTGCTGTGGGTTGGACAAGATTTCTAAAAGCTTTTTCATTTTGCTCATTTTTTCTACATCTGTAAAAGCAATTATCATTATTAACGTGAATAATGAAACTACATATTCAATATATTATAGGTTATTATATTATATTATTGTACACAATGCACGCCGTTTTAACAGCTAAGTTGTAATCATTCTGTGTTAATTAGGGTCGTCGTTAATAATTAATTTTTTTGCGACGCCCCCTCAAAAGCTTCCTTTTGATGAAAGAACACTGGGAAAATTTTCTTTTTTTAAATTCAAAACAACAAGTGCCTCAAGATGATCTAAGTCAATTTTTGGGTATAATCCTCAACAATTCCTCGTTCAAATCTTAGATGATTATAGAAGAAAACACATTAAAAATGGGAATGAAATCTTACTTGAGTGAAGAAATCTAGATATTAAAATATCGTTTGTACTAATGTAATATTAAAATATAAATATCAATTTTAATAGACAAATCAACTGGGATTTTTTTTTAATTTAAACTGTTATTAATTGTTATGTTGATCAAATATTGTTTTTTATTAATTTGAGTTTTATTATTTTTTATATTTCAAATAAAGTTGTATTTTTCATCAAATATTCCCCAAAAAGGTGATACCCATACCCAAAAATTGGCTTAGATCGTCTAGAGGAATTTAAAAAGAAACGAAAATTTTCATCAAAAGGAAGCTTTTGAAGGGGGCGTCCCAAAAAATTTAATTTTTAACGACAACCCTAGTGTTAATATTAGGCCAAAAAAAATTATATTCGCTTCATTCCATCTTTTGGAGTATTTTGTATTAAATCTTTCTAAAATATTAAATTAAAAACTAGGTTTATAAAATATAAATATTTCAAAATGTTGCTTTTGGCACATACAATTATTTGAGTTACATTTAATAAGTGGCTTCAGGTCATAAAACCCTAAAATTCTGGAACATTGTTTAAACAAATTAAAGATGTTTCTAAAAGTATGTAATCAATAACAGTTGGTATTTCGGCCTTTACTCCACTCAGTAATCTTCATTTATAAATTATAGTATATTAAGAGTTATTAATTTTACACTCCAACCTAAATAAGTTTCTAAAATAACATCAAAATCAACGTAAATAGTAACTGAGAAGATTCTCGAAGTATTTCTATAATTCCATCATTAGAGGGAACCACCACCACATGAGGCGGCATCTCATCTTTTGAGGAAAGGATTCCTTCAGTAGTCGACTGCCGTATAGTAAACAGCGGTGTTACGATAAATTGTATCTAGTTGTGTAAATATAAATTAGTGGAAATAAATTATAGTGAGTTCGACTGTGTTTTAAATAATTAATAATTTCAGTTTTTATGCGCTTTTCAAAACATATCATAACTTATAATTGTTAAAAAATTAGTTTTTTTGACAAATTATATAAAAACAGTAGGCAGCAACTTCATTAAATTTTATGTTCAATGTTTCTAGGTATCTATAATTCTAATACTATGAAAACTAAAATCACATGCACTCAACATATCAGCAAATTAATAAAATTAAAACAGAAACAACATTTTACCTTTACCTTCATTTCCCATTTTGGTAATCATCTTCCTCAACGGTTCGATGTATTTACTGAGCTGCCTCACTTTTTCTCTATAAGCTTGTTCGTCGGTCATCGCTCCTGCACCCATTGGGCTTTGATTCGGCTGTCCGGGTGTATTCAACGAGCTACCGGGACTTGGAGCCATGCCTACAGACCTGGGTGGACCCCCGGTAGACATCATCATTTGAGAACCCGGTGAAGGAGCCAGAGCAGGCGACGCTACCGGTGGCTGACTACCGAGACCAGCTGGTGATTGCACTGACGGTGATGGGCTTTGATTAAACATTTGATTCGGTGTCGGTTGTCGAGGGAAATTAGGTGTCATTTGATTAATAATCATGGTTTGGGATTTCTGTTGTTGCATTTGATTCATTCCACCTACGATTTTTTTTTTCAATATTTAGTCGTGTCGGGTGCAAAGTAAAACCAAAAACTTACCCATCATTTGGTTTTGCATTTGGTTGGCCATTGTACCGCCCATTTGCATTTGTCCAGGCATCTGACCAGGGATTTGTCCACATATTTGATTTTGAACTGGTGTTTGCATTTGTCCTGTCACATGACCAGTCAGTTGATTGGGCATTTGATTCATGGCAGGATTTTGGAGTTGTTGTAGTCTAATTTGATTAGCCATTTGCCCATGATTTGCCATTTGGTTTGCTGCCATTGGTCCACTGTTTGGGGTCATGCCCATATTCTGTCTATCCTACAAAAACATGTGTTTTAGTCATATTTCCTGGAGTTTTATGTGAAGGATTGTGGAACAAAATGAGGAGTAGTTGTGGATATATTGGATCGCGTAACGATTTTAATCAAATTTACGGATATAGGGAAAAGTTATATTCCTGAAGATTTTAAATATTGGAAAATTCAATAAGATATATACCATATTTTGATGAACATGGCAGAAAATGAATGCTAATAAAATTCCTATACTGGTTTTTAACTACTTGTATGTGTATATATATCTACACTAGCAAAAACTTTAGTTCACTATTGAAGCTCTTTGCTGTACAGGTACCGCTATTTATCTCATACATGGATAAAATTATTAAGAAATTCAAGATGAAATGAATCAGAGTCAGAGAAGTAGGCATACAATGAAGCAAAATGGGAAAAACTGTATAGATGGAACAAGATACAAGTATTTCATAAGAATGAAAATAAGAAGAAAATTGAAGATATGACTATAGATGAAGAGAATACTAACATAAAAGAGTATGTGATAATAGAAGAAATGATGTAATTTTAATTATAGGAGTAGAAATAAGATGCAGTGAACAAATTAACAAGATCAGTACAAAAATAAGTAAATTTTATTGTTAGAAACCAAAAAGATGCCTATAAAAATTAATATTTGAAAATGAAGTGCTTAATGAAAATGAAAAGAGCAACAAAATTAGAGAATAGATCCAATTGAGCAGACATAGAATGCATGCAAAAAAGGAAGCACATGAAATTAGTTCAGAAAGAGAGAATGTTCAAGGGTTGGTTATATGATGCTGCAGAGAGGAATCGATAAAAGAGTAACAAAAATATCCATAAAAGGTAATATAGATATAAAAACTTTACTTTAACATTACTGATAGGCAACTTACTTGCATAGGAAGAGTAGCAGGCATATTATTGGGAATATTTCCAGGCATATTTCCCAGCATCATCTGTTGTGCAGGACCTCTGTTAAGAGTTTGTAACAAGTTGGTAGCAGTACCTTGTTGTGGTCCACCCAATTGACCTGGTTGAGGTCCCATATTCATCATAGGGTTGCGACTGCCTTGGCTTGCCAAATTTTGTAAGGCATTGATGGGATCAGGCATTCCTGGGCCCCCCTGGCCTTGTCCTGGTCCTGCCATTCCGCCGCCAGGTTTAGGTTCTGAAATATTGTTAAAAAAAATTGAATACAGATGTCACAGACTTGGAGGAAGACTTGGCACTCTCTAAACTTATTATCTAGTGAGTAGTGTTTCTGAAAGTCATGAAAAGTTTGGGTGGATTTTTTAGGAATTAAATCTGCTGTTATATTAGCCGTAAGTGAATAGTTTGTAGATGTTAGAAAAATTTCTATTGAAATGTTGAAGTATTGTTGGAACAGGTGAATTAAGATTAAGGAAGATTATGTCAAAAAATATACTTGTTCTCAAAATTTGATTCTTATTATAGGTTTTGGTATCAATGTTTTTTTGTACTAATTGGATATTGATATAAGTATTACCAGTATAGTGAATTCAATACTGTCATGGCATTCACTCCTAATAAAGTAGTATTGTTATCCTGTATTTTGCATCAAAGCCTTCTTTCAATACTAGTGTTGATATCTTTGTTTAGATACTGATACTACTACCAATACTTTAATGGTATTGCAATATCCCTAGACAGGGACATAAGTATAGAGTTAAAGAAATTATTGAATATTTTCAATGATTACTTGGATTTACAGAACTTTAACATTTTAATGTATTGTTTTAATATCAACAAAATAGAGAAAAAAAAAATGCCAAATTTCAAAATTTGCAAAATACACAGTTAGCCTCATATCACAAAAAAGGTTAGATGTATAACAGACTTTATTATAAATTTGTCTTGATGTTACAATGTTCAAGGATATTTTAAATAGAAATTCAAAATGTCAGTGATCAACCAATGTGTCAATAATATGTTGATGGATATTATACTCAGTATTCTTTTGAAATCCTTTAATTCGTTCCAGATCACAATGTTTAAGAACTTTGACCAATTTTGGAGCTTTAGTTTTAAAAACCCCTGATAATAATTCTTCTTCATTCAAATGTTTCTTAGCTGAAATTAAATGGGCATTTTTACAATGGTACATGTTTTGACAATTTATAATTAAGTTAGTATTTCATTATTTGTAATTATATTGGGATACCTATAATTTCACCACACACACACATCCCTCTTATAAGAAAAAAAAATGAAAGAATATAATAATATAATTAGGTAGCAATACAAATTAAAAAATATGCACTAATTGCAACATTAACTAGTCACATTTATTCTCAAATCATTTAAAGAATAAATGCCTTGGCAGAAATGTCATGAAATATATGGAGAAAGGTTATAGATTAAGGAGGTAACTTCAAGTGCAAAAATGTATACTTACTGATTTCACGAACATGTAGAATTAGTCTTGCAACAAATCCTAAGTACTCTTCTCTGTTTTTTGCTTTTTGGTAAACATGATTTTCCATTTCCAAGCTGTTTCGTGATGTACTCATGCCAGACTGCCGTATTGCCTCATCTCTGTTAAATTTGCTACTTTTACTAAATGCTTTCTAATCAATAATACTGTACTTGAGTGAAGAGTGTAGGTTATTTGAGAATTTTAACATACACTAAGCACTAATGCAATAATTGGGCATAAAGGAAAAATGCATAAAAGTGAATTTCAACTTACATTTTAGCAACAACGCTTTGCCTAAACGCATGTGTTCTCCAATTACAATTGTCATCAGTCATTGTGGAACTTTAGCTGCAGATATAATTTAAAAAAGAAGAAAAACTTTCACGGCACTCTGATCACCTTTACTTATCTTGTTACTATTTCCACAGCCTCTGGTTTACGTCAGTTCCTCTCGAGATTGTGTAAACTATTCCAGACCAGTCTAGCAACAGTACTAGTTTACGTTTACATTCACAAATTAACAAAAACTAGCAACTAGCATCAATAAAATAACAGATCTTTGATACTTATACATAGGTAGAAGAATAGATATGGAATAGATTTCATATAACCTCAAACGGCTCAAACCTCAGAGAGAGTTGTGAAAAATTTGTCGAATTGTCATTTGTCACCAGTTCAATGCTACAGACTATTCGACTCTTCGCGATGAGTAGCGTTACGTACGGGTTGGTTTGAGTAATATTGGTCCGCTAAAAAATGCTTGTTATTTGTATTTACCTATAATTAAATTAATAATTATTGACAATTTTAAAGTAATAACATTATAATGTTGGTTTATAGTTGTAGTACTCCAAAATTACATTTTTGCAGCCCTATATAAGTCTATCTCAAGTAACAACCTCAGGCAAACAATTATTTTGCAGACAAAAATATTTCTAAAACCAAACACTGCATGATGCTGTCTGTCACATAATAGGTCATACTTGTATTAATAGAGTGATAACTTCCTTTTCAAGTACCCAATTTTTTTTTCATGATGCCAAAAGAAGTTCACAGGCATTGCACGTTATAAGTTATATGACATAACAACAGTCAACATAACAGTTACATCGAACGGTCCTGTCTTTAAAAAATCTTTGGCTTTTACCTTCTGGAGACTTAGAGCATGTACCTTCTGGTAAAAGCTTGCAATGCACAAAATCGTAGCAAGGCTAGAAAGAGAGGTCAATAGAGAGAGTAACAGGCTATGTCAGTTGGTGGGTAGAAGCAGCCAATGAACAATATGCTGATCGTATTTTAATGGAAGTAGCTCCAGAATGAAATAGCCTTCTGCCTTCTTTCTCTTTGATCTTACCACGACAATTGTGCACTGCAGGCTATCTCCAGAAGGTATAAGCTCTAAGCCTGGAGATAGCCTGCAGTGCACAAATGTCGTGGTAAGACTAAAGAGAGAGTGGGCAGGACGCTATTTATTGCAGGCCATCTACAGAAGGAAGGCTTTAAGGAAAAAATTGAGAACTTATTCAGTCTATAAGATCTATGTCTATAAGTAAACCTGTATGTCAAAACGACAGTTATATGTTCTATGATTCTATAGTTTGCAAATAAGGTTATTGTTTATGTCAAAAGTTTTTACAAAATTTGAAAATGTTTTACCATGTATTATTATAGAAAATATATTTAAATATTTAGTAATAATAGATTGTTTTAGATTTCGTTAGAACACGAGATTTTGCTACATCCACAATATTTTGGGCCGCAATTACTTGAGAAAGTTAAAACAAAACTTTACACAGAAGTAGAAGGAACATGTACAGGGAAGTAAGTTGATAATTCATTGGGTATTTTTTAAAGCATTCCTGAAACTGAACCAAATAAATATTTTTAGATATGGGTTCGTCATTGCCGTTACCACAATTGATAGCATAGGTGCTGGTTTAATTTTACCAGGTCAGGGGTTTGTTGTTTATCCAGTTAAGTATAAGGCAATAGTATTCCGTCCCTTCAAAGGGGAAGTCTTGGATGCTGTTGTAAGACAAGTTAATAAAGTTGGAATGTTTGCTGAGATTGGTCCATTATCTTGTTTCATTTCTCATCATTCAATACCAGCTGAAATGGAATTTTGTCCAAATATGAATCCTCCTTGTTATAAAACAAAAGATGAAGATGTTGTCATACATGCTGAGGGAGAAATCAGGCTGAAAATTGTTGGTACCAGGGTTGATGCATCAGGCATTGTAAGTCCTTATAAATATTTAGAATTTCTTGATAAATTTATGTTTTTCTTATTATTTTCCAGTTTGCTATTGGAACGTTAATGGATGATTATTTGGGATTAATTAGTAATTAAATATTAAGAATTAGTTGTACATTTTTGTAATGAATATATTTATAATTTTGAATTTTTGATTAATTTGATTTCTATACCATCTAAATTAACAAATTGTTAAGGTCATTTGTTCCTATACTCTAATGTTTTACTGTATAGCATTTAGCATGTTGGCATTATCAGTTATTATTTAATGTTGATCCTTCATTTAATAACTTGTATTGGTGAAACTAAGTTCAAAATCTAGGAAATTATCATAGTACATAATTTCCTAGGTTTTCAACTTCAACTTTTACATACAAAAGAATGAAGTCTTAAACAGAGAGTATTAATCTCATTAGGTCAAAAGAAGGAAAACTGTGTTTATTAAAATTAAAATTCCTTATTGTGATGGGAATGTATTAAAAAAAGTGTACTTAGTAAGAACATTAATTAGTCAGAAGGTTAAAACTATGTTTAGTTCCTCAAACTAAATATTCATGCTATAATGCCTCTCCATTTGTTTTACTCTGGGTTTCAACACCTGGGAATTTAAAAAATATATCTATTAAAGAGAATTCCAGTCTATAGAAATGTCCTCCACATAATTCTTGTTTATTACTACTGTGTTTTACAAGTTATCATTGGGAATACAATTTAAATGGTTTCCTATACTATATTTGCCTTTACATTCAATTATAATGAAATATGTCTCAATCTGGATTTCCGTTGGGGGGGGGGCTGAAGTCTTTTTTGTGTGGGAGGCCATGACCCTGCTGAGGGTAAGTTTAGCAAAACAAATACCAAAAAGCATACAACCCAAGGAGGGGGCTTGACCCTCAATTTAGTTTAGGTTTAGTTAATAACTATAGATGTAATTAAGTTTTGTAAAAATCAGTGCTCTTAAAAAACATAGCAGGTATTGAAAACAGTAAAGTAGCACCACAATTCAAAAAGCCTCAATTGAAAGATTTTGAACAGATCAGTTGTGTGATAAATTGCCTCTATTCATTCTCTAACAATATTAAATTTTTTTGTTCAGATGAACTGCCCAGAAACAAATTTTTCATTGAGATGTATATCTGTAAAAATTTTCTGTTTTGAGATTTTTTTAAATTTTGTATCGGGAATTTATCCGATATTTCGTGGAATCGGCATTCATCCGATTTTTCGTGGAATCCAAAATGTTGGTCTGGCGACCGGAGATGACGCTATGGAAATTCATCGAATGATCGAGAAACCTTTTAGAGAATACGGAGAAGAAAATATATAAATACGGAGAGCTGACGAAATCAGTCAGTATTCGATAGCTGTATAGTAAACATGAGGTGTTCCAGATAAATTGTAAATAGTTGTGAGAATATAAATTAAAGTAGTGTAAATAAATTATAGCGAGTTCGACTGTGTTTTTAAACAAATCCAAGAACCAGAAGTGTAAATAAAAACATTACAGTGGTGTCAGAAGTGGGATAGAAACTATCTTTCGATTCAGTGGCATCGATATCGTTTGTATGCTACCTCAATATTCGCAGCCCAGATTCGAAAACTATTTACTGTTACTTCCACCGAACGTCCCGTTGTCGAAATGGAGATTCCTATAAATATCGCCATACCATGACGGATTCTGGTGCATTCCGGGACGAAATAGCCTTAAGGAGGGCGCAAATTCATCCGATATTTCGTGGAATCGGCCTTCATCCGATTTTTCGTGGAATCAAAAATGTTGGCCAACGGCTGGCGCTATGGAAATTCATCGAATACTTCTAGAAAATTCGGAGAAGAAATATATAAATACAGAGTGCTGGCGAAAGGATTCAGTCAGTATTTGATAGCCGCATAGTAAATATCAACATAGTTTGTAAATCTTTGTGAGATTGCAAAGTAGTGTAAATAAATTATAGTGAGCAGGGGTATACCTAGCTTTTAGTTAAGGGAGGGGCAAATTAGAAAAAAATGTCCAAGAGGGGGGCAAATAAGCTATAAAATGAGAAACTTTAATGGCTCACGGCAGGTTTTTCAGGCCCCCCGCAGGAGAGCATGATAGTGAGTTCGACCCTAAG
This sequence comes from Octodonta nipae, assembly GCA_034190945.1. Taxonomy (NCBI): domain Eukaryota; kingdom Metazoa; phylum Arthropoda; class Insecta; order Coleoptera; family Chrysomelidae; genus Octodonta; species Octodonta nipae. The sequence goes on along the minus strand of CM067218.1, from coordinate 15,275,422 downwards.
TGTAAATAAAAGCATTTCAATATCTAATATTACATGTATTTGAATGGGAATGAATTTGCCTCCACTGGGCTACTAGCACTCCTGCTGAAAAAATTTTTGTACTTCAGTAAAATGACTCATTGTTTCAAAAGTGAATAACTGCTAATTTTTTTTGTCTATATGTATATATACTTTAAAAAGTGTCAGTCAAAATACATTAAATTAGGATGGCGCTATGTAGCAAGAGGGTGGATTTTAAATAGCCCGCCAAAGTTTTTTTTAAATATCCTACAGATATTTAGGAAAAAATATATGTATTTTACATACATTGGTTCAAAAAACACAAAAAATATAATTCACATCATATCAACTCTATCAACGGCAGCGCCATTCTGGTCACTTGTTGCAATTGCTATTTAATGCTTTTACTAGACAATTTTTCAGTTTAATCTCCATGTAAGTCTGTCATCTATGTCTCTACCATCTATAAACTTGACATTTTTTCGTAGTTCTTGGCTGTCATCCTTGTCTTGTCGCTACTGCGTAAATACTGCCCTTCTTGTGCTTTTTTAATTTAAAATGTCGCAAAGAATTGGAATGTTTATCAGAATGAAAAGCAAATTGTGTGCAAATATTGTATATTAATTAGATGTTATATTTGTTTCGTCCTGTTTCTTATGCAGCACCATAAATCGTCCTTGTGTTCACAACATGTAAATGACATTAGAATAAACAACTAAAATATGAGCACGTTAAAATAATAATTTCATTAAACATTTTTTATTTTTAAGATTGTATCTAAATTTTGCACAAGGTATAAATAAAAACGATAATAAATGAATTTTACTTGTAGATTTTATTATAGTCCATGTTAAAGCCCAAGAGTTTTTTGGTAAATTCTTCAGGAGTTAGTTGTTTTTAATGTTTATCAACTGTTCAGTTGGATAAAGGATACGCGATAAGCGTAATTCCCAACAAATCTTTGTGGGATCCAAACTTGGTGAACAAAATTCTATAAAAGACCAACAATACATACCTCTACGTTCAGTGTTGTATGTACCTCATATTCAACTTTTTCATTAAATCCTGTTTCAATAAATCACTCAAGATTTGTCACTTAGTTGACAGGAAAGGTGGGAAATGATACACAATTTTTTTGAAAATTTTAATCAAGCAACATTAGTATGAACGAATTATTAGACTTAAATCAGAAACATTAAAACTAGGAGTAGAACTTCTTACAAACAACCCCTTAAATCCTAAAAACTAAACACAATTACGAACTCTTACAAAAAGTGAATTCAGTTTACAATAAATCAAAACTCAAGATAATAGGCTTATCCTAAACAAGTATATAATACTTTCACATGTTAAAGCTTACGAATTATTAGTATTATTATTATTATTAATTATGAAGTGAGTGAAATACACGACTTTACGCTACACGGTAATTTTTAGCTAAATAATTTTCATTATATATATTTTTTTACTTTTTTTAAAGGAAACAACTCATCACAGAAGCTTGTAGACGAACTTTGGGATCATTTTGTTTAAAAATTTCTACAAAGAACTTTACTACAACTTACTCCAAACGACTACAACGATTCCTAAACCTTACCTAAATATATAACTTTTCCGAAATTTGTCCTATTTTTCCGTGCTCTGGTCGATGCCTATCTAATCCCATTAACATAACATTCCAATATAATAACCATCTAAAATTTACTCAACAAAATATCCCAAAATTCCTACAGCATAAGCACAAATCTCTTTTTAACATTCAGTCATCCCAAATTTTATACAAAAAGGCAGCACTAGCGGTTGTCTGATATTACACATTATACATTTCATTTTTTAAAACTTTCCGAAGAAACGTCTCTCCGTTTTGTGCATCATACAAGGTGCCGAATTTATGCAGACCTTTTGTCGAAATTAACTTTCTTTCTCTTCAAGTTGACTTTGACACGTAGGCGTTAAAATAAGAGGTAAGGACAGCTTTTAGTTGGTCTTAGTTAATATTATAATTTTATGTTATTAACTATTGCAAACAATTTCAAAATGTAAGTAACGTTGATGCATAATACGTCAATTTTCGGTTACATTATTAAATGAAACTTTTCGTTAAAACTGTATAAGATGATCTCGTTTATAAAAGCTGATGTACTTGCAAACGTTGTCGCTTTCAAACGTTATCACATTGAAAAAATTTGATTCTTACTGTATTTCAAAGATCACTTGATATGATTTGCTTATTGTTAAAAGCTAATGTAGTTGCAAACGTTGAGAGTTGCAGATGCAAACGTTATCATTTTGGAGAAACTTATATCTTAATCTTTTTTCAAGGACCACTCTTCTGGGTTATTACACAAAGCGACATTTTTTACATCATTTTCAGTTGAGAAGATTTGTATTTCAGATAAACGCTCAAGTACAAATGTTAACAATTGCAAACGTTATTAACTTACTGTTTTATGACTAATTTTCATTTATGAGGTACGTGTAAACGTTGACAGTGGTAAACGTTGTCACAATGGAAAAATTTGAGAAATTTATATCTTACTGTTTTTTTAAAAACAATGTTTGAGTTGCACAGTACAATTCGACATTTTTTATAACACACTGAGTGACACAAATTGCATTTTGTTATACATTGAACTACTTGCAAAACAAACGTTGGCATTTGCAAATGTCACGATGGATAACTTACTGTTCTTTAAATATTAAGTTTTTGTTCCATTGTAGAAGGTTTCATAACATGTACAATTGTCTTTAGATCTCTAAATATTGTATATAGGATTAAGTTTCTCTTACACCGCCAGTGGGTAATACATCATTTTTTCTGATAAATTATTAATGTGAGATAAATTTAAGTTTCACCATTTCACAAAGACAAGTTCACTTATCCTGCATAATTCCTCGGTTTTCTTGTATATATAATGCCACCTTTTCTCACAATTTTGCCTCTAGTGATGTTTTTCTCTTTCTTCTTGATTTCTGGGAGTTGTCAATAGTCTTTCTCAGTCACCTTGTATGACGCCAGCAAACTATTTTACCATGAGATGCACCCCTCAATCAGTAGTTAACCATGGCATTACCGAAAGAGACGAAATAAGTTAGAAATTAACTCCTATCTAAGTTCTTATTCACTTTTAGGTACACAATAAAGACTATTCAAAATTCAGACTTCCTAAATCTACCGACAAAACTTACAATTTTAGATTAATTTTTTGTTTTTCACACTTTTTTTTTCTCCAAATCACATCCTAGACCTAAAAGTGAGTTTTGTAGACTGTTAAAAAATATCTTTTATATATATATATATTTCCTCAAATATCTAGCTACGTGAAATAAGCACGCGAAAAATTATTCAAAGCCTTATTATCTTATTAGTCCACACTTGGCTAAAGCTAGCTGGTCATTTTAACACTGTATTTTTCTTTAAGATTTATCTAAGTTTTATGAAACAACTTTGAATTCACTTACATAGAAAACAAACTAAAACAAAACACTTCAAAATATACACCTTTGTTTGGCAAATACAATATAAAAGGTACAAATTAAGATAGTAGAAAAAAATATAAAAATTGTTCTCTAAAATAGAAAACAAAATGGAAAGTAAATCACAAAATAATAAACGTTCAGTCTAAAAGCAATACTTTTGATAAGAGAACAGCTACCGATAAGGTTCTTCTCCGATGATATAGTATTCAAATCTTGAATGGTTCAAGATAGCTGATAAATAGAAGCAATGATATTATTACGTTGAAACTGAACTACGGCGATTCGGCTTTTAACCGGAAGATGGCGACAGTTTGTTGGCGATGATGTTCGCCTTGTTCTGGCGTACGGCCTCGGCGCGTTTCTCCTAAAATAATAAAAAAGAAAAACGTTAGTAAAATAAAGTGTAATAAAATAGTGAATTCAATGCAGGTTAATGTTTATATTTAAAAATGTGAAATATTTAGGTACTTTTTATAAAGGAACTCCCAATCAACTGTTTTGAGTGGTCAATTATGGTTTCGAACCTATTTGTTAAGCAATTAATGAGATTATTAATTCTATATTAATGACAAAATCGTTTGAAATAAAATTAAATATAAGATATTTGCAAATGTTTTGAAATGTTCATTAGTAACAATACCGTCTATTTGACTATTTCATAAAGAAAAACTTTGGAAATGACAATGAAATAAAGTCAAAGCGACTGAAATCAACAGGTGTTGATTTTAAAAAACTGTAATTGACATTAGAAATTATTCAGGTACTTCGAAATAGTCCTTTATACTCCATAGGAGAGTTCTCGTCGGAAATTCTAGGACAACAAAAATAGATGTTTTCACACATAAAGCTACAATGTAAATTTGTTGAATTAATTTTTGTAATGTGAATTGCGAATTATTAAAAGTCTAGATTATTTGAAGACAAGCAAGTTCGATTACATACCCCGAATTACATTAAACTATATGAAAGTGCTACTTGAAAATGAAGAAGTTAACAATAACTTCCAATCAAAATTTTATATATTCATGTCAATGAAATCAACAAAAATTTAAAAAAAACAAACACCCAACGCTCGCAGAAAACTATGTAAGAATTGTCTACTTTTCTTTAATGAGACGGATTGTGCAGTTTTGACAAAATTGACAATAGACTATACAACTTAAAAACGAAATAACATGCTCGAGTTTTACACTTTATTTTGACACAACAACACGTGTTTCGGTATACAATGCCTTTATCAAGTTTCACAAAATACTTATTCTAACTACACCATTATATATGCATTGTAATTTACCAAAATAATTACATAGAGCCTTTAAAAAGATTTTAGAGTGGGGATGGGTTAAGATCTAACTGGTTATTTAATAGCCTACCTGAATATTTGAATTTGATAATTTGTAGGGAATCTAATAAATTAATTTTACTGGGCTTAGTTTCTAAATGTAAAATTTTGACATTATCATTATAATTATTCTCTATTAAATGACGTGCATAATAAGATTTATTATCCTGTGGTAAATAACTTCGTTTGTGCTCTCTAGTACGGGTATTAAAATTTCTAAATGTCCTACCGATATACAACTTATCTCAATTTTGTACACCCCAGATTTACAATTATTATCTACTATTGATTTGTTGTCCTTAATATATTTGAAGTTTCATACCTAATATTTATATCCTGTTTTTCTAAATATATGATTTAATTTTATTACTTGTTACCCACGTACGTTAAAGTTACTATGTAATTATTTAGGTAGTAGAATAAATTAGAATAAGTATTTTGTGAAACTTGATAAAGACATTATATGCCGAAACACGTGTCGTTCGTTGTATCAAAATAATGTGTAAATCTCGAAGAGTATTTTCATTTTTCTGTGTTTCTCATCATAGATTTACATCAAGTATGAGCCACAACAATCCAATATTCTATGACGGAGAATCAAATTCACACCAAAAGCATAAAAAATCTGTCCTTTTTTATGCATTTGGTTAGGTTAGGTTTATTGAAAATTGAAATCTTTTGACTGATTGGAAAAAAATATTTTCCATAGGCATTAGATTGGGGGACTGTATGGAAATATCAATTGAAAAGCAACAATTTCAGCCGGTAAATCCCTCGGCAGACACCATAAATTGGTTGCAAAATCACCCAGAAAAACGTAGTGTGACATTCATCAAAAAATTTCTATACCATAACAAAAAGTATTGTAATATTTGCAGACCAAGTAAGGCGTCAATTCATCAGCCCCCTTTCGGGAAAATCGTTATAAGCCTATGATATTAAAATGTAAAATAACATGTTTTATATATATTGAAATTCTAACTACAAATAAATATAATTTCTAGCAACCGGACTAAAGCCGATACTAATAATCGCAATCTGTGATTTATACAAATTTAAATCAATTAATTTTGAATTAAAAAATTTCCTTCAATTTACATCAAAAACACATGTTTAATTTTTCAAACAAAAAATATTTATTTAAAGTACAAAGTGCGATTACTAAACTCATCGGAAATCATTCGGAACTTTGAAACTATAAAACATCAATCTATCTATAACTATATACATACGTTCTCCTTAATTTTCTCTAACTTGCGTTGCAACTCCTGTTCCCTTTTTTGTTCAGCAGCTGTAAGCTTAGTTTCTAACCTATTAATTTTTTCAGTCTTACGGTTCTCCTCAATAGATTCTATGGTTTGCTTAACTTCTACCAAGTGATCGTTCTAAATGTGAATAAGATTATTGCTAAATGTTGCAGATGAAACGTTCTGTGATGGATTCGTAAGAAAAATATTTCAACAGGGTTTGTTAGTAAAAAACGTAAAACACTTACTTGTTTGATTTCATTCCTTACTTGGGAGATGTGGTTGAAATTATTTTTGTTGAAGTGTACAAATGCCATTAGAAAACCTATTTTTTACCCAAAAAACATTTCTCCCAACAAAAGGCGAGAACTTAAATTTTCTGACACTTGTATCTGTTTTGAAAGTTCGTGTTAACATATTGTCGATTAAAAAACATTTATATAGTTTTGTCAGTTTTTCAAAATATTCTGCAGTTTTCATCCCTAATCAATTAAAATTGAAAGCAGCCACATATTAGCTATTTAAGTCCTAAAAGAAGAAAAAAGGAATTCAACAGTGTGTCGTTCATTTAAGGAATTTGCGAAATAAAAACGTGATTCCAGGATATTTTTCTGATCTCTGATGTTATTGACGAATAATAATTAAAACAGATAATTTTAATGACTTTTGCTATAACGACAAGAAAAACTGACAATGTATGTTTAGGTTCACCTGCGGGGAAACGGTTTATTGATGTATGTACTAACAATTACAAAATTCAGAAAAAAAATTGCTTCGATTTAAATACCCTTTAACTCAGAATGTTCGACATTTTTTCAACCAAGGAGCCCAAAATGCACCGTATACTCCAGATCAGGGACCCAATGACTTTTATTCAAGCATATATCGAAAATAAGTTTCGTAGGGCGTTCTCTATGTTCCGTGTTGTGGACCAAACAGTTTTCGTACAGATTCGTCCACGGTTTTCGCTTAATCGAAAATACGAACTTTACATAGATACGAACTTACACATACCTACATGGATGCTTATACGAAAAAATTCGTCTCGATATTTTCCATGTGAATTAAACGAACACGTTGCCTGAATTGCGAAGCCGAAAATCGCCATAAATCACGAATTTTTTTCCAGGAATATCAAAATTCTGAACACAGAACCCATTAATTCACCGATACAATCTATTTAATAGATTATTAACGTAAGAGGCAGTTTACACGCTTTCAGTCCGTCTTTTGCGTGGTTCTCATTTAGCCGGCATCATTCTCGAAGCGTATCATGAACGTTGAACACGTCTACAATATTTTGATGTTGAGAATAAGAGATAACATAAATCGACGTAGAGTAATTTTGCTTTTCATATATATTACTTTGCTTGAAACATAATTTATCATCGTTTACCCTGTTATTTTTTTTCAGGGTATCTTATTTAGAGAACGAAATTATACCGGGTAAGCGATATAACCTGGATATCACCAAGTGGTTTTGTTTGTGAATAATTTCGAACCAAACGAAAAAAACGTATATTTTCCCCTTAGTTTGTAAAAAAAGTTTGGTAAAAAAACGTTATCAATGTTGTGCTTCAACTGTTCAACTGTTGTTTTGTTCAATGACACCTCTTTCCAATGTGGTATATCTTTAGTGGCTTATAAGAGCCTGGAAGCGCTTTGGTATTACAAGAGAGTATGTCTTACTTAAGAAAATTTTGAGCCCAGTGTATAAGGTTATTTAGTCAACACATCGTTCAGTCATATTTACAATAATAAACTTTTTATAAAAGAAAATTATCAGATTTCAGACAAAAAGGACTAAGAAGTTGGAAATACTTAACCATTTCATTTTGTGATTTCCTCTTAGAAACATCTTGTTCATACAAATATCATTGTCAGTAATTATCTTCTGACATAAAGTGACATTTACATTTGTAAATTTGTGAAAAAATATTGTGTCACACTGTTACGTGTCTGAAAAAAATATCTTTGTCCACCTTGGGATCTTCCCTAAAAAGAATACAGTTCAATCTATCCTGATCGTTTAAAATATTTTTAAGACTCGATGATTATGTACAAATAAGCAAACATATGTGTCGAATATTTAATTGTTTGATGTCAGTTATTTTTATTTTTTCCTGTGTACATCGTTCTAGAAATATCACCTGTCACTAACCAATTTCTGATGCAAACTGACATTTAAATTTGGATATTTTGCGAAGAGAGGTTTATTATGATCTACCGGGTTATTAAAAATAAAGTACATATCCAAAATGATCAATCATTATACCAATGAAAAGTGGAAGTTTCAAAGTTTTTTTTGCAATAAATTATAAATGTTCAAAATGTCCACCGTCTGCTGCACGGCAAACATCTATGCGATAGCCGAACAGACTCCACTGTGATATGGTTCCGCAGATAATGCTGAGTTATTGGTAGAGGTGGGACGTATACAGTTTCCTTAACATAACTCCATAAGAAGTAGTCACAAGGGGTGAGATCAGGAGATTTCCATGGCCAGAAGTGTAGGGCCAGGTCTTAATTTCTCCTGCACCTATACAGCGCTGAGGAAAGGATTTATTTAAAAAGCTTCTAGAACAATCATTTCCCGTCGAAACTTTGAAACCTCCTCTTTCCATTGGTACAAGGATTTTTCATTATGGATTTCAACTTTCATTACTATGAATTTTTAATCATTTATATTTAAAAAAGAAGTGACTTCAACTGGCTTAAAATAAAAACTGTCTAGAAGCTGTGTGCAATTATTAACTATTTTCTGACATATTTTTTTTATTTTACCGTATTCTTATCTCTCTCTCTCTCTCTCGCTGTATTTATTTTTATAATATCTACATATTTTTTACCTTTTTTATTTGTTTTATTATTTGACCCACTTACTATAAGTGTAACTCTTGATTCACCCTATATTGCAACCACCCTCTATATGTTTCTGTGCATTGGCCACACATTACAAAATATTTTCTGAATCACCCTGTACAACTATAATTCAACTCTACACGATGTTGCAACCTCCACCCTGTTGACGGCTTCTATTTTTCTACTGTTTAAATTACCCCGCATACATATCTATAATTTTACTGCGCCCAATGTGCCAAGTATAAGCAACTACATATGTTCCACACTATATTAGATTTTTGACCACCCTGTATAACTATAATTCCACTCAACCTTATATTTCAATCGTCCTGTATATGCAACAGCTTCTAACATTTTTGAACCCTCCGCTGTATAACTCCAATATCCTTACTGCTTATGCTCATTTAATAATTTTTTTAAAGTTTTTTTATCCACTCTGTATAACTATAGTTTTATTTCACTCTAATTTCAACCACCTTGCATATGCAACTACTTATGTGCCACCCAATACAACATATTTTGAACCACCCTGTATAACTTTAATTCTATTTCACCTTATACTTCAACCATCTTATATATGGAACTGCTTATGGACCAATACCACTCAATATTTCGATGCACGCACACACCTACCTCCGTATACCATATAGAAAACATCGCTCACCTACAAAATTTTCTTTTTGATACATTAATAGAATGTTTTGTGCCATTTCACTCGACTACATTGAAAACCATTACGAAAACCCTGTACGATATACTTTCAATGTATGATGAAAATTTGACATTTATATTGATGTTTATCGTGTTTTTGAAAATATTTTTACGTTTTTCGGAAAAACGGTATATTTTAAGGTATAGATAAATTATATGGAATCAAGCTGGAACATCTCTTTGTAGAATACAATTTAAAATATTCAAATTGGTAGAGCCGTTTTAGAGAAACAGTGAAGATTTAATGAAATTCACTGAAGTGGTCCCTTAATTACTGATTTTTCTGATTTTCTGGAGTACCGTAAATCTCAAGTTATAGAAAATTATGTAGGACCTTTCAGTAAAATTCCTTAATACAATGCCGTTTAACTCATCAAATTTCCCTAAGCCGTTTTTGATTAATCACTGAGCATACATAAAAAAAAACGTGACGACGAATTGATAACCTCCTCCTTTTTGGAACTCGGCTAAAAATAGGCCTATAATTTATATTAACTCTACCTGTATGTTTGATGACGTTTATGATGTATTTCTTTGATTTTGCGAAAACATATGAGACAATTCCGGAACCTTCCTTAATAGAATATGAATCTAAATGGTATAAGAAATACATACGCGTCGAATGTGATACTCATTTTTTATTGAAGTTGGTAATAATTTGAAATTCTTTTCGGAACTTTTGAGACTCGATTTTTCTTGGTACTAGAATTTCTAGAAATAATAAAAATATTGATTCTACATTACACGCATATTTTTTAAATATAAACAACATGTGTAGTATACTCTCTCGAAAATCCTAGATGTCGGTCTTACATCTCGCGTCTTCAAATTTAACAACATGTGTAGTTTTCAAGAAATTGTAATTATTGCAGGTGATATTATTTTATCTACTGCAATACTGTCGACACTGGCAAAAAAGCTGCTACCTTCATTTTTCTGTATTAGGCCGATTCACAGGCGGCTTTGTTTTAAAAAAACTCACTACATTATTTGATAATGATTTGCAGGTTGACACCTTCGGTGATACTACGGTAAAATGTCTTTCTTGACTTATCGTAAATAAATACTAGGTTTTGGAGGTTTGCCTGATGCATTTGACTTGCTCTGGGGTACCTCAGGGATATCCTTGTGGTCCATTTTATTTTAATATTTTCATATTCTCAATTGAATGTATCTCAGCTGAATCAGTTTTTAGCTATTATGACTTGACGCATGTACATACAGTCAAATAAGTTAAAAGTACGCAACTTCTAACATCCTTTCAGTTAATCGGATTTATTTATTTATTTAAATCCACGGTCAAAGTTACGAGTAGATAGAATATGTAAAAACATTCAATATTTTTATTACATAACTAGCTGGCCCGTCCCGACTTCTCACAGATAGGGAGATTTGAGTGGCGTTATATATTGTTAACATAAGAAACTATTGGTTGTATATAACATAGCAAAAAAAAAGAGTTTACTTAAACCGGCGACTTCGCCAAACTGCACGTTTAAATTATAAAAGAAAAATAATTCCTGTTGTATGGGATTTTCACAAAACCCCGACTCAATGTCAATGTTTGAAATTCTGTCGGTTAATATTTTAAAGCATGTTAGATAATTAAATTTATAGCTCCGTTTATTTCAATAGACGTAACTGTACAAATTCTATTGAAATACTTTTCTTACGGTACATCATCAAATTATAAAAAATATATATATTTACATGTTTTTTGGCCGTTTCTAGTTTCTTTTTGAGCTCGGTCTCCCTCTTTTGTTCGGCAATGCTCAATTTAGTTTCTACACGATTTTCTACTTGTGATGCAACTTCATTCTTACGAATCTCTAAAGTCTGTTTTACCTCAATCGATCGGTTAAGCTAAGAACAATAAGAAAGCGAAACTAAAGTGCTGATGTGAAATAAAAGCGTACAAAACTTAGTAGGAACTTTATAATTTGCCGGCAAACTTGGCATTCAGTTTGTTATTAAGAAAAAAAAGTTTTGCAGTCTTTTGGATTCAGATTGATAGGGATGTATTTGGGAACATTTACCAAATTGTCAAACTGAATGCCTGTGTAATAAATGCTTCATCTACACAAACTGGTCATTTTAGATTTCGCTATAATTATTTAAAAAAGCAACAAAATCAAACACCAAGAATTATAAATACTATTCGTTAATACAAAATTGTCTTAATGGTTTTTGGGGGATACAACGTTACAGGGGTTCTAACAACTTTAAATTTGCAAAAAATCATTATTACTGTACACAAAGTGTAAAAAGTACTAATAAGACTTAATTCATCTGGAAAAGTCTAAAAAAGTCAAACATTATCTAAAATTACGAACTTTTAGAAAGACACACTTGGAGTTCAGAAGACTTTCAAAAACTCTTAAATTTCAGAAAATATTTGTAAGAATTCCAGTTTTTTCTCAGGATTATTAAAAGTTAATGACATTTTTTAAATTGGTCACGAAAAGCCTTTTGTAGAGTTTTTTCAGAAATATATTTTCTTGAGGGACTAGTAAGATATCAAGTTTGAAATTAGTAAAAAAATAATAATGCGGTGCTGTATGTTGTATTTATAGCAAACTTCTTGAACCATTCGGTCATACAGGCAACAATGAGCCCCACATAAAGCTTCAGATTTATTTTTTAATTATATTAAAAGTACCTAACCCATTTATATAACAAAAAGATAATTTTATTAGTATTATTTTTTCAAGGATTTTAGATGTTAGATTTACAATAAATATCACGAATACGAATACAAGGTTCACTAACAATGTCACATGAACAGTGCCGGTAATACACTGAATAATCTGAGGATATTATTTGCTGATACCGCTTCATCAGAGAGCAGTGCTGATACTGAAATTCCTCAATTGCAAGGCAGATCGTTATCGTTGAGGACACTTGTTCAGCGTTTAAACCCTAAAAATCATCGGTCACTTTTCTAAAGGCCCAATAAAATAAAGACGCATAACTGATGCCATTGCATATTTTATTGATTTTCTCCACAAACCCGTTTCTTATAAAAATATACTTTTTACAATTTTATGAAATAGGGTCGAATTTCGACCACTGCACGACCACTAGTAATATTTAATTGTCAGCTGCTAAAATAGGTATCCTTCTAGGAATTAGTAATCTGCAATAAAAACTAATTATCGGAATACGCTAACGGGTAGCAATAATCAATCCTCGCCAACGCATGATTGAGAATAAAAAAAAAATGGAATATTATATTCTGTTCGGGATAAAATTATATACGTTAGCAAGACAGAATACCTACGGGAAAAATCGAGATCCAAGGCGACAGTAAAAATCGCGAGTGGAGTTCAGTAGATAGCGACGTGGTAAACAAGAGTAAAGCAATAAATTTGATAAACTAGCAAAAATAGACATTCTAGACTGTAATATTGCAGTAATTCAGAAATAATAAGTAACAATGAATATTTAAGGGTTTACAACCCATTTTTTTCAAAATGATTTACAGTTCATAACATGGGCATCATGGAAGTAGGGGAAAATTGATGAACATTTATACAACTAGAGAAAAATACAACAGATTCTTAAGTGATCACGGCCCTTTGAAAAACACAACACGTTTTGCTAATATGATTACTTTGGTGATCATCAGGAAGCCTTCTGAGTTAAACAAGAGCCTCGATCATCTGAGCACTTTCAAGATATATTGGATATAAAGACACGTTGAAATTCCCTGAACTTTTCTTATATAACTGAAATTATATTTCCAAAATTCATCCACCGACAGTGCGACAATTAGGGATGAAGTTCTGGTTATCGGACCACTTGAAGCTGCGATGAAAGTAGCATCTGCTGAGTAGCGTAGCACTATTGCAAAAGTAGTTCTTAGTTCCGCTATAGACCAATACAATGAAACGAAAATGGTTTCCAATATTTTGCTGAAATTAGCTTAGAAGGTGGGCACTGATCCATAGTAAAGGAATCATTTTCTTCAAAAGGTGAATTAGTCTATTTAGACATTGTGAAATGTTGCCAGGCCATTTAGGTAGGTAAAAACACGAATTTAAAAAACCCCCATGCACAAGAAAGAATAACAGTCAAAACTTCGAAGCTCCTAAACATCCTAGGGACCCACATTCAACGGCACAAGTGTACAAAATACTGAGTGTACGTGGTACACGCGTACCATCCAATGTGATAACTATAGCTCTCACGGACAAGGTTCTTCTCAGTTCCAATATCAGACTTGCCTACTGCCAGAATTCATAGAGACATAGATATACACAAACAGCTGCAATAATGAAAAGGTCCAGTAAACATTATTTGATATCGAGTACCCTCAAGTACCATTTGAAAACCACAGGTTCAATATACTCTTTTGGCCCAGCTCTTTACCATCGGTTAATCAGAAAACGCGAAGTCAATAGCGCTTGACCTAGCACTCAACAAAGTATCAGCCTAAGTCGTTGAAGTCATCTAATCCAAATTAATTCTAACATAAACGTTCAATGCAAATTATCTCTTATTATGAACTTTGACAGTCAAATTTACCTTATTGTTGCAGAATAACATTTATTTCACTTAAACATTATCCCCTCAATAATTCCTGGCATATATAACACATTCAAATTTTAAAACGGAATCAACGGTATGATATATGTATTTGTGCAATGCGAAGGGTGGATATTTAATTTGAATTAAGTGAAATGTACAAAGGCAAACATTAAACGTTACAATTTCTAAACTGTACAATAAATTAAGAGAATTCCTTCGGTTGACTTCCCTCTTGCGTTGCCGTATTGAAATATTTACATAGGATTTACGAATTTGGTTATATCATAAATATTCATAAGCAAACACTAATATGTAATCTTTGTGAAAATCGGTATATTCTAATTAGAGTTGAAGGGAAATTGATTTGACCTATTAAAAATACGTTATTCTGGTAATTATTAAACAAATAAAAACAACACTTTACTAGTTTTGACTTATTTTCTACAAGTTTTAAGTATTGATCTTGTGCAGTGTTGGTAATTTCTATATCTGAAGTCTTCAAGATGAACTTCATCATTCAGTGAGCCTTCAGTACAGTTAATTATTGGCTTAGTGTTAAAAAATATTGTATAATAATACATACATAACTCATAGTTTTTAAGACAGTAATTCAAACGTTAATTGATTGGTGTAGAAATGCGGATCTCTATGTTAAACCTCTCATTTAATAACAGTAGCCCATAAGCTTTATAGTTCTGATAGTTTGTGCCACTTAAAGTATAGCTTATGAGGATTAAGTTTTATTACCGTATCACCGGAAATAATTCTTTTGCTCTTTATAGAATTTTTACAAAAAACTAATTAAGAGAAATGTAAGTACCCCCAAAAAATACACCAAATTAATGTTAATTTTGGTATAGACTACGCATTCAATTTCAATGATTTTTCTAGTAACATGTTCTGTTTTTTTTTGGTAAAGCTTTTGCCTTTTCGTAGAATAGATTTTTTGTTAATACAGGGTATATAAAAATTAATAGAAATAATGATAAATATTTTATTTGTCCTGTTTTCCTAATTTTGAAAAAATTCTCTGTGGATTGCGCTTGATAAAAAGTTGGTATATTTAAAAACGTTTCAGGATCTAAATCAAATTTTACATTGTCTTTGAAAACGATTTTTGACATGTTGTTCATCTTGTCTTATTGCCATTGAGAGATAGGTCAAAATGTTTTACTGATTTCATTTTACACTAGAAAAACAAAAGAAAAAAAAATGAAAAACAAAGCTAAAGTATAGCAGTAAGTTTTAACGAAATTTCGAAACTAAAAAAAAATAAAGTAACTTGAAGGGGGCATAACACTTTTTTCTTAGGAGACGGAATCTATCGTATATGTTAGTGATATAAAAATATATTTGAAAAGATTTAACGACAAATCTTAACTGGTTCTAACTGTTTGAACTTTACGGTGTTTTAAAATATATGTAAAAACATCTCTGGGGAGGTTCTTGTTGAATCTTTAAAGGAAAATATGTACAGTAAGTAATATAAAAATATATTTGAAATGTTTTGACAATAAATATTAACTGTTTTTTTTTGTGTTTGAACGTTACAGGATTTTATAAAATGTATGAAAAAACATCTCTGGAGGTTCTTGTTGAATCTTTAAAGGAAACATCTCGCATATGTACAGTAAGTAATATAAAAATATATTTGAAATGTTTTGACAATAAATCTTAACTATTTTTTGTGTTTGAACTTCATAGGGCTTTATAAAATGTATGAAAAAACATCTCTGGAGGTTGTTGTTCAATAATTAGTGGAAACATTCTGTATATGTATGGCGATGGAAAAATACATTTGAAAGGTTTTGACGATAATCTTAAATAGTTTTGGTGTTTGAACGTCACAGGGGTTTATAAAATGTATGAATAAACATTTGTGGAAGTTCTTGTTCAATCTTTACAGGAAACCTGGTGTATATGTATAGCGAAGTAAAAATATATTCGAAATGTTTTCACAATAACTGTTTTTTGGTGTTTGAACATTAATAGGTGTAATAAAATAAATGAAAAAACATCTTTAGAGGTACTTGTTCAATCTTCGGAGGAAACCTTCAGTATTTGAATAGCGGTGTAAAATTATATTTGAAACGTTTTGAAGATAATCTTAAATGTTTTTGGAGTTTGAACGTCACAAGGTTTTATAAAATGTATGAAAAATGATCTCTGGAGGTTCTTGTTTAAACTTCAGAGGAAACTTTCCGTATATGAATAATGATGTAAGAGTATAATGGAAACATTTTGAGGATAATCTTAAGTTTTTTTTTTTGGTGTTTGAACGCCACAGGGTTTATAAAATATCTGAAAAAAAATGGAGGTTCATGTTCAATCTTCAGAGGAAACCTTCTGTATATGTACAGCGATGTAAAAATATATTTTAAAAGTTTTGACGATAAATCTTAACTGTTTTGTGGTGTTTCAGAGGAAACCTTCGGTATATGAATGGCGATGTAAAAATATATTGGAAACGTCTTGATGATAATCTTAAGTGATTTTTGGAGTTTGAACGACACAGGGTTTTATAAAATGTATGAAAAACCATCTCTGGAGGATCTTGTTCAATCTTCAGAAGAAAGCTCTTGTATAATGTATAGTCATGTAAGAATTTTTTGAAAAGTTTTGACACCACATCTTAAATAGTATTTAGTATTTGGCACAGAGTGTTATAAAATTTATAAAAAAATCTCTTGTTTAATCTTCAGAGGAGACTCTCTCATTTGTATACTTACTGATCAAAAATTATAATATATAGTCGAAATGTCTTAACGCCAAATATTAACTAATTCTTGGTGTTTGAATGGTTTTCATAAATATCATGTATATTTCCAAGTAACAAGCAAGAACATAGTATATTTGAATCACTTTAAACTTTCGCTGATTTTTAGTTCCATTTTTTTTTAATTTCAAGTCTGTTAAAAAATTCGTACTAGTTATTTGCAAAAACCCAAATTAATAAAAAAGTTGGAGCAGGAAAAAATTAGGAATAAATTCTAAAGAAATAAACAATTAGATAATAGATAATTTTCTTTTTTTTTTCAGAGTGTTATAAAAAAATCTCTTGTTTAATCGTCAGAGGAGACTCTCTCATTTGTATACTTACTGATCAAAAATTATAGTCGAAATGTCTTAACGCCAAATATTAACTAATTCTTGGTGTTTGAATGGTTTTCATAAACATCATATACATATTGACGTTATTTGCGTTTAGAAGTTTCTCAAACTGTTATTTTTATAATATAAGTCATTGTACAGTCAATAGATCCGTTTGCAAATGATGGATGTTATTCGACTAAAGTGTGTTACAATATTTACAATTACACTGTTAATATTAGGCTTAATGGATAATTAATGAAGCTGTGATTAATTCGACAGCAATGAAACTATACGACAAACGTAAAACGTAAGATGAAGCATTTATTTATTTCAATAAGTTTCTAAATATCAATACTTTACCTACCCTCATGTGCTAACGAAAATTAAACCCTACAAAAACAAATGAAACTTTAAAATACTCACGTGATTTCTCAATTTCTCCTTTTGCTCCTGTTCGAGTTGAACTTTTCGGTTTTGGGCATGTTCTAGTTTTTCTTGGATGGCATTGTCCAACTGTTGAAGCTTGGTCGTGTTTTGGACGCGAACTTTTTGGATTTGTTCTTCCTGCACAATGATGCACATAAACATGCAAGCATGATGTGAACGATCGAAATACTCTTAATCTTAATGAGAGAAAAGCTTGGACAAATTTCAATGTCAAGTTTAAAACGTTACAAGTTGCGATGCTTTTCTTTCATCAACATTAAAGTAACAATTTACGGCATTCGCTTAAAAATATTAGCAATATGTGCAAAGTATGAATGAAAAATGAGACATTTAAGAGAATGAAAGAAAATTGTAAATGACGGGAAAAACTTACGTGTTCCTTAAGACGATCCAGCATTTTTTTGATGTTATCGTCGCGCTGTTGAGAAGCTGTCTTCAGTTTTTCTTCGATGGCCGTTCTTACTTCTTCAGTCTGTTGTTCGATAGAGAGACGAGTTTTCTCTACATTCTCAATATGATCCTATAACAATTTTAAACATGTTGCAAATACAGGAATTAAGTGTACTACAAGACTATTTTGTTTGAAATTAGATATTATTAGATCACATTACGATAAATTAAATTTAATAAAATTTGAAACTTTTGATAAAAATACATATACAGAACAGTGTTATCGTGTTACAATGTTTAATTTTTGAAGTAACTAAAAAGAATTATTTTAAAAATTATTTAAATCTGATAAAAAATAATGCTCCAAATAAACAAACTATCGATGTAAGACAATTTTGTAAGAAACTCAAAGTGATACGTCTTGAGACAGAACGAATGATCCAAGAGATTCGAGAAAACGCAATACAACAGTCGATGCAGCAGGAAAGCAGTTAGATATTTGAAAAGTGAAAAGGTGAATCATCGAAGTATATAGTCCCAGAATATTTGTAAAAAGATATATATTTGTCAATTTGTGGGAGAAAATTAAGATTTCGTTTTTGGTGTTAACCAACTGTTTTAAACCCACAATACTGACACTGATATTATACAAAATCATACATGATTGTGGATTGCGGATTGAAAAGCTAGTACACTGAAAATCGGCAGAATGGTTCATATATAAATGAACTCGTGAAAATATACCAATGTTAAGTTACATAAGATAAATAATGACTTAATGTCTGAAATTTTTTTTATTTCAAGTCGGTTAAAAAATTCGTACTAGTTATTTGCAAAATCCCAAATTAATCAAGAAGTTGGTGCAGCAATAAATTCTAAAGAAATAATCAATTAGATAATAGATCATTTTCTTTTTAACATGTTTTTGTTAACTCACTTTTTTATATGTGTTTGTTCGGATATATTTTTCCAATCTATTTTTGAGGACTTACCCTTGAAACGTTGCACATATCGCAGAACTCGATGACAATGTAATTTGATAACAAATTTTGCCAAAAAGGAACTAAATATAGGGCATAATTGATTAAATAAATTTTATTGAGAAATTCCTATCAACCTCAATTTTTTTAGTTTTAATCTCGAAACTACAGATTGACAGTATAAATGAGATATAGCCTATATGTCGAATCTCATGTAAACAAATTCCCTGTAATTGCCAGCTAGGAATTACATGATGGTAGTAATTAAAGTAAACCTGATGACATATAAAACTGAGTTTTCATTATTTCCTAGCATTCTGATTGTATTAGATTTAAAAAAGTAGCAATAGTCATTCCTTTTCTATATGTTTGGTTTTTCGCATAATAACCAGCGCGACCCATATATAATTTTGAAGTTTAACATACTGCATTCTCACTATCAGATCGGATAAGCTTCAAAATATTGAAATAGTTGCTTGTGGAAGCCGTTATTTTGTGATATAATTTCATACTGATTGTCGAAAAAGAATTACTTCGTTTAATATAATTTATTTAAATTTAAATTTTAAATGAAAAATGTTCGCTAGGCATAGAATATGTCATTTTCAAACGTAATGAAATTAATGAATGAGGACAAAACATTTGAAACAAAAAGTGGGGTAGGTATACCTGAAATTATTTTGTAAAAGAATATAGTAATAGAAATGGGGGAAACCCAGTTTTAAAATATATCAATCTTTGACTGACCAATTACTTAAATCTGAAATATAATACTTTGCAACTCTACTTGTTCTCGAAAACTGGAGTATATAAGTTAAAAACTTGAGAGTGCAATAGCTTTTATCTTGTTATGACATGTAGGAATTTCCATATTTGATATCACGAACATTTTAGATTAAATCGAACTGATTCAACATTTGCTAATCATTTTCTTACTTCAGGGCATACTTTTCCAAAATTACAAGAAACAGGCATCATTCATTATAACAATAAACCATTTATTGAAACACTAGAGAGTACAGAAATTTACAAAAGCTGTTCTTGTAATTTGCCATTTAACGAACAAGTATAGTTGCAAAAAAGCTTCCTGGATGAGATTTTTAATTAATTGGTTAGTCACAGACTGATATATTTTAAAAACCCTTAAATGGGTTTTCAAACCCTTAAATGGGTTTTCCCATTTCTGTTTCTATATTATTATACAAAATAATACAATAATGTAAGCCTCCCAGAAATTCCAGGTGCCTATCTACATATAGATAAGTCCCCTCTAGTTTGCTTCAAATATTTGTCGTCATTCATTAATTTGATTCCGTTTTAAAATAATATAGTTTATGTCGAAACTAGTCACTGTATTTATTTAATAAATAAATACATACACTAGTGATATTAAATGAATTCTGTTTCTAAAATCATAATATTAAAACTGTTGCATTTAAAGTATTTACTGTGTACAATGCACTACAAATGAATCATTTAATACTGCAATTTGTAAATTAAACCAGATGATCAAGTATTTCCCAGAATACGCAAAATTTTAAAACTATTTAATTAATTATTTTTTATCAGGGTGAGCAAAAAATATATTTTTTCTTCCACTACCATAATAATACTGTTCAAGATGGCAAAAAATGATCATGTCAAAAGAGCAGGTCTTAATTTTAATGTTAAGATGGTCTGAAATGATTTTTCGCTAAGACAACTCGTTAAAGTTATTCGAGCTCCAACGATTTTTTGAATTTATTACAAAATAATGGCTCAAAAACATAAAATATATTTTTCGTGAACGTCATTGAGTATTCTCGGGTAAATGACGAAACTTCAATAATTCTAGGGAAAAAAGATTTTATTCTATATTTAATTTTAAGTATCAAAATGTTTTTTCTTACCGGAGTAATGACTTATTATACCTTAAAAATACTAAAATAATATAAATATTTATCTTATTTACACGTGATTATTAGGTAATGCAAAATAATAAAATCCATTTTTCAATAATATCGCAATTAAAATAGAATTTTTGATTTTATAACATGCGTACACTGTACTTTAAAATTAAGATCTGCCATTTTGACAGTCTTATTTTATTGTCATGTTGAACAGTATTTTCATGCTAATGGAAAAAAATAAAAGTTTTTTTGGCCCACCCTAATCATCTTCATATCAAGTTTTTACCATTTTCGACTTCTGAAAATCGTTTTGAGAAGGGGCAACGTGTTTTGGTAACTAACTAATAACTAATGCCGGAGTTATTTTTATCAAATTGTGCGGGTGCTACATTGACGTAGCCCTAAAACCTATAAAAAAATGTACGGTATATAAACGCCGACGCTAATAAATTTAATATCGCCATCTCTTCAAGAAAATTAAACGTTATCGATTTTCCTTCCTGATTTTGTACAACGAAACCCTAAATGGATTTTGTCCTCGACGAGGTTATCGAACAACACCGTTG
The DNA here is from genome assembly GCA_034190945.1 of Octodonta nipae. Classification (NCBI taxonomy): domain Eukaryota; kingdom Metazoa; phylum Arthropoda; class Insecta; order Coleoptera; family Chrysomelidae; genus Octodonta; species Octodonta nipae. Next base: position 15,253,885 of record CM067218.1, on the reverse strand, counting down.
GGGCATCGACGGCTGAACGATAATAATTAATAAACAAAGTTTTCTCGACACTGCATCAGTTGGAACTTCTTTTTTGTCATAAATAACATTTTGTTGATTAATTGTTATTTAATAGGAAATAATTTTACCTTTAGTTTTGTTTTGAGATCGGTGATGTAAGCTTCTCGTTTCTCTACGTGCAAACCCATTTTCTGATCCAAAGCTTCTTTGGTGGCAGTAATGAATTGACTAGTTTGTTCGTCCTTTTTGCGGCTGGCTTCCTCGATTTTAGACATTTTGGCCGTCAGAACTGCCATTTTATTTGATTCTAGTTGCTGCAAAAAAATTTATTATAAATAAACTATACTAGTAATTAGTGCGAGGGTTGATTTCTATGTTACACCCTGTCCCATTAAGCACGTACACTTATATGGAATCAGCCTCCAACTATAAAGGATTTTAAGGGAAAAGTGTAAACAATAAAAAGCGAACAGATTTGTTGAAAAAAGGTGGGTGTTTGTGTAAAAAGAACTGTTCCTTCAGTGGCAATATTACTATCCCGTAGTCGTTGGGAGTCAAGCTAATTAAATATTATTTTCTAAAATCTAACTAAAAATGCATTATATTAAGTTCGGAACAGGGTATGACGCAAAGGAAAATTGCACGAATGATCGGAGTTCCACAAGGGGTTGTTTCAAAAAGAAGAGTCTGGACCGCTACTTAGTTCAAATAGCACGAAGAAATCTCACAATAATAATGGTGCGTCCCGTTATGCTAAACAAAAATTTTTAAATTCAAATATTTGGAAAATGGTACAATGGTGGAGAACAATATTAACCTAAAATAAGTTACAATTACAAGTGCTCTCTATTAATCATGTAACTAGCGCCCTCTTTGAGTGTCAGATATAAATAATAATGGAGTGTTCGGAAGTGCCAGGTTTAACAAAACATACCCAACAAATTTCACTCCAATGATGCCAGTAGTTTCCAAGTAATTGTCAAAAAGGTGTATAAAATAATATTCTGCAGTACTCTGTATCTCGAAACCTGAGGCAGTTAAAAAAATTTGTTACTGAAAAAAACACCCTTATTTTTGACGATTCTACCTAGTCCTAGCAAGCAAGTAATGTTTTTTAAAACACCCTGTAATATGAATAGTGCAAAAGTTGTACAGAATTAGAAATGAGCGTTTATGGTTCTGATTTGAACATTTATCACGAGAAAAGTCAGAAGTTTCACAAGCAGTTCGCTTATACCATCACTTCATTAACAGATTATAGGGAACCCGTAAAATGTGGATTTCTTCTGTTTTTTGTTTATATTATGAAAAGTGCTGTCAATGGGAAAGTTGTAAACAATCAGAAATCCTTCTCAATGAGCGTTCATGAGTTCTGTCTGTAGCTTCTTTTAACGAGATATTTTTTTTCATAAATTCAATTTTCATTTCATTTCATTATTATTAGTCAAACTAGTAGTTTAGTAGTTACGTTTATATGGGTTCAAGATGGATTAGAGAGATATTTTGCAAGGCGCACCGTATTAATCAGGCTAATCAAATCGGGATATACTAAAGACATTTTGAAAGTTCATATAAAACTAATTAATAATTAAATCAATTTTCATCACTGGCCGCATTCCCCAGTCATGACACGTAATGGAGAATAAGGATCGCTCGTTGAAGTCAATATTCACAAGCAATATTAATACAAAGATATAAGAAGTGAAGTATTTTTACAATATTTCCATAAATTATTTAAATAGCATTTCTGCAAGTACTTTTTAACGGACAATATCCATCTTCCCAATTAATCTCAATATCATAAGCACTCTTTACCGGTTTTGCTGGATTATCTTGGAGAAAAATGCTTCGTTTAAGCACGAAGGCTGTAACCACCAGGAAATTTTGAGCCTTTGTGTCTAAAGATTTGATATTAATCAATTAGCCATGTTTTCATAATAATATTTATAATTATTCATTTTTTACCTCCTCAAACGAAATATTAATTTCGAAATTAATGGAAAAATTTTGGTTTCTGGCCTGGCAAACACTCAAGATTTTCTATTTCTTTTCCAACTTTTCCGTTAATGTGTTTTGATTGTCTCACTTTTCAAAATATAAGCAAAAAAACACAAAAAACATATTTTTGGGAGTCTTTATTGTTCAAATAAGTTACTTCTACGAGTTCGTTATTATCATTAAATTAATTGGGTATTTTACTGTTTTATGTTAACCATCACGAATTATCAATAATGTTGTAATAACCTTGCCATGTCTAATATTTTATCGTTTTCAATCTATTCTAGAAAAAATCCAGATTTAAATTTAAAAAAATGAAGATCGGGTAAATGATTCATGAGGTAACGAGATTCCTGTGAAAAAAATGAACTTTGAACTTACTGAATATTTACTTTGTTGTAATTTTCTGTGGTGACTGTGTGTGCCGTGATTCAATCATTTATCTGTCAATAACATAAAGAATTTATAACCTTTTTTTAAAGTGTATAAATGCGGTTTAGTGCCACTGTGCATAAATAATTTTGCATAAACTTTATAAAAATTGTTTGATTATATTTTGTATATCACTACAGAACCCAGTCATAATCATAGAACCACACACAGAACAAATATTACCGAACAGATTATGCCAATATCCGTTTCTACTTCACTTCGAATTTTAGACTGTTTTTGATTACGTCACTTTGCTATTTAAAATGTTAATCATCAATAATTTATATTTAAAAAAGATCCGACTTCAACTAGCAATAACTATTTTCTGACATATTTAAGGTATAATTCTATTGATTATTTTAGCGTATTCTTATCTCTCCATCTGTCTCTAATTTGTATTTTATTATAATATTCACATATTTTTTAACTTTTTTATTTGTTTATCATTTGGCCCACTTTCTATAAGTATAACTCTAATTCACCCTACATTGCAACCACCCTGTATATGTCTTCCAAATGTTATTTGTGTCATGTCCTTGATTACTTTTATGTTTTCTTGGGAATAACACCACAATTGAAATAAAAAGCTGTATTTTGAAAGAAAATACCAAACGTTTCAAAGTCGATTCTGACTTCGTTGTCAGTGGTTTTAAAATATGTATTGAAAATGTTTTAAAAAAATGTCATAAATCAAACTTTCAATTTGCAATTAAATTTTCAATACATATTTTAAAGCCATTAACAACGAAGTCAGAATCGACTTTGAAACGTTTGGTATTTTCTTTCAATATACGCTTTTATTTCATTTGTGGTGTTATTCCCAAGAAAACATAAAAACACCCTGTATATGTTTCTCTGTATCGGTCACCCAATATATATTTGTCTATCATTTTCTGAATCACCTTGTACAACTATAATTCAACTCTACACGATGTTGCAAGCGCCCTGTATAAGTATTAATTCTCTCCACCCTATTGACTGTTTCTATTTTTCTATTGTTTAAATCACCCTGTATACCAATAATTTTACTTCGCCTAATATGCCAAGCATAAGTAACAACTTATGTTCCATACCTACTATATAAGGTTTTTTAACAACCCTGTATAACGATAATTCCACTCCACCTTATATTTCAATCATCCTGTATATGCAACTGATTCTAAGATTTTTTGACTCGAATATCCTTACTGCATATGCTCATTTTTTGAAGTTTTTTATCCACTCTGTATAACTATAGTGTTACTTCACTCTTATATCAATCACCTGGTATACGCAACTACTTGTGCCATCCAATACAACATATTTGAACCACCCTGTATAACTTTAATTCTATTTCACCTTATATTTCAACCATTCTATGTGCGGAACTGCCTATGTACCAACCAATATCACATTTATTTGTACGATTTTTTGAACTTACCTGTCTAACTGTAATTTTACTTCGCTCAATATTTCAACTGAGCACACTGCTTGCTGCTTAAATTTCGATGCACGCACCCACCTACCACAGTATACCGTATAGAAAACATCGCTCACCTAAAAAATTTTCTATTCGATACACTAATGGAATATTTTGTGTCATTTCACTCGACTGCAATGAAAACCGTTACAAACACCTTGTACGGTATTTCATGGCATATCTTGTCATTTAAGCTAGATATTTATGATGAAAATTGATATTTACATTGATGTTTACCGTGTTTTTACAAATATTTTTACGATTTTCGGGAAAACGGTATGTTTTACGTTATAGAAAAAATATACAGAATCAAGCTGTAACATATCTTTGTAGAATACAATTTAAAAAATTCAAATTGGTTGAGCCGTTTTAGAGAAAACAGTGTGGATATATTGAAATTCACTGAAATGTGCTCTCGTAATTATTGATTTTTCTGATTTTCTCGAAAACGGTAAATCTCAGGTTATGGAAAATAATTATATGGTACCTTTTTGTAATATTCCTTAATACAATGCCGTTTAAATCATCAAATTTGCCTAAGCCGATTTTGAATAATCACAAAAAAAAAACGTGACGACGAATTGATAATCTTCTCCTTTTTGGAAGTCGGTTAAAAATAAGAATTATCTTTTAGAATTTCACGTGCCCGACCTGTATTTCTAATACAGTCAAATACCCAATTATGGCTAATAAACTATTACTTAGTTGTTGTTAACTTTTGTCACTTAAAGGTCTCTATTGACTGGGTTAATCTGTTTTATACCAATTACCAATATCCTGTCAATAGTGATCGTATAATTAGTCGAAATTCCTTATAACATTAAGCTATACCAAAAATTGTTTCATTCTCACCTATTTTTACAACGATTCTCCTGTAAAACAACTCTATCGCATCGTTAGGCGTCTTTTAACGTTTACATTTTTCACCCCTTTTCTGTCATTCTCTGTAAATAATGTTCGCGGAGGTAAAGCGTAGAGCTTAAACATCCACCAATAAACGGCAGTTCCGTCACGAGCCATTAACACCGTTTGTACATTACGATGATTTAAAACGTTTAGACACCGAAACGTTTTTGCCACAACACGGCAAAATGAATGCCGGCCGAACAACACTTTCGGAAAACTCCATTTTCTCCTGCTGAAATTTTCATGGAGCAAAATGCATTTGTAGTTTGACATCGAATCGCATATGGTGCAACTCTGTGGAGTTTCTCAACTGCTACACATATCGAATTGTGTAAAAGGAACGGGATATCGTTTTAAAGTTCACAGCTTGAACTTTCGGAAGTTCAGTTTAAACTTCATTGTAAGTTTCAAGTCTAAGATTATTGTGAAAATTGTTTGTACGGTCAGAATTGAAATGTCAGGTTAAATTTAAGTGTTATTGTGGTGGTTTTAGTTTTGTGACGGTCTTTCCTACTAATATTATGTCTTAATTTTGGCCAGATGGATGAACAGTGTGGAATAGCCAAATGGAATAAATTCGCAAACGCTTGGACACGTCGATTTGTATTTTTAAATGAGTTTTTTTTTTCAACAAAAAAAATATTAAGGTGTGTCATGTGACAGTGGCCAATATCAACTTTCTTATTTTAAATGCAAGCCCCTGTATATTATTTATTTTTGAATTCTCCAGAAAACTTTCATGTTCAATATCCTACATCTATCTTCAACTATTTCGCAAATATTAAGATTTCATACAAAAAGTAACATTAATAAAAGAAAATTATTTTATTTCATAAAATTTGCTACATTCCACTAAAAACCTAATAAGCAATACTGATTATTTCCTAATAATGCAGTAATGTCAATGTAGGAAATGTTCAAAATGCTCGCCGCGAACGTCTTGGCAACATGAAGTAATCTCAATGTAGAAAATGTGACTGATCTAATCGCAAGCGTGATTCGTCTTTTTAGGTTGAGGGGTTTAGTTTTGTATAAAGTACTTTTGACATATCTCCACAAAAAGTAGTCCAATGGGGTCAAATCAGGAGATCGTGCTGGTAATTCTATCGATCCGCGCCTCCCAGTCCATCGATTTGGAAAAATTTGGTTTAGGTACTGCAGGACATTGATTTCGTAAAGGTGCGGGGTGCTCCATCTTGCTGAAACCACATTGTATTGGCATAAACTTGTGGGTTTAGTGGATCAGTATATAAATTTGTCAAAGTTGGCACGACATTATTTTGGAGCAGTTCTAAATATTTATCTCCATTCAAGTTGCAATCAATGAAAAAGGGACCTACGATATGATTTCCAACAATTCCTGCCCAAACATTAACTTTTTCAGGATATTGCGTTTTTCCCACTGTCATCCAGTGAGAAATCTCATTAGACCAATACCGGCAACATTGATGATTAACATGACTGTGAAGTGTAAATGTGCTCTCATCAGAAAACAAAACACTTCTAATTGGATCACTTTGTTATGTAACCTTACCGTCATTTGTTCACAGAAATACGTTCTCCTATCGAAATCGGCTGAGCTCCTGAGTCGGCATCATTTTATAGGGATGCATTTTACTTTCCTTTAATACTCTTTAATATTGATGTTTGGCTAATGTTGAACAGTGGGGATGCTTTTGGACCAGAATTATGTGGGTTTTCTTGAAACTCAAGCCTAATATCCAATTTCGTATTATCACTTAGAGCATTGGCAGCTACTTTTTTTATCTGTCGTACAAGACCAAGCTCGCGAAACTGCTTTTATATTTTGCTAATTTTTGGGATACAGGCGCAAATTTGGGAAATTTTCGTGAAATAAGCGAGAAACTTCCATTTGTGTCCGTGTGTTATCTCCATAACAAATCATTTGTAGAATGGTTATTTTGTGCATTTCTGTTAAATGAACCATTCTTGTGATATTATTACGTACAATTAACGAAATTCAAACGACAATAGCACTGACACTGATACCACTGTCATGCACCCAGACAACAGATGACTGCTATGAGTTTTGACGAAAATAAACTGTTTTTTTCAATAATTAACTGATACTACAATTGCAATTTCCACAATTTACGTTTTTTAAAAAACTGTCCGATGCGTTTCGACTAATGTCTTTGTCAAGGAACTAGACTAGTAGGGGTTAGTCTAGTTCCTTGACAAAGACATTAGTCGAAACGCGTCGGACAGTTTTTTAAAAAACGTAAATTGTAGAAATTGCAATTGTAGTATCAGTTAATTATTATAATGAATTTTCAACATGTAGCGGCCGAATCAATTCAGTGTTTTTTTCAAATCAGTAAAAAGGAACGCAGGAGTGGTTTTTGCTTACTATCACAATATCAAGAGGTAAATGGGAAATAAGTACTGAGTGCGAATGTAGCGAATTTGTGAATTAATATAATTATCTTTTTTAATTAATTTTTGTAATAAATGTGAAAACACTTAATATCTCAGAAACATGAATGAATTATGTCTAGAATTTTGTAAAAAAATAAATAATATACAGGGGCTTATTCGTTATCGTTTTATTCCATTTGGTTGTTCCATACTATAGATAATTTGTAACTTGGATAAATAACACTTTAGCAATATATATTAGCATACGGGGGATAATATAAAAAATGTTTTACTCCCAACTGTCACCGTCAAGGTCAGCCAAAAAAGAAACTGTATTCACATACATCCGTCAAATTTTTGGACGGTGCTCAGTCTTTTTTCAAATGCACTTATATATGTGTGATGGAGAATTGCTTGGCTATTATAGCATTTAATATTGGATGAAGAGGAGAAACAACTCCAGAACAGTAAATGGATGCATGCGGCATGGAAAAAAGAGTAAAAATAAGGAAAGTCTATCACGTTATTTACATAACTCGTATTAAAAGAGTAGTGGAACACACAGGAATCATAACACACGGATACAGGCCACGCCACAAAATGACGACCATACAGTGCTTGCTTGTCTACTTTTACAATTTCATAAAAATATTATTGTAACACGTACATGTATCAACGGAATCAATTGTACCATCTCAAGAAACGACAAATTTGGCGGGAATGCGACACGAGAGGCGTTTCAAATAAGGCAAGAAATTAAATAAACAGTCAGTTCAGAGGTTGGCAGTGTATCATGGCAGTATGATAGAATTTAAAGAAATTACTATTATCTAATTTGACGAATAGATTTGATCGGTATTTTGTTCATTTTATTAACAATATTCTTGCATTTTATTTACCATTTGTATTTATTTATTAGTCTATCCATTTTTAAAAGTCGTACCCATATACTTCTTAATAGTGATGGGGGATGTTTCTCTACTGGTGACTTTGACCGGTGATTGGGATGGTCGCCGATATTACCGGCGACCGAATTCTGCCTAAAGCAGTGAATTGTGTCGTAATCCTCGTGAAGTCGTATCGTCCTCAGATGGTGATTGTTCTACCGGCGACCTAATTCTACGGAAACCAGTGAATTGGGTAACTGCATGCAGGACGCACGGTACCTCCAATAATCGTATCGTCCTGAGATGGTGATTGTTCTACTGGAGACGGTGATCTAACTCTACGCAAAGCAGCGAATTGAGGAACTGCGTGCACGACCACGGTACCTTCTATTAGACGTGCCTGCCTAGCTATTTATCTAGTTTTGTACTAAATATGTTATTTTAACTGCTTTTGAGTTATTAGTTTAAGTCAAATTAGATATATTAAACACTATTTTATATTTTTATTTTATTAGTTGTTGTTAGTCGGTTCAAAAATAAAACGGCTGTTGTTGATCACTGTGCCTAGGACAACATTTTTAAGAAAAAAAATCTTATAAAACAAAAAATTCTGACATGAAGAAGCACATGAAACCTAATCATCCTTATAATTATTAATTATTAGCAGTAATGCACGAGTGCCACGGTTCAATGTCAAAATCTGATATTAAAAAATCGCAGTAACTCTCTCATCGGCAACGCTCATACGACATACACTCATCCTATTTGATTTTGAGTAACTTAAAACATCACACTGACATAAACATTGAAACAGCCACCTCAGTCACTGTTTAAAGAAACAGTGACCTGCAAGTCACCGTCACCGGTATACCTGGTGACCTAAAAATCATTGGTAAAGCTCATCTCTACTTCTTAATGGATAAATCATAAAGAACAAGCTGTTTTCGAACACGTTCGATTAAGTTTTCATCAACCGCCATATTTATTGCAACAAACAAACTCGCCTGTCAAAACTAGAAATACTGTTGAGAAGAAAACAGCATTTGACGGTTCGGGGACTGCAGCGTAACGGATCTGTTTCGTGACTGTATCGGATCTGTGTAGATAGGGCCAGTTAACTGTCCAGTAACAATATATTTTGTGACTGATGATTTTCGGGTACGACGGCATGATGACGTGACGTAACTGAATACACCCTTAAGCGATTTTTTTTCAAAATGGAGAATAAATATGTCTTTTGTAGGACTATATCTATAACAAGTGTATTTAATATGCGCCAAATCAAACAGTTGTGAAAAATTATTTATAAGCAATCAAGAGGTTTACATATTGACTTTTTTAAGTTCTTCTTCCAAAACCCGTTGCTATCGGTGGCAGAAAAAAAATTCTTAATAAAAATTGTTTAGAATAAAATTTTCTAAACAGTTGTTTCCATTAGATTTTGGAAAACTAACACATTTTCTCAAAATTAAGATTTTAAGGAAGAAATGTGTTTTTTTAATGAAAAATCGGTACCGGAAATTTACTCCAATTTCAGTTGTTTTATTTTAAAAACATTCAGTAATTGCAACTGACAAATCTGAAAGAAAAAATAAAATTGTTTGAATTGTTTTGTTCATACAAAGTTAGGATACCTTTATTCTGTACAGTTGTCAAAATTATATTATTTTATATTTTTTCACAGTTTAAGGTGTCTATAAACAATTTTAATTTTCTGGGTTTATTTTTAATTATACAAAATATAAATTCGAAAGCGGAAATAAAACGTATGGGAAAGATCTTTCTTTTCCAAAATTAATAGAATTAAAATTTATTAAAAACTTACCAGGGAACTGAAATTTATTTACAAGGTTTTTACTAGTGTATCATTTTACTAATAAAAATATTGAAATATAAAAAACTAGTTTAACTTTTGTACATGAGAAACTTGTTCTAACTTTATATGCACAAACAAATTAATGTTGCTCTCCTAATGCACAGATACAGTCACTGACTCATGAGAAGAGTAAATACTATAAAAAAATCTGCCATTCCCGTACTTTCGATAAAAATGGATTAATTTATTGTGCATGAAATATTGAATTCAAAATTTTCAGATATTTTCTAGATTTTACCATTATTCAAGAAAATTTTCCAAATCGTCGGTCTTGTAAAAATATCATTATTCTAAAAAACTTTGATCAAGAAACATTTTTTCCACAATCTAATAGGAAGGAAGATATAAAGAAAAAATGTAAAAAAGTTCATTTTTCAACTTTATTTGTTTATAAACAAAATTCAGAACTTTCTGAGACTACTAATGAACCAGTTATGTGAAATTTTCATGCAACTACTAACCTGTCTGCGTTCTTCTGCAGCTTTGAGCTTCTCCTCGATGTCCTGGACGGACATACTGTTTTTAGGTGATAACTGTTTTTTAGGGGGAGTTGCTTTGACTTCAGGCTCCCCGAGGATGACCTCATAACGTAGACCGCCTCGTGTCTTCTCCTGGCACCGAACTTCGGTTGCTGAAACAAGAAAAACAAATTAATTTTTGGACAAAAATTATGTTAATATATATATATGTATCTTGCAGACGTTTCGCCAAGATCTCACTTGGCTTTATCAATGCGTTGTCAGGTAATAGACTATAGTCTGAACAGTCTCAGTTACCTAGTGACTCTTGGGGAGTAGGCAGATTGAGGCCCCGAGTTCGATCTAGACTCTGAAACTCTTATTCACTTTTGTATCTTGATAATGGCACCAAAGCAGGAGACGAAACGTCGAGCATTTAATATATTTAGACGCGGTTCTTACCCGGAACCTAGCCTAGTTCATAATAATGACCGCGGAAGCCTCTCAGAACATATTACATATATATATATATATAACATTGAATACATCTTTATACCAAATTAGATCCGTTGAGCTGCTTTAGCATGCATGAGTTAATTACAGAACACTCCAAATCTATTTGCTATATGCTAATGGTCAAGTCCTTGTGAACAACCCAATATCGGGATAGTTCATAAGGTTTTTCCTTATGATTTTAAGGGGATCACTGAATCAACAAATTTCTTGGTCGCATTTTTGGCGAATGCACTATCTTATAACAAAGTCGCACCTAGGAGCGCCACATGAAATTCTGAAGATCTCCCTTTCTAATTCTTCCAATTTGAAAGGAACTTTATGATTATATGATCTTTAGAAATTTCTGTGCTATCCTGTATATTACAAATAAACATTCTCTTAGTTACGTCAAAAATCAAATAATCATTGTCAAATATTTTAATTTACATCTTAGAATTGTGCCTTTTTAATCCGTAGTTTCTTAACCATTGACAGCAGGGTCTGATCTAGACCCCGAAACGTTTGGAATATACAGCAATTTTCTTTAAACTGTGGTGTTATTTCCCAGGAAGCACTTAGATATAAAAAGCAGTCTATAAACTATAATGACATAGTCTATGCCACTGCAGTATCCACAAGGATTCTGTCGAATGCATGTTCATAAATATCGACAAAATTGTTATTCATACACAAACTTTGTCGTCCAAAAAGGCCGAAATAATTTGGTTCAACATCATAAAACTTAATTGTAAATGTCGCAAGGATTAAAATTCACGTAATCCTCATTCATAATCCTCACTAAGCAACAAAGCTGTATAAGCTTGAGTCATCTGCGTTTCCATTAAAGTATGTAAACGACGACGAACACAATTCGATTATCCTTCCCGTGTCCCCTATCGCGACACTGGCTATCATCAAACATTGAATGGCGCAGTTACCCTCTACCCCAAACCTACCTAGTCTTTCCACGTTTCTTTCCAGCAAAAGAAGTCAGAAGGAAAGCCGACTTCCTTTGACTCGACGGTGACGATAATGTTTTCTCTTTCCTTTCCGTGTTATCCTCTAGGATAATATAGCGCGTGACGTCAACACAAATAAATTCCTATCGAACACGACGATAAGCAACACAACGGTGCCGACAGTCTGTAAAACGTTTTGCTCTGCAGACTTTCTGGCACCCGTGATGACGATTTACTTGTACAGTTCGTACGAAATACAATCCGCATTTTGCTTTTCTTTTATTAATACTCGTAAATTGACATTTGGAAAATAAATCATACGTTTTGAAATGTTTTTATTGAATGATTCAAGGGGAAAACTTTCTACAACCACAACACAACAGAAACTCTCTTAAAACTACTGTCTAGGCTGCAAAGCTTCAGTGCTTTATTAATGCTGCAATTTCCTGAATACATCAATTAAAAACAAAATTTGAACGAAAATTATTTTCATTACTCATTAAAAGATTAATGAGTAATTTGTGGTCCTCCATTACTTATTAGTAAGCAAAAAATGAGTAATAAAAATCCATGCATTACTCATTAAACTAAAGATGAGTAGTTTAGGGCTCTTAATTACTCATTAAAAATCGAAAAATGAATAATGAAGGACCTATACATTTCCAATTGTTACTCGATGGACATTTAATTATGATTTTATTGCTCAGGTATTAACTGTTGAAGAGAAATTTTGGAGAATAGAATAGAATAGTAGGTTGTTACCCAAAGCTTTTACAAATTTCTTAAAGAACTCCTACGATGTCAAAATCTCTGCCGTGTGCTATTGAACTTCTACAATCGGACAAAAAAATATTATAAAGTCCTGTACATTAATTTCATTGAAATACGAAATAAAAAAATTAATAGGAGTTAAAACATTCGTTGACTGCAAACCACTGGCTGAAGCTATTATCCGAGTAATTAAAGTGAAATTTCAAAAATTTTCTTGGACCTTCTTAACCTAATATTGTTAAACCATAACCATAATTTCGAGACATGGTTCTTGGAAAAAATAGTGAATTCAAAAGAAAATATTTACTTGATTTTCTATAACAATTATTTTTTGTCATAAACATATTTTATTGTGCTACACTTTCTTATAAACCATAGAAAAGTGTAAGAAATAATAAATGTATCAGAAAAAAAGATTAATGAAAGCACTCATTTATTTACTTTTTTTATAATAGTTTAAAAAACTAAAAAAATATGTCTTAATGGCAACCCGAACTAAAAAGTAGAAAAAGTTTTTAGTCTCATAACGATGACTATAGTATTTATAATTAAAAGCTTTAATTTTGCAATATTTTTCGTTTGTCACTAAATTCAAGTTTACTTCATTCATGTTTGCCTAATATTTCCATTTCATTACCGCAAGTTCTACTATTGCCAACTAGATGGCAAACGCAGCGTTAATAGATGAATTTGGCATTTAGGCACGAACAGTGACAAAAAGACAACAAACGAGAAAATTCAAAGTAAAGAATTGTATTGTCATTGACCCTTGACACTTGTGCAAATTTTCAAGTCAATCAGACTGCTTTAGGTTGGTGAAAATTACGCCGAAAGTTTCCGTTAGATAGATACATACACACATGCATACACGTCAACCTAATAAAAGTGTGTTAAAAATGAACTAGATTATCCAACAAATATCTGGAGAAGAAAAGTTGCATTTTCTATATGTGTTTATACAAAGAGTATTAACAATGTATCTGTTTTAGATGGGTTGTAGACATTAATAGAAAACCCAAAAATGACAATTTTCATGAACACAAGACAATCACACTTTTTGGTACTTCTTCACTTAAACTGAAGCTTTTTATAAATTATTTTGAAAGTTCTCGTTACATAGATGTCTACCTAATAAAAGAGTGTCAAAAATGAACTACACTACTCTTGAATAAAACATTTTTTATGGAAAATACTCATTAAAAATGAAAACTGAATAATGCAAAATCGAATTCATTACTCATTAAAATAATAATGAGTATAATTACATATAATAATGAGTATAATTACATATAATAATGAGTATAATTGCACGGATGTTGAATTTTGTTAAATAATGCCTTGCCGTTCTGCCAAAATCTTATTTGGCATTTTCAAAAAATACTATATGCAACTGCTACATTGTTGTCTACCAGCAGCAAATCTGGGTGGAATCAACTATTGCTTAATAAAACTGTAATAAGTTCCGTAATTCTTGTTGTATCCTGTGCCCGACAAAAGTTTCGAATTTGGCTGTCTTTGTGTAGTAGTCTTTAATCTTAATTTTAAATATTTCTTCATACGTGGAGTCAATAACACACATACAGATTTCTTAAAGAAAACAAACCTTCATTTTTTTTGTCTTTATAACGTACAGTCTATAAGTGTCGTCGTCGAACATACGAAAACGAAAGATCGATAGTTTCCGATACTCCCCCGTAGGCTAGCCTGGCAGCCCCATCGTGTGCGGTCATCAATTGCTGATGAGGTCTTGGATGGGGAATAAAACCAGCCCCTACACCGCGGCTGTTTGTGCGCCCTTGGTAATTTGCGGCGACGATTTCGAGGTCTATTGGATTGCTGTTGCTGTTCAAATATACCGAACAGAACTCTCCGGTAAAGCCCCAAGTTTTGTACGCTATCACTTTGTGGAAAGTTTGACATTTACCGTGAAAAAAAAATTGATCCATTATTTAGTAGAGAATAACAATAATCGCTTTGTAAATTGAGCCGGGTCGTCGACAATACCTTTGAACTTCATGACGACAACGGTATCGGTTTATGCATGAAGGTCTATTAGAATCGATTGGGGTTTATGCGTTGTAAGCTGATGTTTTTTGTTTTCAAAACAGTCGATTCTATTTTAAAACCATGTCGATATAAAGCAAACGATAAACATTTGAAAAAAAAAATCAAATTAAAAATCTAGTGTATTCCTATCCTTTGATATAATACCAAAATATGTGTTAAGTAAATTTTTGAAGAAAAAGCTTCATAAGGACGCAATTACATTGTCAAATCTTTGATCAATATATTTGATAAAACATCTTTATCGAAGATATTTGATAGTGTAATACATAATCTTTGATCAAATATTTCTGTGACATATATCTTTGATGACATTTACACGCGTCGTCCTATATTTGATAAAAGCTTTTTCACGTTAATTGTCAGTGAAAAAGAAAATTTGCGCCTGCGAAATTTATTGTGAATTATACAGCAAAAATTTTATTATTTGAGTATTGAAGACCGTTTTGTATAATGTCATATATAAAACAGAAACAAGAGGTTAATTGCCTACGATGGAAATTGTTAGTACCATTGTGTGAACGTACAAAGAATGTTAAAGAAAACGCGGCGGAATGAAAAATTAATAAATATACCGAAAAAAATAAATCATTTTTGTGTGTTGTTAAATAATGAGATATAAATCATATCACAGATCTACAAAGATAATAAAGCGCAGTGTTGTACTCGATTACATTTTTTTCATTTGTGTATTGATATTGATTATTTGACACAATATTTCATTTTTTGTGTAGTATTTTAAAACGCTGAATACGAGGGCTGCCTTTTATATTTCGGGATTGGACAACCCTATGTTGCAATCTGACAACTGTCAGCTCTATCGTAAAGTTTGACATTTTTGAGGTTACACGTACTCAGAACGTTTTGACATACGAGCGGTATGTGTTGTTTACAGTAACTTAAAGGATTCATCTCGGCCAAAAAATGGAATTAAATCGTGAACATTTTCGTGCGATTATTTTTTACAACTTTCGACGTGGATTAAGTCAGCAAGAGTGCATGAATGAACTTAATTTAATTTTTGGCGATGAAACTCCATCAAGGACCGCTGTTTATCGATGGTATGGTGAATTCAATCGAGGTCGTAGTTCACTCCAAGACGAATTTCGTGAAGGTCGTCCAAAAACAGTTGTTGTTCCGGAAACCATTGATGCTGTGGGCGAACTGATATTGCAAGATCGTCATGTCACCTATCGTGAGATTGAGTCAACCTTACACATTAGTGGGACCAGCATACATTCAATATTGCATTAACATTTGAATGTCAAAAAAATTTGTTCGCGTTGGATCCCACACAATTTGTCAATCGTTCAAAAAAGGCTCGTGTCGATTGGTCGAAAGAAAAGCTCAAAAAATTCGATCGCGGTGGTTCAAAACAATTTTATAACATGACAGGTGATGAATCGTGGATTTACGCGTATGAGCCCGAAAGTAAACAGCAGTCGACTGTATGGGTGTTTCAAGATCAGCTGAATCCAACAAAAGTTGTTCGCGCACGAAGCACTTCCAAGCAAATGATCGCCTGTTTTTTCGGAAAAACTGGACATGTCACAACCGTACCACTAGAACAACGCAGAACAGTCAATTCTGAGTGGTACACAACCATTTGTTTGCCAGTTGTCTTCCAAGAAATGAGGAAAATCAACCCCCGAAGACGGATCACTCTTCACCACGACAATGCGAGCTCTCACACTTCGGCTCAAACAACTGCATTTTTGAAAACTCAAAACATCGATTTGATGAGTCGTCCGCCGTATAGTCCTGACTTGTCACCAAATGACTTCTTTTTATTCCCGTACGTAAAAAACAAAGTGAGAGGTCAACGTTTTTCGACACCTGAAGAAGCGATTGCTGCGTTCAGAATGCATGTTTTGGAGATACCTCAATCAGAGTGGAAAAAGTGCTTCGAGAATTGGTTCAAACGCATGCAAAAGTGTATAGATCTTCATGGGGAATATTTTGAAAAACAGTAAAGCGATTTTCGATGATTAATATTTGTTTTTGTTCTCTAATCCCGCAATATAAAAGGCAGCCCTCGTATATATAATGGACTAAATAACGTTGAAATTAGAATTATTAGAAAAATCACCTCTATATTATACTTTTTTTTCATTTGCGTATTTCTTTATCAATTAAAATAGATAATTATCGTATCAGCATCTATAATGTTAATTCTTTTGCCATTCTTGCCTTCTGTCTCAGCTATTTTAATGAGTTGAGGTGTAGGGTAGTTGCTTGCTGCGTCGGTTTGCTGACCGTTGGTGGTTATCGGCCCCTTTTCTATTCTTCGAAAGAGTACCAACGCCCGTTTGAAAAAATTCCAACAATTTTGGTTAAACTGTGGTTACCAGTTACCACGTTGCCATTACATTAACTTTGGAATTCTAAAACGACCTTTGGTTGCCCAGGTATTTTTCAGTATTAAACTTTAATATTTACTTAATGTTTCCATAATTTATTATGTTATAAAGTAACCTCGTTATATATTGCCAGAATATTAAACACGTTTCTAGGTTTAAATTATTATAATTTAACTTTTTATTGAAATTAAGAACTAAATTACACATTTGGATTACTATTTGATTCGTAACAAAATAATGACAATTATTTTTAAGTTTCCTGGAATGTATGTCCATTACTGACAATGACACAAATAAAGAAGAAACAGGACAGAGAGATACGAGAGGCGGGAAGTATATTTCATAAGAAGCTTTCGCTTCCATCGTTCAGTCTCAAATGACTCCTGCTCGTTTATAATTAGAGTTGCGTATCTATACCTATTGATGATTAACTAAACAACGCAAAATGTAAAATAATTGTTTAATAACAATGAAATGTAACGTTGCAACAAAAACATAACTTAATAGTCTATGATTGTCTCTTTTTTCAATCAATTGTCTAACGCATCTTATCAAGGACCACAAGCTAGTTTCGTATTTATGAATAGCTCTAATTAAGAGCTAAAGTGTTTCCGGTAACTTTCCTTTATTGGATTTTACTTTGCAAATAAAACCTCATACACATTTGTTGGTTAGAGCACGAATTGGTTATTCCCATACTGCAGCATATTTTCTCGCATTCGCGAGTGATATGGGCTGGCATAATAGTGTTTAAAAATGAAATTTTGTCTAAATTAGTTGTTCAAGGTTTGAAAGTGTGGTTCAAAGATCTTTAGGTGTATGTATAGTACACTGTACCATCGAGAAAGACATTCTTGATCTCATTTTGGACGAGGCATTCTTCATATCATATATTGTTATATATGACCCTTATTTGCCATACACAAGATCGCTTAAGGCTCTTTATATTAATGAAGAAAACTTGTATAATACATCGTTGACATTTATAATTTAATTTAATTTTCCGATATCCTGAAAATGGTATGTTTCAATAGAATATAGTTTAAACTATTACGTCGTTTTAGAGAAATCAGTGGAGATTCATTGAATGGCTAATATATAAGTGTTTTTCTGATTTCCTGAAAAACAGTTAGCCTCTAGTTATAGGATATGTATGGGATCATTTCGTGATATTCCTGAAGAGAATACAGTTTAAATCATTCTAGTCGATTAAGGGATGAACATATATAACAAAATGATTCTGACGAATTGAAAACCTACTCCTTTTACGTCAACTAAAGAAAAGCTATTTTTAAAATAGTATTGTTCATGTAGTTCCCATGACTATCTGCCATTTCATCATTACGTTCTGGATACCACCTACAATCAGAGTACTTGCCAAGTTAAAAGAACTCCAATTCGAAGGTTTCACTTTTTTTATTATTATTGAGTTCTTATAACCACCTTTTGTCTCCATTAACAGACCAGCTCAATGATACATACTATCGTATTATATTACCTACGTATGTATGATTTCAGCTCAATTAATTATTGGCAAATGGGTCAAACAAACTTGTAAGATTTGACATCACATAACGTGTCAAGTCATGAGTTCCAATACGACAAAGTTTCCTTTCGTTAGATTTTCTACGCATTGCTATTGATTATTTGACACAATATTTCCTTATTTGTGTAGTATTTTATAATGCTAAATATATATAATGGACTAAATAACGTTGAAATGAGAATTATTAGAAACCTACCCGACTACAAAAGTAAAAATTTTAAACCGATTGCACAACATCCATCTTAAAAAAAAGGAAAATGTAATAATATTAATATTATTGCTAAATTTTTCTCAAAAACACTTTTGGGGAAAATCAATATTAACTGCTGTTAACCGAACTTTATAACAAAGTCTATTTAAAAGCATCCAACATTTCGACTTTAATTGAAAAATGGGCAAAGTATTGTGGAAATGAACACAAATTCTAGAAAGAAAACCATCGTTTATTCCCCGTTCTTCCACTTATCTTAATTTCGTTAAATATTCCTCCTGAGACCTTACAAAGCTTCAAGAGTGCCTTAATTGACTAAAAACTCCACAGAGAGATTAGAAGTGTTACTACAAATAACAAGAGCTAAAATGTCGAACGTGGCAATTATTTGAATTCTTGATAAAATTTAAAGCCACTTTTGCACCGTTAAATTAATAAACATTATTAATAACAGCCAGCTGCAGAGGTATTTTCGGAATATGGCAACGTGCCACATGCATTTTCTATTCTAAATATGCAGAAACAGAAAACCATTCTTTACACACAAGTACGACAAACTTTATTTATTGTAGTTGAAAATAGGTAAACGAACATCCACACGAAGAAGGTAGAATACTATAATCGTGTTTAAGTGATCAGCAAGACTTTCGGCTCAATTTTTAAAGCATAATGCTAATTAATATTTTAACAAAAAACAAGTTAATGGGAAAGATACACTTACTTGGTATCTGTGCGAATTATTAATTTGATTTGTGAAGTTATTATTACTTCGTAAAAATTTTGATAGAATACTATAATCCAGACATAAAAGTGATTATATGGGAATTTAATGAGGTGTTTAACCGGTGTGCCACCATGACACAGTACCACAAGCCTTTTCACTTTGCGCAAGCGCGGCATTTTGAAATCGTAATTTAAAAGTTTCGTACTGTTTTTTATGGCTGGGAAGCATAATCTCTGCCAAATAATAAATTACTTGAAGAATTAATTATGGTGCTTCATATTTTAACTGTGGAAAAAACAATTAAAAAAGTTAGCCATGGGAGTGTGCTGGTTGAAGATACAATTACTTGGATTTCATTATCTGCACCTTAATTAATATAAAAATTAACAAATATAACTAATGTCATAATAAAATATTTATAAAATCAACGACATTTAAAAAATTATTAATAAAATTGATTTGCTAAATTCAATAATTGAAGTTATATCTTTATTATTACGAAGATTTATTCAATAAAAAATAAGTATGTTGAATATAAAATATTAAAATGTATTTTGAAATAAATACCTGTCTAATGTTGAAAAGTAATTTTGTTACTGGACCACTTTCTCCAGAAAAATAAAACAAATATAAGTGTCCTTGTAACATCATCAATAGATTTAAATCCTCTTACTTCGGCCACTTTCACCCACGAATCATTTAGAACATTTTTGACATAAAATTTTTTTGGTGACTTAATTACTTTCTTATATGGGAATTTAATGATTTATAGTATCACTTTTGATTTAACAACACCGCGTTTAACAACCACCGGTGGCGACACTTACTACTTTACTTTTATTACTTTTTTAAATCACCATTTATAATAGTATTTATTAATTTTAAGTTTTAGTATGACACATGTTTACAAATACCGAAAAAAACTTGCGAACGCATGCGCACTTGTTCAAAACATTTAATAAAATGGAAAATATCGTAAGAATGAAATCTGGGTTAGTTTCTTAGACATACAAATATTATTAAAATGGTAAATCGTGCTTTAAATTTGCACAATTTTTAAAATATAAAACTCTAATACCTCTGGCGACGAGGGGTTGTTAAAAGATAAACAGAACAAGAAAGGTAACTTGACTTCAACACAACAATGAAAAATCATGAATGCAAACCATTTATATTGTTGTTGTTTTTGAAACACTCAAAAACTGCTATAAATAAAAATAAAATAATTGATTTTTTTGTATACAGTATTTGCTACAATTATGCGTGACAATGTAGTTTAATGATGAAAAAAGTACCAGCAGACTGGTAATGGCCTTGAATGGTACACATGCTACGCAGCGCCATCTAGTGACTAAAGATTTAAATCCTCAATAAGGGAACACGTCCATCTTCTAATCTTACACCATGGTTGGGGGTCAAAAACTGTTTGTTTGCCAAAAGGATTTATTCAGAAATGGTATATTTAAGTTCTAGAAAACGGTTCAAGAAGACTAGAAAGGCCACTGACTAAGATATTTTTTATTAAAACAAAGTTAACTTCTTTAAAAAAATGTACGATAAAGAACAGTAAAATCCAAATTGAAGATTTATTCCAATTATTTTTAATATTATGCTAGTACCTGAGTAGTATTCGACACTCCCTGGTTGGATCGACATTCAATAACTTAACCGATATAAAAATGACCCAGATTGTAGGAGTTTGATAATTGATTGACCTCAGGTTGTCATCACTAAGACGGTTCTTAATTGGAACGTCCTGACCTGCCAGTAGACATGTCAAACGTCTTTGCTGAAAACTGGCATTACTTTAAAAGACTGACATATTAATGTTGAACATATAGCAACAACAGTTGGAGGTAGAGTAGGCACAATTCATCACGTTATAAAAAGGAAAATGCGCCCTTCCTAAATAAGATTTTATCATGTGATGAAACGGTTCACCATGTAAAACCTGAGTCCAAAACACAACACATGAAATGAAAGCACACCAACCCACCTGCAAGCCAGAACAAAGCATCAGTAGGAAAAGTGATGTTGATGGTCTTTTGGGATGCCCAAAGTGTCGTCAACTGTAATTATTTGGAAGATCCACATAAAATAAATAATGCCTACTATGCAGACATACTGACGACGAAAGTAAAGCTAGCAATGAGAATAGCTGCCCCAAACATCATTGAAAACATGTTATTTCGGATTTTCGTTTACTTGGTCCACTCAACTCATATCAAGGAAGCAACTACAACGAGGAAGTCAAAGAAATTATGGAAAACCGGACACAAATAACAAAACAAAGACTGTTTTGCATCAGACATAAAAAATTTAAAAAAGTGTATTCATTTTGTAATTATCTTTTTTTCCTTCCATAACAGTTTTACAGCGTTTTCTATTCATATCCATACTTAGGTTATTCCAGAGTTTTTTTTTCTGTTATTATTATACTATGTTATTTTCAAAAGCCCAATTCAGACACCTCAACTGGTGTCATCTTTTTTTATTTACTTTCCTAACTATAAATGGTAAGAAAAAACTCTTTACTCTGTTGCTTCTTGTATATTGTTGTGCCTTTTGTATATTATTTCCGATAATTTCTTGTTATCTCAAAATCCCCATAATTTTTTCTGAATACTCTGTCAAATGTCTTTTCTAAATGTTTGCGTATCCAACGAGATTCCCATTCTTCATTCCACTTCTTGTTTTTATTGTTTGAATGCGAATAGAGGATCTTGAGTGCTGCTACCTGAACTAAAGTCGCTCCGTGATTCTTCCAGATTTATACAGTACATGTATAAAACAAATTACATGCTGTCTGAATGTAATCGTTTTCTTTTACGTCTTGTACGACCTTGACTCTTCGTCACCCAAAAATTTCTGTACACCAATTGACAAATCGATTTGTTGTCGTCGTTTCGCATAAATCCTGGCGTGCATTATAAACCATATTTCCGAGTTATTTTGGTTTCGACAAAGACTGCAATGCTGATGGTGTGTTCTCGCAAGCGAATATTCGATCAATCATTATTTAACGTTCGCCTAGATGTTCAACGAAAATACAACCGCTCAATTTTGACAATGGCCTGCTATAATGATGTTCTTCAAGGAACGCAAAAAATATATCCTCTAACTTCATTATTCATGATTCCAAAATGTTATTAAAAAAAAAGGTTGGAGATTGTAATTTATTATGGAAAACCTGGACAGCGTGTGAAGTACAGAGTGGTCAAGTATTGCAACTAGAACTCCGAATAAATGATTATTGGTATGAACTGCCGAGGTTACCAAAACAAAACTATTTTTGTTATATAAAGTGCAAGTCAGAAGCTTTGCTACACAATGAAACTTCATTTTTTTAAGGAATAGGGCGTTTATTTGTTGACCGTTTTCTCAATAAACCTAGACTGCAATTTCGAAGAATTACCCGGAACACAGATTGTCCCTTATAGAAACTTTTCTTTGCATATCTACATTATGATTTAAACGTCTTCCTGTGTAAAAAAAGGTTTATTGTGTATCATCTGACCCGCTCGCCATCGAACAGAGCTTATTTGTGATACACAATTAACATTTATAATTATATTGACATTTTAGACATCTTCGTTTATTTACTTTTTTAATGTTTTCAGGGGTTTTCAGTTTATGACCATTTGACATTACAAAAACATGCACTTTCGACATATTCGTTGTTTTCTACATTTTTAAGTATTCGATGTTTTCCACATTTTGTGACATGTTTGATATTTTAAATATTTTTAACACAGTTTGACATTTTGGCCATTTTTGCATTTGACAAACTCTGTATGTAGTGTGCACGTAAAGTATGGTACCTACCAAATCAGATGTATCCAGAAAAAGGAAGATACATAATCTTTAAAAAACTCGGTCAAGAAAAGATAGATAAGAGACTTTATAATAATTGGTCTTTAATAAATAATTTATTATACGAATATATAAAATAACATACTTTAACTTCAAGACTATCTATATTTTATAATAAAAGTTAAATAACGTCATTATGTGCTCTCTATGACTTTTTTAATGGCAACTCCTATATCTGATATTATCAAAAAAAATCAACCAAATGTAACAAAAGGATACGAAAAAATCAAAGCAAGTATTCAAATTGACCACCATTTCCTAGCTGACAATGAACAATTCGATTTTCAAATTCGTTGGTAACACGTAGTGTTGTTTTTTCTCTGCCTTTCATTTTGGTTAAAGATCGCTGTTTTGATTGTTTTTACTTCGATTTTTTTCCCGAACAATGAATAAACAAGTTGATTTTGCGCTCCTATCATAATAAATGTCAAATTTGATAGTTGATAGACTTGAATTAGAATTGTGAATTTATTAAAAAGTAAAGAATGGTGAGTTTAAATGAAACCCAACGTATTAAAATTTTAATTATGACCGGTGATGGAGATAGGACTCGCCCACAAGAACAAGTTTGCAAATTATTATTATTTAACAATAAGTACCCTGATCGACATGTTTCAAGATCAATCATACCATAAGTACAGTCCAAATTTAGGAACTTGGGTCATGTAATCAGTCTAAATCAGGTCGTCCAGCAATATCAGAAGAAAATCAATTGGATGTTTTATTAAGAGTTGAAGAAAATCCTTTCTTATCTTATCTTATCGATTATTCTCAGCAATGATTAAGTCAGTCTTCGGTTTTAAAATCCCTAAAGCAGAACAAAAGGCATAGTTCATTTGGTACAAGAACCTAATGAAGATGATTTTAACCGAAGAGTTGAATTCTGTGATAAAATGATGGAGCGATGCCATAACGACCAGCAATTTTCAACTGGTATAATTTTCCAAACAAATGGATTGGTAGGAAAAGGCCAATTGAATGGCCGACTAGATTCGTTCGATCTCTTTTTATGGGGCTATCTGAAATCAAAAGTTTACGTCAACCGATCAAGTAGTACTTAAGATTTAAAGATAAGAATAATGGAAAAAAATCAGGCTAATCACTCCTCAAGTGTTATCCTGTATGTTGAATTAGTAGATCTTTCAAATCGATATATCGAGTTGCCATTGAAGAAAATTGTGTATGACGTCATACAGACCACATAAATGACATTATGTGCAATCTGTTTATGTCCAAATCTGTACATTATGAAATTCAGGTTAAGGTGTCCGATGATTTTTTATTATTTTATCTGGATAGATTTTATTTGGTATGATCCATTCACTGTAAATTAGTAAAGATGGTCATAGCATGTCATTATGAATGAAGATAACCTACAAAACAATACTTATACCTACATAAAAACTATTTCTAACAACTTTCCCTTTTCATGTCATTATTTAAAATGCTACTATCGTCGTTATGTGCTTCGTACGGATAAAGACCTCTGAGCTCGACAACAGAAATACAGCTCATAGCTTCCTTGTTGATATCAAAATCAAAATCCAAGTGGTTTCACGAAATAAAAAACTCCATTTGTCTGATTCCCGGATCAATGAAAATAACTTCCAAAATTAGCACGAAGTAGATTAAACTAAAATAAAGTAAAACGGCAAGCAATTCTATCAAGCTACACTTGACCGCACGTAAAACACAAAGAAAGGATTCATTAATTTTCTTGTCCTAAATCCGTAACTCGATCAATTACGGATACAAATTAAGGGCTAGCCAACATAAGTGCCGGCTTGGGTCTAAGGAAATCGCATCGTAAAAATATAGGAACGTGCTTAACCCTCAGGTTCTACTATATTAGAGGTTTTTCTATATATGTATGTTAGTATTCGTTACACAAAACGGTCGTAAGGAGAAGGCTTAAAGCACAATTTCTTTGTATTTGTAACAAAGATAAACACATTACATTCAGTATCGTCTTGTTTTATTAACGGACTTCAAGAAAAGAAAGGCTCTCAGTTAGCTCGTGTAATTTTTGTATGTGTTCAGTGATTATTTGTAAACTGCCTTAATGGTTTGGATAGTTTATACTTTATATCATTAAGGGAGATCCCAAAGTGGCTTCACATTTTTTAATGAAGTGAGGCACAGAGCTTTTCCGAACATCCTCAAATAATGTTAATATACATGATAGAATTTGTTTCTGCAGGATCCACCAAATATTAAATGAATGAAGCATCTCTATTATTTCAATTATAGCATAAAATTAATTGAAATCAGGATAAAATCAAATTAAGCTTGATTTATTTAATCGACTACAAAATAGGTGATAGTTCTCATTTTGAGTGTATGTGGGTCTACTTAACCCTTCATTTCATTTTTTTGGTTGCCTATTTGTCACATACAAGTTTGAAGATACGTGATTTTAAAAGAAACAGTTACAGAAGCGAAATTCATACTGTTGCACATTTGTAAGATCGTATTCCATAAGAGTATAATGTGGCATCCGCGTACTAAATGTCCTTTAAATCGGGAAGACAAACAAATTACCACCTGCACTCGTGATATTTGTATACGTTATAGAGTGCTTCACCCATTCTTATGAGCATATTTGAAACTTCCTGAAGTTTTTATCATATCAATTATCTTTATTTCTTTGCGAAACTATATGATACTATTGATAATCCCAGTTGCCCCACTTGAGGGCGGAAAATTTTCAAGGTCAGGACCCCTCATGTGGTCGTGGCACGCGAATTTTAAATATCAGCTGCCACAGAGATATCGCGGTTGATAGTTGACATGGCGTCCGTGGCAAAAATATCAATCATTTGGGAGAGTTATTACATACTGACGCCGATTGTTCATATCGCTTCATTAGCTGGTCAAGTCGATCGGACTGGTCCCTCTGTTTTCATAATTTGCATGTAATGTAGACTCAAAGTTTTAAAAATTTCTTAAGTTACCTTTTTACATATTTCTGTAAATTTGCATCAG
This sequence comes from Octodonta nipae, assembly GCA_034190945.1. NCBI lineage: Eukaryota > Metazoa > Arthropoda > Insecta > Coleoptera > Chrysomelidae > Octodonta > Octodonta nipae. Next base: position 15,227,502 of record CM067218.1, on the reverse strand, counting down.
ATATTTTTTTGTAAAAAATCCCTAAAAGAATACATTTATTTTATGAAATAGTTTTTCAATAGGCACATAAACACAAGAATTGACACCAATTTATTTATTTTTAATTATTTTTCAAAATTCATGAAATGAAGGGTTAATTAAGTGTTACTAATAAAATTAAGAAGGAAAAGTTATTCTTCATAAAAAGATCCTAAAGTAAATCTAAAATCAAATATTCAAAATGAGTTTTGCTTAAAAGTACCTTTATTTTTCGCTGACAAGTTAAAAACAAAATAAATAAGTTGTTAATAATTTGGTAGGTATATTTTTGTATGTTCTAAATAAGTGTTTGACTGTTGCAGAAAAATAATATTTATTGTGCTTTAGTTATTTTTGTACTGTTTTTAATCGGTTTTTGCTTTTATAAATTAATTTATATACTGGGTGGAACTTTTCAATAGTCCGAAAGGACTAAGCCGTGTATCCAAAAATAAAAACATGTCCGATATACCTATCTATATTCAGAATATGCTTGACTATTAATTCTACCGCTGCTAAGTTAAACTCTTAGTGCAAAGTGGTCCCCAAACTTTAATTTTACTAATGGAAAGAGTTATGTTGTGATATATCTTCTCCAAGGTCAGTAAAAGTTGAGCCAGTAACGCCAAATGGAAAAAAGAGCTTTTAAATACGAGAATTGTTGGTGAGGAAAACGCCCTTAAACTAATCACAGTTACGTCACACAAGAAACTTCATTACTTTTTTTCTTTACAGGGTAGTAAAGAGTTATAGCTCATTAAAGTTTAATTCTGTTAAAAATATGGGAGACTAACTTACTGCCGCAATTTTGCGACTGAAACCAATTTGATTGTATCTGTCTAAGTACCTCAAATGAATCGTGAGTTATTATTGTAAGACTTCAATTCTGGAATAGTCTTTTTAATCATTCTTATATACAACAATTATTGTAAATAAAAATTATCAATTGCTGCTTTATGTATCAAGGATAAAGTAGTGCACTTAGCCTTCCAAAGGACAAGAATGCAGTATCAATGATAACAGATTCTGTAAGAATAGGATTGAAATTTATGAAAAACATTAAATATTTCTTGAATAAGCTAATCAAAAAAATATTTATATCCTCAAAGCGCTTCCTGAGAAACCGATAAGTAAAAACACAATCAAAAGTATAGTAACGGCAATATGTGAAATTGCCCTGAACACTAGTTGCCTTGCTATAAAATATCCAAGAAATTTAATAACAAAACAATTAATAAAATAAAAGAAAAATAAGGAAACAAACTACAAAAACCACACAAAGTACTGTAATTTAAGTAACAACGCACAAACTGAAAATAACTTTGATACTACAAACATTTCATTAACGTATATCTAAAAAAAAATAAAGGCGTTGGAGATAAACCCAAAGTAAAAACAATCTTCATAAAAAACAATACACTAATATCTAATCTGACAAATACAAAAGCAGAAAGTGCTACTCAAAGTTCCAAAATTTGTGTGTGCAGTGTGCCTTGTGTCTGCGGGTCGCAAATACCAGTGAGACATCAAAACATTTCCAAATAAGCAAAAAATAACACAAAAAGTAATTATCAGTACATTAGACAGATGTATAAACATAAAGTTTTGTACCCTACCACCAAATTTTTATTTTTGCACTCCACCAAAAAATGGTTTACTCCATGATGATGACAGCTTTGCTATTGAAACGTGCGTCGAGTGCAAAAATAAAAGTTTGGTGTTAAGGTACAAAACTTTGTGTTTATACTTCTGTGACACACCACAGGTTCCACTGTTGTACTGCTTGATTGTGGAATATTCAAATGTATGGGACAAGACAAAGATATTATTTAAAAAACACATTGAACACAGAAAATAAAAATAAAAAAGGGTCCGTATGTTGTAAGAAGAATGAAGACAGTGGACACCCGCTATAGAGATAGATACATTCATGACATCAAATAGTATTGAATGAACAACAATTAGCCAAAGAAAACATTCAAAATTACCAAACAATATTGACGATTGCAAAAGGACTCAGACAATCCAATGACAATTGCTTCAAAAAATTCTAGGAAACGAAATCTCACATTATACAGATAAATCTGAACAATCGAAATAATTACTGTATTACCTAGATGTTTTTCAAATCAATCCATTAGGCTTAGAGTCTTAACATTCAATATATTGGTTGCCTCGTTAAGCGCAATTTTCCAATAATCATTTTGTGTTTAAAGTTACATAATTCTCGACTGTTTTTTGCAATCGATATTTCTAAGAAAATGGTTGTACCTGCATAATAAGTTAATTCGTTGCATAATAATATAAAAAACATTTACTTACTGACAAAATGTACTCTCTTGGGTTGCTGTGCCACAGTTCTTGAAGATTTCGTTTTCACTTTCGTGATTGGAATTTGTGTCCTATGCACTGGAATAAACCCCATATTTTTAATAATTACTCGATTATTCAAAATTCAACCAAATTCGTGCTGCTGCGTCGTCTACTGATAATTCACAAAATCGCATTAAATTTCTGGTTAGGAAAATGGACCCCTAATATAACCAGATAGTCGAATTACTGGAACAAAATACTTTCAACTGTATACGTGAGTATGTATAAGAAAACACCTTTAATTACAATTATTCTCTTCTGAAATAAATTATTTTGAAAAAAAAAAACTAAAAAACTAGGCACATCGATGTTAAAAGATTGTATAAAAATGTGGTGGATGCGCCGGTCATTACCTAAAAAACCTTGTTTTACATTTACATACAGTTTGAGTTCGATAACAGTTCAACGAATGCACAAGATCCCGTTTAAAGATCGACTGAAGAGTCATAAAGTACATTTTTAGTCAAAATCTATACCCATAAGTCTGGAGAGTTTATATGTTTAATTGGAACTACCAGTCGGATTTGAAAAAATATTTGTATCTTATAGTCTATTATTGAGAAAGGTCGTAGGCTGCCTAACATACCAGATAGGAGACGGTGTGATTGTGTTATCTTGAATGTGATCGTGCAACTTCCAAACGACTTAACCCATTGACGTCACACTCACACACACCATATTCGATAGATGACGCTGAAGTCATATTCACACAATGTATTTGTTTTAGCGAGATGATGTTCCATAGCTGCGCTATGATTCGATAGATGGTGCTGTTCGAATGTGAAGGCGTATAACAATTGAATGGCTTAACTGACTGAAGTCATGTTCACACAACGTATTTGTTTTCATAAGATGATGTTATGCTCCATTGGGTGGCGTTGCAGTCAAGTTATTGGCTGTGTCAAGGATTGAACAACATTTGCCAGGTCAACAGCAGAATAACGTCTGCTGGGCCAAGGACTTCTGCTCTACCAGGAGCTGAACAATTTTTGCAGGGCCAAAAATAGGCGATATTTTCAACAGAGTACCTTAGATATCACCAGGGAAACCAGAAATGCAAATATACAAATTTGTATCCATTACAAGAAGGGTAGATTTCTAATAAAAATCATGACAAGAACTTTTCGTTTAGTTGAAATCCGGGATTTGAATTGAGGAAGCCGTTAATTTGTGTAAGTCAACCATAATAATCAAATGAAACTAATTTCTTTATTTTCTATTACTGGATTTATTCACAATAAGTAACTAGTTTCAACGCTCACTCGTCATTTTCAAGCGTATACACATCAATGAAAAAATTGAAAAACCAAGCAACTAAACCATTTTAAACATTAATAAGAACTAACCAACTAAAGGTATGAACTGAACAAACCAAAAGCACATTAAGAAATGAAAATATACAAAACGAAATAATAATATAAGGTTTAAATTATCTACTAATGGAAGGAAAAACCCACTCTAAATCAGAGTAGTTCAAACAGATAGCTATTTTGAGGGAAAATCTGGTCGTTAAGTAATAAACCCGGGGAATTTTTGATTTAAATATTATGGTATCTGTTCTAAGAAAGATGTTTGATAATAATTTCTTCTATACTTTAAAAATACCGTGTTTTCAAGTGAAGGGAAAATGTGTCCTGTTTGCATTACGTGATTAGGAGTTAATAAGCTTAAATGTTAAATGACTTTAATAGCGTCTATGTTGGAATGACTAAAAGACATTTTTCTACCAGATACTCTGAACATTACAGTTCTTATAGATTACAAAAAACAGATTCAACCTTTTGTAATCACGTAATGCAAACAGGACACAAGTTCCCTTCACTTGAAAACACAGTAATTTTAAATTATAGCACAAATTATTGCCAAACATCTTTATTAGAACAAATTCAAATTCTTAAATCTCCCAAAAATTCCCCGGGTTTATTATTAAACGACCAGATTTTCCCTCAAAATAGTTACCTGTTTGAATTACTCATTTAGAATGGGGTTTTCCGTTCATTAGTAGATAATTTAAACCTTATATTCCTATTTCTCTTTGCATTCAAATTTTCATTTCTTAATGTGCTTTTGCTTTGTTCAATACATACCTTTAGTAAAGTTCTTATTAATGTTTAAAATGGTTTAGTTGCTTAGTTTCATTTGATCATCAAAATCGGGAGGGACTTCGTAGATGTAGAATTTTGAAAAAAAAATGTTGGCAGAATATGCTAAGTATTCCTGATTAAGTAGTGTCTGTATAATTGTCAAAATATCATATGGAACCTAAAAATCCAAAGAAAGAATTAGAAATATGTTTAATTTTAATTCAATTTATCTGAGAATTATTTATGTTATGTTTCAAATAGAACTTTCTAATATATCTTCAGCGTACCTAAACACACATCAATTACATATACTTGCATATATCGAGCATAAAATCTCTTGGGAATAAAATGATTACGTTCCCAAATCATTAAATCTTCAGCAAAAATTTTTAAACAAACAACATCGAATTCAAAATTTTAACCTAATTACTATTTCAACGTTATTTTGTTGACTGTATGTTTCATGGACCTAAATAACTTCCGCATTTTAATATTGATGAATTTTCATTTATTGCAACAACTTCCTGTACTGTACTGAATATTACTTCCTGACCTGAATGCTTCGACCACCAATGCGTTTCCCAATATTTACGAATGTCCAGTCGAATAAAGGCCCGCGGAGATGTATTATAAATTCACTCGCCTATCCAAACAGGATGCATATTTTTCCTACATAATTTCGAACGTTTTTTAATGTTTTTTTGACAAAAAACATAAATATACACGGAAAGAAACGAAATCTGGGACCCACCTTACACTAATATCTACTTGTTTCTGGATGCCTCGTCAAACTTGGACCAGTTCTTTCGAATATTATTGAGTACAAATGTGTTTTCGATGTAAATAACTTCATGAAAGCAGAAAAAACAGTTATTTCGAAATCATAGAGAGATAATTTTGTTGGTATGTTTTAGATTAATACCATTCTAGTGTAGGAAGAACAATGAAGTACTCAACTCGTAAAAATATCTGTACACGATTGTGCAGCAGAATAATGCGACATTTACTAATATTTCACACCATGTTATAAAACAATGTCGAGATGCTAATCTAATTGTCTTTTTAATTAGCATTCAATTTTTCAAATGCACGTACCGACTTTTCACTTGGCCAATTACAAAGTCGTCAATCTTCATCATCATCGTACCTGATTCATAATGCAATCCCACGTATGCGGATCGCAAAAAGTCTTTTAGATCGACGGCTATATATTACGGTGAAACTGTACACTAACGACGATCTAACGTTACACCATCCGCAATTCTATTTAATAACGGTGGAAAGAGAGGGACAGAGAGGGAATATTGCACAGTTATGAACCCCAGGCGCGCCCCAGCTGATATTTACACCTGTAGGAAACCTTACGAATTTTCGAAATCGGTAAATTCTGGTATTTATGTCGATATTTTCTGTGAATAACACTGCGACGTGGGGGCGAGAGAGCTGGGGGAGGGTGAAAACCTATCTAATCTCAAACACAAACAATTTCGCGAAGGTGAATTACATAAAAACGGGGATCACTTCGTGTATATATAAAAGGGGAGAAATGGGGAAAACCGACACGACTGAGGAAACGTAATACTCGGTATGAATAACGCGGTTTTTCACCCAGCACATGTCTGATATAAGTTTTAGTTTTACTTGTGGACAGCAGAGTTGATTAAAGTTAGGTTATGAAAATGGGGCTGCTTACGGTACTTTTTGCGTAAATTTTCTCTCGATCATTTATGATAACGTTTATTAACATATCGTCTCTTCATATACAAATGATTTATGTTTCTGCACTTTCTTCAGATTTGATAGAATGATTGATACATCGTTTCTAGATGATATGCCTTTTAAGTTGCATTCCTCTCAAAAGACATAAATCTCAAAAAATCATTTGTGTATTAGAAACATGACTGGATATTTAAACTGAAAATGAAAAAATAAATATCTAAGAAATTCATATTATTTCATCTAACACTATTTCGATCTTTTGACATAATTGCTTTGAAAGATTCATTGCAATGTTGCCAGTGCTTAAGGGGGACAAAAATAGTTTAACAGTCACTTATGTCACAAAAATAGTGACATAATAGTAACTTTTTCGACTATCTAGTGGGAAAATATATTTCCCCAACCAATTTAGGCACTTTTGTTTAAGCTAACCGTATTTGATTCATCACTTTAGAACTCATTTGTGGGCTTCCATTTTTTAGGACATGGAAAGTAAATGAAGGACAACATGCTACAATACTCATAATTCCGATAGGTGCTGCGGTCAGCTGACAAAAAGCATTCTTCTCATGGTCACGAGTTTCGCACTGAAAATGCGCTCATTCATGAGGCTTTGATTCGGCTGCAGTTGCTGCTTTGACGCCGAGAAGCCTCTCTTAACATCCGCTGGTATGTTAGGTTAGGTTAGATATATCCTTACGTTGGGGTCATAAACTGGGATATAAAGCTGCAGGAGTTGTCAACTGTTCTTCAAAAGTTCAGGTCAGTCTTCATGTGATCAGGCTGAGGGCATCTCAGGTGTCATCAGACCATTTATTCTACAATGATTTTTTCTACCTCTACCAGTTGGGTTTCTTGAGCGTCTAACTTATACTATTTTGGTATGTTAGGTTAGGTTACATGTATCCTAATGTTGAGGTCATAAACTAGGATATGAAGATCTATACCTTTTGCAGGTTTGAACCAATTGTCGAAGCACTTTTTCCACTTGATCTCCAAAACATCTTAAAACCAAAGCTTCTTCAGGTGGAAAAACGGACCTCTCAGTTTGTTTTTACGTACGGGATTAAAATGAGGACTACGGCGGATGACTCATAAACATGTTTAGTGTCAAAAATCAGTTATTTGGCGATGTGTGAAGCTCGCATTGTCGTGGTGAAGGGATCCGTCTTCGGCATGTTTTCCTCATTTCTTGGAAGACAATGGCAAACATGGTTGGTACCACTGAACTGTTCTGTGGCTAGTGGTCGGTTGCGACATGCCCAGTTTTTCCGAAAAAACAGGCGATCATTTCTTGGAAGTGCTTCGTGCACGAACACTTTTGTTGATTTGGCCATTTATACCATCAGTCGACTGTTTACTTTCGGGCTCATACGCGATCGACGATTTCACCTTCTATGTCATAAACGTGTTTTAAACCTCTAGCTTTTCTTTCGCAATCGACACAGCTTTTTTTTGAACGTGACAAATTGTGTGGGTCCAACGCGAACAAATTTTTTTGATGTTTCTGCATCTAACATAGTATTTTGCTACACCACAGACCATTAAGAGAATAGTAGGAGTTAGTGATATACCTACGCATATGATGTTATCGATAAATCTTAGACATGAAATGTGGTCTGAAATGTCGTTTGTACATAAAAACACTATTTACTGATATTTTGAATAAATAAGATTTTCTATTTATATTAGTATTCATAATTAAGTTTATACAATTCGGATTAAATTGATTGATTTTGATAATACCACATGATAGATTTTTTGTACTTTACGAGAAATGTATAACAATCTAAGGCCAAAGTAGATTTCGTACTGCATATAATAAAGTAAACCGAATACATTCATCCCATAGGCAAGCTTACCGTATAATCGTATAAGATACAAATTTCTTCCCGATTTTAATCAACTCTTCTATTCTAACTACTTCGAACTCTAAAATTGTAACAATAATGACCAATAGTTAATCACTAACAATTCTGAGGCTCAGTGAAGCAAATTCCCAGAGTATGATTTTTTGTTGGCCTGTTTGGAACTCAACCCCACGTGTTCTGCTGTTTCATTCACGTGATACACGTTTGTTTCTACATTCTTCCCCTGAGACATGCTTTAATGGTGCAGCGCTGCATCTAGATGAAGGTATTTTTCTACTTTTGTTGTTGGCCCATTTTCAACTATTATGATAAGGTTCTTCGGCCAAGCTGCATTTGCTTTTAACCTCTTGGTCACCTTCATATTGTGTTGATTTTATTTTCTCTATTATTTTTAATTCCATTATTATTTTTCTGTTCTTAAAAAACTATGTGTACTGGTGCTGCTTCTCCAACTTAGAAACAATGATTCTAGGTTATCCGAAAATACAGTTTAAATTTTTCTTGCAATGTTGCATTCGCTAAGCAAATTCCTACTTAGCTTATTAACTTATAATTATAAAAATAACGTAGTTGTGAAATTGACTTATACATATTGATTTTTAATTAATCAAATTACATCACATAAATAATATTATCTTCTGGTAGCATTGACTTGGAAGCTTCAAAAGACAGTAAACATAAGTATTTGATATTAATTTCAACTTAGTAAATAAGTAAAAGGTACGTGACCGACGAACAAACGATCAAGTGTTCCTTGTAAGTTACGAAATTCTATTGATTAAAACAGATTCTCTGTGTAATCAATTTTTATATTATGGTGTTCTTCATGTGATTAGGGACGTTGCAATACTACTGATATCATACCAATATCGATACTTTGATTTCGATGCCAGGAATACTCGAATACCCATATGGGTATTTATGTCTCGATACCAGTATCCATTCTCTAATGGCATTAACCCCCCCCCCCTAAATTCATATTTTCCCGGATACTAGGGTTCTCCCCCGCTAAATTGGTATCGATACCTTTCTTCGATACCAGTGCCGATATGTTTGTTTCGATACCAGGATCGATATTTTTGTTTCGATACTACTACTGATACGGTATCGATACTTGAATTTCGATTCTCCTTGCCATATCGGTATTGATATTTTAGTGGTATCGCAACGTCCCTATATTTGGATATAAGCCAAGGTCTAGACTCAGTGGTCCCCAACATTTTTGCACTTAACAGCCGATTTTCAGCGATCAACCTGTTACAATTGTTCCTAACTGGTTTGAGGTGTTTGAACAACATTCTAGCGGTATTGGTGAATACCAATGACGTCACGATAAAGCCCTTTGTTACGTCATGGTTTGAAATATCTTCAGCTGGTAATAACCCAAAGTTTTGCAGAAGTCACTTTAGGATCACTAAGGAACCACATAAAAAAGAAATTTATTGATATGTACAACATTTTAAATAAAGGAAAACGAAACAATTTAACATATGATTTTGACAGTTTCTGGTTGAACCAAGTTGCATTCTAGCGATTCAGTTTTGGTTCTACTTTCAGTGTTGAAGTTGATCACTGCAAATCGGCTTATGTTGCCGGTGAGACAGCAAGCACCATTGTCAGAAATACCAAATGGTACTGTCATATGACATTTATGATAATATAGGAACACATCTAAAACGATTTGCGGGTATAAAGTTGGCGACCCCAGGTCTAGACTTTTCAATATAACATTCATTTCATTTATATGAACATTTTAAGTGTACCTACTGTGTTTAAGTTTTTCTAATTCATCTCTTGTACGTCTTGAGGCGTAAATAAACAGTTAATTTACAAACAAAAGATGGATCTAGAAGAACCACAAATAAATTCTCAAGAGAACCATTTAAATAGATAATAAAAAAATACTCTGCATAAACGTAACATTAAGTAAAAAAATAACAATCCGCCGAAACGTTAATGTTGGTTTTGTAAACTAGAGAAAAACGTTGAAATATTGCCACAATGGGTCTACCGTAAATAACGAAGAAAAATTATTTCAATAGACTCTAAAATCGATGAATCATCCTCGGTAACGATAATGACTAGAAAAGCATCATAATTTCTCTCACTTGAAGCTTTCACGGTCTCAACAATCCGGAAAACGATCGACTAGATTGCAATTCGCAAGAATACCACGATTGAAAATAATCGTTGCAGATGTTAAAACCTCGTCCAGTATGGGAAGATTGGTACAGCTTCGGTGCACATTATATTGCTGAATTGATTGATATAAATGATCCGCTGCAGACAAACCGTGAATTCCTCTTATATATCGACCATTCAATTCTCTGCCTCGGTTGGCATTCTCCTATCTTCCTAGCTAACAGTTATACATACTTCGGAGTCGAAGCATTTGTGGAATGGAATCAGTAAAGACAAGACTTGAGGAATCCAATTACGTCCACCCCTGTTGTGTATTGAGGGATGGAATTGTATTGGAGGGGGAGGGGGAGGTCGATAGCTTCAACACCCTTTTCAGGCATTTATAATTATGGACAGATTCGGTCACCAAGGATACTCTTCAAAGAGTAGAACGGTCTTTACATCAGCATTTTTTTCAGATAGTTTAATGAATGCTTTACAATATGATCAAGCAGTCTTCATGTATAGAAAACGTAAATTCTGTATAATTGTGTATACTTTTTTATTTTGGAGACGTTGCACCACAAATTGGTGTCGTCGTCAACCACTATTCATTCGTATTATGTATGTTATACATTTTTTGAATTTTCGTTGGTATGCACAATTTTTTGTGTTTGTCAAATACATTTTCAGTTTATATGAGTTTATAATAAGGGTTTTTGCTATTATATTCGTGTGGTAATAGTTGTTTTCAGGTTCGGTCGAGCAATAGTGACATTGCTTTAAGCACTGTGCTATGATATCAAGACCATTATGATTGGAACGGGCATAAATTAGCAGAAGAAACACTCAAAACTGTTCCTCTGAGGTAAATCAAATTTGGTCTACGAAATTCTTAGTGTTGCTGAAACTTCGATATTTTTTTATGAACCAAACATAAAATAGCCATTCAGTACAGGCGTGTTTACAGCCGAAGGTAAGCTAAGCAAACTGACTCAAATTCGGAGCGGCTAGAAGCAAACGATTGTTTACTTAGAGTCGCTATTAACGCTTTACAAAATCGTAGAATAGAGAATGTTGAGTGGGGCACAATTATATATTCCGCAGAAGTTTTTTCCTAAAACAGAACAAGTTGATTCATCCTGAACCAGGATAATGCAAACTTCCACAAAATGCAATCAACAATTGCTTCTATAAGAACACTAAAAATGGAATTAATGATTTAACCCCCATACATCCCTGATCTATATCCACCAGACTATTATACATTTCCAAAAATCAGAAATCAATTGCGTGGACAATAAATTTCAATCATACCTCAATGCAGGAATGTTTCTGTCACTTGAATTAAATGACGCCCAAAATATTTAAACCGATTTGACATCATCGTCATGGTATGACTAATGTTGAATATTTCTTATTTCTGCAATTTTGTCTGCATATTACTGAGCTTTTATGACTTGAGCACATCTGACGGTATTCCAAATCTCTATTATCCGGGACATCCTTCAACCATTTAGAACATTTTTGTTGTTGTTTAGTATCTCCTGGTATATTTTATTAAATATATAATATATTGGTCCAGACCTCCTTTTTGCACTGTTGTCCATTCACTATATTAATCATATTAATATTACTCAGAGGAAACACTAGTTTGCACTTTCACAATTACCTCAAAAAATAAAATATTATAATGAAACAAAAAAAAAGAAAACCTAGTAAAGTAAAAGAGGTTAAACTAACCATGACAAAAAACACTCCAATCCTGAAAAACAAACTATATGGAAGTATAATTAAGGGAAAGGGGCAGAAGTCTTATGGAGAATAGTTTTTTTTTTGGAACTATTCATGTGCAAAAACTTTGAAAGTTCTTGGGTTTGTGTTTGAATCTTCTTACCCCTTGCGTTGCATAGAAAGAAAATGGCTGTGCCCTAATCAACACTATTCATTGGTACAAACTATGAGTCATTTGTTTTCAATTTACAGGATCTTGGTTTATTATTTATAATAATTGTTAACGCGTGAATCAAGAATGATATGTTACCGAGTCTGAAAAAGTATTTTGTCTTCAATATACAACCGCTCAAGGTATTTATTTACTTAATAATGCTATAAAGTGTTAAAATTTTACGACTTTGTGTCCATTAAGAAGTTTAATCCACAATTTGTGCCGAAAACCAATTTTGTGCGATGGGCAATAAAATAAAAATAAAAAAGGGAATTTCATAGTTTATGTCCACAGTGATTTTAATCTAGAAGTATCATATATTAGAGGTTCAAAAAAATTAGCCACCAGACTTTCTCCATAACAATTCTGCAAGTTCAACAGAGTAAAATCTCATTGAGTTTTCAAGAGGCGTCTCAATTTAATTGACTATCCATCTTGAGTTTATTAGACTTGTCCGACATTCTATATTGATTTTGTTAGACTTTTCCCTGACACCATTATATTTTCCAAATTTTGGTATTTGCATTCATCATTAAGTAATCCCACTATCCCTGATTTGGGTTCTATTATCATCTGTTTGAGGCATTTTCGGTATCTCCAAAGAATATGACATCGGTAAAAAACCTTAAGTGACTTAACCTTTACCCGTTTATGTTTGTCCTCTCTCTGACCAATGAAATTATACGAACATTCCTTCCAATGCAAGCGTAAAGAGATTGTGGAATATAGTACCTACTTGACGTATTCCACTGTTGATTGGAATGGGTTCCGTATGTTCATCAAATCGTGTTATCGCTGTTGCATAATTATAAATATTAGGTTTGTTCCTATTCGATGCAAAACACTAAGTGTGGCGACCACCGTCATACAAATTGAAAAAAACCTGTTCCAACCAAACAACGTACAGTTTCTTGTATCGTGATTCTTGATAAAAAGCAAGATCATAAACCTTTTACAAATGTCGTGGAAAGGATAGAACGAGAGCTAGAGGCTATTCCCCACAGAGTGAAATAGCCTCTTATCCTGTCCATTGCCCTCACTTTCCAGCGTTGGCACTGCTGGCTATCTCTAGAAAGTAGATGCTCTAAGACAAAAACTTGTCAATAAAGCGTTCCAACTTAGATTTTCTGTGACTGTACAATGATAGTACTTTGAACAGTGCTAAACTCGCAGTTGCGCACAAAATCGATGCAGGCGATTTCATGACAGTTTCATAGCGATACGGACACTGCAGGTTCCTAACTGCAGTTATTGTTCTTCGACGTCAAAGGCTTTTTCATAGCCCACAAAAGCCATAAATACTGGCAAGATAAATTCCACTACTTTCAGAATTAGTGCTTTTACAGTGAATAGGTCGTGGGTACTAATTAAAGTCGCAATCCTCCTATATTCTCAGGTATTTCGAAATTATAGGTGTACACAAAAATAAAATTACAACGATCATATAGCACTGACCGGGAAAAAACAGGAACTTTACACGCTCAGGTTAGAGTATTCACCTTAGTTATAGATGAAACAAGTGACTTTGTTACTTAGGAGAGGAGAACAGAACGAATGTGTTAATAAAGTAGAATACAGGGTTGTATTACTTCCCCGACACACCTCGTACATTTACATAAAACAACTTTTATCCCATGAAAACTAATGTTTCAATTTCCCAAAGAAAATAAACGGTACACGGATATGGAAAAGATCTATCGGAAGATATATTTTTAAAAAACATAATAAACCGTCGCCATAAGACGCCGACTAACAGAATCTGACAGCTGTTTGCATATATTTCCTTATGATTCACGTTCGGGTTTCGAACGAGATACCAAAAACTTGACACCGCGCTACCATATGCGGCAGCATAATAAGGACGTACAAGCTGCATATATAACAGGAAATGTTCGTTCTCAAACATGAATTATGACTTTGTACCGACCATATACGAAATTGCACTTCCATAAGTGAAAACCTTGTTTTTTTAAAACGACTGTGTTATAGATGTTGAAATTCAAGTTCAGGTATAAGCTTGTCCGATAACCCAGTTCGATATAGTGAAGGTTAAATCTCGCTGACAGAAAAACTAAAATCCATCTAATTTTATTCAATTAGACCAAAATTATAAACTTTATGAATCTTAATTCATATCTGATCCTCACGTCGTTTAAAACATAAGAGGCTGAAATTAGCAGCAAATTCTGAGCCCTAAGTTAGGAATAAGCAATGCCGAAAAAATCGACATTTTTTCGGAGTTCTCTCCGAATAACAATTTATAAATACTCTCGCTTCCTTATAAATATTTATTTCATTTTAAAGATATTCTAGAATATTTCAAGAAAATTATTAATTTATCATTGCAATAAAAATCTACAAAGAATAAAATCCAATTTTAGGAGTTTTCTCGAATAACATTTAATAAACTAGTAGTAGCTTAGAGCAGATTTTTGTTGCAACGATAGGATCATCTAGAATTTTCCTGAAATATTCTAGCATATCTTTAAAATTAAATAGATGGCTATTTATAATGGAGCGAGACTATTTAGTGAGTGTTATTCGGAGAAAACTCGGGTAAAATGGCTATTTTTCTATGTAGATTTTTATAGCAACGATAGAATCGCCTAGAATTTTCTTGAATTATTCTAGAATACCTGTAAAATGAAATATATAGCTATTTCTAAGGGAGCGGGACTATTTATAAATTTTTATTCGGAAAAAGTCAACGATATAATCGTCTAGAGTTTTCTTGGAATATTCTCCAATATCTTTAAAATTAAATAGATAGCTAATTATAAGGGAGCGAGAGTATTTATTAATTATTATTCCGAGAAAACTCCGAAAAGATAGCTATTTTTCTATGTGGTATTTCCTTCTAACTACCCATTTTACTCTATATAATCTTGAGTTATTAATGAATAAAACGACTGAGTTGACAGTAGTGAAGTTTTGTGAATTATAATCTTTAAAAAGGATATTAGCAGGTATTGGGACATCTGGGACATACAGCAGCCCTACCCAACAGTCCATAACTTCCATTACATCACAGCCTGTCATCAGTATCCTAACTATACGCGGCCCCCATCTTCATAGCAGCCCTAGGGCCCTCATCGGAGCCTTGTCAACGCCCCAACTCTATGCCCTACCTGTCATTGTTCCGTCGTTCTATGCAATCGTTCCGAGTCAACGACCCTATCAGTCGAGGTCATTGACCCCCAGGCGATTACGTAACATGGCACGTGCGGATGAGCACGGGCGATATCATCTTGGTTCTCAAGTGACGGACGTGACCTTGAAAATTTTCCCACGACCAAGTGTCCCAATATCTGCTAATATTTGATATGCTAGTATAAATAAAAAACGTTTTTGGAATTTAAATTGTATTTATCAAACCTAGCGTACATAACACTACAGGGTGTTTTCTCTGATGGCCTCTGCTTCTCAGCGACTACATTTTTCGCGCGTTTAAGATTTTTCTGCCGGATCCGAAAGTTATGTAAGTTGTTTACATATGCTAACATTTTTATCTGAATAAGAACAAGTTTCCATTTGAAAATTTTGGTTTTTTTTAAATTTTTTTAATCCTGTGGGCTGATTTTTTAGCGCTGATTGCTGGCTTGTCTTTAAGACATGCCAAAAAACTAAAAAATTGTTTACAATATCTAGTCATTTTTGACATAAAAACAAATATCTTGAGAATGATTAAATTTATTGTGTTAATAAAAATCTAAACCATCCTCAAACAGGGTGTTCCCGTGGTCTGGAATACACACAAAAAATTTCATCAAAATCGGTCCAGCCGTTTAGGAGGAGTTCAATGACTAACACACATACAGAAAATATTTTGAAAATACAAATCTAATATAAAAATCACACGAGTAATCTTTATATGTATCGTCATCACAAACCAGGTAAATCAAATTTCCATATTTGGAGGCGTGCCATTGGCAAGAGTTCGATTGGTGAAGATCTCATGTGAAAATTTATATTCCCGAGGAATTTAAATTCTATGACAGATACAGAATAATGTGAATTATTATCGGTAGGCTTGGTTATGCAACCACAAACTAAAACAATAATATTGTAATATTGGTTATATAATGAAAAGATTAAAATCTTGTTCGATAATCATCTACCAGTTTTTTTCCGTTGTATTGATTGATATTTGTTATTCATTTTAAAAATAAATAAATGATTCATAGAAATTCATCATTCATTTATATAATTAATTAAATGAACAAGATTTATAATTAATCGAGTTCTTTATAACGGTTCTCACAGGATTGCTCAAATTTTCCGAACTGGGGGGGGGGTTACTCTTAGAAGGTCAATATCAGAAAAGTTCCTATACATGGCATATATATGTAACCACAATGATTGAGAGGAATGAGATCTGGAAAACAGTTTATATATTTAATACACATTATGTGTAATATATTATTTTTTTTATTTACAATAATTATTATACAGGCAAACTTCGATGTTTAAAAAATTTATATATACTTATTGTTTAAAACATAAAATATAATATCATATCAGAAGCCGTTATAAAAATAGGAAAAATGATATTTTTAAGCAAACAATGACAAGGAAATTGTTTTCCAACACAATTCACAATTATTACTTGGAAGACCTCCAATTTTTCTTAGATTATTCGCGTTTCAGTATATATTTTTTAAATTCAGAAAACGTTTAATAGCAGTTTTTTTTCTATTCACATCAGCTCCAACGGAATCTAATATTTTCTCAATTTTGAATGCCAGAAAACTAGAAGGAAAATGAAAAAGTTCCTGTGGTTTCCAGTACATTTACTCTAATGAATGGTTGGTTATATAACTTCAAAAATCGGTGTGGTCATGAGCTGAGTAATTCACAATTTATTGCACTAACTTAGACTATTATGAAGTATATATTGGCGTCTAAGAATAGGCCATCAGTTTTATTCGCACTTGGTTTTCTAACAAAGTACGATAGTTTGTTTTTGTAAGAAGTCTGCAGAATAGGAAGCAGCGCTTGAAAAGCATTAATAATATTTGGAAGAATTCAATGAATTAAAATTTTAATTGAATTCAATAGATATTAACAAAAATGTTACTGGTAACAAATCAAACGAGGAAAAGAAAAAAGAATAATAATTTTACTTTTCTATATGTGATTTCATTACAGATTTTTAAGATTTAGATTTACATACAAGCTAATAGTTAAAATTGTAAACTCTCTTTGTATGTAAGGAGTAATTGCTGAAACAATTCGAGTCGATTCTAAAAACTCTTTGCATCAGATAATTTGTTTATGAGGAACTTAAGCTTATTTCTTATTTTTCAGTATTCCTGTACAATTTCTTATATTCATCATTATTTTCTTCTGTACATCAAAAACACTGCCGTTAAACAGAAATCATCAAGGAATCCAAGTAAAGTAATGGAATTTGCATCTGAAAAATGTATTCCAAAAACAAATTTCACACTTTATAAGAAAATTTAGAGACATGCATTCAAGTATAAATGAAGAACAACATCTTTAATTTCACTCATTGCAAGAATTTGTTGGCCAGATAAGGTTTACAGTTGATAAATGTTAAATGAAATATGGAATTCAAAATTCTGGCATTCAAAATTCTGGAATCCAAATTTTAATATCAAAGCACTTATTTTTATGCGTCTTTGTTATCTCTTAATAAATCTGCTGTTTCAGTTTAAAGAAGTTATTAAAGGAACGCTAGGAGCAGCCTTTGATAAACGAATACCACTTTTTTTGTTTGCTACTTAAACTACCGAGAAATGTTTCTTGCAAATCCTTTTAACCTGATTGAAAAGCTACCGGAGTACTTCAATTAGGAATTACAGTTGTGTATAAAGCAACGAATGAAATCCATCTGGAAACTTTTCTTTCAAATTTATGGAGTGTTGTTTCTCAACAATTGAAACCGTTTATTTGTATAACAGATCTGATTATCAGGTAAATAATTTATTTTACCTTTGGCGAATAAAATGGTCCTATGCTGTATTGAACTTTAATAAATTAATTTCGGATATTGCTATTTATTCCTAGCAATATTCAAATAAAGTTTTCCATATTTTTGCTTTTTTATGGAAATGTAATCATGTTTTTACTTCTGTATCACAAGATATTCTATTGTATTACTGATTTTATTTCTTACTATGTTATGTGTTTTGTTATTTCCATCTTATAATTGTTATTTTGGTTTTCGTAATATAATAAATAATAATTAAAACTGTATTTTATTGTCTTTTAATTTACTTGTATGTCACTTTATATCGCCAGACATGTTCCGTCACTTTTTATTCTGGCGCATCCGAATTAGTACTGGAGTAATTTCAATATATTTCTAAATTTATATACATATTTTATTATACCAGAAAATTCTAGGCACTTTAGATTTTCGAGTTTTTGAAAGCTATTTAAATTTTAGATCCAATTTATTGTCGTTAATCTCCTATATAAGTCACGTTTATCAAAATTATGGGCTTTTGAAATCAAATGCCACCCTCAAAATTCTTTAATTGTTTTTTAAGTAAGTTCTAGTTTACAATTTTCACGTACGCTTCAGGTATTTAATACCTATTTCTATATTTCATTATTATAAAACTTATTAGTTTGATGGTTAATAATTTTGTAAAAATGTTGCAAAAACAATTTTCTGCATTTTTAAGATTATATAATCTTGTTTCATCATAAACCTTTTAGCTGCACCTCCAATTTTCGTTCCTATAATAATAATTAATTATATTCTGATTTTATATCTTGGTATCAGTAACTGATTAAATGTTACATACATTATCTACATTTTCCAAATTCTATGAAAGTTTTTTGACTTATTGGATCTTTGTTATTCTTAATATAACATTTTATTTTCCTGTACGGTTTAATTTCACCTTAATACTGAAAACTTTGATGCATTCCGATTTTAAGAGTTACTTCTTTTGTAAGTATAACTGTTTTTTCATTTTGTGGTAACATCGAAAATGCATGAAAACATTCTGATTAACTATATTTAAAAGTACTCTACTACTACTGTTTATCAATTTTTAATTTACACTCAAAGATAACAATAATGTAACATAAACAAATAAATCATTTTTTTAATGTTAATTTTCGTCGTATACCATGGGCAGCTTTTAATGAACACACTGTGTTCAAAAAGTCCCAGTACGGCTAATTATCTCGGCAGGAAGACTTTTTACAAAAATATTTTCAATACAAAACTTTTAGAATTTTTTCCTGGTCACAAAATGGTCAAAATGGATTTGACTTTGACCATGACCTTCACGGTCAAGTTGATTTTTTCAAATGGGAACACTCATTTTTGATACCAGAAATGAAGAGAGGGTGGAAATTTATGTTCAGTTGTGTCCTTGGCCATTTTTATCCATTTGACGTTGATGGCCTCCAGAAGTCAAATTTAGGACGAATCAAGTTTGGCTTCGTACAAAGGATATTATAGGGGTCTAAGAAAAAGATTTTGTGACAGGCATTAAATTTTACCAAATTTATTATGACCATTGCTTAGCTATAATACATTGACTAATCCCTCTGTCAAAAAATCTCTTTCTTGGACCCATAATGTCCGTTGTACGAAGCCAAACTTGATATGACCTCAATTTGACTTCTGGTGGCCATCAGGGTGAAATGAAAAAAAATCAAAAATGAGTGTTCCAATTTGAAAAAATTAATTTGGCCTTGATTTGACCTTGAAGGTCATGGTCAACGTCAAATTCATTATGACCAGTTTGTGTCCAGGGAAAATGTTTTCTATTCGCCATATTTTGTAAAAAGTCTTCCTGTCGAGATAATTAGGCGTACTCGGTTCTACACCGTCTATGTATGGAGAAGAAGATAGTAAGTTGTTATAATTACGTTATAATTAGGTGGTTCCTGAAGCCAAGTTGTGACATGTATATGTTCATGGACTTCTTGAGAATAACACAACAGTTGTAAAAAAAATCTGTATATTGCAACAATTCCAAACGTTTTGGGGTCTAGGTGAGATGTAGAATATATCAATTTACAACGAAAATGTTTGTAAATATTAAGTGTACGTAACTCAAAGAATTTACTGAAAATGTACGGGGAAGCACAAAAAATCTAAGGGTCATATAATAAATAATAAAGTTCCTTTCAAACAGGAAGGAAAGAGTTATCTTCAAAATTTTTTGTGGCACTACTTAGGTGTGACTTTTTTATAAGATCGCCAAAGGGCGATCAAAGAATTTGGTGTAGCAGTGGTGCCCCCTTTACGGGAAAAACTAGGAAAGACCTTATGAACTATTTCGATAAAGGGTTGTTCAAATAATATAAGAGCTTTATTATTATTCAATCTAGAATTTTCTAGTCTACCCTGTATATTATTAATTCTTCTAGTAATGACAAACAATTTAATTTTAAAATTCTGCATTTTCATGAAGTTTGTTATTGCCACTGACAACAGAGTTAGACCTAGATCCCGAAATGTTGACCTACACAGAATTTTCTATGCGTGTGATGTTATTCACAAGAAATCCAAACTTATAATTAGGTGTTGTCGCTTTTCATTATGATTATTTATAAAATTACTGTCTGCAAAGTTAAGAACAGTTACAATAAATTGAGAAAACGTTCCAATCGATTATTCGAATTCTCTTGTCTATATATGCACTGTCCTAGTACATTTTTTCTCTCTAAATCTAAGCCAATCAATAAAAATCCCATCGTCACAGATAAGAAAAATCCCCACACAAAGTTTAAGGCTGTTTCAGAGAAAAACATGTCAAAGGTCAACACCAGACCTCTCCAATAAGACATTCACTATTCCGGCCCATTTGATTTCGACAACATTCCAACAACGAACGCAAGAAAAGTAACCCGAAATAAAACGCATAATAGTTTCCTAACCCTGAGAACTTCCGAATGAGTCCCAAAAAATGGAATCGATACCCCAATTCCATAGTTCGAAAGCATTTCGAACCTTTTCATCTCATTTGTCGGTCGACACAGGCAATCAAGCGCTCGAAGATTTCCCAAAAAACTAATGAAAGACAGAGAGTGGAAGAGGGAAACAGAGAAAGTAAATCGTTGGCAGACAAAAAGATTCTCTCTCTCTCCATTGTCGATGTCGACCCGGCCAGAAGCGAGAGCGTCTTCACCAGATGACTCTCCACTCAAGCCGGTTCTATAAAATTTCCCGTCTATGACATAAATCAAAAAGATGGAACTTTTAACGAAATTTCAGCAGTCTCTAACTCCTTAAAAGCTCTAACATCTCTCTTCTCCTTTTACTTTTGTCTCTCGCCTACATGACATTGGGCATTCCGCATGAAACTCGACGAACACGTCTTGGTATAATTTAAAATGTCTGATTGTGATCTCAGTTTATAGATAATGTAAATTATGACAAAATGCATATTAGGTATACTTAGGTTTTAGGCTTTTAATAGTTAACTAAACCCTTTTTCGCATTTTTAGATATACAACTTCAAGGTGTTCACGACTATTCAGTTTGAACTACTTTATAATGTTTGTTATTTTCTAACACAGACAGTTTGACCAAATTTACAAAGTTAGAGAACATTTCAAACCTTCAAATCAAATATTAAGCGTTTTAAGTGTTTTCAGAAACGGATAATTGCCTGTAAGCTCAGGATTTGTTCGAAATTTGATAATGTGTTGAAGTAATGGCACTGTCTATAATTCTTTATTAAATATATCGTTGGGGTAATTATATATTAATGATAAATGAATTAACAAAGATGTCATTTATATAATGTTTGAGATATATTAGTTGGAATTTACCTTGTTAATCAAAATTTCCCTTGGACTTCAATTGTCATGGAATTATGTTAATCTCAGAACGCTTTGATAGCTTTGGATCTGTTTCTCATCAGGTGATGAAGAATTCAATTGACCTCTCAAATTTGTACTCGAAAAACAATAACGCGTCACGAGTTATGCCATTGGGCCATGTAAACATGGAACAATCAGCGCCTTTGTGTGTCCCTTAATTGGTATCGCTCCAAGAAGTTTGGTATCTGCTTATGCGCAGATATATGCTCGAGAAGTAGTCTCTAATTTGGATACTGTGTTAGCTGATAGTGTTATAGTTGGAAATTATGAATACCGACTCTATAATCTTTACCCTGTATCAGTGTTTCTCCTGGAGTAGTTTTCTGGTCATTATCCTACTCCTTAACTAGTCTTACCGTCTGCTCTAATACTGTTCTCCAAAGACCGTTTTGTCTACCCAATGTAAAAACTTCCCGTTTGTTATATTATCAATTTCTTTTTCCTACCTTCAATGTTGATTGAGTTCCTCAAATGCCTTTTTCCTAATGAACTATGGGTCCTAAAATAGCTCAATTTTATATGGATGAGTGGATCAAATTCAAGAGGTATTTACGTACAACAAATACGAGTATATGCATGGTAAGGCCGCATTCTGTGTTAATATCCGTTAACACACCATTAATAAATGAATTTGTGAACTGCATATAAAATATTTTGCAATAGATTCCGTCAGAGTTAAATTTTTTCATCCGTGGTGTGCTAGTGCTATTTTTGGGTCTGTTGAGTGGTAGTTTTAAGATATAATTTTCTCTTGCTGCGGGATGGTCAGAGTTGCGACAAATAACCCTCTGGATGTAGCCTTTATGTCGACTGTTAACTGGATTTGAATTCTGGCATCAATAACTTTACATCAAGAAATAATCAGTAGTTTCTTTCTTCCATATCCATGATGACATTTATGAATGATCCTGAAAATTCTATAGATCTGTCTTTGTCGGTCGATATACCTGAGCCAAAGCTCGTGTTGTTTAACGTAGGTCTACAGTATCTGTTCTTCGCCATATAAATGTTGAAGATTGTAAGTAAAAAAGGTAAACCCATGGGCAGTCCATCATGTTGCGTGAAGGACCGTTTTTAATAAATCCATAATGTGTCTATTGGCACGGTTTGCCTGTCTTGTGATGTCGAAAGATTCATCAATTGAGAAAGCTCTTAGGTGATGTTCTAGCCCACGTTTTGGCATAATTGATACAAGAAATTTTGATAATTTTGTTGTGATGAGCCTGAGAAGGCTTCCATCTTTGTGTATTTTGGACTACCAATAGTTACAATGGTGTTATACTCATACTTAAAGTTAAAGATGCTATAAATTATGTAGTCATTCCTTTCTATGTGTTGCATAAATATATTGGTTTTGTACCTTAAAAATATTGAAAAACTGAAATGTATAACTAATGAATCTCAATTCAAAAGTACCTAATTTAAAATAGTTACTTACTGTTTATATGTTAATTGTTAATATCTCTATACATTATGTAATCGTACCTATATCCCTATTGTACCGGAGCTTGAACGAGATGACTTTATAAAGACATACATAAATAAACTAGAAATTAAATATTTATTTGACATTTTTTAGCTTATTACTTCTGTATTAGTGGTGTTTCTATGTGCCACGTGAAACTGACTAAAATTGTGCAAACTGCTTTAATTTAATCATTTATTACTGATTCTCAAAATAAAAACTTCACTTTGTCTCAATCTGTGAAATCCACGAAAAATTCATGATGACGCCAGACTTAATGGAAAACGTAGCGAGATAAGTGCACAGAAAGGCCGACGGAAGGTAATAAAAAATTGAAAAAGATTGCCCAGCGGAAGGAAGACGAATTGATATAACTTTTTATCTGGCTTGTCTGTACTTACTCTTTTTCTACTCCCGACTAACTGACGATTCTTTTCGCCATATGTATGACAACGACAAAAAAATGGGTGAAATTAGGAAATTGTTATAATTTCATTATCTCTTTGAATTCTTTACCATTGGATTGGTATATTGTAATTCAGTACCTGTTTTAACGTAAGTTGCAATGACACTGTGTAGAGGGATCTAACACTTCTAATATTAGATTTCGGCAACATCCATGGTAGAACTTCATCTGCATAGAACTATGTTAATAGTGTCCAAAAAAAAATAATCAAACAGTAAATTCACTCAAAAAATTTTTTGGCATTTTTATAATGGAAATTTTGTATATAGTACTGTTTTATTATTCAGTTCATAATGATGACTTATTAACCTCTTTTCAAGATTATGGGGCTGTCTGTCCAATATAAACTGCATGAAATTTTTAATGTCATATTTTGGTTATTAGGAGTTTTCATGCAACTGGAATATTTGGAACATAAATAATTTGATATCTGGTGAGAAATTTCTTCTGAAGGTACAGTTTTTAAAATTTACAACTTTGTATATGCATAATAGTTTTTTTTCCAATAATTTATCGAGTGTTATAAATTAGTAAGAATCTGTAAGTAGATGTGTTTGCTCTGTGAGGATCGCAGCTCAGCTGTTGAAAACGCATTGACTGTCAAAAATAAAGGTTCCGCTTTAGATACAAAACTTTCTGTTTATACATAAATTACGTACTTTAGAAAAAGCGGAGTAAATAATATTCTATTTATACCATTTTAATTAAACATGGATCTATGTGTCAATGGATCAGAATCCACTTCTTAAATACGTCGTTAATAACTAGATGACTCTGAACAAAATCGACCAAGATCCTTGGCTGTTGAAGAAATTACCCTGAATAACTTGACGATATTATTGACAACGACCATGATTTCAGCAAGGACACTGCTTAGAATTCATTGGAATTAACGCAACAGAAAATCATTCTAAACAATGACAAAATATAACCTCATCTTGAACATTCGCGGAGCATCTAAGGTCAATATCCTACAAACAACTGTTTAAACTAGAATCCAGAGTACATGTTAACCCGGAATTCCCAGTTGCCGTTCCGACGGCCGCCAGCGAGTCTGCTGCGAGACGTGGCCGTCGTCTCCACAGCAGTCGCTTCCATACAGCAACAGGATGACTCATCCTCTCCTCCACTTGGTCGCCGGTCTTCATCCGCCCCATCCCCTCCCCGCCCTCTCTCTGTGTGTCTCTCCTTCAATTGAGGAGGCATCGTTTCGGTTACTAGGCAGCGGCAGGATCGACGGCTGATGGGCAATAGAAAGTAGGGGAGCAAAGAGAAGGGAAAAGGATTCGGGACTTTGCCGTTATGCGGATCCTGGAATGGATAACGTGAACAGTATGGAACACACACACACACACGCACAGACGCACCACACAACAATTTAAATAGTACGGGTAATTCAGCAGAGGACACAGAATTAATTTTCCTTGCCAGCTAATTTCTTCGTGGCGAGTGGATGTTGAATTGTTTTACAAATTATTGGAGTGAAAGCTTTTTAACGGAACTTATACAGGCGAGAATATTCGAGATGGCTCATAAATGAGGATTTTCGTCAAATGACCCCCGATGCCGGATGCCGGCACTGTGACCTTGACAGATATCGTGAAGAGTAAAGTATAAGGTCATGTAGTAAATAAACAAGAATAATAAACTAATATAACTGGGCAACAGATTAGTTTGTTTATTAATTTAAAAGTTAAATGAAATTCTAATTTTTTATAGAAATTAATTATTGCAAAACGCATTATAAGAAAATTTTAAGAAAAGAAAGAAAAACCTCTTTGTCCAATACCATTTTATTAATAATTTCATTCTAACAGGTGTTTTCGTTCCAGAGAAAATCTGGGAAATGTTGGTAACTTGTTTGAAATTTTCTACAAAATTTTGACATTTAAGTTCGAGCTCAGTTCTTTCTTTACACTATACGATATCTACGACAATTTATTATTCTGCACTGTTCAACCTGACCTTCACATTTCATATAAACAGCCATTACTCAGAAATTTATATTATCATACTTCGTTCTCATTTAAAAATCAACTCACAAATCACTAAAGAGACGTGACGTCTTTATGAGCATAGTTAATGGTGGACTATATATTTCAGTGACAAGTTTCATTGATAGTTGATATTGATGATGGAGCGATCCTAACGCAATCCATGATGTAGAGCATCCGAAAATATTTAAAGTGACTGTCTAAAAATCTCGAATTTCGAATATTTTTCATAAGAAAAAGCCGAAAAAACCGGTAGTGTTCTTTTTCTGAAAAATAACATAACTTTGTTGTCATAAAAGTTGGAAAATAAATCTTCATCTTAATGGGAGCCTATGAAGTTGAGAGCAATTGGGCTCAAGATCGATACTGTCCGTAAACTAGACTTAAATATTTTATTGTATTTATTAACCGTGATCGTTCGTTCGGGGTATACAAAAGATAACCTGAAAACACTAAAATGTACTTTCATTTGCATACCTTGGATTTTCAATATAATGATGTAGTAACAGTGGCGGATCTAGGCAGTAGAAAAATGTAATTAATTAATAACAATAAACAGTACTTAGGTAACCATGAATCTAATGAACTAAAGGAAAAATAGACCAAAATGCATGGCTTGCTGCATATTCCCACTTTTAATGAAATTTTTACTGCTATTTTAAACCAATTTGCCGGCATCATAACAAAGACAGACATAAAGTCCCTTACATGAACCTTCAAAATATCTTTAGTATACAGGGTGAGTTTATTTTTGATGATCAGTATGGGGATCTCGGAAACTAGCGGAGATAGAGCAATGGTTAAATTGTGAAAGATTTGCAGTTTTACTGGCCCAATTTAATGACACTTTCGCATTTTTGTAAAAAGTCATGGCTTACTAGATGTTTTGAAAAAACGAAATTCTGAGGATTTAGTCAAATCCCTCTAGCTCCTTGGTTTTTGATTTTATAAAAAAGTGTAAATATCAAAATTGAAGGGAATTGTATTCCGAATATGATTGTCATGTCCACGTTTGCGTGACAGCTCTCGTTTTCAAGATATGACACAAAATTATCTTTTTTGAATGGAAACCATGACCTCAAAAAATCGGATATTTTTAGAACTAATAATATAATACTCGATATAGTTGTTTATAAAAATAACGTAATAAAAGTAAAACTGCAATTTTTTCCCAATTTAACCATTGCTCTATCTCCGCTAGTTTCCGAGATCCCTATCCTGATCATCGAAAAAAACTCACCCTGTATATGATGGTTAGACTAAATTGATTAATAATAATTCCAAAATATCTCTCTAAATTATTTGAATTGTAATTCTTCATAAACTACTTGTGTGACAGTGGACAGTACACATGTTGAGCCCATATAAAGTTACCAATATAATAATTTTAAAATGGTGATTACAGATTATGGATTTATGAAAAAAAATTTACGAATTTTTCCGATTCTGGTCATTGAAAAATGCTATAATCAGGTCTTATTCATGTTAAATAAGAAGGATTTATGATTCCTTACACGTTCTTAGAATGTCATCTGTATTGCTTTGTACACGGGTTTCTGGTGGGTATAGAGGTTGTTTAACTCAGAACTATGATCAATTTAGTTAAACCAATTTGGAAATATACTTCAAAAGCGAGAAAAGTACGATTTTTCAGATTTTTTATTTTAAATTTATTTTAGATCCAGCACTTTTGTGTTTGCTTTCAATAAAAATCTATCCAGATTGGACGTTTTTGTATAAAATCGATGATTTTATTGGACTAACGATAAAGTTTCTGTCTCCTGTCTTAGAACATCGGAAAATTCTTTCCGAACACCAGTGACGCTCCCCATCTGGTGATGAAGAAGACGTATTTTCGGGGTGCAGTTAATTTGCTCAAAGGTTTTAGTATTCCGGGAC
Organism: Octodonta nipae; assembly: GCA_034190945.1. Taxonomy (NCBI): domain Eukaryota; kingdom Metazoa; phylum Arthropoda; class Insecta; order Coleoptera; family Chrysomelidae; genus Octodonta; species Octodonta nipae. The sequence continues at coordinate 15,199,722 of CM067218.1, read as the reverse complement.
GATATCCAGTTTGCGAACAGTGTCGACAAGGATTAATAATATAACATAGCCTTTGATCTGGGCGTTTCGAAAAAAATAAGGGTACCCAAATGGCGTAACGTTTACAACAACACATGACTGAATTTAGGTTAGATATACGTAATTTGCATCTCAGATTTAACATAACAAAATATAAAAGCGAATAGCTTCTCTTCGCAGTGATTTCTGATAAACAGATAACTCAAAAAATTGAAAATTACTTAAAATGTAATAACGGCAAAATAAACTTTTGCAGTATTAGCTGAGAAGAAGTAGGTTTTTGGATTTGTCAACTGGTTTTCGTGTATAATATGACTGAATGTATATCGCAAAATACTTGACTGTGTGATCTGAAGTTTCGATTGTTTTTTAGGAATCGCTGCCAAACAGCGTTTTTAAAACAATTACTGATATCACTTCGCCAGACTTTTTGCAATTGTCAACATTATTAGACAATTATGAATATTTCGTTCTTGACTAATTGATCTATCGTTACAGAGGGTGTCCAGATTTCTTAATTTTTTGTGTATCCCATAATCAGTTAGTACATGGTTAGCAATCCTGATCTGTCTAAACAGGGTGACAATTTGAAAATTTCCAATGGTTATATCTAACAAACGAACAAAATACGAAACATTTCTCAAACTGCTTTCTATAATATCGAAGGAAACACATAGCACTCGTATATCAAAACGTTCTGAGTACGTATAACCTGAAAAATGTCAAACTTTATGATAGAGCTGTCAGTTGTCAGATTGCAACACTAGGGTTGTAAGGCAGTCCTCGTATACCATCGATTTGATCAATTGTAGAATATAGAAAAAAATTGGCCTCGACCACCTACAGACTATCAGTTTAAAACAATACACTTATATTCAATGAAATTAGATTTTTTGAAATAAATACAATGTTTTTTGCCACTTATGTTAGATATGATGTAAATTTAACGTCTTTTGGAGTAAATGAAGTGTATGGGTGCATTTCCATGTTATAACATAAACTGACAATTGATGTAACTACTTCAAATCTCCTTTTTTAGAAGTATGACGGCCCATTTTAAGTGGATTATCGAGTTAGGTATGCTACCCTGAATTGGATATTTCCGTAATAATTTACTTCCATATATTTAAACATCTGAAGATAAAATGCAGTCAGTTTTAATTAGTGATTCAAATAGCAAAGTCGACATCATATTTTTATGGCCTGAAGTTAATCCATAGTTATGAGGTTTAGATATAGGGATACATAGTTTGAATTTGAATTTTTTTTAGTTTTAAGCATATTGTGAATGTAAACCACCCTAATTTAGTCAGTTTAGAAGAGGTTAAAACTGTTCAAAATTTGAAAAAAAAAGACGTCCCAAAGTATTTGATGAAATAGCATAGATTATATTTTAAATAAAGAGAGAGGATGTTCAAACCTGCCCCTTTTTGAAGTCACCGAACAAAAAACCACACCTTTGAACAAGACTTGCGTATTGCAGGATATTTAATATTTAGTATGTAATAAAAATTTTTGTTTACCGCAGCTATTAGTGGTTAAATGTCAATGTTAAAAAATAATACATAAAATCGGTGATTTCAGTGACCATTTACAAATAAAAACATTTAAATCAAACAATGTATTATTATTAATTGCGAACTATATTGGCAAGAATTCAATAACGCATTACTTTACTCATTCGATTAAAGGCATAATTTAAATCTCAAGAGTATAATTGCGACATTAAAACCCCTGTCTTTCAATTCGATATCTCGTAACCGTAACGAAGAACCCTACACAGTAAGATCTAGATGTTAACAATTATGCAGCGTTAGCGAATCTCAGATTGTTGATAATCACAGACCGGCAACACTTATGCGAGACGAGAGCTGCTTTGAACGTCCTCATCCAATCAAAATCACAGTCGAGACTAATGGGAAAATTTGTAAGAGGCTAAGAGAAAGAAAGTTCGTCCTGCAATAGTGCCACAAAGCCAGCTTAGTTAACAGACTTAAATTTTAAACAAATCGATCGAATATTGGTAAAAAAGCGAATAATTGCGTGAAATGTCAAAAGTTTGAATTTCATTTTTTATCAACTGTGAGAACAAAAAATGACGTTGCTATTGTTATTATTCCTTGAAACGATTAAATCCGTGAATATTATTAAACAATGAATTTAAACTTAAAAAGTAATTTACTAATGGCTTCAGATACACATTATAGTGTCATATACTCACATTCACTGGAAGAATTTCTATATTGATGGAATATCAACTTTTGCGATAACTTTCTATACTTTACAGAAAATTACTTCCTAACCTGGATGGTTCGCTAGCCATTGTGTTTGTGTTTCCCAATATCAAGAATGTTCAGACGTTTCAATAAGGCGCGCGACATTGTGGTTTAGTTTGTCTCATAATAATAACTGGGCTAGGTTTCGGGTGAGAACCGGGTCTAAATTTATGAAATCCGCGACGCTTCGACTCCTCCTTTGTCAAGAGACAAAATGAAAAAGAAAATGATAACGGAAATCCTCCGAAGTCTCACAAAAATGCTGATTTAGAAGTACAGTCACTCTGTCTAGAAAGAAAGGCAATTCAGTTTAGCAATATTATTCTTTTGTCAGTCGACAGTTTTATGTCACACCACAAAATGAATCATTTATCCTCATAAGTTAAAATACATATTGCACACATATGTAAATGACCAATTGGCCTATGTGAAGTATTTACAATGGCTTCCTTCATAATTTATGCAACAAGACGTATTCTACGGTTCAAATCCAATACTTTACTTAGCTGGCCTATTCTAGCTTATTGAACAAACATAAACAATCGGCATTTAAGAGCATGATACGTATAGATCATTATCAATATGATGTTAAAAATATTGACAAATAACAAAAATACTTCAATACAATTATTTGTAAACAAGACACACTTCCATAAGTAGAAGATACAAAATTAGACAATAGGAGAATACAAAAACAAATGTTTGTTTCAGAAATATTTTCGCTCATGCCCTACTAAATGGTCATAAGAGTGTCATTTTCATTTCAGACGTTATAAATAAAGATAAAAAAGAAATGGCACGCGAAATATTGCAGCAGAAATAAATTCTCGCTACTATTATAATTTGTGGAATAATTTTTCAATGTAGTGAGAGTTAGCCTATTTACATACATGAAGAAAAAACTACTCTAGAAATGACCCAAAACAATTAACAACTGAACAAGATAATTGGAATGCCAATTCATTCAAAATATTGCAAATAATGCCAGCTGTTATTTTAATACATTTTTAAATTAACATTACAGTTAAAGAATAGCTTTGTTTTTGTCCGACAGATTGTTATCGAAATTGTTGTCGTTAAATCGACAATTTTGGAGCGTCGGACCGTTATTAACCCCCAAGAATTTTGTCAAATACTACTGTCAATTTTCCACTATTTTTCAGCAAAAATCAGTTTGTTGTCTTTTAAAAACAATACAAAAGCTTTCTGTCAAGGTACTAAATTACTCGCAAAATCTTAATCAAAACGATATGATGTGTAGCTTCGGTTCAAACAAATTTTTGCTTTGTTGTTGTTTGTTGTTAGTATTGTGGTATATGTTCATTTAGAAAATTTAATTAATCTAGTACAAAAATCGCTCTCTCATTAATTGACACGAACTGAAAACATGAACTGCAATTATCTCAATTATGAAGTATTCCCTTTATTACCCTTCAGATATAGTTTACATTATGGGAACACGCATACTATTAATCCTAAATTAACGCAGGACAAATGCGATGAGATTAAACGGGATAAGTACGCAAACAAATCCCCTTTATCTACTCATGAAAGTGCAAGGATTATGAAATTATACGATGATATATTGAAATTGTTACTACCAGTTGTTATAATAACTCTGCAAAACTATATAACTGATTTAGAAATAGAGTTTTGTGCAAACCTTTATTTTGAAATCCTAAATACAGTGTGTCTGCTTAAGTTCGCACCATACGGGAAACTTTTTTATTATTGGTTTTACGAAAAAAAGTTATTCTTTATAAAAAGTTCTGCATGGTCTTAAACCTAAAATGTAACCATCACATTTTTTTTTCAGTCGTTTATAAGGTTTGGTAGAAAATTTGAATTTGGCTTAAGGGTAAAGTAAATTAATTATTGAAAATATCGGAAACTTTTATCAGTTATCTCTTTATTCGATGAAAATTTGATAACCTTTACGTCTCTTAACCTCCATGTTGCATTATTTTGATGATGCATTAAAATAATTGATCATACCAAAATTATTTATTTACAATAATTATCAACTACAGAATACAGTGCTAATAATGTTAATTGCATAACAAGAGTGTAATACTTTTATCATCAAATTACTATTGCTTCAACGTATCCACCTTCTCTTACAATACAGGTTTCCGTTCTAGAAGAAAATTCCCTTAATACATTTCTAATTATATTCGGAATTATACCCTGAATTGTTTCCATAATAATTGTTTCCAAATGTTCTACGTTTGTGAATGGCATTGTGTTGATATACTTTTTCTTTTAAGTAACCCCATAAGAAAAAATCTAATGGGGTTAAATCTGGCGACCTAGCTGGCCAAAAAATGTCTATGAATTAACCTTCCATTAAAGATGTTTTCCAGGTATTGCCTTACTTCCATTGTACTATGACATGTTGCGCCATCCTGCTGGTACCATACCTGTTGCCGTTCATGTCTTGGAAGGTCTCGAAGAAAATCATGCAACTGATTTTGTAAAAAATTTGACTGAGAAGTCAAAGATTGTCGAAAAACAAAGGTCCTATTATTTTATCCTTGTAAATGCCTCACCAAACGTTAGTTTTAAAATAATATTGATTGCGAGTTTTAACTGTAAAGTGAGGATTGGAGTTACTCCACCATCGACAATTTTGTGAAGACACTGTTCCATTAGACGTAAATGTAGCTTCGTCAGAATAAATTATTTTCCTAAGCAAAAAAGGACCGTCTTCTTGCTTTCCTTGGATGAGAAAACAAAATTCTAGTCGTCTGTCGTAGTCTCTTGTTTTTTAAAGTATGGATATATTGTTTATATGCATGAAATTTGTTATGCTTAAAAATTTTTGATATTGTATCTTTACCAACTTCAACTGGAAGCGAAGAAGCCCTTTTTCGCAGAGACAATTTAGGGTTTTCCACTGCAGATAACATTACATTTAACTTCATGTACTCACTTGCAACAGGTTTTCGACGTTTGTTTGTGAATTTATTATTAACATCTACACATGATTTGAATTTTTCCATAATTCTCATTACTGATGTATGGTGTATATTTTTCCCGGGATGTCTGTTATTAAATATTTCAGCTGCTTCACGATAAGTTTTATAATTCTCACCAACGATTAACACAATTTCTACTTTTTCTTCCACACTAAATATCACCGGCATGTTAACAAACTATATTTGAAGTTCACTGTCAAACAATTCTTGTTGTCAACAAATCATTTGTAAATCAGCGCATCCTAGATTTCCCGTTACATGTAATTGACTGTAATTGCATATTTGAACGTACTTTTCAACCATGTGATGGTTACATTTTAGGTTTAAGACCATGCGGAACTTTTTATAAAGAATAACTTTTTTTCATAAAACCAATAATAAAAAAGTTTCCCGTATGGCGCGAACTTAAGCAGACACACTGTATATCCCAACAGTTATAAAAAAAAATAAAAAGCTGACTGTCAATCATGAATTAATGCAAAAACAAAACTAACGTGTATTTTTTTGACTATACATCAATCAATTACGAAAATCTTTAAGGCGACCATTCCTACATATCTACTTCCATAAATTGTTCCTTTGGTTAATACAATAAGAAAAGGCACAGGTGTCCCAACGGTATAAGCTTGTGGAAAACCAACATAACAAATCCCACTATACACTATAAATAATATTGTACAAGTTTTTCAAGAATTTAAAAAGTACTTTGCAATTGCCTTATTGTTGTTTTCTACATGATACCGAGTATTTGTAGCATGTTTACTCTGTATTTATGAATTTCTTGGGAATTACACTACACTTGAGGAAAAGTATGTATGTTACAAAGCTTCCAAATGTTTCAGGCTCTAAATCAGACCTCATTCTCAACAAATTAAAATTTAGCAAAGAAATTATATGAAAAATGGATTACAAACTATACATTTTCTCATACTTGCCATTGCTGGTAATAACGTTTGGAAGCCTTGAAACTGGTCTAGGGACTTAGTAACCGAGGTGTTAATGTAACATTTCTTTATGCATATGATAATGGTTCCAAAAATATAAAATGCTAGGAGACAATTGTGTGTTCAGTACCACCATATTGCATGAGAACATTGTCATAACATTTATAAATCAACAGTCGTTGGAAAGAAGGTTAATTTCTTAATAATGTTAATGACAATAATGTAACAGAACCAAAAAAAAAAGTTTATTCTAAAGGAGTATGTCTACGCCCTGTATTGCTGCTAGTTCGCCATAGTTCATTAATCATTAATTTAGTACGCCGCACTTCTTCCTCCTATTCTGCTGATAATCTTCTTTCTTTTCTATTGTTTCTAAGAGTTTGAAATTTAAGTAAGATTGTGATAATGATTTGGCATTATCATTACAAAAACGATGCAGTACATAAGAGCAGGAAAGTCCAAAATCGGTCTGAAGAACTAGATGTGCGCAGATACTGGACTGACTAACAAGCTCACTCATTGAGTATGCGTAGAGTTAATTATGGAGGTTAAAAAGTATGGTATATTATTAAGTATCAGAGATGACAGATGTTCCTTTTAACTGCATTAGTTTGAAAATTTACAATTTTAATTATTGGTATTCATTTTCTTTTCATTTTGTTGTTCCATTATCGAAATTACACTTACATAAAATTGTTGGAAATGCATTACAATAAAGTAACGAATAGAATATACTTTACTCCCTCATTCTATAAAATGCGGGGAGAGGGTCCCCGAATTTTGACAAACCTATGTCTATAATCTATACTAATATGAACAGCTAAAGGGTTTTTTTTAATCTCTAGAGCAACCAGCCAAATTTTTTAGCAGGTGAGGTTATCGAACATACCTAACAGGTGGCGCTGTGGTCGAATTATCTCGAATGGGTTAGTGATTGTAAAACTTCTAAACGACTTGATCAATTCAGGTCACTTTCACACAATATATTTGTTTGGTAGAGAGTTTAACAACTTTTGTCGGACCAAGACAAAATTAAGGATACAACATCGTCTCCCGAGCCTTGGGTTGGGTAGAACTTCTTCCGGGCCAAACATAGAACTTTGCAACTTTACTGCACTATTTTCTAATAACTATTCATTCCTCATCGCACCTCACCAAACACACCACTGAAATATCTTGAGAAGTACCCTTTAGAGAATATGCTTTAAGTTTGTCAAAATAAATGTATACACAAATTATTGCCATTAACAAATTTAATTTTACTGGGGCTCTGTCCCAATTCTAATAAACATAGGAAATATAACCAAGGGACTAATTTTATGAACGACTGCATCACTAAAAACACGTCTTCAGAGTTCTCTGAGAAATGATTTGTCACTTACCGCAGTAATTTAATTCGCTTGTAGATGCAACTTAGTTGCAAACAAACTTGTAATCAATACGCCTTTGGCATCTTGGATAAATGTATACGACAAACTTTAGCTATTCAATTTGTGAGGTTACAACGAAACAATATTAAGTCCTATACAGAAGACGGTTTTGAAGAAATATCTTTAAACAAAAACTTTCATAAATTTTTCAAATAAATAAGAATCTGAACAATAGAATTATGTGCTTGAAACTTGGAAAATTTAAATGTAAGGTCATAAAAAAGTTGAAAAATTGTGGTTACAGTGTTAAAATCACTAACAGTGAATAGCAACAGTTTTTTGTGTGTCCGATGTTGTTGTCTTTACTGGATGCAAAGTATATCTTTAGTTCGAATTCTTCAGCTAATGCGAATTTAAAACAATTTATAAGAGGAATGTCTGTAACAGCATTGCTGTTTACAGAAATTGATTATACTAGGAAAATCATATTTCAAAACATTTCATTCATTTTTAACCGACTTCCAAAAAGAAGCAGGTTATCAATTCGTCCCGTATTTTTTTTTTTTTGTATGTATATTACCCGATTTCTTCTCCTGTGGTGAGCCGTTTTGAATGAATATGGTCTTGTTTAATAGAGTATATATCCGGATTGGTGAAACTTCAAATTTGGGAAAAGAATTCTATTGGTAAAGTGATAAAATTTGTGCATGAATACATGCGTGCATGGAAATCGACCATTTTCCCTAACATATTGGTCGATTTTTCGAAAACTCCTTATGGATGTGTATTGTGTATGGTTTTTTAACGTTTAATCCATTAAGGAAGATCCCTAGGTGATCTCATATACTTTTCTGCGACGTGCAACGTGAAGTATTGCAGAAAATGGCCGAAAATTCCAAAATTCTTATCAAAAATTTTATCGAAATGACACAACGGACATTTCCTCATAAATATTCTAATTCCAACGTAATAGTGGGGGAATTTTAGGCACTGGAAGTTTTAATTGCGAATTTGAAAATTTTCTATGTACATCTCAAGCATATAGGTAGTAAAGCATAGTATTTTCGGCTCCTTAAATCAATGAGTACCATGTCGTTTTGTTTGTACTAGTGGTCGATATTCGACCCTATTTCATGAAATTGTAAAAAATATATTTTTATACGAAACAGAGTTGTGGAGAAATCGGAGAAGTAGATGTAATGACCAAAATTGTTCACTCATATTGACAAATCTATTGAAATAAAAAGAAAATAAAAATGTAATCAAATATCGGAATTCGAAATATTTTTGACAAATGAATGACCCACCCAAATTTTTGGCTGGAACCGCTCCTGGGAAAATATTCGATATAATAATTGGAAGATTGTTCTTTGCAACCTAAAAGTTTTCGTCATTTGTGGTTCAAACAAGTTCAGGAATATTAAAGAAAAGAGAGGACCAACAACCCTAGGAGAACTTAAATATTTAATACATTCTCTCTTGTCCGCTGTCTGACAATTTTTTGCACAACACTTTCGGGAAGGTTGTGATAATAATATATTCATCGAATAATTAAATTCACATTAAAAACAGAATATTTAATATGAAACTTACTGCAACGCGTCCGAAAAATCAATACTGATCTACTGCATTGACTATTTTACCACTAAACCCTAACAACGCTTGTATGCCACTTCCAGAAGTACATGCTCTGAGAGTATATATAACGATCGCTTCATATATAGTTACTCAATGTTTTGAGTTTTGACCGTCTGGCGGCAGCGGTATTGTCAGTTGTTCGGCGTTGACAGTATGGACGTAAATAATGAATTTTTATTATATTTTATTTAATGAATGAATCATTATTATAAATTAATATTAGCATTCTGCACTGAAGGTCGTCAGTAGGTACTAAACAAAACAAAAATGAAGAAAATCTGTTAGAGACAGAGGAGAAAATGGTACCTAATCGTTTTGTCTTTTTCAATTTATTTATATTGAGTTACCAGGCAAATACCTATTTAAATGAATTTTTTTCCATTTTGCGAAGACGGTGCTTTTGGTTGTCACATTCTCCCGGTCTAATAGAAAATTCATGTTAAACTCTAAACTGCTATTTGGTGCGTTTATACATAGGGTGTTTAGTTATAGCAAACAAAATCACAAAATGATAGAAGGAGTTGCATTTATATGAAGCAACAATCAAATTTGATGAAGTAGTAGATAAGTACGCAATGAAGGATTTTAGATTTGCTTGGAACCGATTTCAAAAATATACTAGATTGGTAGGTAATTAATTTGTACAGAATGAGCATCTTTTAATGTTTACATTTTTTACTTCCTGGGTAGGTACCTAACAACATTGAATGTGTTATTTATTTGCTAGAGTTGTATTTTGTTATAATTATTTATAGCTTTTTAGTTATAGGTGGAAGTCGGTTATATATTTTTTTAATGTTTTATTTAGCATTTACTTCATATTCACTTCATAGGTTTGTCAGATCAGTTTAAAATGGAGCCAAAGTCGCAAGCAGAGCCAGGAAAGTGAACACCACGCAACAAAATGTTACATTTAGTAAACTTAAAATAGCGTTTAATTCCCCGAATTCGATGGGACTAAGACCTTTTCTCAATTCAGTGTTGGTGGTATAACACTGCAATCTCCAAGAAAGGTTTAAAGAAGATTTTAGTAAATAAATGTATAATATATGTTACAAAATAAGTAGGTAGCAAATGTGATTAGTAGTTTTTGAATTAATTTTCATTAAAATATTAACTATGACTTTTATGTAGACATTTTTACTTTGAATTAGTCTTCCACGGTAACTGACGCTTTTATATAAATTGTTTTGTCAAAAAGGGAAATAAAGATTTTCAATATTTGACAACCAATAACTCGCGAAATTTTTTTGAAATTGTTATGCTGTACTGTCTTCGTATAAATTGCGAATACTTATCTGTTACAAAAAAAGGTAAAGGAAAAATAATTTTCAATGTAACCAATGTTAAAGAAGACGAAATACATTTTAATTGTTACTCAAAATAAAATCTTTGAAAAAATATATTTCATAGATTTGGTTCGAGCATCCCATAAAATTCAGATCTTTATGTGACAGTGTCTGGACCCCTAGTTTTTTTTTAATTTCATATTTTCTATTCTTACCTTACAACTATAGATACTACATACCTCCTGAAATATTAACTAATTAATGTTCACCTTCTGTATAAAAATCTTCAAACGACTGCCAAAATTCAATTTGCAATAAAAACTAACAAGCACCCCGCTTAATAACCGGGTACTTTTCATTTTAATTTGATGGCAACATTGTCGGTGTTGGAGCCAGGAAATAATTAAAAATAGAGCCGTCCCGAATTCAACTCTAACCGACAAATTAAGTAGAAAGCGATGCTTCATCACAATATTCAAATTAGGTGGTGCGAACGTTCCACAAAAGGAATAATAAAACTTGAAATAAAAGTCCGTATCGATTCCTTACTTTGCAAAATGTCTTTTTCTGACAACCAAATGCTGACACGTTTTTTCCTAAACTTGGAAATGTTTGTGCGATAAAACTACAGCAATCGATCCGAGCAGACGTATTTATTGCTTCATTCTTGCACGTAGCGTCAAACGAAGGTGATGGAAATGTATTTTTATGGCTGACTTGGACAGACACATGTGCCTCTTTCAGGGACTCGAAATAACACAAAACTGTGTATAAGAAAAGAAAATTTTGTTGCAGGTTTTTTAGCACTTTCTTGGTACTTTTTAAGTTTTAATTATTCCTACCTTAACAATCGACTCAATAATCAAATTTTGGGAATACGTCTTGGAATAAAGAGCGGCAGTGATTTCAGACTGAACGATGGAAGCGAAAGCTTCTTACGAAATATTCTTCCCTTCTCTCGTTATCTCACTTTTTCTTTCTTTGTGTTACTCTTAGTAATAGATATAAATATAAGGTCAATTAAAATAACTGTCACAAGTATTAAACCTAATTTAATTCTTAATTTAAATATATCTGCAATGAAATATAAGTTTAGATATTGAGTAAGTGTTTGCAAATAGTTTTGATCATCTGAATAAGTATTTGAAGAAAAGTTCGTTCTTTTCTAAGCTAACATCAATACAAACACATAACATTCATAAATAAATAAAGCTTTATTGCCCAACAGTAATAAACTATTTGCAGGACAATATTAAGGAATCCACAAAAAAAACAGCTAGCAAACAGTACTAAAAAATAACAAAAAAAAATGAACAAAATAAACAAATATTCGATAACTGTGATATCAAAAATAAAGTAAACTAAAAACTATAAACTAAATAAAGCGTTGGCCCTACTCAAAATAACAGGCAAAGAGTCTGCATGAATATCACATTCCCTGCAAATGAGGTTAAAGTTTGGTGTCATACAAAAAATAGGAGAGTTTATGCCTAAGTTAGATTTGTAAGGACTACGTCTAAAAACCGCTGGATCTCTGAGAGAAAAAAAGAAGGTACATTGAAATTAAGCTGTGATAACAGGTTCACTGCGTCTATTTTATTATGCAGAAGCTTGTATAGAAAAGTGAGCGAAAATATTCGCCTGAGCTCCAAAATTTCCATATTAAATCTCTTACACATAAGTTGCTCATTAACACCTCTATTGGGATAAACTCCATCAATTTTAAAACATAGATACTTCTGATAATTGTAAAATGGTTTCCACACGATCGAGGTATATTCTAGCCTGGAGCGTACGAAAGAATAATAAAGTACTTTCAGAGCATCTATACTACTAAACGATTTACAGTTTCTGACAATAAAGCCATATAATTTACTAGCTTCGGCAATTTTAAGGTAAATGTGTTCGTAAAAATTCAACCTAGTATCAAACCACACACCAAGATCCTTAATTAAAGTCGCGCGTGGAAAGCAATCATCTCTTACAATATAATTAAAATCTAGAGAAGCATTCTTCTTGGTAAAAGACATTATTTTGCACTTAGACACATTCAAATGTAAATTATTCTGCAAGCACCAGTCACTAACAACATTAAGATTCTCTTGTAGAAAATAGCAATCATCAATACCTGTAATCTCAACAAAGATTTTTAAGTCGTCAGCATATAATAAATTGTTACACTTTAGCCTACTTGTTAAGTCATCAATGAAAAGAAGAAACAGCAGAGGTCCCAGATTTGACCCCTGAGGAACCCCTGATGTACCAACGTATTCTATTTGACTTAAATCCATTATAGAAAACAGACTGGATTCTGTTGTCAAAATAAGAATTTAAGAAAGTAATGAGTTGACTACCGAATCCAAATTTAACCAATTTACCAAGTAGAATACCGTGATCCAATTTTTCAAAGGCCTTTGCAAAGTCGGTGTAAATAACATCCACTTGACTTTTATTATCTAGACATTCCGCCAGGTACTGAGTTATAATAGTGAGATTGATAACAGTCGATCTTTTCTTCAGAAATCCGTGCTGTGAATCTGAAATTTGATGACATATATAAGGATAAATGTAATCGTACAAAATCATCTCAAACACCTTGGAAAAGTTCGACAATATAGATATTGGTCTATAGTTCTCGATAGCAGATTTGTCTCCGGATTTAAATACCGGACATATTTTAGCTGATTTCCAAGTAGAGGGAAACGTTAAGGATCTTAATGATAGGTTGTATACGATACTGAGCGGAACATCCAGAACTCCAGCACAATCTTTAATAAGAAAAGACGGAACACCGTCATATCCAGATGTAAACTTATTTTTCAGCTTCTTCATAGACTGAAACACAGTTAGCTCGAAAATAGTTGGTAATTCCAAATTTACGTGCGTGATGATTGGGTCAACATTCATACAAAACAATAAATTGAATACCTATATTTTCAACGATAGCAACAATTTAAATTTTTTAAGTTCATATTCTATGTAATATTAAAATGAGTTTATTCATTTTATGTGAATTGAAAATAGTACATAAAATAATGACATAATATTGAAAAAAAAAGTATAATTGTTCTCGGTTTCGAACCCGTGACTGCAGCCATGCGCTTTAGCACCCTTAACCACTTGTCTTTAATTCAATTATGTTCTTTAGAGAATATAAAAGTTCCGGCTGTATGTAATTCACCAGTCCCTCTATTGATTGGTAAACGTACTTTGTTTATTACGATAACAAAATGATGTAAACAAAAAACATGTTTTGCTTAATATGTATCCTATGAGCCTATATTCGTTGATAATATGAAAATTTAATGATAGTTTTTAATTTCTAACGTATGACAAGTCTCCAATTTAATATATCACAAAGAGAGAATTGGAGTGTTTATTAGAACGAAAAGCAAATTTTGTGCAGGCATTGTATATAACTTGGATATTATATTGGTTAATTTCCTATTTATTATTGATTTTTTATAAAAGAAAAGACTCTTAATATATTACCAGGCCCCTTTTTGTCCTTTTTTTGGGGAATTTCAAGATCGAAGCGTTGTCTGGTGTCGGTTGGTCGTGTCGTGTCGAAATAATGAAATTTCATTCCCTTGCTCATCTATTTTCATATGTGTAAGTGTGGGCCTCCGGTAAGAAGCTTTCGCTTCAATACTTGTGCATATCGTGTCTAAATGAAACTTGGTGTGTGTATGTAGTTTGGAAGACAATATTAATACCTTGGTGTCATGGAGCTCGTCTGATATACAGGATCAGTCACTTATAATTGGGCAAAATAACGATTTTGAATACCTGGATTTGTCAAAAACGACAACCATTGTGCATATCAATAGGTGGCCTGTTGACGAACTGTGTCTCAGGAGCCGATGGACGTGTGTGGCAAGCATTGTTTCCCTATTTCGACCGTTGCCGAGAGTGGCGCAAGCAGTGGCCCGCAGTTGCCTATCCCTAGTGTTGATGGACCGTTTCTATCGTGTAGCCTCCGCATTTGTGTGGAGTGGCGTTGAAAGGTGTTGTTGACCGTCAGGCCCCGGCCTTACAGATACTATTGAGAAAAAACAACGTTCTTGGTATGGACATATGAGAGGAATGAACAATGAGAGAGTATCCAGTAAAACTTGGAAGTGGGCATCAAAAAGAAGGAAAAAAGGAAGACTAAAGAAGTCTTTGGAAAAACGAATTAAAAGCCATGAACAGGAGAGATATTGAAATAGACTTCTGGCAAAATAAAGAACTATGGCGTACATATTACGACAAACAATTTTTTTAAGGTCAACAGCCTGTAACTTGAAATCCAAAAGTGAAATGACATTAGAGTATAGGAACATTTCTTATTATTCTTTAGTCCTAAAGAACATGCTTCTAAGCATTGTAGTTTATTCCCTGGCACCCTGTATATACACGAGCGAAGTTGCGTTAAAAGCTATTATTATATACATGAAAGGATTATTTGATAACGAACTGGTTTCAATATTAAAAATCGATAGTAATAAAAGTTACACACAACTCCAACAAGGTATTGTTCATAAAAACGAAACGGAAATTAATTTAAATACAAAAATCAAGCTATTGTTGAACTGTGGTATTTCAAACAAATTTTCCACCTTTTCAAAAGTTTCCAGCTCGATTCAAAACCGACGTTTCGGAGCAATTCATGACAAAACAGGATTAGTAACTGAACAGATAGAAATTTGAATTTGCAAACGTATGAATTTCAAATTTCACAAACAGATTTGAATCGTGCGCGCAAACACGACACACACACAAGAATTATATTCAGTGTTTTCGAAATGAATGGTTTTTGTGAGATTGATGGGCATCTATACGATTATTTGCTTTGTCCGTTTAGCGAACAACATTCCGCATAAATGCCCGAACAATTTCAGATACCCAACACCAAATGTGCTCGTAAATTTTAGGATGATTAATTTTTGCAATTCTACCTACCCGTCGCGGTGGTGTGAAATTCAGTAATTTGAGTGGTTTTTCAACATATTATTGTCGGTTTTAACTGTTCAAATAATTTGTGTTAAATGGAGATTAAAGTGACTTCATATTCTCACCTTTCAAAATAATTTTTGCGAACATTCACAAGCCTGAAGCCTTATGAATGAAAAGGGAAGGAAGGACTGATCGAAGAGTAAATTAGTTAAAAAAGAAGTATTAAACTGACCCTAAAGATAAAGGATGTTTCAATAAGACACCAGGATTTTAAAGTTTAATAAAATATCTTATTATGTAGCAAAGGATAGATTATCCACGGTGTCCTGGCACATGCGTACTTTATTGACAATTGTAATAACATGTGGAGGTATTATATTGATGCACCATCTAAATACGGCACTCACCTGCGACTTCAGATTAACACACAACCAAAAGTCCAAAGGAGTTAAATAACAAAATCTGGTCACCAAATAGCGAATGATATGACTAGGAGCAAGCTCGTGCAAGGCAGTTAAGTTAATGTTACATATTCCAGTTGATTCACAAATATCGGTGTGATAATGTTCACCATTTACGGCTAATGCATTACCTTCCTGATCTTCAAAGAAATACGGTCCAATAATTCCTCCATACGACAATGCACAAACCTCAAATTTGGCAATTTTGCCGATTAAGGAAACCTTCGAGGTGAAAACGGACCTCATCACTGAAAATGATTTTGTTTGCAAAAACTGCATTCACTTCTGTTTGCTCAATGATCCAATTGGTGAGCTCTCTCTTCGCTTGGTCTTTCTGGCAAAAATTGCAGAGTCAATTGGACTTTGTGGGTGTGTGTATCTTTAGTAAGAATACGGCTGAAGAGTGGCTGCTGTAATGTTCAATTCTTGTGCACGATAACGAATCGACATTTCTGGGTTCTGAGTCACAATCTCGAGAAATGTTTTGTTTTGAACGACCTCACCGAGCAGGACTTTCGTTTTTTTCGATTATTCTTGTCCCAGTAGATGAATTACGAACATTGGACGCACTTTATGAATAGTAGCAATCAAACTTTCACATTTTGATAATAATGTTTAAGAATCTAGCGTGTAATGCTCCACGTTTACTAACCCTGTCAACTTTCGATCTGTCACATTATTAATCACGTGTGATTAGGACTGTCAAACATAGCGAGTAATTCAAATCTGGCGTTATGATTGAGACACCGGTAACAACTTTATGAGAGCCCCCACTTGAGGTCCACGCCAATCTTCTTCTGTGTAATTTCTGATAATACATCTGAAAACAAATTATCTGGTCCTCAAGTTTGTAATACTGAGTGCTAAACCAACAGCTTATTACCGTAAAAACCTAGTTTAGTTCATTTACGAAACGTCAATGTATAAGGAATATCAACCAAACAGCAAGTAGTGTTCCAAATTAGAAGAGCATGCATATTGCAAATGTTGCGGTGAAAAGAGCAAGAGCAGAGGTTTCGTTGGTCATAAAGAGGAAGTATAGAAAATAAATAAAAGACTGAGGATGCATAAAAAACTTCTAATTATAAATTGAAAGGTATTGAGTTAAACCGACAGATAACTCTACACTTGAAGTTAAAAAATTAAAGTGGGACCATCCTAACCGAAGCGATCTCTAAATTTGAAAACAAAGATGAAAAAAAAAATTTACCGGGGGATTTTAACCAACTGGATTAAAAAACAATGACAAAGTATATAGCTAATATGGAGAACAAATTTAAGCATTCTAGATGGACCTTACTAACACAAAAACATACACAAATGTATATGACATGAATAGATCAGACAGCTTAAGTCGTTTATTGAATACATTATAATAGTATAAAACAGAAGACAATCCCAAAATGATAAAGGAAATTTTAAAATGTTAGAATTATAAATGGAACTAAATAATGGATATACAAACTATGTTTGTGTAAGCTTTGTTCATGGGATAGTATCATGGCTGATAAGTCCTGATTTTATCTAGAAAAACAAAATGTTATAACTCACTGCTGAACCTTAAAATTACCAGAAGCAAAAATTATTGAGGAAATTTTTGTTCCTTCATAAATTAAAAAAATAAATTCGAAATTATTCACAATGAAGGTTTCCAAAATTACATACCAATGCTTAAAAAACGCTTGACATGATTTCAAAGTTATTACATCTAAGATAATGTAAACTTTTATAGAACAAGGTTAAAAGCAGTATTGGTATAAAATTACTTTTCTAATACAAAAAAGTCGTCGAAATTCCTAAACAAGTAAAGCCGTCAACTATATATCAAATAAAGTAAATAAAAAGACACCATTAGCAATTAAATTTACACTTGGTACGTATCGAGCTAAAAATAACTCAGGCGGCATAGTTTTCTTTCCGCTTTTTATGCTCCTTATTTGGTGTTTGTTCTTGTCTTCATAATATGTTAAATCTGCGAGTGAAAACACAGGTAATATATATTAACTGTGAAAGTTAATTTTACGATAAGGTTCGCCGGTATTTTTTTACTTTCATTCCAATTCAAAGCACATGGTATGAAAAGTTTTTTTTTCATTAGAAATTTTCCGATATGTGTTGCTTTTACAGAGTAAATTGTACTCTAGTATTTAGCAATATTATTTATAATCCAAGAACCAATACTTATTTGGACAGGTATTTGAGTCACCGTGAAAATTTTCTCAAATAGTTTTTCCGTGATAGATAAGAACAAAATAAACCACTGGCTGCAGGGAAGTATTTTTTTCGGTTAAAAATTCTAGAGGGGTTTTGACATTTTCATATCCTCGAATTTAATATTTGAAGAGTTGCAAAATGCAAAAATTCAAAAATATATTTGAGGCACTTGAAATGTTGAAATTACATTCTTTCTCATTACAAATTCATAGTTAAAAACCAATTTATAGCGAATTTCTGACAAAATTATGGATGGCATTGAAATAATTGGAAAAACAAAAGTGTATTTCAATTTTCCTTAGAAATTCATGGATACATCAATTTAAAAAAAAACTTTTTTCGAAATAATAGACTCAATTGAAAATAAATGCCGCACCCAATATATGGGAGAGGAACCAGTTGCCCAATGACCTCTTAAAATGCACTAACAAATGTCATTCTGGACAACATTTTTCACTTTGCCATAAAGTAGAACCGGAATATGAATGTATATGATATATTTTGCAGATGAATTCTGGTCTAACTGAGAAAATATCATAAGGTAGTCCATAGGCAGTCGCATATATAGGATCGCTGGAATATAGGGTGAAGCGTAATTATAGTTATACAAGGTGGTTCAACAATGTTGTTATATTTCGTGCCCCATAAGCAGTTGCATATACAAAGTGGTTAAAATATAGTCCGAAGGAGAATTATAGTCATACAGAGTAGTAACATTTGCAGGGTGGTTGAAATACAACATAAAGTGAAATTATTATAAAGAGAGTTAATAAATGTTAGAGAATTAAAATGAAAAGGTATTCTTTCAGTCTTGGGAAAAATTAGTTTACAAAGCAAATGTCCAGGTCATAATTAACGGACTTAAAAAATGGAGACTCTCAATTCGTGTACATATACAGTGGGTTCACTTAAGTTGGAATCAAACTATATTAATACATAATTAATATTTACAAAACCAGCTATTCCATTCTATTCAAGCGTAAACGAGGTTGGCCAAAAAATATGTTGCTTAAAAGTAAAATGCCTTATTTTTGCCAATATCGATAAAGTTCATTAGATTTGAAAACTACATCCATTATATCACTAAAAATTGTAAAATAAATACATTTTCAAAAACCCAAACCCGACTTCAAAAAAATATACAAACATAACTTGAATACTTAGGCTGAAGTTGGTGGCAAGTTGAACAGCAAAGTTGCAAAGTGAACTTAAAAATAGATTTACCAAATTACATTCTCTTTAACTTGGCACCCACTTTAGGTTTTTTTGAAGTCAGTTTTTTAAATGTACTTATACATTCCTAACCCGAAAAATATAAAATTATTTGGATAACAGAAACTGAAAAATATTATTGAAATCGACCCTACTATTCGGTTCAAAATCCTCTTTACGATTCATCAAATCAAATGAAAATTCAAAAAGCGTATTAATATGGTTTTCGCTCTACATCACCGAAAACCCAGTTTACCGTCGCGAAAAGTGATTTATCAGTAGATGGCAGCACAACAAACTAACGCACAATAATTCCATTCAACGTTTGAGGTCGACCTTCGTGCACCTCAAAGGATGAAAGATTGATTAATCACCGTTTTCAATAAAGGGAAGTGTCTGGCCGTCCACTAACGCCAACGGATCAGAATACGTACCGAAACTATGCCAACGTGCGAACTAGTGTACTAACAAAGATAAATGTTACAATGTAACTTTTAAAACGGTTTGCCGTTAATGTAAACGAAAATAGGTTGACTTCCAGTCAACGACACTGACAAGGGTGGAGGAGAGACACTTCCCTTTCATCGAGCAATTGTACACTTCGGTGATCTTTATTCAACCATATAATTAGATCAGTAAAGATTTAATGCAGTTTAATTAAAGGTGCATTATTGTTTTGTGTATATGAAGTATGAAATGATGAGCATGAAAGTTTTCATTTTATACATGAACGCACAGGGGGTTTGCCTATGTTTACAAAATGATCAATTAGACAGGCATAGTTAGGGGTCGTACTAGAACGAATAACTCTTAAGTACTTTTTGACATTTGGTATGGATATCCGATATGTGCTTAAATTATGTTCAGATTAAATCAGCTTAATAATTCAGAATTTGTATTTTCAAAATTTTGAAATTTGTAGTTTTCAAGTATAGGGGCAAACTTATTATTATCTGTTCATGGTGACAACCCGTATATTTTTTATTTTTCTGTTACAGTTTTTCATTGCCGATTCAATAATATAAGCTGTAAATGGTTAATATTAAATGATCATGTGGAGAAATTGGGAAAACTCTTTTATAGCAACACTTGATATTCATTTTATTTTAGATTTTCTTGGGAATAATACCACATCAGAGTTCAAACTTGTGTATATATATATATATATATTTTTTTTTTTTTGATATTCACATTAAAAGAAGACACTAAATATTTGGTAAAGTATATTGTAATTAGGAAGACCTGTATTGCTTCACAAAATCTCAAATGGTATGTCGAAAAAAATTGATCCTTCTGTTCTAGTGTCAACAACAATAATAATTCGGTTGAACAACCTCACAAGTCTACGAAAGTAGTAGCAACAGAAGCCAAACAACTGTTAGCAAATATATGAAAAAAGAAAAAATGACATCTTTATAAAGTATAGTTGGTATAAAAGTACTGAACAAAGACGATCCAAAGCGAAGGATGCAGTTCTGTAAAACGACCTTGAATAGATTTAACAATGATCCTAAGTGTTTTGACCACATACTTTTTATTGATGCAGCCACTTTTGACTTAGTAGTAAAGTGAATAAAGAGTTTACAAAAATGACAGTATTCACAACAAATCAATGTGAATAGAAGAAAACAACCATTGGACATTGGTTTTTTTGCTGGCAACTGAACACTACTGGAAACATTTAGAATTCTAAAATTAACAAGACTATTTTCAGGCGATATAATTCTGTAACCTTGTAAATACATCAATTTGGTTTCAGCCAGATTGAGCACCTCCAAATCTTGGCATTGAAAGGATAACCAACAAGTTATCCAGAATTTATAGCACTTGATTATTTATTGCGGTGTTGTTTAAATAACAAAGTGTGTGAAAATATACCACAAACTATCCAAGAACTGAAAGATACAGGTTCGGTCAGAACTGATTTCTGTTTTCAATTCGAAAGAAAAGAGCATTCCTTAATATTTAATAGTAACCATTTGCAGTTGATACCACTGAATATGCAATAAAATACTGTAACATAATAGTGAAACATATACGAAAGATCTCACTTAATAGTAAAAAGGTTTGTTCTCCTGAGACACTATAAACTCGACAGCATCGCAAAAAAATGCTATTGAGATTTAATGTTAATCTAACTCAGTAACTGTAAACTTGACAACATGGCAAATAAAAAAAATGGTATTAGCAGATCTTTACACCCAGAATTTTTTGTTAGGAGGTCTTGAATATATCTTTATAAGTCCATATTCTTGGTCGAAAAGAATCTGCTATTTGGGACTTCCAAGAGAGAACAGCTTCATAATATACCATATGGTTAGAAAATTTCTCACTGAAAAAATGTCCAATTGGGTATTTGGCACAAACGTTTTTTTGTCGTAGAAAAACATGTAAAACTCAATTTGGTCGGAGTTTGAAGCTGTTAATAGATAAAACAATCACCAATATAAAAAAATATATATAATAGTTTTGTGCCAATATATTAGAATTTAGAGCAAGATGTAACGGTATTGTGCGTTGCGAGAACGTGACAGCAGCGCAAGGACAGCTTGAATTCTTTTTGTGTGTTTACACTGACATATCGCATAATTCTGCTAGCATGTTTTATTTATAGGAAGGTTGTTACTTTAATTTGGGGATCTGGCAACACTGTAATTACCGAATTTTCGACCCTTGGAAATTGGTAAAAATCCTTGTGATAAATACAATTACCAGAAGTTGAATTTACGTACGAGACAGTACCAGTACAGTATTGAATTTGTTTTATTTTTGATTAAAAAGATTGCGATAGGATCATAACAAAATGGTTTTGGCGACAAGGCACCATCAAGAATAATTGATTTTCAGTGGCTTGAAGGATTTTTAATTTCGTTGGAGAAGCCTAGCGATCTTTTTCGTAAAAGTTGACAAACACCCACCAAAACAGCAACCTCAATACAACAGAAATGATAATGATATATAGTGGCATGTTACACTTTGGGAAATACCACTTTTTACAAGATGACTGTAAGACTGTAAGAAAAATGTATTTCGATGGAGAATTTCACACGTCAAAACTGGTTCGAATCGAACAGAGCAAGGAAACTGAAACGATTCAAGTCGGTTACATAAAATCTGATCTACGAAATCGATGATAGTGATGAAAATTTGATATATTCTTTTGAACAGAATACAAAACAACAATCCATTGTTTGAGAAGAAGAAGAAACTAAATTAGCACAAGTTTCTACAATCACTTTAGAAAAGTTCCAGAACAGTGAATACTGAGTACCTGACTATTCGTTTGTCAGAAACTGTATCTGCATGAGAACAGTACATTCTCCTACCCAGCGCAAACAATTAATTATTTAACCTCATAAAAGTGGAAGTACTGAGAATCCTCCATGACAGCCCTAATCTGATTTCTGTTTCGTCCAAACGACTTATATAGAATTACAAAAATCAATTGTCTGGTTAACTTTTTTCCATGTTCAGAAGCTGAAGGCATTTACCAATACCGTGGTAAGTGTGAGATCGTCCGATTGGAAAGTTCTCTAAATATTGCCATAGTGCGTATTGAAATTTAGAAAAAAGTTAATTCATTTCTTTTCTGCAGCCGGCTCCCGCACTACTTGTTAATTGAGTGTAAAAACGTATTAAGCCCAGCCTGTTTTTATTTTCTTTGCACAAAATTTACAAAGCTACCCTAATAAACAATGGTTTCAATTGCTTAATTGAGTCGCGTACAGTTTGAATATCCCAACTAACCCCAGCAGCTCTATTTTTACCAAGAAAAACTCGACTTGGACGGAATTTTGTCGAGGACAAAGTTTATTCTCACTTTGAGTGCTATAAAAAACAGCTCAAAATCCACCGTTTCTTATTCATAGAAATAAATTTAAATGATTACCACATTCGTAGTAATAAAACCAACCACCCGAAAATGTCCTGGAAACTATGAAATATTCATACGATGACAGCCAAATATCTTAGAGGATTGCAGTAAGTTAAAGAATGACGTCACTTAACGGAAAGAACTGCGGTAATCCGTGAACGTGATCCCGGCCCGTATTTTTGGCAAGACTCCGAGAAGAATAACCAAAAGAAATGTAAAACGAGAAAACCGTGTCAAAATACCAATCCCATAAATAAGCCTTTGATAAAATTTGAATGATGTCTGAATGTACATTAAAAAGTGTGTTTGAAAACTTTCATGCTACATCTTTAAAAAAAAATCTTCCGATTCCAAAGAGCTACTTACCGGCAGCTGGTAGCGGTGCCCGGCATGTGTGGCAGAAACACTGCATAACAGATTCCCGCACGAGACCGATCAGCATTTTGGATGATTACTTCTTTCGTCAGAAAAAAAATAATTTCGAAAATCCGGTTGTTCGGATTTACCCCCCGACCAACAACAGGTCCTCTGGATGGGCTCTGTGTAACCGACTAGACGTTACGGAACGACGGATACAGTCAGGAACGTAGTCCTCGAGTAGATGGAGAACGAAAGAACCGGCACGACGTACTCGACAATCAGGTGTATTAGATGGATAAGAGAGAAGGGTGAGAATTTTGCGCGGCGCTGCCGCGTTGCGCATCCCCCGGGTCGATAACAGCGCCGTACGGGCGTGTTCGAGAGTGCCGACAAAACGACGCCGACGTCTTCCGTATGTGCGTGCAACCCTCTTGAGTTTTCAAGACATTGGTGGAGAATCGAGGGACCTAGTAGACCTCCAAGTTTGTTGGAAAACTCTCATATTTGCAGAAAGAATTTTTGGGACAGCAGAGTCATTACTTTATTCGGGAATGAGCTCAGAAACTTAATGTCGGTTATTGATAAAATCTTAAAAACTATCGCATAGCTATAGAAGATTTAAAAGTTGATTCTACAAGCAATAATGTGATGCTATAAATATTGTTTCCGTAACGAACTAAGAGATAGCAAAAGAGGTATTGGTGTGCATCGTATTTTTTAAAGATATTCTGCTCTTCTTTAGTTTATTTCTGATAGACCTCCCATCTTGTGCCTTTCGGATCGGGATCAGCCCAGCAGATCTCTTCATAGCGACCGTCCATTAAATTGGGGAAATCAGGTGGATCTCCAACCCAATTAACTCTAGCTAGAAGACTTAAAAGTGTAAGTTGAATCTACAAGCAAAAATTTGATGTCTTGAAGATTGTTTCCTAACCTAACCTAACCAAGAGATGGTAAGAGGTGTTCTTGTGTGCAACGTTTTTTAAGAGAATTTTACTCTTCTTTCGTTCTTTTCTAACTTAGACCTCTTATCTTGTGCTTCTCGGATCGAGATCAGCCCAGCAGATCTCTTCCTATCAACCGTCCATTAAATTGCGGAAATTCCAAACAAATGACAAAACTAGTACGACGCATTAATCGAATGCTACTGAATGTCGTTACATAGCTAAATTTTTAATATCCTGCTTACTTTGTCAAAGACAGCACAATTAAGTTTGCTACTTCTGCAAATTTCCTTTTTTTATTTTATCTTCGAAGTTTTGACGTATGTCCTAAATCATCAAATTGTAAATTTCTTCGAGTTATGTGTTTATAGTATTATCAGTACTAGGAATTAACTATACATGACTTCTGTTGTGGTTAAGGTTCATTTGGAGCCCGATTTTACATACAACTTTGTCCAGCAATAAGATTTTTGAGCCTTCATCTATTTATAAAGATGCCCTTATTATGTTGACAATAATTTTTAGAAAGAATCTTCTACAATATCATGAGCAATTTTGACGAGAGCGTCTTCTTGTCTTATACCTCAACATACTAATCAGCTTGGTGTTTTGATCTATATGTATAGCAAATTTAGCGTTTTAGTTTATGTCTTCAATGAGAATTATATATCGGTCAGGTGTTATAGTTACTTGCGGAAACAACACAAATTTTAAGAATAAAAAAATGTATAATTCATAATTTGAGGTCTAACTTCATTGTCAGACTATGAAAAAAGACTTATCTGTCTATAGTTGTGAAGCAAGATTATGTTATTATTTTTTAGACCACGTGGATAAAATATATCCTAAAATCATTTGTGCTATCCAAATTAATTTCTAGAAATACTCATAGAAAGAAACTATACGGAACAATAAGTCATATCTACCGTCATGTCCAGTTGCTCCCAGTCGTGAAAACCCTGGCATATAGACAGACAATGAAAATCCCAAGGCCGAGAGTACTACCTAAAAGAAAGCATTGACATACCCGAGCTACAAACTCATCATAACGAGAGCATTTACACAAAAAAAAAGGAACACCTCTAGAGATTTTCTACTCTTTGTACAAGAAATAACAAACAAATTCTAAGATTCAAAAACCGTGATTTTCATAAATTCCTGTAACAAGGGCACCTTCCGTAGACCAGTTCAATCTCAAATGCAAGTTAGTTTATAAAGAAACACAGCAAAAGATAAACAACATTAGCACTCAACTAAAATATCATACACAATGTAAAGCGGATACCTTATAAGGAGAATATTTTACCAAAAGGACAAAAATACAAAGCAAAACTAGACTCACGACAAAATATACTGAAGTAAATATAAAACGAAACATAACTTCACTTTACACGGGACGATGGAAAGTCGCATTGGCAGGACGTTATATACCAAAGAAAACTCTACTCATATTGGTCGAGGTGGATTAAGTCAATGGAGTACATACTACGCCTCCAATCGATCATACAGAGACGATCACGTTGCCGCCAGGCACAAGTCCAGTTCAGAATTTGTCTAACAGGGCAGTTAACAGTTCAAGTTGCTGTTCTGTCAAAGGTTCGATCTCAAAACTCATCCATTAATACAAGTGTATTATATAATGTGAGGATGGAAACAATCCTAACAAAAACTGACGAGCCTATGACAGTAATGATTCACTAGGAGTGTAACAGAACAAAACCTCTCAAAAGAAAATTCACCAGATTATGGGAAAGCTTCAGTCGTTCGTACTGTAGCAGATTAGAACAAAAAGATTCGGTACTCCTAGACGAGTCATATGTACATATAATCCCAATAGAAAAATTTGCACATTTAACGAAATTGCCTACTCAAAGAACTCCAAACTCAGTATGTTTTAATTATTTAAATAATAATTTTTAACATTTTTAAATTATTGACAGTTTTACCACTTTTTGAATTTTGAATGTTTGTGTCAGGTTAGCATTTCTGACAATTTTTAAAGATTTTTCTGTGAATAAAATTAATTACATGTGAACTTTACCACAAAACTGTTTTTTACATTTTAATAAATACGTACAAAAGTTTTCTTCTTGCCTAGATGCAAATTTATTTAGCAGATATTTATTTAAATTCTGATTTTTTTATAAAATCAAAATAATTTATTTTTTCCCTTTTTCTAAACAGTTTATTACAATTTCGGAATATATTAGGAAAAAATACAAAACCGACTTTTGGAGACAAACGTCATCCGCCCCTGGTTTTAAGAAATTCCATACGAAGAATGAGTCACAGAGTCATATTATAGGGAAGTGTACGACAGAATTTCAAATGCGTTATTAATAAACGCCACAAAAGAATTGAAAATTAAATAATAAAGGAACGTTAGACGATTTTCATAAATATTTACTTGCGATAAAGTAGTTAGCGATTAAAAACAAAAGTTCCATCATTTTTAAATGGGGGAAATAATTGGAAACGTCTTTTGGAATTGGCCGTTGTATTCTCTTGCAACAAAACACCGATGCTCATATTGATTTTCCATTAATGCCGGAAAACTTTCAACAATTTATACGTTTCGATGTATCCAGGTGCTTTCTGTTGCATTCCATTTCCCTGGAAAATTCGTAGGGTTTAATTGTCGACCAGACGGAAACTGATAAATTTCAAATAGTTTATTTATAAAACATTAAAACTTTACACATACACTTTATACCGACAATAATGATGTTATACTATCTTCATGTTTGAATTCAATCTAAATAATTCAATAAATACATTTTAACAAACAATAGTTACTTAACTAAAAAAGCTATTTTCTTTACTTTTTCTGAAGTCAGTGTCAAGTTGAACACCAAAGTTGCAAAGTACCTACAACTCATAAACGTATTTCCCAAATTATTTTTATTTAACTTGCAACCGACTTCAAACAACGTATTTATTTCTTGCAGAAAAAAAAGTTTTCCTTTTTAGTTAAGTGAGTTTATGTTTAGGTAAACCTCATTTTTTTTTTAAATTAGAACCCCTATTTCTTATTGAGGAATCGCAAAGAGGGGGAAAATTGACGTCCGGACATGTATTGAGGATATGAGGTTAAGGTTACCTCTAAAGGTCAAATAATGACTTCTTAAAAATCTCGCGAGTTCAGTGGTAAAAAAACAAAGGTCATGAGCTGTAAGATCAAATCCAAGGTCACCGTTGAGTTACTCGTTAAGACTTACCTAGGGTATGACCTTTGTTTTGTTTTACCACTGAACTGGCGAGAAGTGATTATTTGACCTCTAGGGGTTACCTCAACCTCATACCTCAGTACACGAACGGACGTGAAATTTCCCACTCGTTCTGATTTCGTAATAAAAAATAGGGGTTCTAATTTAAAAAATGAGGTTGACCTCAAAATAACCTCAAAAATGAGGTTCAAGGTCAAATCCAAGGTCACCATCTGATTCCTTGGTCAAAGTTACTACTGGATAGACCTTGAGCTTTTCCAGAAATGAAGTACCTTAGCAAACATTAAGCCGTCCCGGGACTTCATTGATACCCGGTATGTATTCAGAATGACTTGCCTTGATTCCAAGTTAGGTGGAGCACTGTATTTATAGACACGATTTGAGAACTTCACTTTTTTTAGGTCTGGTAAATATCAGACATTTTGATTTAATTCCTAATTTCCATTCATTAAAATAGTCTCTTAAAAATATATATTTATTATACAAATTTTAGTGATACAACATAACTGAATGCAGTTTTCAATTCTAATAACTTTTGATAAAAAATTTGAGATAAAAATAAAGGTATATACACTTTTAAGCAAAGTTGTTAATTTTTGTCAAACCTAGTATATCGCTGAAAAATTGACAAATATTTTTTTATAGAATTTATAGTGACATCGTATAATTAGAGTATAAGGGAGTTTTTAATTCTAATTACTTCTGTTTGATAACAATTTAAGAGAACAAAAATAGAGCATCTTCCCTTTTAAGGAAAATTCATATTTGCCTGACAAACCTCGAATACAGTTAAATCAATTCATAAGAAAGTTTTCATTTGATTCCAACTTATGAAGACATACTGCATATAGAGACCAATTAAAAACATCTTCATTATTGAAGTTGATTAACTGACAACTATGTTGATTTAATTCGCTATCTATTTTCAATTTATTACATCCCAGGTTCCGAACAGAAACATTTCTTTTTTTTTAATACTATCGCCTTCCACCAAAGGTTTCAATAGAAGAATGTCGGCTAAAAAGTTTTTGTCGATTTTCTAAGAATCGGTGTAAGCTATGACCTTGAATAAAAATATGGGACCATTTCGGGAATGCTCCTTAACAGAATCCTGTTTAAACGATCAAAATTCCTTGAGCTGGTTTTGAGTAATTCCTGAACTCACATAAAAAAACATTTAAATTTTGATAATTTTCACATAAATGTTAATTTAGACATTTTGGACAATTTAGATGTTTTGATTTTGATATTTATACCATTTGATATGTTTTACATTTGTTATTTTTGACAATTGTGTTTATGTTAGACATAATTCACGTTCCTGGCCCCTCCGACATATTTTGTGATATTTGTTTTATGTTTTTACATATTGACATTTTAATTAGTATTGATATTTTTTACATTTTGATATTTTATATACATCTGACATTATTTATTTAGGAAATTTTGGTATTTTTAACATTCCAAATGTTTGTGTTGACATTTTTTCAATTATTGATATTGCTGTATTTTTTAATATTTTTTACATTTTGGGAATTTTTTCACATTTATTCATTTTTATTGTTTTAAAGTAAAAAATACTTATATTTTAAGATTTCACAAGCCCGAAATATATTTTTGATACAGTCAAATAGGTAAATACAGACTTACAGATTCCAAAACAATACGAAGAAGTATTATGTGCGATATTGATTACATACATACAGTTCACAAATATTGTGATTATTTTATTTATTTTTAGGGTTCCGTATATACAATATACGGATACCCTTATAATATCACTTCGGATTTCTGCCTCTGTCACATCACAGCAATTTTTTAATATAAATATTTCATAAAAATATTCCTTGGGTAATCGTTAAATTATAACGTACACATATTTTTTTTGTGATCATTATGTCTGATAGACATTACATTACACAAAAAAAAATATATAATAGAATTTATTCCTAACTAAAAACTAACTCCAAACAAAATTCAGATTCAATCTATCATTTTGCTCTGGCATCGAATTCGACTTAAATGAATGAATGTGTGTTTTTAGTATTCACATATCAAACAAAAATAAAATTGATAACGAAACAAAAGGACTGTATCGAATTATCGAACCGAAGCAAGGCTCCGGTAATACCGTCAATTATTTACCAGAATAATGTCAAAGCCAGTGAAATTTTCGCTTAGTATTTGTTCTCCGAAAGATTATTTCACACTCTGGTGACTTTGTAATTTAATAACCTTTATAAAATGATTCACGTTGAGGTAGTGATAGTAGTCATCGCAATTTTACGATACACGTCGCGACGTCTATGATGACGCGACACCGGAAAGGATGTTCACCCTTTAAAGTGGAGGCTAATCACATTTAACACACTCTTGATTTCATTAAACTTGCTATAAACACTTTACCGCAATATTAAAGCTATAAATTCCTTGTAGGTAACTTGTGTCATAATGACTATCATGCTATATTTCTCGTGGCTACTTGTTTGTAATTTATATGTTTACAATGGCCAATGAAGGTTCGATTTAGAACCGTGAAACGTTTGATATATACAGACTTTTCCATAAGTGTGGTGTTCATCCCAAAAAACCGTCTTCCGAAATATACTTCCCGTCTCTCATTATCTCCATCTCTGTTTCTCTTTCGTTTGTGTCATCTATATATAAATAGGCAAAAAAGACAAAACGATTAGGTACCATTTTCATCCTCTGTCTCTCAACCGGATTTTTCTTCATTTTTGTTTTGTTTAAGTAGCTACTGACAAACCTTCAGTGCAGAATGCTAATATTAATTTATATTATTGGTTCATTCATTAAATAAAATATAATAAAAATTCATTTATTTACGTCCATAATGTCAACGCCAAACAACTGAATGTGCCGCCGCCGCCAGACTCAAAACATTGAGTAATTAATATAATGAGGGACCAATGCTGTTATATACATGTACTTCCGAAAGTGGCATGCAAGCGTTTTTATTGTTTAGCGGTAAAGTAATCGTTGAATTTATAATTATACAGTGCAATTCCAGATATGTTAGAAATAATCTTTTTCGTGGGATTGCACATAAGCAGTTGCATATATAGAGTGTTTAAAATATAGAGTAGAGTGCAATTATAACTAATAAAATAATTATATAGGGAAGCCCATTAGAGGTTGAATTTACAGGGTTCTTGGAATAGAAGGTGCAGTAGAATTACAGTTATACAGGTTGGTGCAAAAAATATTATATAGAGATGCATATACAGGGTGGCGGAAATGGAAATGCAACATTTCGTAACCCATAAGCAGTTGTATATATAGGGAAGATGAAATATAGGGTGAGAGGAATTACAGATATACAGGATGATGATAAAAAATGTTAGAAAAGGAAATGATTTATGGAGTAGCCCACGAAGAGTTCCATATATATGAAATATAGGTCGGAATAGAATTATAGTTACAGAAGATAGTTAAAAACTTCATAAGCAAAGAGAGTAAATATGGTGGCTCATAGGCAGTGGCATATACAGAATGGTTTACCGGGTGGTTCAAAAATGTTTAAAAATATTATGTGTGGTTCCATGAGCAGTTTCATTTACAGGGTGGTGGAAATATATAATGAGATGGAATAATTATAATGAGGATTTTAATAAATGCTAAAGAATTGAGTGCAATTATAGCTATACAGGGAGGTTAGAAAAAATAAATATGTAGGGTAGCCCATTAGCGGTTGAATTGTTGTCATATTAAATTGGGAATTATGAATTTAAACTCAAATAAAGTCCTATGAATATATCTGAAAAAAAAACTTGAATTTCGTTAGTTATTTGTAGAAGCGAGATGTAAGACCGACATCTAGGATTTTCGAGGAAACTATCATACAGAGGTTCCGAATCTGGATCCGTTCAGTGTAATTGCTGTTCTCCCTCAAGTACTAGGATAGAATGTCAAGATAAAATTTTCTGGTTACTTAACCTGCCAGAGATATTGACACAATTGGTCGAATTTCGACCACTGGGCGACAGCTAGTTCTTAGTAATGGACATAAATTAAAATAATTGTCACTATATTGTTACGATTCATATTGTTATTAATCATAATTTGTAATTTAGTTCCTAATTTAAATATAACTGTAAAGGAACATATAGTATAAGTTAATTTTTAATTAAAATATAAAATTTCTTGAATTATAATAATTCAAACTTACTTCAATATATTACGAGTTCTTTAATTATAATAGATTCAATAATAGGAACATTATTTAATTGGACATTCTTAAATATAAAATCATCTCTAGACTAAGCTACAAACTAGCTATTGTTTAATCTAATACATATTAAAAAAAAGTATGTTTTATAGCAAAACTTGAATAATGAAAACTACCGTGCGCATCGCCCTGGAATTCGAATTTTACCAAAGTATGTAAACAGAGTTTTACTTTTTAAAACATCGTCTCACTTACCTAACACAATATAATTTAATTCCTATGTAATATATATTATAACTATGGTAACAAATGTGTAAATTCACAATTTAGTCAAACATGATTTCATAAAAAATAAATTTGACACACAAACAGAGCCAAACTTGCAAAGAAATTAACTTTTCGTTCGACAATACCTAATACCACAAAAAGATAATTTGTTGTTTCATGAAGTATATGCCTAAAAGTCCGATATTATTTAAAAATACAGGATTTCCTCTAAATTCCAATATTATTCAAAAGTTTTAACATAAAATGTTTAATTTATAATATGAACTTGGTCAGCACACAAATGTAATGGCAACTTAGTAACTGGTAACCACAACTGAACGACGTCTCGGAACAAAGTCTACTTTTGTAATTTCACTGCCATACTGATTTATTTTCATATTTTTAAGTGTGGGCCCCCATAAAGAAGCTTTCGCTCCAAACATTCAAAAATACGAACTAGATGAGGCACAATTATGATTTATAAAACGATTGCTTTATTGTGTCAGATTTCGGTACTTCAAGTTTAACCCTGTATAAACTTTCTTTTTACGATTTGTTTGGGAAATAACACCACAGTAAGTTTCAGTTTCCTAATTTGTCGTCCTTGTCAATGGCTATTGAAACTATTTTTTTTATAAAACCTTTTATTTGAAATTTTCCGCCTGTCGAATTACGAGCTTTGCAAGATGAGGCCCTCCTCTCCATCTTGTGCATGACTTAATAATGCATTTCATCAAAACTGGATGAGAAGGGACGGGTCAATACCTTGGCCAGCGAGATTGCCGTGCATAATACACATTGATTTTTTTCTGTGGAACAGACAGCCGCAGATATGAGAATGAGAACAATAATACTTTAGCAACTATCATCCCAAAAATGTTAATGAGAGTTTTAAACTATTTTTGGCAAAAATATCACATTTGCGTTCAACAAGGACGTCACCATTTTGAAGTTATGTTGTTATGTATTATTTATTGACTAAACCAATTTGTTTTTTGCGAGTTTATTGGTATTCATTTATTTGAGTATTTAAAGATTTTTAGTGAATGCCACTGTTTTTTTTTTCACCAATGCACTTCTGTGTGATGGAAAAAACTCCATAGTTATAAAGACTTAAGAATTAAAAGTATTAGAGACGAAAACAAAATATTATATCGTCGCAAAAATGATAGAGAAAGTAATGAAATTCACCCAAGATAGTATGCGAAATTAAACTCCCCCGCCTTCTATGATAATCATTTTGATTTCTTGATTTCTTAAGAAACTGATGGAAACAGATAATATAACTTCATATAGGACGAATATAAATTAATAGATAAAAAAAATATGGAGTTCCCATTTGAAAAAATAAAATTCTCTACTGTTAAACTTTTTAAAATTGGACGATATTTGGTACAACGTTTTCATTCTGGTTCCTGTTAGTACGGAGGGTGGTCAATAGTTTCCCCCAGTTACAGTCTTCTATGATACCGAACACCTCTGAAATTCAACTGTTTCTAGACATCAACGGTTAAACAAAATATCGAACAAGGCCCAAACGGTGAGTTTTAGGTTTAGGTACCATGTATGATACATAAACCCATAGTAAAATTCACTGAGGAAGGCAAATAAATAATAATATATAGAGTGTGCCATAAAAAAATGCAATTTCAATAGGAATCACCCTATAGGTGTATGTCTGGCAATTCCACTGGAGAATGTTTTAATACCAGTATAGCCATAATATACCGTCCACACACTATTGATTATCTGGTAGTTTTAAAAAAGTCCAATACACAGTTGGTGCTGAATTACATGTTATATTATCTAGTCATAGGGCGGGTAGATTGCATACAAATTACTAAATCAGATTGTTTTAGTTTTTTGGAAGGAACGGGAAGGCTAAGAACACATGCAGATCCGATCTTGCAGATCAGAATGTTGATTCACCACGATACTAGGAATCTAAAGCTGGCTCGCACATTCTGACATTAAAAATAATTTCCCTAAATCAGCGTTCAGATTTCCATACTGCTGTTCCATATTTTTCTTTGTTTCAGTTTGTCCTTTGTCGCAATTAGAATTTTTAGTATTTATTTATTATGTTTCATGTATTGTATAATTGTTAGAGATAACAAAAAGGATACTGAATTTTCGACATCATTTTATCTATCGCCCGTACCCGATTTTGTAATGACCTGAAAATTATTTGCAACCCACAAATTACAAGGAAGTAACTATAATGTTCTCATATTATTTTAGATTTGCCGTTAATTATCACATTAAGATGTTAGCCCACAAAACTATCATAACCTACAGCTCAAACGTGCCACATAATAATCTCGAAGAGATGAAGACAGTAATCGTTTTTGTGTTTTTTTTTCTTGTCTACTATCCATTTTTGGCAAGGTAGGTCAACCATAATTGAATTAGCAAAAAGTGCCTTAAACGGTATAACGGGAAAGCGATGAATCACTCCTCTTTGTGAACTCACAAGCGATGCCTGAGGTTGAACGTGATAAACGAACACACTATACGAGGGTGATCTTAAAAATCTAGAGCCTTAGGATCCAACAAGATTTTATTTTCTCTTGAGAAGTTGAAATTGTTGAGTGTTAAATGATTTCTGAAAAGAAATTCTTTTTAATTATGTCGGTTGGCAGCCTTTGGAAAATAAGATTTAACGAAAATTTCATTAAATTTTTTCATTAATTGCTTATGAAATGAACCTACCAGGGATTTCAACAACTACAAGTCTGATGTTAGTCTGAAACTGGTAGACAATGTAATTCGTTCCTCGAAGTTTCCTTGGACTTCTATAATCTTGAAATGGCTCCATAGAGCCAAAAATATCTGCAGACCTCTAAATGTCCTCAATGAAGAAAAATTCAAAATTAGAGACATTTTTACGAATGGATATGCGGAATCCATCAATAACAAGGCGTTTGAAGAACTGGATAAACGACCTAGGCCAGAAGAAGACACCACGATATAAACTTTATTATTACTATACACTAAAGTCTTGTCCGAAAAACTAAAGACACATATATGGAATCACATTAATTTTCAAGAACAGCAACACATTGAGCAGCATGATTACAAAAACAAAGTCCAATATTCCTGCAATACCAAGTAACTGATACCAGGGTTAAGGAGCAGCGCATAGCTACTCAAAAGGGGGAGCTAACGAAGACTAGGTGAGCTATCACATCAACTGGGACTACACCAGGGTAATTCACAAAAGCACTGGTATAAAAGAAAATTTATAGAGACGGCATACATAATCTCGAACGAGAATATTATTGGCCAGCCCAGTGTCCAAAATAAAAATGTTTGGACACCCCTTCTTCAGCCACTGCCGCTACGCATCACCGACAGGCCAGCGCCTCATTGTCGGCCATAAAAAATCAATTCCAATTTTATATGTATTCTCAGGATATTTACAGTTTTGATTAAGGTTATTATTCTTTACAGCTTTTCAAATCAAAATTGAGCATAATCTTTTTACAATTAATTTCCAATTATACATAATTGATTGAAAGTTCCAAATCCCCATTCAGTTTACTGTGCGATCATTAGTTCGAAACATATGGATGATCAAAAAAAAGTTATTTTCACGCAAATGGTGAGTAAAAATTATAGCTCGCAAAAAAAGACAAGGTAAAGCTCGAAAAATTTTTCCTTTTTAGTACTACTTTTATTCACAAAGCAATAGCTTTTCAAAAATCCCGAAGCAATAGCTTTTACAAAATTACGACCAA
Source organism: Octodonta nipae (assembly GCA_034190945.1). Taxonomy (NCBI): domain Eukaryota; kingdom Metazoa; phylum Arthropoda; class Insecta; order Coleoptera; family Chrysomelidae; genus Octodonta; species Octodonta nipae. Next base: position 15,163,783 of record CM067218.1, on the reverse strand, counting down.
TAATTCAGATAAATTTTTGTTTCCGTAATGTTTTGATTGAGTGTATTTAAACTGTCAAATTTGATATAAGATTCGATAAACTCAAAAGACATGTTAATACATTGTTTACTGAAGCTTATTTGTGGTACATTCTAGTTTCTTTAAATTGTTTTCTTGTTAAATAAACACTTGAGAAATAAATACGGTATTTTCAGAAAAATCCAAAAGTTTAAACTTCTTATAGTGACTTTTTCTCCTTCCCTTAATCTTCCGCATGTACTTTATATAATAAGTTAAATAATCTTAAAGTATTTAAATAATAAAATAAATTCAAAACATATAAAAAATAGTGCGTTTTCAGTTTTATTTTAATATTTTTTTTGCATTTATAGAGAACAAAAATATAGGAATAATAAATAAAAATTTCCAGGATAATGGAAATTATCATTGTAAAAAATTGAATTATAATTTTCAAGTATTAATAACTAGCTGAAAGTCCCGGCTTAATTCACATAAAGAACTCGAAGGATTTTTTGATTTGGTAATTTTCACATCCCATATATTTTTAGATTTTTTGTAAAAAGCTCCTTTGATCATTATCAATCATGAACGAAAATTATACATTATTTTCGGATTTAATATGTCAATTCAAATCAGCATGAACTGTCACAGCAATGTATGAAATTTATTGGAATGGACCGTGGCGCCATCGGTCGAAAATTGGTCGTACGAACTCAGAAACCTTCGTAGGTTCATGCGTTAATGCACAAAGAACTTTGCGAAAGATCATCACATGATCAAATGCATAGTTTGCGATTCTATAAAGGACATACAGACAAAAATTTTTGCCTCCTGAGCACGAATCCGGTGTTAGAAGTGTGGCCTACATGTCTCAATTTTTTTAACTTCGCGGAAAACCATAAAATTTCAAATTCTTTCAGGTTTTTCTGAGGTTGGAAATAATGTGACGTGTAGCCGAAATTCTAACAGATTCGTGAACATCGGAAATCATGTGTCGCATGTAGAGTTCAGATACACATTTTTTGAGTATGTATGAGGGGTAGTACAGCCCCAAACGAAAAATAAGTTGACTGTAATGTGTCATAATTTTTGTAATGTCAAAATTTCATATATTTTCATGACTGTATAGGTTAAGAAAATTGTATCGTGCCAGTCTAATTTCTGACAGCAGATTCGTAATCAGGAGGAAAAAATACTTCGGAAAACTTATGTCGCATGTAGAGATTCTTTGTTTGCCTCTCTAATTATTAAAATAAACTGTCCTTTGTCCTTTTTAATGATAATTTGATATAAAAAATATATATGACAAAAACAATTGAAATATTTTGAAATATTACATTTTAGTTGCCCGAAAGGGGTTTCAGGTTTCATTGAATTTCCTTCTAATATCCGATTTTCCGGGACTATGGCCACCCTGTGAGTCAGCCTAGAGAACTCAATGAATCTATATAACTATTTATTTGTTCTTAGTTTTTTCACGTTGAAAACGATTTTCGATAACAAATGTTTTTTAAATTGTCTTAGATGACGAAAATATTAAATTTTAAGATAAAATCGGCTGTCTTAAGTTGATAGACTATGTACTTCTGAAGATAAAAACAAGAAGAATTGAAAATCAAGGAATCAGAATCAGTATAAGTGTCACATATTTTAATTCACTGTAACTTTAATTAAGAAACTTTGTCACAAGTATGCCAGTTTGATTATTTATTATTTATACTGTTTTAAATGAATAAACAGAGTAATAAATGTATTCTCTGTCAAGGACAGCACTGAGCTTAAAAAAGCCAATTAAAATATAAACACGATCTAATTACGACTTAGTTACAAGTTTTTCTGTCGATCCTTTTTTTTTCTGTCGAGTTTCCACAAAAGGAAGATAGCGGTTCTACCCACGAATTAAATATTTTATTAACAAACGAAGTTGAGTTTCGAAGAATACCGTATCACTTCCTGTTCCATTCCCCATTTCACCTGAACACAGCTTTCTATTTCTGTTTTTTTTTCAATCCTACGCCAGGGCGTATAATTAAAATTTCGCCAGCGCATAAGCAACATTTTCACGAAACAATATGAAAAATGCCGGTTTAATCTTCCCATTGTGAAAAAAAATCTCGGCCCTTTCGAAAATAATGCTCTCGCAGTTACGGTTACGACTCTAATTCTTCCGGTCATCCATATTATTCTCGGCCATTGTTTTCAGTAGCAGACGTCGTGCTACACTTATTCGTTTTTGTTTTTTTGTTTTATTCAGTTCATTCGGTACAGTCTGGTTTCCAAATTTTAGAGACTATCGAATGTACATTAGTGTATGTCGAATTGTTGTGCGTTTCTTACATTAAATGACTTCTGAATTTTTCTTTAATATATTTTAATTTAAATCTTGTTGGACATTTATTATATCAACAGTTTGAACTTGATTTAAGTATGTACCTACATTAGATAAATTGTTTTTTTTTACCCGGTGAGAGGGACGCATAAGTAAATCATATCTACATTCATAAGTAAATACCTCATTGAAATTAAAAGGCCACAAATATAGTTTAGTAGTTTACTTCTTACCCTAGCTTTTACCAGCGAATTTATCTTTGTAGGAAAAACAAATGGATAGAAAGTATCGTCAGGTAAAAAAGTATAGCCAGGTAGTTTCTCTGTAAGGCTTCTGTCTCACAGTACCGTACACGTTCGTCGCCCTCGAAGACGACCACCAAAGTTGCAAACTATTAGGATTCAATCTACCAGTGAAAAGAGCAAATTTACAGGCATTTTAACACACAAATTTTAACGATTCTTAGGGAGTATTTCACTTAAAAAGCATTTTCAGATTTTTATTTTATTACTTTTATTGCACTATTTAATCCTTTTCGTCTGGGAGTTACTGAAATTTCCTACTAGAAAACGAAACGAAACTATTGATCCCTTCCATCGAGTAGCGATTTTGAAGTTAAAGACCTTTAGCAGACAGGACTGACGGATCAAAAAACACCTGAATGAATAATATTAATACCCAACGAAAGCAAACAACGGTATAAACTGGTCGATAATATCTTTCATCCTCATAAACTCTTTCGGTAGTTAAAGGAATAGAACGAATATATCCATTCATAAAAAAACACGTTTTAAAGAAGGGTACGAACCCAACGTGGGTGGTCATCTTTTACGGACGACGAACGTCTAAAGAAGTGTGAGACTCCAGCATAATGCTTGTATACAGGGGCGGGTCCAGCCAGGGGGCGCTGAGGGCGCGCGCCCCTCCCTAACAATTTGTAAAAATGGAAAAAATATTAATAATAGTACACACTAGATTGTAGATTAATAAACTGAAAGAGTTAGTTTCACGATCGTAAACAGTAGGCAGAAAAGCAATAACTTGTTAAACTTCATTTGCGCACCTCTCTCAGGACATTTCTAGATCCGCCCCTGCTTGTATATATACTTAAAACGTAGAGGGTGAATTTGATTTAGTTAAACTATAAGCTAGGGGTCGATCCAGTTGTCCGGGGGGTGGGACCTCGTACTAAATGTACCCAATTAGAGAGGAAAGACATAGTATTTGCTGGGATATTATATTAAATACAGTTCTTCTGAAGTTTAAATCTATAGAGTTAAGATTTCCACGTTTTAGTTATACATTAATTAACTTGGAGGCTCTAGCCATCGTCTACTCCTTCCTGCATCCCTTTGCTACGAAGTGATGTGAATATGTGTTCAATCGTTCACAAGTTGCACGATCACTATCAAACGCACAAACAATTTTATATTAAAAAAGAATATTATATGGTCACGGTAAGTTATAACCGCGGCAGAGGGTTGATCCTGTATATATAAACTAGATGTCCCTGTCAACAAATGGTAATTGACAGTTCGGGAAAACTTACAGATTCCTACATTAGTGACAACGAGCAATCTCGAATTTCTTGAATGTCAAATAGTATATAAAAATGTGTTCTGTGAAAGAGAGTTCAGTTCATTTAGTTCAGTTTTATTTTAGTAATTCAGCGAACATCGGAATTTAAAAGCTCCTGATTCAAGAATTTCACTAGTCAATAGGTATAGAAAAAAAGAATCATTTTAAGAAATAAAATATAAAATACTATTTTAATAAATTGTAATTATTTTTCATTGCAGTTCTTTCATTTTTAACTAACTTCCCAAAAAGAAGAGGTTCTCAATTCGTGAGAACCAACCTATTTCGATAATTTAAACTGTTTTTCCGGAAAATCGGAAAAAGCTGTTATTATCATTCAATGAGTGTTCACTGATTTCTCTGAAACGACTTAATAATTTGAATATTTTAAATTGTAAAATATTAAGGAGATTCAGAGGTGATTGTTTCTATAACATTTCCTATAAAGTAAACGGTACTGCTTTCCGCATAAAATGGGGAAACTACCAGCAACAATCCGTAGATGTTACAGAAAATGTCATATAAATCTGTTAAACATGTCCAAATTTAGAATAATTTTATGGATCGCACAATGTGCTTATTATAACTGTTTTCATTTTAATTCGTTTGAAGTGGGGTCTTCCATAAAAATAAATTATTCTAATTCAATAATAATATATTGTAACAAAATATAAATTTACACTGCTAAAATTAATCGTGTATATTAAAAACTACCTTTCCGAATAAAAACAATTTTCCTGAACGCAAAATTAATGATGAAAAATTTATTTTATTTTATATTCTTTGTTTATGTAAGGGAACTACTACAACAATATAAATATAAACAGTGGATTGCGCTTGGCTGTTCATCGAAATTGTACATCATACAATTTTTTTTGTACATATTTATAAGGAGTGTTAAAAGTTGCAAAAACGTAATTTCGACATTTGGAATAAATTCTCCGTCGAAGATTTGATTAAGGAATTTTTTAAACCTAAAAAATGACAAGCTGGTCGATGCAATTAGCTAATTTGTTGAGAAAAATTAAAAAAGTTAGTGTTCAAAAAATGACTGGTCGAAATTCCAACTTAATGGTTTTAATAGTTTTCTGGCATTTTTTGAGGACTTACTTTTGCCACAAATTAGATCTTATAAGTCTAAAAAAGCATACTTATCAAAACGTTTACGCCAACACGTTATAGTTGTCCATAAATTCAGTTTGAAGATGCACACTTCAGCCTTCCGTCATCCTAACGAGTGTAGAGTTTTGCTGAATGTTACAAAACTGATAGCCTATTTATCGCCCTTGATATTTTGTTCTAAATAATTTTTTGAGAAAACATATTACGTGTTTATTATCAATTTTAATGTAAATAATTCTTTCATTCAATAATAATTTATACCCAACCATAAAAATTGTAAAAATTCAGTGGATTAATATATTAATAATCAGACAGAATGTGAACTTTCCTTGCATTTTGAAGAAGGCTAGACATTTTTCGATAAGTGAATGACAGCCAGTAAAGCCCACGCATCGTAGGAACGTACATTAAGAACGGTCCTACAGTTTATTATCCCAGATTCGTACGGTGCGGTTCCGTACGAACGAACACCAATGTTGATTCGTAACCTTCTTCAAATGGTGTTTTTATGAATACATTGATATTCTCTCAGTTACCAAAACATTTTGGGAAGATGAATGATATTTGTTTGTACTCTTTTTTGCTTTCATTGGGTGTTAATGTAAGTTATTGGGGTGTTTTTCGATCGATCCGCCTTTCTAGCAAAGATAGGTAAAAAATGCGACTGGATGCAGGGAATTGATGGTTTCGGGTCAGTAGGACATTTCAGTAACTGCCGAGCCAGAACTAATTGTAGTGCAGAAAAAAGTAAAAACTAATCTGCATCCGCTGAAAGAAAGGAAGCATAATGCAAGTTTCAATCATCAGAGATTTATAAGTGATTTAACAATTAACAGCCATTAAATGCTAATAATAACGTACTAGTTGCATAAGACTGTACAAAAAACATTATTAATTCAGCAAACTTAGAGATTATCCTCCGAACTTAAGTTTTATAGCAGGGGTCTTTTAAATTCTATGCATCCTCCACTCTAATGATTAAGCTATTCATGTTTGCTGGACAAGGCGACTATTGAGAGTGTTTTATTTAAAACCGCCATTCATCATACAAAATTCCAAAAGCAGCCAGAGTCCTTTTCAATAAAAACGTTTCTAAATCCGGAAAGTTCGCTGAAGTTCAACAAAGTGACGGGGCCGACCGACAGGCACCCGAATGTCTGGGGATTTTACGTATTAGCTGGTGTTTTAACGTCGTTTACGGTGTCGTATGGAACGAATGGCTGTACCTACTCGTCGCCACTTTTATTAGCTATAATTATCATTATGCATGTTAGTCATGTAAATTTCCACCCCTAATTATGTAAGTTTTGCTGGGGGTATTTTACACCTAACATAAAGCAATTACTTACGTCGTACTATTTTCATTTCTAATTAAAAGAAATTGGGATATAACGTTAATAAACATGAGTACAATTATATAAATGTATCCTGTTTCCCATTAATTCTTATATATTATTTGAATTTTAGAAAAAATGCATTTCTCAGGAAAACGCTAAATTCATATTTGCGGTTTAATTTTAAGCAGAAACTTTCCGATTACTTTTCGAACACTTAAATGGCCGCCACAACTATGGTTAATATATTCCAGTCTTTGAAAGAAGTGCTCTCAAGCACATTGATTGCTCTATTTCGCTAATGATAGTGCCAATATTATTCTTGAGCACTTCAGTTGTTGGCTTATGTTTGACGTAACCCAACAGAAAAAAGTCGAGCTGTGTTAAATCAGACGACCTAGGCGGCCTTTGATGTTTCCCCTGCTAAATAGCACACCCTTGAAATCGTTAATGATATTGTGCTTTTGTAACAATTTCACCATTTAGTCCAGTCAATAAAGGCAATTTTTTTCGAGTTAGTCGCAAGTGAAAGTATCGATTTTCCAACAAAAAAAAAACATGTTTTCATACGGTTTTCGTAAATAACTTTAAACTTTATTTATGTCATAATTTTCATGCTAGAGACTTTTATAGAAAACTAATGTATTTTTAAAGCATTTTTAAAAAAGTATTTATAAACTTTTTCCGAAAAATGCATTGTTTTTCAGTTATTTCACGATAAACCTTTCAGTTTTTGCTTTGACAAATAAAAACATAATTTCAACAAGCTATAACTCCGTTTGTATTGGTTCTACAGCAACCACAAATACAACATTTTTGATCGAATTAATTTTTTTCTTAAAGTGAATAGTTTTAAAGTTATTTACGAAAAACCGTATGAAAACATGTTTTTTTTTTGTTGAAAAATCGATACTTTCACTTGCGATTAATTCGAAAAGAATTGACTTTCAGAAAAAAAGTTTATGAAACAAAAGTTGCTTAAAATTAGTCAATTTATTCATTTCCGGAACTTTTTTTCATATAATATATTTCACCCCCGAGAAGGGGAAGCATCCCCCCTGGGAAAAGAGTAACCCTCGGAACAGGGTCAACTTTTCCGCAGAGGGTAAGTAGTACAAAAATTCCAAATTTTTAGGAAAATCGGTGCTGCTTGGACAAATCCATCGACCCAAAAATCGCCACCAAAACTGTAACCCGTAGATAACAAAATAACATTCATATCTCTGACAGTATAAAAATTGGCGAACTTTACATATTAATACGTGAGCAACGAAAAATTATGTATTTCTTTAGTTTTTAAGGAAGGGTATGGAATCTATTTAATTTACAAGGTGTACAAAAAATGTAGCAAAAGCGCAAATGAATAATATTGAATTAATGTGGTTCAAACGTGATGTAAACTATTTCAGTACATAGTACATTGATCAAGGTAAAAATATAACGACAAAATTATCCTAAATATACCATTATGAACACATTTACAGGAATATAAAAACTTATAAGTCGAGACGAATGAAGATCCAATTGATTCCTTAATAATCCAGCTCTAACTGTATAATTTTGTGGTTCACTTTAAATGATAAAATCATAAAAGAAAATTCAAAGAATTATTTTTATATCTTTGTTTTGCAGACAGAAAAACAGCACATGCTAAAAGTATATAAAAGAGAAAATTATATACACATGAGAAACAATGAATACAGGTTACTGAATGCCCTTGACATAAGTCAAACTACCTACTTCTGTTAGTTACTCCAAAGGTACAGTTTTGGGGACAATCCACCATACAAGTTGTATTTATGTTTAAAGGTCTTACAGTGTCAATTTACAATAAATAATGGTTGAGTTTCTTATATTTTGATCATTATTATGACTGGACATGATTCCGGCCCTCAAATGTTTAGTTTATAGAAATATAAAGTATGTGTCATCCATTATGTTCGATTATTCATATGAATAGAGGTGAAGTAACCGAAACTTATGAAAATTATATTTTTATCCCACAAAAAAATATTTAGTAAAAGAACTATATCATGTGGTCAATATTAAACTATTGTGTAATATTTATACTTTACCTATTGTGGCTTCATTGGTGTGACTATTTTGGTTAGTACTTACCTGAAAAGGAAAAAAATAATGTAAATTGATATTTGCATTTAAAATTTTCAAATGATAGAACAGAAAGGTCAGTTAGTTAAAACTCTATTGTCAAAAAAAATTCCCACATCAAGTTTTCTCCGGAATAGATGTTCTTGCATTTTTGGGTGACATCGAATTTCCCGCAAGCAACAGTCAATAGAAATTTTTAGGTCACATAAAATTCAACAGCAAACCGCATAAGCCATCACGTAAATAATATTTTATATGTCACAACTGACATAATTTTAACAATAAACTCGTAAAAGTAATTATTTTGTCTATTCATTGGGTTTTCGCTCCTCCAAATTTTTTCCTGTAAAATTGTATATGTAGAACAAAATGTAGTAAGGCAATTTCGTAAAATTGCCCGGATTACAGGCTGTCTGTACAGAGATTCTTCCTCACAGTTTTTCTGAGAGAAAGAGATGTCTATAAAATGATCAACCAGTATTCCTGTATATAAGTAATGTATTGTATATTGTGTAATACTTATCTGTGTATGGAGACGTTTCAACTCCGAGTCTGGAGTCGTTGTCAATCGTTTAGTGTTGTTTTCGAGGTTTTTTTCTAAAAAATTTTCGCTTTGATTTTGAATTTGTTGTTTGTCAAATTTTTTGACAAACGATTGACAACGACTCCAGACTCGGAGTTGAAACGTCTCCATACACAGATAAGTATTACACAATATACAATACATTACTTATATACAGGAATACTGGTTGATCATTTTATAGACATCTCTTTCTCTCAGAAAAACTGTGAGGAAGAATCTCTGTACAGACAGCCAGTAATCCGGGCAATTTTACGAAATTGCCTTACTACACTTTGTTCTACATATACAATATTTAAATACTTATCTGTTACAGGAAAAAATTTGGAGAAGAGAAAACCCAATGAATAGACAAAATAATTCAAGACCTCCTCAACAATCTTTTCGAAATTACTTCGTTAAAGTAAATTATTATTTTCGTTTTTTGCTTATAGTGTGAAAAGGAATTATCTGTTCTTAATACCGCCAATAGAAAAATTCTAGAGAGTCAGAAAATCTTCAAAATGAGTGTTTATAAATTTTGATCCCAGCATTTTTAATAAAGAAAAGCTGGAAAAATCGATATAAAGTCAATGATTTAAAAAAAAAATCATAACTTGGTTGCAATAACAGCTGGAACCTAATCTGCCTCGTAATGATAGGTTATAACGTTGAGACTAATAACGCTGAAGATCGATATTCCATGTTAAATAGATCTTGCAGAATTGCAATTTAAATAAATTGTAGAAATATTTTGCAAAACATATCATATTATACACGAAAGATCGATAGCGATATGCAATATATTTTTTGAAAGCTCATAAAATGCACTTCACTTGTCACATCTTGGATTTTTGTTATAGTGCCGTAAACTATATTACGAGGGCTGCCTTTTATATTTCGGGATTAGAGAACAAAAACAAATATTAATAATTGTTTTTCAAAATATTCCCCATGAAGATCTATACACTTTTGCATGCGTTTGAACCAATTGTCGAAGCACTTTCCCACTCTGATTGATGTATCTCCAAAACATGCATTCTGCAAAGGTGTCGAAAAACGTTGACCTCTCAGTTTGTTTTTTACGTACGAATAAAAATAAGTCATTTGGTGACAAGTCAGGACTATACGGCGCACTGATCAAATCGATGTTTTGAGTGGTCAAAAATGCTGCCGATGTGTGAGAGCTCGCATTGTCGTGGTGAAGAGTGATCCGTCTTCGGCGGTTGGTTTTCCTCATTTCTTGGAAGACAACTGGCAAACAAATGGCTGTGTACCACTCAGAATTGACTTCTGCGTTGTTCTAGTGACAGGTCCAGTTTTTCCGAACAGGCAACTTTGTTGGAAGTGCTTCATGCGCGAACAACTTTTGTTGGATTCAGCTCATCTTGAAACACCCTTACAGTCGACTTTTTATTTTCGGGCTCATACGCGTAAATCCACGATTCATCACCTGTCACTATGTCATAAACGTGTTTTGAAACCGCGATCGTAAGCTTTTCTTTCGATCAATCGACACGAGCCTTTTTTTGAACGATTGACAAATTGTGTGGGTCAACGCGAACAAATTTTTTTGACATTCAAATGTTTATGCAATATTGAATGTATGCTGGTCCCACTAATGTGTAAGGTTGACTCAATCTCACGATAGGACATGATGCAATATCAGTTCGCGCCCAATCTCCGGAACAACAACTGTTTTTGGACGACCTACTTGGAGTGAACTATGACCTCGATTGAATTCATACCATCGATAAACAGTGGTCCTTGATGGAGTTTCATCGCCAAAAATTAAATTAAGTTCATCATGCACTCTTGCTAACTTAATCCACGTCGAAAGTTGCAAAAAATAATCGCACGAAAATGCGATTTAATTCCTTGGCCGAGATGAATCCTTTAATACTGTAAACAACACATAGCGCTCGTATGTCAAAACGTTCTGAGTACGTATAACCTCAAAAATGTCAAACTTTACGATAGAGCTGTTAGTTGTCAGATTGCAACACTAGGGTTGTCCAATCCCGAAATATAAAAGGCAGCCCTCGTAACACTGATTATGAAATTTCGCTTGACAGTAATTTAATTAATATTAGTAGTTAAACTTTATACAGGTAGCCATGAACTTAATAAACTAATGGAAAAATATGCCAATATGGGCATGTAATAGTTATGTATATACAAACGTAATAAACTGCTGAGAAACAAGGTATAATAATATTATTTACCATAATTTCATCACGTAACGTCACCTCAAGAAAATTCTAGACCCGTCCATGTGCCATGACAGCCATTGTCTGTGCACCGCTGGCCGGCTGTCGCATATTCGTACATTTCATGCAATATTTATTATTAGTTTAAACCAATCTCTCGGCATTATAACGAAAATCCAAGACAGACAAATTGAAGTGGAATTTATGAACGTTCAAAATATCCCGGTAGGACTAGTCTTGTTAATACAATTGGATGTGCAAAATAGCTCTCTAAATTATTTAAATTCCAATTCTTCAAAAACTACTTATTCAATAGTCTACATCGTGAGCCCATATAAACTTAACATCATAAACTATCGTTTTATCGATGATTAATATGTCAGTATTAGTTGATGGTAGAAGTTATTACTTTGTGATATACTATCATTATGATTGTAGAAAAACGAATTACTTTGTTTTACATCACTAATTTATTTATTTATTTAATAAATAAACTTAAAAATTTTATTTTTATGTTACCTGAAAGTTATAAATTAAAAAAAAATCAACTTTTGAGCAGTTTTTCTGAGCATACTCGGTAAAAAATGATCCAATAAGGAATCAGGATGTGTAAACACTCGTTTAGAAGGATTTCTAATACTCTACAACTTTTCTGTAGACGGCATTATGATTCCTTCATTACTTATCATTATATAAACAAAAAACAAAGAAATTCGTATTTATGCGGGTTTTTATTAGTTTAGTAGTTTAATGGGTAATTTATTCAAAATCGTTAAAGACGTTTTCGTGAAATCTTAAACTTTAGCTTATGGCTTAAGCTACATACGTATTCACAGAGGACATTTTTTGCAATAATTAATATGTAATTTAGTTATTTTAAAGAAAATAAATAAATATTCCTTCTGAATGATACCCGTTTCATTATCATCCTCTTAAACTAAAGACCAAAAAGGGCTAGTGGCATTTCGTGTTCACGTATTAATATATAACATACATATGAATCAACAAATTATTTTCAAGTTACGTTCTTTGCATCAGGAAACACATCATTTAAATACAGACAAAACAAAGTTAAAAACATCTCTCTGTGACAAAAGGGCATATGGTAATTTCGAGGGACGGTCCTCGGTCGGCATCATCGTTTCTCATGTACCGTGGGCTATTTAAACGCGTGTCTTTTTTATGAGCTGCAAGCGACAACAAATGAATACGCCGACGTAATAACGCGGTAAGAGACAATGGGACGTTTTAAACTGTTTTAATTTAGTTCCTAATGGTCGTTTTGTTCTGCCCGATGTTCCACGGCTGTCGTATCAGCTTTCAAATTCGTTTTATTTATTCGGTATTGTGTGAGAGATGTTCCTGAATATGTAATATTATACAATATTCGTAACAAGAATGTCCTATTTAGATTATTTATCTATTTCGCAATGGTTATTGTCTTTTAAACCGTTTCCAAAGATAGGGTATTTTATTATCATACATCATCATAAAGTTGTCCATTTTATATTTTTGTAACTCATCAATTGATTAAAATTTATATTAAACTATTTACTGGGTATTGGTACTGCGTTTTTCACAGTTTGTTTGTTGCTATTAATGGCTTTATTGTTTAATTGCATTTTTCCATTATGGTGGAGTTTTAAATAGATAAACCCACAGACACAGAAGAATAAACCGATTTATACCGGTGGTCAACGAAATCCTTTAATAATGTGTCATTCTTAAGTTATAAATTTGAAATTTGGCTTTAAGGTATAGAAAAAAATTATTTGGCAGAAAAAAACAGTTTAAGATTGGTTTTGGTTGTCCCTTAAGTTGACCTAAGTTAAATATTTTAAACAGGACACTGCAGATTTTATCTGACATTTCAATAGATTTTCTCTACTGAGATTTTTTCCTGCAACAGATAAGTAGTTGAAAATTGTATATGTAAGGCAATTTTGACACTGACAACTTCAATTGTCAGCATCAAAGCGAAAATATATTTTTTTTGTATTCTAGTTTCATTCTATAATGAAACTAGAATACAAAGCGATTGACAACGACTCCAAACTTGGATTTGAAACGTCGCCAAACACAGATATACAAAACACGATTTATATACCGGAATACTGAATAACTATGAAGAAGAATTTACTGTACAGACAGCCAGTAATCTGGGCAATTTTATGAAATTGCCTCACTACACTTTGTTCTATACATTTACAATTTTCAAATACTTATTTGATGCAGGAAAAAATCTGAGGAGAGAAAACCCTAATGAACTGGCAAAATAGTCCAAGACCTCTTCAACAATCTTTTCGAAGTTACTTATTTCAATGGAACCCAAAATTATTTTTTTAATGATATACCAAGACCTGCCAATAGTATTCAAATGGCGGCCTAGGAGATATTTTTGTAAAATTCACTACTGCGGTTTTTGCTAAATCAGTTAATAATTTGACCCATAACCTGAAGTGGTTTCACTACTTTTAGGGAATTTGGAAAACTCACCACAATATGGAGAGATATTTGGCGTTTTGTTTAAATTATCAAATTGGTTTTGAAATTGGCAAACATTTGGGACAAAAAATCACAGTTTTTAAAAATCGGAATCGAAGAGTGGTTAATAGCTATGGAGAAATGCCTAACACAATGTCCTTTTTTGTTTTATTTTAGTGAGGATTTCAGGGAATTTCGAAATTATTGAACTAAATGTTCCAGGTATTAAATTCTAATCAGGCTTTGGTAGTCGTCGCTAAGTAAGATAGAATTGTTAGAAACGTCAAATACGAGTAGTTCTTTGCATCTTGTAATTCTTTATTAGTAATAATTATTATGTATTTCTAACATTTGTTGGTATATAGTTATTTGGTTTATTCAAGAAGCATCAATTGATATGGTTCTTTTTTACGGAGAATGTAAAAAATATCATACAAGTAAACAAAATATCATTTATCAACAAGTTGGCGCTGCTTTCCACAATTCAGGAGTTGACTCCAATTATTTGAATGAGCCAATTGAGAAAAAATGGTCGGGAACAAATGGGCATTTCTGGAAATTTCACATTACTTAACCCCATGGAATTTTTCAATATTGGTTATTAAAGAAAATGTATTCATAACTCCTCGCGGCAGGTATTCGCATGTTCGTTCCCACAGCACGAATGGCCGTTTACAGTTTACACCATATACTTAGTACTGATATACTGCTAACAGATGCTATATCTCTATATCGTTTCACTGTACCTCGGGTCTTATGCACATGTTCGAAAATGTCCCTATTGGCTCTTCTGTTGTTGGTTATGTTTTCTCTGTGTCATATTCTTGGCAACGCTTGCGCAAAACGGTTTAGGTACAGCAATACCCATAAACTTACCGTATAATCTGCTGTCTCTCTTAGTCGGTGACCCTTCGGCTTACGGGCGCTAGCAGTATATCAGTATTAAGTATATGGTTTACATATTCAATACTTGTATTCACCTTGTCTTCACCAGCCTTTGACTAGTGACCAGAAAACAGAGGGCGGGGGACGAGACGTATGACGAGGTAACCTATGACACGTATGACGAAGTGATCTATGCCACATTCGCCTCGTTTTGGAATGTCGAAATAAATCTACTCATAATATTTTAGTAGAGGAACATGATCAAAAGCTACTTTCTGAAACTGTTAGGAAAATTGGGTTGTGCCAAGAACAAGACAGTCAACGAATTTTAATTGATAATGATTTCTTTGGCTTTACGAATTTGATTCATTAATGATTATTTGTTAAGTAGTAGTAGAAAAGTTCAAAGTCTGAAATTATGAAAATTTGAGTTATGTTAAAACAAAAAAGAACATTGTGTTAGACATTAGTTCTGTAGATATGCATCACTTTTTAACACCGGTGTTCAAAAAATATGACGTACTATCCTACATTTTTAGTAATTAAAAACAGCGGACATATTCAACAAAAATGAAATGCGGGGTTGAAAATTTTTGGAAATTACACATCACGTTATCGGTGATTTAACAAAAACTTTATGATGTCATAAAACCACCATAATGAATTTGACAAAAATGTATGCTATGCCGCCATTTTGAAAAATATTTGCAGCTTATGATACACCATTGCAATGGTGCATCCTATTTAAAATCTATGATATAGAAATTAGAGGCCTTTTTCAACTGTTTTATTTTTCTGAAAGATGTAAGTTTCCACAGCCCCATATCTAAAACCAAAATTTCAAATATGCAACTTTAAAAACAAACGCCTAAGACACTATTAAACTATGTCGTTACTACCCGATGTAGGCAATAGTCGAATGTTGGCGTGCATTTGTGCAGAAAATAGAGAAAGCCCAGGTTCTAGACCTATGGGCAGTGTTGCCCCAAGCTTCTTTTTCCTGTGGGTAGATTAGTGGTGAAAAGTGAGATTGAATCAGGTTGTTATGAGATAACATTAAAAAAATCCAGTAATTGATTAAAAAATATCTGCATTATAGACATTTGAAAACTGTACAGACATGATTCATCCAATCCTTTGGAATCTTAGCCACAAGCTTCTTTTTCTTAAGGGTAGATTAATGGTGGAAAGTGGGGAAGAATCAGGTTGTTATCAGGTAACATATTAAAAACATCTAGTAATTAATTAAAAAATATCTGAACATGATTCATCCAATCCTTGACATCTTAGATATAAACTTCTTTTTCTTGAGGCTGAATTAATGGTGGAAAGTGGGGTAGAATTGGGTTTTTATGAGATAGCATTATAAAAATATCCAGTAGTTAATTAAAAAATCTCTGAACTATAGATTTTTCGAAACTGTACAGAACACGATGCATCGAATTCTACTGTATCTTAGACACAAGCTTCTTTTTCCTGACGGTAGATTAATGGTAGAAAGTAGGGTAGTATCGGGTTATTATGAGGTAGCATTTTAAAAACATCCAGTAATTAACAAATATCTGAACTACAGATATTTGTATATACTCTTGTATCTTAGCCAGAAGCTTCTTTTTACTGAATGTAGATTAAAGGTGGAAAAGAAAAACATCCAGTAGTGAATTAAAAAATATCTGAACTATAGATATTTACAAACTGTACAGAAAATGATTCATCAATTTCTTAATGATCCATCTATTCAGTCTTTATGTAGATAAAATAATGTTATCCTGGGATTTAATATTATAAACAGTGTTGTAAGTCACAGCTATCAGACAGGGCTGTACGAAATTGCTCAATAAACACAAATAAAACCATACAATCAAGCATAAATTTCCAACATTACGACAGCTTCAACGAACGTACAGTTGAAACAGTAAATCCAAAAGAAACCCAACAACGTCAATATAATAAACTAAAAGTCAGTCAGACCATGCCAACGAAAATGCCTTCTATTATCGTCCAGCTTGTGAAACACCGAAAACTACTGACGAAACTCAACCCTTACGACCCCCCTATGTATACTCCTTTGTATAGTACGATACGTAAGAGACGGGACACAATGTAAATGGAATGATAAGAGTGGAAAACGCTGTTCACATTTAATATCTCCCGACGATGAGTCTCAAAAAAAAAATGTTTACGCAACGCTGGATATGCTGTCAAAGAAGTTCGGTCATATATATTTGTATGTTAAACACGGCCAATTTCCGAAGTTTTTCCTTCCTTCAGTTGTCCCAACAAAAATGTACAGCTAGAAAAACATTTCGTAATTTATGTAGCGAGAGTTTAGATGGCTATCAGAAAAATAAAGTTGAAATATGTGAAGCAAGGACGTACGGCGAAATACAAAGTGAATATACAATGTGTACGAAAAGTATAGAACTCACCAAATAAAATCTATAAAGATAAACAACGAAAAAAAAAACCGTGGAACACGTCAACCTTAATTTAATAATGCGCAAATTTCTTTAGACTAATTTTCGCATGACGTCATTAATGTGGTCTGTATGACGTCATACACAATTTTTTTAAATGACAACTCCAGTATTTGATATACCGATTTGAAAGATCTAGGCGAATTCTACACACACAACGTTTAAATTTCGAATCGGTTACATAGGTTTTTCTAGAAAAACGATTCTCTTTCATTCACTTAATCCAGAAAAATCAACTGAAAGGTATAAATGCCACAAAAGAGCAAAAAAAAATCAAAGCAAGTGTTCAAATTGGTCACCATTTACTAGCTGTCAATGAGAAATGCGCCATTCAAATTGTTTTTCAACGTTGATTAACCCTTGAGTAGTAGAAATCTTTCATCGCATTTTTGGCGAATGCACAATCTTACAACAAATAACTTTCTTTCATTCTAAAAACATCAGATTTCCTTAGTAATGTCAAATAAAATGGTGAAAACGATCAAACATTAAATTTCAATGCCTTTGAGAACAGAAAACGCAGTCAGGTTTAGAATGTGAATACTTTAGAGATTTGGAATTCTTTCCAAGTATTTATCCAACAAACCATATCAGTGTAACAATAATTTATATTTAAAAAAGAACCGACTTCAACTGGCTTCAAATAAATAATCAATAACTATTTTCTGACATATTTTTTAAAACTGATTTAAGGGTACGTAATTTCTATCTGATTATGTTTGAGCGTATTCATGTATATGTATATATATAAATTATTTGTCTATTATTTTCTGAATCACCCTGTAAATACTATAATTTAACTCTACACAATGTTGCAACCGCCATGTTATAAGTATTAAACATCTCCACCCTATTGACGGTTTCTATTTTTTTATTGTTTAAATCACCCTGTATACCTATATATTTACTTCGCCCAATATGCCAAGTATAAGCAACTACTTCTGTGCCACCGCAATACAAAAAATTTTGAACCACTCTGTATAACTTTAATTCTATTTCACCTTATATTTCAACCATCATCTATATATAAATAGACAAAGACAAAACGATTAGGTAACATTTTCTCCTCTTGTCTCTCAACCGATTTTCTTCATTTTTGTTTTATTTAGTAGCTACTAACGAGCTTCAGTGCAGAATGCTAATAGTAATTTACAATATTGGTCCATTCATTAAATAAAATATAATAAAAATTTATTATTTACGACCATAATGTTAACGCCAAACGACTGAATGTGCCGCCGCTGCCAGACTCAAAACATTGAGTAATTATATATAGAGGGAACAATGCTTTGATATACTTAGATCATATACTTCTGGAAGTGGCATGCAAGCGTTGTTATTGTCTAGTGTTAAAGTAATCGTTGTATATTATAATTAAAAAGGGCGATTCCAGATATGTTAGAAATTATCTCATCGTGAGTGGCACATAAGCAGTTGCATATATAGGGTGTTTATATTATAGAGTAGAGTGAAATTATAACTAATAAAATAATTATATAGGGAGGCCCATTAGCGTTTGGATTGACAAGGTTCTTGGAATAGAAGGTGCAGTAGAATTACAGTTACACAGGGTGGTGCAAAAAATAGTGTATAGAGATGCATATACAGGGTGGCGGAAATGGAAATGCAACATTTCGTAACCCATAAGCAGTTGTATATATAGGGAAGATGAAATATAGGGTGAGAGGAATTATAGATATATAGGATGAAGATAAGGAATGTTAGAAAAGGAAATGATTTATAGAGTAACCCACGAAGAGTTCCATATATATGATGATTGAAATATAGGTCGAAGTAGAATTATAGTTACAGAAGATAGTTAAAAATTTCATATACAAAAAGAGTAAATACGGTGGCTCGTAGGCAGTGGCATATACAGAATGGTTTACCGAGCGGTTCAAAAATGTTAAAAAATATTATGCGTGGTCCATGAGTCCGTTGCATATACAGGGTGGTGGAAATATATAATGAGATGGAATTATTATAATGAGATTTTAATAAATATTAGAGAATTGAGTGCAATTATAGCTATAGCTGGCAGGTTAGAAAAAATAAATATGTAGGGTAGCCCATTAGCGGTTGAATTGTTGTCATATTAAATTAAGAATTACGAATTTGAACACAAATAAAGTCCTATGAATTACATCTGAAAAAAACTTGAATTTCGTTACTTATTTGTAGAAGCGAGATGTAAGACCGACATCTAGGATTTTCGAGGAAACTGTCACACAGAGGTTCCGAACCAGGATCCGTTCCGTGTAATTGCGGTTCTCCCTAAAGTCTTAGGTTAGAATGTCACGATAAAATTTTCAGGTTACTTAACCTGCCAGAGATATTAACACAATTGGTCGAATTTCGACCACTGGGCGACAGCTAGTATATATGGAACTGCTTATGCACCACCCAATATCACATTTATTTGTAAGATTTTTTAAACCCACCTTATATCTATTTCAAGTGCGCACATTGCTTGCTGCTTGAATTTCGAGGCACCTACACTACCACCGTATACCTGATCGAAAATATCCCTCACCTAAAAAAAATTCTTTTCGATACTTTAATGGAATATTTTGTACCATTTCACTCGACTGCAAATGAAAACCGTTACAAACACCCTGTACGATATACTTTCATGACATATCTTGAGATTAAGTTAGATATTTATGATGAAAATTTGACATACACATTGATGTTTACCGTGTTGTTGCAAATATTTTTACAATTTTCGAAAAACGATTGTTTTACGTTATAGATAATTATACGGAATCAAGATGGAACACCTCTTTGTATAACACAATTTAAAATTTCAAATTTAGTTGAGTCGTTTTAGAGAATACAGTGTAGATTCATTGAAATTCACTGAAGTGTAGTACCTTAATTAGTGTTTTTTCTGATTTTCTGGAAAACCGCAAATCTCAGGTTGTAGAAAACTATATGGTACCTTTCTGTAATACTCCTTAACAGAATGCCGTTTAAATCATCAAATTTGCCCAAGCCGTTTTTGAATAATCCCTGACATACATAAAAAATCGTAGCAACGAATTGATAAGCTCATCCTTTTTGGAAGTCGGTTAATAAAATACGGAGTCCAAAGTCAACAGAAAAATATTTTTTAAGACGTATAGGTACCATTAATTGTAATAATTGTGACTAAGATTAACAGAATGATTATTTATGATATCGTTTCAAAAATATACGTTACAAAATTCGGGACATTCTGGTCACAACTCCTACAAATGTGGGATTTTATTCAATGAACTACATTTTCTCACATGATTTCGATACACTTTTTGAATGCTCACATTTTCATTGCTTGAACAATCTCCGTCTTGATTTCAAATCGTGCATCCAGAATGCAAATATGAAAACGTATCAATCACAATTTGAATTTTATAACGACCATATGGTCACGATGCAAGTGTCAAGTAGGCGTTGTAGCAACTAGTCTTTGACAAACTTATGCAATGCCCACTGTTCAGTACCTTATTCAATGATAGTCAACATTAAATTATTAATATTTATCGAACGTGCTTTCAATTGCCAATTGGAATTTGTTTAACGACAACCGCTGCCTACATTGTGTCGCTGTAGATGCCTATCGATTTTAGATTTGTTTTAAAGTTAAAGCAGATGGATGGCTGGCTATGTGAAGAAAATATTTTTTATAATTCTCGAAAAAAATTAAATTAGTTGACCTGCTTCTTTTTCAAGAATTGTTTCATACAAATTGTATTAGAATAGTTGTTGGTAACTTGAAGAACAGTAGTAGAAGTTCTAAAGTGTTATAGTTGAAAACTACCTTCTCACAGTTTTTGGGATAATTTATTTATTTACTTTAGATTGATTCTATTCTTTTTTAATAATTTTTGTTATCATACCATCATCATATTATCATAGTTACAAGTAATACAAGTAAAATTTTAAGTTAAGTCAGGGCATGGCGAATTTCAGCTTGAATATTAATGCCCCCCATCACTTAAACCCAGGGTTGCCACATTTAATATACCGGGAGAGTTCAACAACATGTTTCTCGCTTATGTCTCTGAGCGTACCAAAAGATATATTAGAGACAAGTAAATTTCTGATGTGCTCCCGAGACCCCCTTTGTGAATATTCAATTTTCTTTTGTAAAAAAAATTCATATGTAACGACGTATTTGTCACTAATGTCATATTCATCAAACGATAGGCGAAGGTATCGATTACATAATAAAATATTTTTCGCACAAACTCTTATGCCTAAAATTTTTATTTTAAAATAGGTATTTCCTCTGTAATAGAAACTTGAATTTTCACAAGGGTTCCCAGGCGCCAATATTAGAACTTCCACAATTCTCTAATGTATCTTGTTAGTACTTTGAGAGATATGAGCGAGAAAGACAGTGGTTGAACTTCATATTAAACTCACCCAGTATTGAGAATGCTGTTCTTCTTCTTCTTTTAGACTTATATATTCAAGCTTTTGAAGTAGACATTCCTGAACTACCTCCATTTATTCCCATTTTGTGCTGCACGTTTCCAGTGCAGACCTGCTCTATTTTCAGATTCTTACTCCATTTCATCTGGGGACAATAGACTAAGAGCCAGTGTCTGCCACACCTACGTTAAAGTATAAAAGCAGAATTTTTTTTATAGGTCCTTTCTAGTATAGAGAACAATTTTTGAGGGTTACTAACCTTGACCAGTGGTGCCTTTGCCAGGTAACAGGTAATAAGGTGCACAGTAAATCAACTCTCCCACCTTAAAGTATAAAGGCTGGAATTTCGATATGACCTTTACATTGCTGTTTAAAGCTAATGTATGAAAACCGAGACCCATCTTAAGGGTCTAACACTTTCCCAGACGCGGTAGAAGGTGAAATCTTCCGAGAGCGTATTGCCCATGCATATGATAATGTGAGGGATGTTTAATGTACAATTCTTCGTTTCATAAAAACTTTGTATTTAATAATTTTATCAAATGGGTGTAATTGACTTTTTATTTATTTATTGATACACATATGTACTGATATTTTTGTATAATTACGTTTATAATTTATCTATATATATATATATATATATATATATATATATATTTCATCATTTTCATTCTCATCGTTGTCATCTTCGAATCCGTTATTACCATCATTTTCCCAATCATGTAATTGATCACTTTCATTACTGGGCACACCTGATATTTCTGTAATACATAAACAAGTTAATTTCATCCTTCGAACCACTTACAATATATATTGGTTGCCACTTAATTCCCATCCATAATTTTCTGGCTTGTGCATGTAGGGGCTGATCAAAGGAGCATTAGTCCAAATGCTTGAGATGTATTTTGTTCTCAAAACATGCACACAAATACTTTCTTTCACTCATACTCAGTCAAAATACATATACGACTTCGCCAATAGCTCTTTGAATACTACTGTAAAATATTTATTAAATAATTTATTAACGTATATACATGTATATGTAAAAGTATATTGTAATATTTTGTTTATCAATAAATAAATAAAAAGTCAATTACACCCATTTGATAAAATTATTAAATACAAATTTTTTATGAAACGAAGAATTGTACATTAAACATCCCTTACATTATCATATGCGTGGGCAATACGCTCTCGGAAGGTTTGACCTTCTACCGCGTCTGGGAAAGTGTTAGACCCTTAAGATGGGTCTGGGTTTTCATACATTAGCTTTAAACAGCAATGTAAAGGTCATATCGAAATTTCAGCCTTTATACTTTAACATGGGGGAGTTGATTTACTGTGCACCTTATTACCTGTTACCTGGCAAAGGCGCCACTGGTCAAGGTTAGTAACCCTCAAAAATTGTTCTCTATACTAGAAAGGACCTATAAAAAAAATTCAGCTTTTATACTTTAACGTAGGTCTGGCAGGCACTGGCTCTCACTCTACAACCTCTTATTCGTCTTCCAGTCATGGTCTCAGTTGTTATGTTACAGATTACAGTTTTCTTTCTGTCGTCTGTCTGGCCTAGCATTATGGCCTTCGAAGCTCTATTTGAATCTGGCTACATGACCTTTGGCATCTCTAACTTTTGTTTTCTATCTCTGGTAATCATTATTTTCTTATCTGAAAGTCAATCTTATCATTTTCGTTTCGACTGTTTTCTTCTTTGTGTGGTATTGTTGGATTGTTAAATTGTTACGGTCTAGGCCATGTTCATAAATTTTAGATTTTTCGAATTTTCGTTTCTTTATTAATAATTTTTGTTTCGTACATTTAGAGGTCTAGATTAGAGATGGACAATCGTTACTTTGAAGTAATCGTTACTTCAGTATTAAGTATTCGTCACTTATATTCGTTACTCCTTACTGTGCTACATCATTGCTTTCAATATATTGTATATTTAAAGTCAGTAACCTGTACGTATACAATTCTTTCTGCTCTTGGTCTATGCAAAATAAAAATACAGTA
This sequence comes from Octodonta nipae, assembly GCA_034190945.1. NCBI lineage: Eukaryota > Metazoa > Arthropoda > Insecta > Coleoptera > Chrysomelidae > Octodonta > Octodonta nipae. The sequence goes on along the minus strand of CM067218.1, from coordinate 15,140,267 downwards.
CATCACCGCAAATTGTTTAGTTTGTAATCATGACTTACAAATTTCTATAGAAAGATTTTGTTAATGCAAAAAAAATAACAAAATAATTGAAAATCGGTATTAGATGTTAGTAACGAAGTAATGATTACATGAAGTAGTCAGTATTCGGTATTTCATAACTATGAAAGTAACGAGTAGTTTGTAAGGGATGATTACTTTTACCCATCCCTAGTCTAGATTCACAAGAACTTTTGTATAAGGAATATTTTGAGTTGTGTTTGTTGTTTTTGTCTTCGATATAATTGATTTTGGTGTATTTCTTGTTTTTAGTACAGTTTTGACATTAAATCTGTTGCGTACTCTTTTCAGTCTTTCTGTATATATGGTATAGTTGTTACGGTAATGTGGTTGCTTTGACTTTCAGTATGACTTAGTGAAGTTTCGTGTTGTTTCTCATCGTTTGTTCTGTGTTTAACCCTTTGTTGATGATATCTCCAGCAAGAACATTTTTATATTTTTTAAATTGAATTTGAAAAGCTGGTCATTTATTATTAACGTCTTTCTTATTTGAGTCATTTGAATTAAAATTGTGGTATATGTTAGTATAAGTCGGTTTTCTACAAACCTTGATCTCGAATAAAGATTTCTTTTTTGTCTTAATATGTCTAGGAAAGGTAGTTTGTTATTTTGTTCAACTTCTAAAGTTGTTTTTGCCATGTACTATTTCATGTAACTATTGAAGACGAATATGCCGTCAACATAATGCCTAGCAGACTAAAGAACCTTTTGAAAAATATTCCATTTAGTACAGAAACGAGTCAATTTTTTATGGGGCAATTATTATTTTAAATAAACGTCAAATCCGTGTTTTCCAAAGATTCGTTTCATCCCTCGCTTTATTCGATAAAACCCAAATTCCCATCCTAGAACCGTTCGGGTGATCCATCGAAAATTCCAAGTCAACTAAGCCCCGAATGCTCCGATCTTTTGTACTGTCCCTTGCCTTCGCTGTTGCCCTTCCAGCCAGACTTTTGCCTTTGTTCCGACTTTATTATTCCGTAGACGTTACACCCGTTGTACCAGCTACTACCCACATAAAGAAAAAAGACTCCTACTTCCATATCGTCCGTCTTTTTCCTTATCCTATGATATAACCTTGACGATCCGGTCTCGGAAGATTTTTTCCCCGTTCCTTCTCGCTCTCAGACATTGTGTACACGCATAATAACTTCCTATTTTTATGTCTGTCGGCAAATAATTTATCAGGTCTCGTCTAAAGGCAGGACAAAAGGTTGTATTTTTTTAATTGATTAAAGTTATGAGGCGAAATTGAAGAGTAGGGTAATGTTTACGTTATGATGCAATTAACTTGAATATTTTTTCAATTTTATTAAACTTGTTCGGGTAATTGTAAATTGTGTAAAAATGATTATTGCATATAACTTTTAATAATTCGGTTTATTCCTCTTTATTTGGTGTATGGTGACGTTTATTTGAAAACTTGACACTGTTATAAAATTAGATTAAATATTACACGTGTTAAGTTACGGGACTGATACACAGAGGGCACTACTATTGTTTTTCGGTAGTACCAACTGTACTCAATGGTTTTTAAACTCTTCTGTACGCGCATCGCCTGGTGACAGAAACAAGAAACAAAAGACTCTCTCGACGAACGTACATGTGTGGTACTATGGCTAGTTTTCTCGGATCCCTAGAGCTCTGGTTGCAGTTTTATGTGCACTCTATAGTGCGTTTTGGTGCACCTACACTCAACAAACCAGAAACTTAGGACTAGTCGACTCAATAATACACACAAAGATTGAAGCGGTGAAAGACATATTCCTATTGGTTTGCATACTTGCTGCTAAACGTAGGAGTTAATTTAGGTACAATTAGTATATAATTAGTTAAAACACGAGGTTCAAGTAAGGCTATAAAGTATGTATATAATTAAAAGTTTATTTGAATACGTGTGGATGGTCTAGCCTCCCTCCCTCATTTGAGTTTTAAGCTTTTTTAGTGTTTATTTTGCTAAAAACCTACCTCCAAGGGGGGGGGGGCAGCCCTCTCACCAAATGAAGTCACGCTCTCCCCAATTACAATTGTGAAGCTGCCACTGGCAGCACGTACAAAAGCCACTTTGTTAACCATGGGAAAATATTGTGTAAACAACGCTACCTATCGGTTCCTAACATAGCTGTGAACTATAATCTAGGTAAAACAAACTATGTAAGTATGACCTCAATCTTTAATGTCGTTCAGAAGTTGCAAGATCACTAACAGACACATCAGCAATTTTATCCAAAAACGGAATTGCATTTTCGTCAAAAACTGTAGAATGAAATGTTTCCTCATACAATAAACTTATTTTCAAATTTCAAAGACTGGAAAAACTGTGGAACCTTTGCTATGTCACAGTTATGTAAACACAAAGTTTTGTACCCTAACACCAAACTTTTTTTTTTCACTGTACTCTAAGATGTCATAATCTGGAGTAAACCAAAACTAAAAATATTTACAATTATTCCTGAATATATAAAACTTTAAAACTATCGGTAAATTAATAACATCTAAATATCTAAATACCTGACCTTCCAACATAATAAGGTAATTAAGTTCTTAAGTTACAAATTTCTAGAGATTCTTATGTAATAAATTATAAAATGGGCTGTTTGTTTGGGATTGGACCATTGTCTGAATTCATAAGGTACAATAAAAATAGTACATCTATTTATTAGTATTGTATGTTGTAAAATACAATCCTGTTTTTAAAATATATGTTTCAGTTACATCATAAGATCCTGGATACCATCTACATTATATATGGGATGCAGTGTATTTCTTTACATTGTTTCATTCTTTTATAACCTTTTTTTATTCCTTTTTTATTTATGTCAAATTTCGAACCAGTTCTATCGGTATAGAATTATAAATCTGAACCAAAACAAAAATGGTATTTATATTTTTTCTGAGTTCTTTGGGTATAACACCACATAAAATTGAAAATCTGTATATTTCAAATAGTCCAAACGTTTCAAGGTCTCATCACGGCCCTTTTTCAATGGTATAAGTGAACACAAATGAACAAGAAAAATTAAAAGGATTCGAAATGACAAACAAAGTAAATCTCAATTTCAAATTGTGATTTACTTTAGGTAGTGTTATTCCCAAAGAACTCAGGAAAAAATACAACCAGAGATGCACAACTATGAAAACAACAAAAATGATATTTTTATCATTTACTCTTTTTGCATTTTTAGGTTTAGTTTAATTAGTTCTCATGTTATAGCACTACATTTATTCAATTTTAGCTCCAGTCCTGTGTAGTGGTAAATATATAAGAATACTAATTATTATTGTTTTCTGAATGATAATTGTGGCATCTCTGGGTTTTATTTTTTTGAGTTGTTTGATAATAACTACCACATAAACTTGAAAGTCTGTATATTTCAAAAGTCCAAACGTTTCAGTCTAAATCAGACCTCGTTTTCAATGGAATTCAAATTGAACAAAAAATTAAAAAATTAAGAAGAATTTCGCAATGACAAATATCGAAATCACAATTTGACATTAATGTTTGACAATAAAACTGATGTAACTAAGGGAATTTACTGCAAATGTGCACAGAAAATTTTAAAATCATGTGAAATAACAAATCTTCTTTCAGACTGGAAGAATTTGAAAGAGTTATCTTTAGAATTTCATGTGGCGTTCCTAGGTACGACTTTGTTATAAGATAGTGCATTCGCCAAAAATGAAAAAGAAATTCTGATGTTCCAGACATCTCATTAAAGTCATAAGGGAAAACCTAGGAAAACCCTCATGAACTATCCCGATATAGGGTTGTTCAAAATGATATTACCATTATTCATTTCATCCTTGATTATTGGCAACCAGGAACGGCTGAATTCTATAGAAGTACTAGCTATGCAATCGCTTTCATTTAAAGACTGAAAAGAGTGGGAAACAGATTTAATATTAAAACAACTTTCAAAACAAGAAATACACTCAAATCAATTTTATCGAAAACTAAACCAAATAAGGTAAAACAAAACTCAAAAAACTGCATTTATAAGATTCCTTGCGAATGTAACAAATTTTATACTGGAGAAACTTCTAGTCCTATAAATAAATGAACACAAAAATTATATAACAAAATGACAATTTGAAAAGTCAAAAATTTGTGAACATGCCTGGAACCTTGGTAATAACGTACAATTTCAAAATTCAATCATATTTCACAAAGAAGAACACAACACAAAACGAAAGCTGAAAGGGTCTGCTTTAATTTTATTCAATATTCCATAGGGATATAACTACTTTAGTAAAAATTATTATCTACTGTAAAAAAAACTTAGTTAACTCTTATCAAGTTATTTGTATCAGATATTAGTAATGTAATTGGGTGCATTATTTCAAATAATTAATTCCAGGAAATTCATTATGAATATTATCTGCTAAAAACGTAAAACAAACATGTAACAATTGTTATCTTCCTTAATTAAAATATGAGAGAAATACACGTAAAATAATCTCATTACGAAACAATAAAACTACTGTTTTATGTTTTGTATGTTTTCGATTACCCAGTTTACATCGATAAATGCACTGCTGTCATTGTTTCGAGAGATTCACTTAAGATTTCGTCCTGCAGGTTCATTGACATTTCTTCTAGATCAAATATTATTGTACGAGTAAAACTTCAATGGCGAAAGATATTTATAGAAAGTGCTGCTGGAGTTTATCATAATTACAAACAAACAGCAAGCAAGCACTTGTGTTTGTTAAATGTTTGAATGTTATTAAGTGTGAAACAGGAAAAAAGGTGTTCTAAAAACATCTGCAGTTTGAATTTCGTAATAAATATGATAAACGACTGAAATTTATTCTGGATATTCTGAGAGTTTTCGTTCTTTTGTACTTCGTTGATAACCTCCAGCACTTGCCAATTGGGGATGCACATTATGCAAAATAGGATAACATAAAATGCAAAACGGGACTAATTAAGCTTCGTTTCTAATAATGATTAAATCCTCTAAACCGATCAAGTTGAAATTTCCCAACTAATTACGTTGCTAAATTGCGATTTTAAATTTATTTCGGAACAGATACGAGGGTTCCCTTTTATGCCTTCGTCAAATACAGGGTGTACTTGAAAGAACGCGAAATCTTCTGTAGACCAAATTATATGAAATTTAGTCTTAAATAGCACACAATAGATGGAAAGCATTCGTCCAGGTAGAGAAAATTGTATACATTTTCCAATACTAAATATCCTTTCATATTTTATTTATTCAAATAGTTTTTTGGTAACCTCTATAAGTTTGGCCAGAAGTAAGGACGGATTCCTATTTGTATTTTTTGAGATTTGTATGAATGAATGAGTGGATATTTTTATATATTCTTTAATATATTTTAAGCTAAGCGTTTTCAATTTATAAAAGATATACTTTTATTTCGCACGAGCTGCCTTATTTGATGAGCTTGCTTTTTATAAAAATATTTATCAAATTTTCTAATTTGGGCACCAAAATTAAGATTAGGATTTTCGCTTTATTTTACCAATAAAGTAAAGCTATATGATCTTTAGCCTGAATTTTAGGCTCACCAGTTTGGGAGATAAAGGGGAACATGCACCCAATTTTATAATAAATACGAGGGCTGCCTTTTATATTTCGGGATTGGACAACCCTAGTGTTGCACTCTGACAACTCTATCGTAAAGTTTGACATTTTTGAGGTTATACGTACTCAGAACGTTTTGACATACGAGCGCTATGTGTTGTTTACAGTAACTTAAACAGTAAAGTTTACAGTAAACATTTCCGTGCGATTATTATTTACAACTTTCGACGTGGATTACGTCAGCAAAAGTGCATGGATGAAGTTAGTTTAATTTTTGACGATGAAACTCCATCAAGGACTACTGTTTATCGATGGTATGGTGAAATCAATCGAGGATCGTAGTTCACTCCAAGACGAATTTCGTGAAGGTCGTCCAAAAAAGTTGTTGTTCCGGAAACCATTGACGCTGTGCGCGAACTGATATTGCAAGATCGTCATGTAACCTATCGTGAGATTAAATCAATCTTACACATTAGTGGGACCAGCATACATTCAATATTGCATAAACATTTGAATGTCAAAAACATTTGTTCGCGTTGGATCCCACACAATTTGACAATCGGTCAAAAAAAGGCTCGTGTCTATTGTTCGAAAGAAAAGTTCAAAAAATACGATCGCGGTGCTTCAAAACACGTTTATGACATAGTGACAGGTGATGAATCGTGGATTTACGCGTATGAGCCCGAAAGTAAACAGCAGTCGACTGTATGGGTGTTTCATGATGAGCCGAATCCAACAAAAGTTGTTCGCGCACGAAGCACTTCCAAGCAAATGATCGCCTGTTATTTCGGAAAAACTGGACATGACGCAACCGTACCACTAGAACAACGCAGAACAGTCAATTCTGAGTGGTACACAACCATTTGTTTGCCAGTTGTCTTCCAAGAAGTGAGGAAAACCAACCGCCGAAGACGCACCACTCTTCACCACGACAATGCGAGTTCTTACACATCGGCTCAAACAACTGTATTTTTGACCACTCAAAACATCGATTTGATGAGTCATCCGCCGTATAGTCCTGACTTGTCACCAAATGACTTCTTTTTATTCCCGTACGTAAAAAACAAACTGAGAGGTCAACGTTTTTCGACACCTGAAAAAGCGGTTGCTGCTTTCAGAATGCATGTTTTGGAGGTACCTCAATCAGAGTGGAAAAAGTGCTTCGACAATTGATTTAAACGCATGCAAAAGTGTATACATCTTCATGGAGAATATTTTGAAAAACAATAAAGCGATATTCGATGATTAATATTTGTTTTTGTTCTCTAATCCCGAAATATAAAAGGCAGCACTCGTAGTAAGTATATAATATTTTCAAGGAATTATTTTTAAAATACAACTAAAAAACATTTATATTTTGTATGGCGATTCCGTTCATTTAATACATTACGGATGCACTTAAAAAATAAAGTTGATTTTTCCATTTAAGCTTGTAATTAATGTTAGAATTTGTGTTTTACTTTTCTTGTAAATTTTGGGTGAATCCCTATATTCTCATTTTTTTCCCCAAGTTTAGACTCAGTAATTCGCAGAAATATCTTCATAGTTCTTTTCGAGAGTATGCTGAACAGTATACAAACAGAACCTAATCAGAAATTATTTCAAAATCTATGTGAGTGAAACCAAAAATGGTGAAATAAGTTCAAGAAATTATCTGCTCCAATAGGAGAGATTAATTCTTAGATTCTTATATCTAGAAAAAAATGCGTGTATCATTTTACATTAGTTAGGTTATTGTTGCCGGTCAGACTTAATATTTGTTGTCATATAATCGGTAACAGTGTATTTAATTTACTAATTAATTTCTAGAAGGTTGGATTAACCGATGTCGACAGTATTTTAAGCCAGCTCTTAGTCCAGGCTCCAACCGTATGAATATTTTTCCTTTTTGCGAACTTTCTAAAATTAATAGCTTAGAAAGAAAGAAATTTTCGTACCGAATATTAGCTAAAACTAATAGGTACCTACTGTACATATATTTAAAAATCTATACGCCTTAAAATTAGAACATTATTATTAAACAAATACAAAAATGTATTGAAAACACTTCAAAAATTATTGTAAATTTTAATAACATTCTGTAATGTTGAATGTATTACTTATGAATACTTTTCCTGTATTTTGAATGACAACAAAGAGTTAGGTACCTACAGCTTTAACAAGAATGAATTAAAATCTCGTCAAGTGATTATCTCGAAGTCAGTGAATTTTTACAGATGAAGCATGTATAAAACATTTAAAGTGTTAGATCAGGTTGCTAAAACGGATTAGTTTTCGTCAAATTTAATATAACTGCTGACCTAAATTTCAAAAACTAAGTACATGTAAAATATTAATGTCACGCCTACATCTATTATTGTCTGTGGTACATTTGAGAATAATTAGTTTATAGATGTAGTGTTTCTAAATGCATTGCAAATGTTAGTTACACTTTAAAAATGAATCATTTGTTGTGTAATCAAAATTAAATATTTTACTGACATTTGTTTATAGAAAACAAATATCAACTCTTCAAAAAAAAAACGTTATTTAACAGGCTTTTGTTTACTTTCACCTGTCCCGGTATAAGTTAAAATTGACCGACCGGTATTCAATTGAAATGAAATTTTGCTTATGTACCTATAAGTGTCATATGACAAAGCTATATGGGGTCACTGAGTTGGTTTGAGGATATAGTCACAAGGAAATCACAGAAACTCAATAATAAAACAATGCTAACCCATCGAATTAATGCTCAATAATCCATATAGTACGTCACACAAATTTTACGATTTTTAAACCCCTCCTTCGTCCTTGTCACAGGTGGTCACATCTTTGAGACCACCTCCCCTTGGTGTGACGTCAAACATTTTTCAATTTTATAATTAAAAATAAGTAAATAAAACATCAGTTTCTTTTTTTTATTTCTTAATACAATTTTTGACTTCTTAGTAAAATTTGTAATAAATTCAACATAAAGTAAAATATGTTAAATAACAGATTGAGAGACTATTTAAGAAGCCATAAACCATTATCTATATATAAATAGGGAAAGACAAACGATTAGGTACCATTTTCTCCTCTGTCTCTCAACCAATTTTCTTCATTTTTGTTTTGTTTTAGTAGCTACTGACCTTCAGTGCAGAATGCTAATATTAATAATTTATAATACTGGTTCATTCATTAAATAAAATATAATAAAAATTCATTATTTACGTCCACACTGTCAACGCCAAACAACTGACAGTGCCGCCGCCGCCAGGCCGTCAAAACTCAAAACATTGAGTAATTATATATAGAGGGACCGATCGTTAGATGCTGTTATATACTTAGAGCATGTACTTCTGGAAGTGGCATGCAAGCGTTGTTATAGTTTAGTGGTAAAATAGGCAATGTAGTAGATCAGACGCGTTGCCGTAACTTTCATATTAAACATGCTGTTTTTAATGTGAATTTAATTATTTAATTAATATATTATTATCATAACCTTCCCGAAGGTATTGTGTAAAAAATTGTCAGACAGCGGACAATAGAGAATGTATTAAAATTTAAGTTCTCCTAGGATTGTTGGTCCTCTCTTTTCTTTAATATTCCTGAACTTCATTGAAACAGCAAAAGACGAAAACTTTTAGGTTGCAAAGAACAATCTTCCAATTATTATATCGAATATTTTGCCAAGAGCGGTTCCAGCCAAAAATTTGGGGGGTCATTCATTTATCAAAAATATTTCAAATACCAATATTTGTGATTACATTTTTATTTTCTTTTTATTTCAATAGATTTGTCAATATGAGTGAACAATTTTGGTCATTACATCCACTTCTCCGATTTCTCCATAACTCTGTTTCTTATAAAAACACATTTACAATTTCGACCACTGGGCGACCACTAGTGTTAATAAAAGATTCAAAACTTAATCATTTTGTGTCCATGGACTTGACCCTCCTATTTCCCTATATTATTTAGCCGTGGCATATCAGGGGCTCGATTCTCCGAACCATTCAATTGCTCTACCAGTCTTGACTTTCGATGAGTCTCTTGAAAAATTGGCATAAATGAAGGTTATAATCCTATACATCAAACTTCATTTATGTCAGTTTTCATACGACATACGTCCTTCGTCGAATGGTAGAGCCGTCCGAATGGTTTCCAGAATTGGGGCCTCTAGGCTCTTTTTATTTTGGATATTAAGGTCAGGAATATCCGTTGTGTCAACATATTTTTCTTCCATCCATATAGCAAGAATTTCTGGGGCACGTCTAGTTGCAATTCTTTGAGGACAAATTTTCGCGATAGGTATCATCTCTTGCTGTTTTTTATGCGATTGTTTGTACTTTGGCGGCTTTTATGTGATGAAAAATACTGGCCACATGTGCCACACGATCTTGTAAACAAGTATTTTTTGTTGACAAATAAATTCATGATCTTTTATTATTTTACATTTCAACATGTGACGTCACACGATGTGACATTTGGTTGACCCCCCCCCTTAACGTGTGACGTAATTTATGGATGTCCCACTATCTTGCGAAACTACTAAAATGTTGAAAACTAGGGAATCCAGACCCTTATTGGCATTTTACAGGAAAACCTCATTAAAATCGTACGCTAGAAAATTATTATAATTCACACCGGCAATTATATGTAACCCTGTAGGGGGTACGAAACTCTTACGATGCAAGTTTCCAACTCAAACTTGACCAAATTAAAGAAAAGCTTATTTAAACATATATTTTTTGACCTATATTAATTTAATATCAAATAACACAATTTTAGCCTATTTTCCTCGTATTTTAGAATAAGATTTTGGAGAATTTAATTTTCATTAAAAAATGATTTTTACTAGATGAAGAGTTCTTCTGATTTACGTTTATATGCTTAATTACCGGCGTGATTGCAGACGATTCATTCACACGAATAGCATCCTTCCAACCGTTACAATTACATTTCACGGATAATAATAAGACACTATTAAATCTAATGAAGCATTAAAACAAGAGACGGAAGGCAAACAATTCAAATTGCCGATAGAGAAAATTTCCAAAGGACGCCGACGATACTAACGACCTAGTATATCGGAAGTTTAATCAATTTGAAAAGAGAACAAAAGTACTCTCACAATTGTAGCAATTCCTTTAAAACTTGGATCTGCAAATTTGGAATTCAATTCAATGGAAATTGTAAAATTATATTTTTTAACTTAGTCAGTAATTAGTATATTTGATAAGGCTTATTTTTTGTACTGTAAATATTATCTAAACATGAACTGAATATAGACTAATCAAGACTATATACTGTATCTGGTCGAGAAGCTTCATCAGTTGCGCTTTACTAAACTGACTAAAATTTCGAATAATTGTTAATGTATCTATTTAGTACAAATAACTGAATCTAATATTGTTATCGCGAAATGTGCTAGATCTCCTTGTACCTCCTAGATTATCCACCTTCGCCATAAAATGTTGATAGGTCGAATTTTGTATATTTTTCATAATGTCTTTTAAACTAATTACTGAAAAAAAAACAAAAAATATGGGTAGTTTTATTGTTCATAACAAGACCTTTTATTTGTCAAATTACAAGATGTGCTTGATTTTTTTAATTTTTTTTTTTAAATTTACCCTCCAAAATTAATGCTAGGATTTACGCTTTATTTCTCTGCAAACTTTGATTTTATGTTAATTTTTGTTTATTTTCGATAATATATTTTAAACAATTTAGAATAGATTAGCTCACTTACATTTATGTAACCCATACAATAGAAATATCAAAGAACAATAAAATGTATGTACTATTTAGAAATATGAATAAACAATAATTATTATAAATAAAATATTTCTTCCATTGAAAAAAAGTTTTTTTTTCCGAAAATTTTCAGGTGGGTATGATTTTATTAATTAACTGATTTTTCCAAGTTGGAAATTATTATAAAACCACCGATAATTGTTTAATTAAAAGCCTCATGATTTTTTTTTCAATTCCTGAGTCTATTTACAGATTGTCATATATTTTTTTTATAAATATTAAAGAATGAAAAATCAATAAAGATATATAGTGTATTTTCTATAGGTGAGAATAAATTTAAGATGTGAAAAAAATCTGAGATTCGAGATTTATAATAATTTGCAACTTGGAAAATCATATAATTTACAAAACAATTGAAAAATTGCAAAATGATTTTTTTTAACGAGTTGTTTGAGTGAGCGAATCGTTGGGCACAAAAGGACATATATCACTTGTTTTTAGCCCAATTTCACCTCCGATTAAAAATTTTAAATATTTGGGGGGCAGTCTCGGGAAATATGACTATATTAGGAAATTTCCTGCTTATGAAGATTTTTATTTTTATTACGTGAGACTGAACCCGCATAAATATGACATCATCGTTCCAAATCTCATTTTTCATTGCAGTATTAGAAAAGCTATATCTTTTTATGTACTTACGGAAAATATTGATGCTGGTTACACAAGGAAATTGTGAATGAATATCATCGGAAACAAACAAAATAATAAATGTCTTGCTACAATAACTAATTTGAAAAAAAAATGGAGAGAAAATACTTAACAATTATTTCGAGATAAATTAATTTACAAATTACTCGGGAAGTTTTCTTGACAGAACCACTGTCAAAAAAAGTTGAATTCATTGTTTACTATTTCAGGTTACAGCAGTGTAATTGTGAGTTTATCCAGTAACACTACTCTACCGTCATTTTGCAAAACGTAAAAAAATTCAACCAATATGAAAAACTGAATTCTTGTCGACGGTCGGTTTCAAGTACAGGTCTCGGACTTCAAAAAGAATATCAGCAGAGTTGAGGAAAATTTCCGGAATTTGGACATATTCCGAAATTATAGAAAATCGTCTACGAATACGCCAAAAGTTCGGAAACATTACATTGAAAGCATTTTAAAATTAATTGTTAATCGGTGACATACTGTAATTTCAGTTTCACGTAAAACTAACTTTAAAATTAAATCAAAAATCATCCGTTTTTTAATCAAACTTCCATTAAAATTTTTAGATCACTGCTATCCGAATGCACTATGATTAAGTTTTGAATTTAATCTTTGTAGTATTGCATTGATTTATTCGTTTTTGACCTGTAAATAAGCATTTTTAGTCAATCAAATGACATTTATTTGATCTATGCCGTCTCGGGAAAAATTAGTTTGCGCAACTGTTTGGAATGTTTAGAAATGTATATCCAGACATAGAAACTGTTTGAATTTAAACAAATTAAATAAAATTGCGTACTCACATTCAATGGATGTGTTCATTTCAGCAACAACGTCAGCCATGGTAACTAAATCTGGAAATCATAAATTACAGTATTAGGTAGACATTTTTATTTTTCAAAATATACAGTGTTGTGTAGAAGTTTTGTCAAACATGGAGGGCGGATAGGTGGTTTCATGTGCTATATCAAGCAGCCCATCAAACATCTACTAAGCTTACGGTTTTTGATTTTTTTATTTATTTTTTTTTTATTTTCCAGATTTATTCATGTCAGCATTTGTATTTCATTTATTTTGTACTGTAAAAAAATAATAAACTGTTTGATTAATCCACTCTCCATGTTTGGCGAACCTTCTGCTAAATACTTTGTATATTAAAATTTAGCAAACACTGATTTAAACAACAAAACCCAAAATCACTTATTACTTAAATAGCTTTTGTAAGAATTTGTGAACACCTCCTTTAGAAATATTAAAGCAAAAAGATTTCATTTTGGAAATTAACATTCTACCATTTCCTGTACAAAATGCTATATTTACAACAAATTATATACACAGCAAGTCGATGTGTCAAGAAGCCGAGATTACAAGAAGCCTCTTTAGCTCAGTGGCAGAGCACTGGTCTTGTAAACCAGGGGTCGTGAGTTCAATCCTCACAGGAGGCAATTAAATTGGTAAAACATTTTTTTTTTTTTTTATACAGGAAGACAGATTACCAAGACAAAAAACTGGTAATTCATCACTTCAAATAAACCTTTTAATTAACAGTCCAAATGGCAAATTATTTAACATTTGACAAAATTATATAGTATTTGAGAGAAAACAAATTATTGCCATTATTGCCGGAATTGGACCTTTTCTTCAATAACATGTGTCAAGAATGACCCTACACTTGTCACGAATTAAAAAGAAGAATTTTGCTTACTGTACAATTTTCCGATATTAAGATTTAACCTAATTGCCATGGTCGAATATTGATATTAAGGGAGAAAAAGAGCGTGGAAATCAAATCATTGTATAATAACATCAGCTTTCAATATATCCATGGGAAAATCACAATGCAGGGTTTGTTGGTAATTAGAAGTTACAACCTAGTAAAGTCAGTGTATATATAGTATCCTATAGAATTCCTATTTTTGTTACAATTGTTTTGGATATTATTTTGTTAATAATTCGTACATGAAAAATATCACTATTTCATCTTGAAAAAATTTACTGTTTGCAAAAGAATCGTTGGATTTCATGGAACAAATAAATTAAATTAAATTGTTGACTCAACCTAACAGCCAAGTAAATTCAACTATAATAATTTATAATAAATTGAAAAAACAAAAACTGACTTCAAATAAATAACAATTACGACTTGAAGGCATCATAACAATAATGACACTATAAAGTAAAAAAACCTAAATTTGGTCAAGTGCATGTACTCGTATGCACGAGGCTGTACCAGCCTTCAAATTCTGAGTTTCAGACAAGTCAGAATGACGTATTTACTTATTTACCCTTTAAAGAGCAATAAACATATGTATGCCATTATTCAACACATGTGTTGGAAGCCGAAAAATTGAGGGGTAAACTGGGTAGATATAAATACTAATAGACAAATAGCCACTTTGATTTCGCTCCACTTATGACATAGCTACTTTTTATTTAAAGGTATCTGAATATTTCAAGAAATTTTAGACGATTCTATCGCTTGCAATAAAAATCTATCATATTTGGAAAATAACCATATTTTCGAAGTTTTCTCTGAGTAACACTTATTAAATACTCTTGCTTTATAAATAGCTATCTGAGTTTTGAGGCTCTGTAGATTGGAAGAAAAACGGTTTTCAAAATAGGTCAAAGTTTAAATTCTAGACAATTTCTATAGTTGCAATAAAAATCTAAATAGGAAAATAACCATATTTTCGGAGTTTTCTCTGAATAACACTTATTAAATACTCTCGCTCCCTTATGAATACCTATCTATTTGATGTTTAAAGGTATTCTAGAATATTCCAAGGAAATTCTAGACGATTCTATCGTTGCAATAATATATCTACATAGGAAAATAATTCACATATTTCTGGAGTTTTATCTGAATAACAATATAATAGATTTTTATTGCAACGACAGAATCGTCTAGAAATTTCTTGAAATATTCTAGAATACCTTTAAAATTTTCATTTAATAGATATTTGTCCCTAAAATTCATAAGGGAGCGAGAGTATTTTCCGTTAATTGTTATTCAGAGCCAAACTCCGAAAAGGTATTTTTTTCATATTTTCCTATATGAGGTCTTAGATTTTGGGGAATTGCAACGGGGATAGAATCGTCTAGACATGTTTCTTGAATATATTTCTATAATATTCATTTTAAAATCAAATAGATATTTGCTATTCGTCATAGGGAGTGAGCCCTGTATTTATATAATTGTTATTCAGAGAAAACTCCCAATTATATTTTTTTATTTTCCATTTAATTCTATAATTTGCAACTATGAATATTAGAATTCTTCTTATTTTTCCAGTTTCAGGTGAGGGGCTATACTCCCAGTTTTTCAAAAAGCTTATGGTTTCGGAGATAAGGGGGGAATGGGTAAATTTTTTTATATTGTTAATATCTTTTAATTTAGATAAATATGAAATATATTTGTTTTCGTCATAATGAGCCCTCTCATTTGATATATAACATGATGGGTCTAGAAACAATTTTAATTTTCCATTTAATTCTATAATACCTTTCCCCCAAAATCAAATTAGGGGTTTCTCCTTAATTTTCCAGTAAATCAGGTGAGGGCTTAGCGTTAATATCTTTTAATTAATTTATTTAAAAAATATGAAATATATTTGTTTTCGTGGTAATGAGCCCTTTCATTTGATATATAACATGATGGGTTAGAAACAATTTTAATTTTATATTTTCCATTTAATTCTGTAATTCAAAATTAAAAGTAGAGGTTTTTTTTCAGTACTTCAGGAGAACCTATAAATATTTTTTTTCCTATGTACGATTTTTATTGCAACTATAGAATGGGTCTAGAAATTTCTTGAAATATTCTAGAATATCTTTAAAATCAAATAGATAGCTATTCATAAGGGAGCGAGGTATTTTTAATTGTTATTGAAAACTCCGAAAATATGGTTATTTTCCTATGTAGATTTTATATTGCAACGATAGAATCGTCTAGAAATTTCTTGAAATATTCTAGAATACCTTTAAAATCAAATAGATAGCTATTCATAAGGGAGTGAGAGTATTTATTAATTGTTATTCAGAGAAAACTCCCAAAATTAACATTGTTAATTTTCCTATTAATGGTTTCTCCTTATTTCTTGAAATATTTTCCTGTAAAGTTCGGGATCACTATTCAACGAGAGTATTTATTAATTGTTATTCAGAGCGAAAATATGGTTATTTTCTATATTTCGATAGAATATTTCTTTATTCTAGAATACCTTTAAAATCAAATAGATAGCTATTCATAAGGGAGTGAGAGTATTTAAATTGTTTTCAGAGAAAACTCCCAAAATATTGTTAATTTTCCTCTATAGAATCGTCTAGAATTTTCTTGGAGTTTCGGATACCTTTAAAATCAAATCAATGATCATTTTATAGGGGGAGCAAGACGGTCGATTTAATAATTGTTATTCCCCCCCAGAAGTACCCCAAAACTCCGAAAATATGGTTTTTTCCTATGTAGATTTTTATTGCAACGATAGACTCCTGATCGGTCTAGAAATTTCTTGAAATACATTCTAGAATACCAAATCAACTAAATAGCTATCCGTCATAAGGGTTTAGCGAGAGTATTTATTAATGGCTGTTATGTCAGAGGAAAACTCAGAAAAAGTGGCTGATTTGTAATATTATAAGAGTATTTTCCCTTATATCTACCCAGTTTACGGAACCCTAAAAATACCTAAATTGGATTCTCCGCTTTAGTTTACGTCACCACATGTGTTGAATACTGGCATGTACTGTATGTACCATGTTTATTGCTATTTAAAGTTGGTGCCATCATGAACATATCAATATAAATATTTTTTCGTTATTGTTTATTCTGACTTGCTGCTCAGAATTTGCTGCTAAGAATTTGCTGCTAATTTCAGCCTCATACTGTATGCACCAAAAAATTATTTTTACTTTTTTGTGTCATAAAAGATTGATTTGAAGTCGGTTTTTGTTTCTTTAATAATTCATTTTAGAATTTTGGTGATATAATGGCATAATTTAATTCAGTTTTCAATTGTAATTCATCTTTTTCGATATTACCAAAAAATAAGTGTTCTACTTTAAGGCAACATTCAAATTTTTTAACCAATCTTGTAAATTATTGAATAAAGTTACATGTGATAATTTCATTTTAAGATTGAGATGGTGCAATTTTTTATGTAGAATAACTTCAATCCTAAATATTAATATGTAAATAATAACGAAAGTTTTGCATATGATTCCAACTTAAGTTGACACACTGTATATGCACACGAAATGAGAATCTTCATCCGTCTGTTAATTATCATTCATTTTGATTGGATACCTTCTGACTACGATCTCGTCAAATCAGCTTCCCATTATTAATTATTAGTGGTATATTATAATTTGAATGCAGTTTTTAAAAAACATTTTATTAAGTCGTATATTCGTTTCACATAACAATTGAATAAACGGCGAGATATAACAAAATCGAAAAATACATTTAATAAATTTTGAAAAAAAAATTCGCCACAAACTGCCTCCTGTGAGGATTGAACTCACGACCCCTGGTTTACAAGACCAGTGCTCTGCCACTGAGCTAAAGAGGCTTACACCAATTTATTTCTTGCGCCTTGTTCTTATACGGACTGAACAGAAATCATTTATTTTTACTTTTCTAAAATATTATGTTGAATAAAATGGTGATTCTATTATATCAACAAATTGTAAACTAATTATTGACATATACGTTAAAACATGATTGCAATTTGTTTTTTTCCCGAATCGTCGTTATTTCGACAAAAATAAGAAACTTAGGGCATCCCAGCTGCAATGCCTACAATTGTGTTTGAAACAATTCAAGGAAAATTAGCCCTTGACCTTATTTTTTTTGTCGGTATCGAAACACATCGGTACGATACCTCTATTTTGGGAAAAGTTGCTTTTTTCACCTATTTTTCCATGCCATTTTCCAAATTTTTTGCGCTTTAATTATGTAAGAGGGTGCAATTTGTAACGAATTAGCATTTTTTCCGAGCCTATTTACATAATTAAAGAAGAAATAAATAGAGTAACTTTTCTCATATAAGCTATGTATTACATCACGACAGTATAAAAATAGTAGGTAATAAGTAAAAGACGACTAAATCATTATCAATTCCTTCGGTAGAGATCAATAAAAAAAAAAAAAATCCATGTTGCTTTTACTGTTTTGCTGCAATTTGTTGTCTCTCAGACAGGAACTTGCTACACAACGACAATTGAAGATGTCACGGCGCCGCAGGTCTGGAACAGAACGCCCACGATCCTAGCAGTTAAAAATAGAACTTATAGCGGTATGTGATACCGATGTGTCTACGTGAGGGTTAGATGGTACAATGTTTATGTGAATGCAACAGGTGCAAGTAACAACTCGCACAGATTTTAGATACTTGTAATAGGTTTGCCACAAGGAACAATAACAATTTCGATAAAATATAGGTACAAGTACAAAATAAGAGAACACACGTTCTTATAAGATTTAGTTTCCTATTTTTTTTTGCTGAAAGCCATTTTACCCTACAAAAACTGTCAAATCTTTCTGTCATTTTCACCCTATCTGTAAATTAGATCAAAACTATTACTTACCCCAAAAAATAAACTGCGACAATAATTAAACAAGCACAGTACACACTATCACTGTTATCGTTTAATAAAAATTATTTTTTTTATCCTTTCAAACTTAACAGAACGCCGATCTGCTATGCGATTAACTTCTTCAAGTTCTTCATTTATAAACAACGGTCGAGAAATGTCATGTGGGGTACGCTAATTTATGATTGGCCGATAGTATTCAAATGACGACTCACCATTGGTTCAAAAGAACAATGCCATTCTAAATTTGAAATTTCAAATATGAACCGGGTTGAGGAATATGGTACTGTTATGTTGTTTATTTTACCTCTTAAAACTATTTTTGGATTACTTAAAGGCAGGTCTTATTAGCCTCGAATCATTCTGGAATACTATTCGACTGTATTTTAAAGTTAGTAAGAGTTGTCATGTCTTTATTGCAGAGAAAATTAGATACGCAATTAGCAGATGCACAATGTTTGCAAATCTGATTGATTAGCATTTCTAAAAGCAACGTCTTGTATCAGTTAGAAATTAGAAATAAATTACATATTATACATATTTAAGAACAAAGAAATTAAAATATTCGAATTTATATATAACATTAACGGTTGCAAAATTCTTTAGCGGTCGTTTTACAGTGGGTGTCCCAAAGTCGTTTCACCTTATACGGGACAAACAATATTTCAATCTCAATTTCTTTGACCTTGCTTATGATTCACCGTCCCAACGGACTATTCAAGATTGCAAGTAATTGTACCTGATAAATTAAGGACGTATACAAATAAAAATGTTTTTATCGTTATTTTTATTTAGATAAAGATTATGAATCATCGTACATTATGTGAAATTATCTCGTGTTATTGTAATAAAATCGGTAAACACTTATGTTCAAATAATAGTAATATGAATGGGTATATTTCCATAGACCTTTCCAGAGATTATAAGATTCTTTCCCAAATAATATTTTTCCATTAGCACGGGGCAGATGGGATATTTTTTATAGAAAAATATTTATAATGAGATTAATTTTGTCAAGTCACTTTAATTAACTTTGACGGGCTATACAAAGAAAGCAAATGAATTTGAGATTGGCTTATCCACACGTTGTATGATGCACGTGTTGAAAACTATCAAAAACCAGAATTTAAAAAAAATAGCGCCCTCTCCACAGACATTTAGCGAGTTCCTTTATAACGACGCGCTATGAGTTTAAAGAAAAATATTTCATATAATATGTGAAATTATTTCAGATATTAGTTTCTGAAGGTTATTTGTTGCATCTTCTTTTTATGGTTTTTAGGGAAATAGCTAATGGCGTACCCAGCTTTTGGTTTAGGGAGGGGCAAAATTAGAAAAACAATTGTCCTAGAGGGGGTAAATCGAAAAAAAATGTCCTGGAGAAAAGGACAAATAAAAAATTGTTTAGGCGAGGTGGGGTCAAGTCAGCAATTTTATGGGAAGCTTTAATGGCTTTTCAGGTTCATCGGGACACCCATGGAAATAGCACCACACTTGACAACAAAAATCTCTATGTAGATATATTTACTAAATCTGAACATTTCAAGGTTCCAACCTGACCTCGTTTGAAATTAAATGTTTAATTTTTTCTCAATTTTACTATGGCATCACTATGAAAATCCTAGAGACAACTTTGATATAAGATAGAGCAGTCAAAGAATTCTGTTGTTTCAACGATGGCATTAACATCATAAGCAAAAACATTATCAACAAACACGCTATAGAGTTGTTGAAAATGAGATTACCAATACTACTAATGTCATATACAACAGAGTTCTAAGGCAGTAGGAGCGATACAATCGTACCTATTTAACAGAATTAAGGCAACCTCTTTTAATTTTCCTTTTGTGTCCTATTGGTATCTATAGTATTATATTGTTGAAATATCAAATTATATTTTATGGCCCAGATCCCAAGTTTTGGAATTGTCTTTTCTGCATGTAATTTTTCTGCTCATTTATTTGTATATTTAGAGGCCTAGATTTTTTCAACAAATATAAAATTTATTGCATTTGCCATGCCTTTTATAAATGCAATTTTTTGAATTTTGAAGAATTGTTTCATTGGTTTTGTTTTTAATGTATTTCTTGTTTTAAATGCTGCCTATTCGTTTCATCGTTGTGATAGACCCTGTACATATGGTATAATTGTTACTACTTACTATGTGGTTGTTCTGAGTGCCAGAATTAGTTAGAAACGTTTGGTATTGACTCTCAATGCTTGGTTTGTGTTCAATTCTGTTTAACTCTTTATTGGTGAAATTTTATAGTGATTGGTTCCAGCAAGAGCACTTTGTATCATTTTTTTTATAGAATTTGTTGACATCAGAACAGTTGGTCTTTGCTCTTCCATGTACTGATTTAATAACAGCTTTATTTACTGTGTATTATTTGTATGATTTGAAGTAAAATAGAAAATTTGTTGCAGTGTGTTGGTTGTCAAATTTTGTTGAGAATTATTTTTATCTTAATTTTTCGTTTGGTCAACTTGTTAAGATAATTTCTGTTTCTTTTGTTTCACCGTGTTCCTGTTGATACTCTACTTAGTATGTTAAATGCTGTTAGCTTGGAGACTTTAGAAATATAAGACCAAGTAGGAAACCTTATAGAACACATAAGGATTACTTAATTATTTTGTACTAATTTATTTTTAAGTACATGTTAAATAATTTTTCAGCCAATGCCAGAGAATATTAAAATGAATGTCCTGTTAGCTTTTATTGAACTGAAAATTTTTAATTTGAAGGAATATATTTTTGTATTTATTTATATAAATTTCACAGATCATATTTTTCTGTGATCAACCAAACCAAATTTGTTTAATGTAACACTTTATTTAAATAAAATCATTATACTCACATCTGAATATTTATTTCCTTGTTTATTTTGCAAATGGAAAAAATGTATAAGGAATTAGAGTATATTCCCAAATCTTTATTAGAAAAGTTCTTAGTTATTAATGTTCATTAATTTGAGAAGCATGGTGAATCCTAACATCTGATAAATATTTACCCAACAAAAATTGTAAAAAAAATATGGCAGAGATAGACCCAACAGAGAAAATGATATTTTTGGTTTTCCTTCTATAACTTGAGAAAGCTAACATGTAATGTAAATTTTTCAAATGACTTAATATGTGCCCTAGAATAAGCTAATTTTCTCCCATTTAATCAGATCTGTATCTCTTAATGTTAATGTTTTTCATACAATAATGCTAGCATTTAATTTGTAGCTGCGCCAACCTATATATAACACTAAAACTGGAAAATGGCAACTTTGAGTTTGATATTAAAATCTACTATCCTTTCATCACTTTGAAAAGATAAAGGCCATTAACATAAATATTTTTATATTTGTTTATTCAGATTAATATCAGTCGAAATCCTAGTATAAAAATAAGTATGATATTTTGATTTATTTGTTCATCAACATGATAATTGATAATATGAATACAATAATAATAAAAAATACACAATTTAATATAACAATTTATTATATAAATTATTACATAGGTATGTACAATGATAAAGGTAGACAATAAAATAATATCACAATAAAAAATACAATTTACATTTGCTAATAGAAATATGACAATAGCATTAGTCTTATTGAGGACTTTTAAGTACAAGTCTCATTTTCACATTATGTTTTAGAAGATTAAAAATCTGACTAGAAAATGAAATGGCATTCACAATGTGTCAAATATTTAACTCAATATCTGCATTTATATGTAAAATATTTATGTAGGAACACAATGTAGTACAACTAAGATTACTGATTAAATCAATTTGAAGTTAATATATTTTATACTCTAATGACACTATTTACAAATTAGGGTTACAATGACTTAATAAATAGAGACATGTCAAAAAAACTCATGCTCTTAGAACTAAACCAGAAGAAATTTATTTTGTTGAACAATAAAATGCAGTAATGATAAATAAATTATTACCAGGTGACCAGAAAGTACAATAACAGCAAAATAACTCTTGAGATCACACAACAAAAATGATTTATTAATTAAAAAGTTATAGCACCCACCTAACTAATGATTTTTAAGGTCATATACATTTTTTAAATGGAAACCCCCTATCTCAACCCTCAAAATGAAAAGAAAAAAATTACCTACAGGTATGATAAAAATAACTCTGGCCAATGATCTTTCCACCCAATTTCAGGGTTAGTTAATTTTTTACAATGGGAATAGATGATTTTGATTCCTGAAATTTACTAGTTTTGTCCTTTGTTTTCATGTTTATTGAATTTTGCATAAAATCATTTTTCTAAATATTTCATTAGAAATAAGTTTCCAAATTATCAAAAGTATGTATTCTCACAATAAAAACTTAACCATGATATCAGGTGTGAAGATAATTGGTCAGTTTCATGTTTACTGTCATATTGAAGTTCCCATTTAAAAAAATAATGTGAACATAAGATATCATTCAGAAGGTCTTGGTCAAGCAAGGTCATTTATCCCAAGGATAAGTCCTTTTGCCTGAAACTTTTTCTTTGATAATGTATTCCTTAAGAGTTACTGTGAAGTTCTTGTTCATCTTAGACACCTGATATGTAAAATGACCAAGTATATATTTCATCTGTTAGGATCCTGAGAAAACTGTGGAACCTTTGTTGTGTCACAGACATGTATAAACACAAAGTTTTGTAGCCTAACACCAAACCTTTATTTTTTCACTGAATGTTGTTTCAATACGCAAAGCTGTCATCATCATGGTTTACTCCATGATGAGTGACAAAATAAAGGTTTGGTGTTAAGGTACAAAAATTTGTGTTTATACATCTGTTGGAATGTACAAAACAGCTCAACCCTAACATTATATTACACCACTTCTCACAAAACTTATTACAGTATTACTTAATACTGATCAGCACATAAACATGAATAAAAATATATTACTACTCAGTCAAGCATTTCTCAGACTTTTCTGTTCATTCCAATTATGAATAAGCTCTTCTGGGTCACTATACCCATGTGAAGCTATTGTATATTCATAATTGAACTTACTATATGACTTTTTGGAAAAGTAAAATTCATCACAATGAAAAGGTTCAATTTTTGTCTTAAATGCTAGAAGACCTACATATATATCATCAAATTTAAAATGTTTGGTATAATAACTAGCAAAATACATATCAATTATGGCATTTCTAGACAAAATGTAAGCTCCTGCTGTGACATATGGGGGCCACATGTGATAAGGATACTCCTCTAAGGAAATGTACCACTTACCAAAAAAATGTCGATGTGGAGAAGATCTGAATACATAACCAGAATACAGTCTAATATCATTTGCTAATTGAAAGTCCTCAACTTGTAAACTTCTTCTTCCACTATTGTTCATCAAGACTTTCACATTAGAAAGAGGTTTCTTCAGGTAATCTGGGTAGTTGGTTGGATAACGTATAAATCTAAGAACGTTCTTTGTAGATACATAATAGTCATCATCAACAAACATATAGAACTGAGAATTAGTACAATATTTGTTAACCCATTCAAAACCCATCATTGTTTTATAAGTATTGTTGTAGTAAGAATCAGTGAAATTTGCTTGAACAATGTCTGAATATTGTCTGTACTCTTCGTCAATTGATTTTTGGAGAGCCTTTGATTTAGTTGCTCCTATAAGAAATACAGTTCTAATTTCAACATCTGAAAACCTCTTCTCATAACCCCAAGTGACGCGTATCGCTGCTCTCAGATGAAAATTATCAGGCGCAGACTTTATGACATACACTAATTTTAAATCTTCAACATCAGCACATTTTCTGTATGGATTATTGTGGAAATTAAAATAATATTTATTTATTGGCTTGATATCAGGTGTGATATTATTCTTTAGTTGCTCAACAAATGTTTCTATATCACCATCGTATGGGTAGTGAAACTCACTGTAAAAGTCTAGTTCAAAAAAATGATGAAAGGCCCCAAAAATGTACATTAAAAAGAGTAGTACAAAAAAACATACTATATGTTTTTGTTTTCTTCTGGTTAATCGTTTCAATGTTATCATTTTACCAGTAATTATTTCAGCGTTCATTGGGGGTTTACATTTACGTAATTAAATTATAAAACAAATTAAATTATTTGATTGTCTCATTCTCATCTATTTAAAATTAATTGAGGTTATGTTTGTCGTTGACAGATGATTTTAGGATCAGACACAGATCATACAAGTTCATGGACATTTTGTTACACTCGAGTTCACACTTCGAGCATAAAATGGTTGAAGAGTTCACATTCTAGTCTTAGATCATTTACCATCTAGATATAGCCTGTCAAGCATAAAATCATGGCAACGCTAGAGAGAGAGGGCAATAGAGACAGTAAGAGGCTATTTCACTTAGTGGGTGGGAGCAGCCAATGAACAACATGCTGAACGTATTTCATTGGAAGCAGCTCCCAACCGAGTGAAATAGCCTCTTGCCTTCTCTATTGCCCTCTCACTCCTTAGTCTTACCACGACATTTGTGCACTGCAGTCTATCTCTAGAAAATAATATGCTCTAAGCATTCTAGTAGAACAAATCCATTCCGGAGGGCAGAACTATTATATAGGCATTAGATCAACTTATAGATATGCAATACAATTCTTACTTGAATTAGTCGTTTTATAGCAAAAATTTATATTGGAAACCTTGAATACCTCTTTTTACCTAAGACACACTTAATTCCTGTTTTCTTTATATTAAAATATAATTTGCAAGGAAAACCTCAATACTTTACACTTTCTGTCAAGTTCATTAGGTTCTATTATTTTCTGTTCTATTATACTATTCCTTCAGAAAAGGTTTACCAAGCAGCATGCGATATTATCGTTTGGGATATTCCCGTTTTCTTCAGTAATACATATTTTGATAATCGTATTTCAATTGCTGGGCTCTTTGAGCATTAATACCAGGTGTTTGGCTGCAATTAGAAAGAGAACGAAGATTCGCGACAGTGCCAGATTGCACTCTCCGGTTTTAGTTTTAGGGTTTTAGTACATGCCATGGTGTACACCGTGGTACATGCATTCGTATATGTAGCATTGCATTTTTATAATTTTTATGAAAGGGGGTTGGCGTTTTTTAAGTTTTCTAGGTTGGTGCTAATTTTAAATTCCCATGTTAAAGTATAGCGGGACCTTGTTTGTCGTCTTCTCAAGAGCGCTTTCGAACATCCTTAAGCTTAACGTCATAATTATCATTGTAACAAAGATTATGGCTTTTGTCTTTATTACACTTAGATCATTTACCATCTAGATATAGTCTGTCAAGCATAAAATCGTGGTAATGCTAGAAAGAGTGGGCAATAGAGACAGTAAGAGGCTATTTCACTTAGTGGCTGGAAGCAGCCAATGAACAACATGCTGAACGTATTTCATTGGAAGCAGCTCCCAACTTAGTGAAGTAGCCTCTTGCCCTCTCTCCTTAGTCTTACTACGACATTTATGCACTGCAGGCTATCTCTAGAAAGTAAATGCTCTAAGTTATTACAACAAACTTATTTGAAAATTACCGGTTTTCCGAGTATTTCCCACTTTTTTCAATGAATAAATGCTCTGTTCAGGCTTACATGGAAGGTTTTTTAATTCCTTAACAACTTTTACCTTAAAGCCATCACAATCCCTTCAACACTTGACGTTTTTGAAAACTTATTAATGAAGCAATGACAAGACAATTGCTGACAAATTGAATGTCCAAAAATGCTTCTAATTTTGCTGTATTGACTAGCATATGAGCCCAGTTGAATATCCTAGTAAGAAATTTAAAGATAACTTAAATAAAAAAACACAAGGTGTACTAATTTGGCACTCTTATTTACTAATAATAAATAATATATAAATTAGTTTTCACATCACACACGAAATCGTTCAACTTTCATCACCACCTGAATGCGTCGTTAAATGCGTATTCAAGTCCAAAACTCTCGCGAACTGTCTATTGCACAAATTGCAACTTAACTGTTTGTCACTCATGTGAGAAGCCATATGCTCCTTCAGTTCAGACTTAGTAACAAAACTGCTGTTGCACTCCTGTACAGTTGAAATTCTTTTCGTTGCCATGGCGCTTCATGTGAACTGCCAGACAGCTGGATTGCGCGAACCCTTTGCCGCATATCAGGCATACGTACGGGCGCTCACCAGTGTGAGACCGCCTGTGGACTATAAGTGTGCTCGAGCCATTAAAACCTGTAAAATAAAACGAATGAATTAAAACAATAAAACTATGTGGGTGAATGAGTCTCAGAGAAACATCTTCACAGAAATTAATATAAGACCAATCCGTCTGATCGAAAATGGGGAGGATTCGCAGATAGAACAAGAATATCGCCAACTTTGTAGAGGACATTTAGAAGCAAATCCAAGGAGGGAAAGTATAGCGAGAAAGCGAGCACAAAGAACAATATTGCAATAAATTCCGTGGGTTCAAATTTAATTAACTTAAAAAAAACTGATCTTGACTGTCACTTTCTATAAACTTCATTTAAACATAAAAATTCAATATTTACAACAGATTTCGATCAACAATTCACACGGAATATAAACTCAACTAGCTAAGCTGTACTAACTAAGTTAGAAATTCTGTATTGCTTTCAATATCCTACATCGAATTTTATGATCGTTCTGGATGGGTATTACTTTTGTTCGCACTGTGTCGAGATCAGCAGTTTTTACTCCATTCGAAAATTTCAGTTTTTTTTTCTTATCCCAGCGATTGATGTCTTATCGGAATGAATACTGTTTTACGTTGGTTTAGTCAGGGACGGAGTAGATAAATTTTATAACAATATAGATAAACCATAAGCGCAGATCGAATGCATATAATTGGGCGATAAAAGAAGCTTTAGGCACGCACTACAATGAAAAATGGAATAGTTACCTTATGCAATGGACCAGGAGAAACCAAGCTCCTAAAATATGCAGAAAAATCTAAGAAAAGACTGATCAGTTTATTCACCACATGGCGAGCAGGACAATCTTCTTGGATGTAACCTATAAAGCAAATGCAGACTAAACCAACAGGATAATGACGATCACGAACTCATAATTCGAATTGATAGGTAGGAGAATTGGAAACCAAAAAAACGTTCCACAGATGACCAGGACAACTTGGACCATTGTCCAAGTTGTCCTGTTCCCGGAAGTGTTTCAAGAATAGATCAGGAAACTCAAACAATGCCCCCTGACAGAATCCATAACCATATATTCAACCCGATAGTTACACAATTTACCAAGAAGGTCAACATGAATGGTATGTTGTCACAGAACGATTAGCCTACTACAAGCCACGAGTAAAGCAGCGAGGATTTTTGCCCATCGACTCTAAGAAATCATGGACAAGCTGACAGTGATTTCATACAAACGGGTGGGATTCCACAAACCGATACGCCACCAATCACAAGTTGTACGACTAAGACTAATAGTATACACCCCGGATGTACAAAACCGGGAAATGAAGCACAGTCTTCGTCGTCTTAGATGTAGCAAAAGCGTTTGACCGAGTATCACACAACGGACTATTTGTTAAGATGAACCACTTAGGATTCCCCACTAACGTCATCCAGCTGGCTCCATCTTACGACATTGAAGAGTGATGCTTAGACAGGAGTTCCCCAGGGAGTAGTTCTGTCACCGATGTTATTTTCGATCGACATTGCAGATATCCCGAGATCATCGGGATATCTGCATCAATCATCAACGTACAGCAACTCAGTTTGTCGACGGCATCGCTATAGGTTGCCAATAATACAGATCTGTTTGTCAATGGCAAATTCCACGGAAGAAGGAGGTGTCACCATTGACAAACTGAAAGACATATCCAAGAGGTTCATAACAAACTTACCACTTGATAGGAAGAGGAAGCAAGGATTTTAAACAAGTTCATTCTCATCAAAACAGTTATCTTGGCAATGTTGAATTGTATCTCAACTTAGGAATTTTCTCTGACTTATGACACCAACCTGTATTTGCAAGCATGAAGATACGATTTTACATCCTGAGAGAACTTATAGATGATGACCTCAGTTTCAATAACCAATACAAAGAGCCGAAACATCAGCTGTGCATCAGTCACGGAGAATACACGGGCGAGTATAAATCAGATACATAAAATTTATTTTTCATGAGACCACCAACATATTTTTCCTGTAAATGAAAAAAAAAGGAAATTGAGTGACAACACATGTCAGGCTATAAATGGCAAGTGAAATTGGTATTTACAGTTTTCATAACACACATCATAAAGTGCTTTTTAGTTTTACTGATTTTAGGAAATTTAAAGTTAACTGAAAGCTTCAAGTGCATATGAATCTTACCTTTATGACAAATATCACAGATATGGGATTTTTCACCAGTATGCGTTCTCATATGCTTTGTGAGCTCGTTGGATTGGCAGAAAGCTTTCTGACATACACAACAAACGTACGGTCTCTCTCCAGTATGTGTTCTTACATGGGCAATTAGGTTTGAACTAGTGGAAAATGCCCTTGGACAAATGTGGCATTTGTGGGGTTTCTCTCCTGAAATTCAAATAGCTAATTTAATCAAAGGTTGATATCAAACTTTAAATAACAAACTACTGAGTACTGAGTAACATTCACGACCACTTCTTTTAGAGTCCCTTTAAATTAAGCAAAAATACATCAAGAACGTCCACGAGAAGGCGCAGATATTAATACCTTACTTCTGGTTGAACACTCCATTGGAGTTAATTAAGGATATTCCTTGAGAAAAAAATCATTCTATTTGCTCTGTAGTGTATACTAGAGCATTTTATATTTAGAACTACATTTCAGTCCTGATTTAAATTGCAATGATATGCTTAGAATATCACTATATTGTTACGATAATTCATCCGACAATTCGTGGAAGGGACATTATTCCGATACTTCTGGGAATCCCAAATGTTTCGTCTCTCAACAGGCCCACCGCTGCCGTTACTGTGAATTCCCTTAAAGCTTCCAGAACATGAAAGAGTTTCTCGATGGTTCGTGGATTACCAGACAATTCGGAGAGAAATATATAAATATGAACAGCTGGCGATAGGAGGCATTCAGTTTTCGACGGTCATAGTTAAGATAAATTGTAAATAGTATTTTCTGTGAAAATAAATTGTGTTAAAGTAGTGGAAATAAATTAGAGTGACTTGGACTGTGTTTTTAAATAAATCCAAGAACTGAGCAGAACCTGTGTGTGAAAATAAAAACATTACAATATAAATTTGTAGAAAAATGGCATCCCAAGGGTAGAAATAAAGGATAAAATTTAAAATTGTGCAGTATATTTGAGTTTTCCTCAACAGTATGGCTTCTCTTAAATACCAACTGCATGTTAAAGAATTGCAGTGTTAGTGTTATAAATAAATTATAGACTTCTATATTTAAAGTTACTTAGTACTGATTTAAATTATATTGATATACTTAAAATATATGTGAAAGTAGTTGGATGCATGTCAACTGACAACCTACAAATTCACAAATATAGAAATTGGAAGACCTCACAGGTTGAGTTAACCTGTAAAAGTGTCAATCTGTAATTCCTGCTCTTGGTGGTGATAATTCATATTCTCTTATAAACATTATTAAATATATAATAGAAATATCCAATAATAATGATCACATTGTGGCAATAAATTTTTCACATCTGAGTACATTGTGTAACTTGATATTGTATTTTGGAACATGTGTCACTAGTAAGCAAAATAAATCAGTGTAAATCTTGAACTGTATTGTCATTTTTGTGTTTTATATCAAGATTGTTAAAAATTAAAAAAAAAACAATTTCCAGTGGGATCCTTAAGTAGTGCATATCTCTGCAGGCAGGGCCTGTAGGCACTTGTCATCTTATCATGTTCTACATGAAGGTGAGAGATTTCCCACATTGTTGTGTGGGCAAAGAAAATAAATCTTGATAAGAACAATATATACAAATTATATTCAATTTCTCAAAGTGCTCATGTATATTTTCACTAATTATAGAAAACATAAATCAACATCCTACCTGTATGGGTTCTCATGTGTTTCTCTAAATCTTGAGCTTGCCTGCAACCTTTATTGCACACAACACATTTAAAAGGTCTTTCATCTGTATGCATCCTCAAATGTATTTTGTAATTTCCACTGTGCCCAAATGCCTTGTTGCAAATCTTACACTTATAAGGTTGATCTGGGGAATGAGTTTTCATATGTCTACTAAGTTTGGTAGCAGTTGCAAACAGTTTTTTGCAAGTAGGACACTGCTTTGGAAGGTCTTCAGATTTGCTTGTATCACATTTTACTAGTTTTGTTGCCTCATCCTTGATTTCATTACTTGGTCCTAAAGGAAGTATTTGATGATTTTGAGGTAATTGTTGCTGTACAATAGGTGGATGTTGTGGCTGGAAAATGAAATGATTTGAAAAATGCAATGTTAATAAGTTGACATAATTAGAAATATAGTCTATAAACAATAGAAAAACAACAATAAATGGGTCAAATTTTGGAATTAGATATCTGAGTTACAGATCAAGAAAAATTTGATATTTAATAATAGTAACTTCAGGTAATATGTACAAAATTGATGTATAGTAGTTTTAGAGGAAAATGAATCAATATGGATCTCAAAAGAAGGGGATAAAATTATAACTGAAACCATGTGTGAGTATAATAGTTACCTTTGGATATTTTAAAATCTTTTAAACTTATAAATTATGGAAATTCTCATTAAAATATCAGTAGGTACATAGTGATTTTTTGCAATGCATTGATGGAAGTGCAACTCCTCAAAGGTCATCTTACTTTTTTTTTTGTAAATACACCATATGTATTAGAAATAATAGTGGGATTAGTTTTGTTGATTAGGAAATAGCTGATGTTTAACTAAAACAATACTTGCTAATTTCTAGGTAAAGGTTCACTGTTTGTAATTTTCCCAATTTAATCTACTGATTGACCATTTCTTGTAATGGTCTTAGAATAAATGACACCATGATATTGATGCATACTAAATTAAACCTTGATACCTCTGAAATAGTGAGTACTATAATGAAACATCCTGGATGAAGTATCATTGTCTAGAACATCTTTCACACATATAAAAGAGCAGATTTTTCACAAAAATGTAGGTGAATATATGCATAAGATCTCATCTGAGATATTCTTATGGAATGCAAAACAGATTTATCAAAATATATGTTCCTCTATTTGTTTGTTCGTACTATCCAAAGTTAAACAGACCATAGAATTTTTGAAGTTCACTTTATATTACAAAAGTAAAATTGATTGTTTATTTTTACAATAGCCCTCAGATCTTTTTCTATCCACTATCAATTTTGCTTCTACACTCTCTGCATATTATGAACTCAATTTGGTATCCAATAGGAAGAAAACAACTTAGTTGAGAGTAAAAAATATGGGTTTGGTGTTAAAGTACAAACTTTGTGTTTATACTTATCAAATACCACAGGTTCCACAGCATTTCTAGTTCTGTTCCTTGTGATTAAATTTGTGAAAAACATTATTATTGTGCCTAATAATACTAATGACTTGTGTTTCTGTTGAGAAAGAAATTGTGAGCTGAAACTATACTAACATGAATATTTTGCATATACCAACAGACACTGAATGTTTGCTGAATATTTATGGTTGTATATCTATCAGGGGGTAAATTCCTGAATATAATATTGATATCTATTGACAAACTTAATTAGAATAATGCAATAATTGAAACAAGATATTTCCATTTTTTTAATAAACTTAATAAACAGATAAATAAGGTAAGTGGTTAGTTGTTCTGTATTTGTCATGTTCATTTTTTATATTGTAATATACCAAAAGAATAAAAACACTACCAAATTGCAAAAAAATATGAGCACAAACCTGCATTTGTGGCAGTCCTTGATTGCAATTCATTGGCTGTAATGGCATAGTATATGCACCATTGTAAACTTGGACTTGTCCAAC
Organism: Octodonta nipae; assembly: GCA_034190945.1. Lineage (NCBI taxonomy): Eukaryota > Metazoa > Arthropoda > Insecta > Coleoptera > Chrysomelidae > Octodonta > Octodonta nipae. The sequence continues at coordinate 15,107,689 of CM067218.1, read as the reverse complement.
ATTCTGCAAATATCCCCCTATTTGGATTTGGTTATGGTGTGGCATGTTGTAATTCATAGAACCTAATGCTTGATGTTGATGAACAGATATAAAATTAGTCTGTTCATGTTGCATGTGATCCAAAATTGGATTACATTCAATATAAACACAATCATTTTCTTGTACTTGGACAGAATTCACAGTGGTGGTGATTTGTTGTTGTTCTTGGTTCATACTTTCAAGTTTGTCATTCTGAGGAATATTTTGAGACTGCAGTTCTTGCTGAATGTGTTGATTGGAATTTGGATTTTGTTCTTTTTCATTGGATCTTGTTAGCAATGCTATCCTTAGTTTAGCATCAGATTTCTCACACTGTTTTTTAAATTGAAAAGATATGTGAAGCTTGGCTGAGCATTTATTACATATTTGTGCGGGTAAACCATCATTTTGCCACACCTAGAATGGATCATATAAAATATATTTTGCAAACTACTATATATATAAAAAATGTTACTTGTACAGAGGCACAAGCCATCATTTTTTTCGAAATGTTAACTTTAAAAATCGACATCATTGTCCCATCCTTAAGACATATTCTACATATTTTTTCAAAGTCCAGTTGTTCATTATCCATATTTTTAATTAGTTGAAAACCCAGTACTTTTTTATTTGTTTACTTCTGTATTTGTCAATGCCAAAGTCAGTTTTTTTTAATAATTGACATGGAACAGTTACGTAATAAATCAGTGTTAAGCTTAGAGCATGTACCTTCTGGAGTGAGCCTGCAATGCACAAAATCGTGGCAAGGCTAGAGCATGGTAAATGATCTAAGAGCTAGAAAGAGAGGGCAGTAGAGACAGTTTTCGATAATGCATAAAGTAAGTATATTTATGCTCGAAGAAGACAGTACCAAGCTATTTCACTTGGTGGGCGGAGGAAGCAGCCAATGAACAACATGTTGGACGTATTTCATTGGAAGCAACTCCCAACCGATATTTGTGCACTGCAGGCTATCTAGAAGGTACAAGCTCTAAGCTGTTAACAGACAGGTGCCGCTATCTAACAGTTGGTTTGAGAGATACATTCATTGCTAACTTAGAGCATTTACTTTCTAGAGATAGCTTGCAGTGCACAAATGTCGTGGTAAGACGAAAGAGAGAGAGGGCAATAGAGAGGGCAAGAGGCTATTTCATTCGGTTGAGAGCTGCTTCCAATGAAATACGTTCAGCATGTTGTTCATTGGCGGCTTCCACCCACTAAGTGAAATGGCCTCTTACTGTCTCTATTGCCCTTTCTTTCTAGAGTTGCCAGGATTTTATGCTTGACAGGCTATATCTAGATGGTAAATGATCTAAGATCGGTAAATTGGTAGTTTATCAGCTTAGAGCTTATACTTCTGGAGGTAGCCTGCAATTCGCCAATATCGGGCCAAGACTAGATTGGGAGCTGCTTCCAATGAATGACGAGCTGTTATCATTTACCAAGTTAAATAGCCCGTTACCGTCTCTATTGCCTCCCTTTTAGGCTTGCTCCGATATTTGACATGCAAGCTACCTCCAGAATGCAAAAAATATAGGCTCTAAGTTTATGAGGGTCACAAAGATAGTAAATTATTGTGGAGAGCCACCGGTAACCTCACCCAGTGGGGACTTCTCTCCACCCGCACTCCCCATTTTGGAATCTTACGAACACCCCAGTTCGTTTAAGAGTTCCTACGCCGATGGGTCACACGCTCGACTCCCTTGACGGAAATCTCCCCCTTTTACTTTTCTGGACGAGCGAACATCCGGCTTTCGAGGTGTAGGTGCCTCTACTTGCGGGACGCTATGGCCCAGTTTTAGGAGTAACAGGCAAGAGGTTGGCAAAGGGCGCTCGTCTCGAATCCTAGGTCGCGCCCCATACAGGGCGATGACCCGACATCTCAAGCGACGGTCCCACTGTTACCCGCCAGGTCGTCTCATCGCCACAATCCCGAAAGAAAGCAGGTCTGACGACTACTTGTATTAAAGGTTTAACAAGTGAACCTCGTTCCCATTCGCTCAATCCCGAAGGAAAGTGTGTCCGGCGAACTACTTGTGTAAAGTTTTGACAAGTCACACTCGAGGGTGGGGGCCCTCTCCTTCCCTAGTTACTAACGGGCACCGCCTTGTCGCCAGAAACAAAGCCTGGAATCGACTGCCGTGACTCCGAAAGTTTTATGGGTTGCCACCGAGAAGTATTTTTGACAACCCCAATGTACGAATAACCAATAACACAACTAGTAATCGACATGCAAGTAATACGTTGCAAATGCTAACTCGCCACAGGGCTCGTCGATTGGTTAGTTGTCGGGTTGGAAAAACCCTTATCTGTTGTGTCTTCTAGCAATGATATTTTCTAAACCAACCGTGGCGTGGCGCTGCTCTCGCTTAATAGGTTGAAGCACAAGCAGCTACTTTTCAAAAATGAGCTCATATATCATAGCGAATATTTGAAATTATAGTATTGAATTTTTATAATATCTACTCTATTAAATTAACAGTCCTTTCTTACCAAATTTGTATAACCCACTTGAAGGAACTTTAGCAGAGGGCGCTATTATCGATCACCATGTAACGCAGACAACTTCCGGTCCGGTTTTCATCTTTCAACTATTCTTTCTTTTCTACTACTACTTTGTTGGGCCGGCAGAAGAGAAAAGAGAGGAAGTTGGTTTAAAGTGCGACTAGTGATTAGGACCGAAAGAGAATTTTGTGTTAATTTAGAAGTTACAAGTTGCAAAATCTACATTCCGAAATCAGGTAATTTTTTTTATAAATCTATTTTACCTTTATTTTTGTTAAGAGGTGTGGTTCACATTGGTATGAGTGACGCCATGATCATTCGTACGGCGTCATTTAAGTTTTTTCGATAAATTTAATGAATGTATTCACTGTTTTTCATAAAGCCGTATGCGTAATCGAATATACTGGTTTAAATAAAGTAAATGTGATAGCTCTCTACAAGAATACATATTTTGAAACTTGTTTTAATCGATTTTGATTGCGTTACCCCTAATTCTTAAAAAATTTAATATTCCAAATTACAGAGACTGTTTGTGAAGGTTACAATTGTAGGGTCAAATAATTTCATTTCTGCTTCCTTATTTTTCCATTGTTGACGTGACATTAATATTTAAAAAACACCGTTAGTTGCCAAAAGTGCCTAAATATAATTTAAAACTTATGTCTTATAACTTGTATGTTTTATAAGCAGATTTTTTTTTATTGTACACATATTTAAGATAACTGTTACTAGGCTTGCTAATAAATATATATGTAATTCGTGCAGACTAGGACGCCATTTTTCAAGAGTAATTTGTAAATCAATACAAAAAATTTTAATGAAAAGGTAACCCGGTTAATAACATGTAAAGTATTTGTAGTGAGTTATTTGAGAATACATACATGTAAAGGCACTGGTTAATTAATTATATAGAATATCCGTAAATTTGAGTTGGGATGAACAATTGGAAGCTAGCAATTCAGCTAGTTGAGAATGCTTTTGTTTCAGCAATATAGCAACAAATAGGGAATAAATTAATGCAATATTGTTGTAAATATTTACTTGGGGCTCATACTAATTTTTATCTGCTCACTGCTGCTGAAGGATGGTGTTTAAAATCCATCTCAGTTACTCTCTCGACTACTCCCGCTTTCTCTGGTATAATACCGGAAATTCCTTCCTTAATTATATTCACAATCAGGAGAATCGGTTTTTGTTAAACATTTGTTGAGGGATTAGTTTTTATTATGGTGATTTATTCTGATAAAATTCCTGTTATTAGTAATTTGAAATTAAATCTTATCATGACTGCCATTTTATGTATTCTTTCTATTTAATCCAGTAAATGAGTAAAAATATTCAAAGTCACAGATATCTGCTGTTAAATTATTTAAACAAATGCTTTTTCCAACTTTACAATAACAATAATTTTTGTTCTCTAATTATGTGAACAATTTTTTCCCCAGGTTTTATATAATTTTTCCCAGTTTCCAGGAATGTGGTGATAGTCTGTAGATTATGATATTTGGTGCTTGATCATAATTTTCTGTTGTTTCCGATATATACATTGAATTGCTTTGTTTGATGTTTATTTATGTGTTAATATAAACAAATTGTCTTCAAGTCTTATTTATTCAGGTAATTTCCTCATTATAGTGCAGTATAGCTCTCCTGATAGTAATTTACATTTCACACTACAGGCTTCTTTTTTTGGTGACTTGATATATTTTTTATAGTTTCTGTAACTCACAAAAAAATCACAACACCCAGAGGATGGTTAAATGTAATATAGTGTTGGCAAGTAAGGAGTAAATGATTAAAATTTGAATATGAATACCAAGCAGTTTAATTTTTTAAATTTAGATTGTTAATTATGTTTGTCCTCCGCAATTATCTATACACTCACCAACACATCTTGGCATTGATTCAATAAAGTGGACTGTTTCTTCCTGAGGATACTATGCCAAGCTACCTGTATTTCATGTCTGGAACCCCAAAAGTCTGTGGGAGTTGAAATAAATATCCAAGCCATCATATCACAAACATTTTCTATGGGCGAAAGTTAGTGGGATCTAGGCGGCCATGGCAACAGATTCACACAGGTCACTTCAAAAAAGTTTGAATCAACTCAAGCAACATTAGGCTGAGCATTATCTTAATGAAATGTGTGATCAATGAACTGATAACATACGGCTCCACTACTTCCTGAAGATAGCGTTGCGCCGTCATGTTGCCTTGAACAGACTAATAAAGGTAAACTTTGAGCTACGCGACCGAGATAGGAGACATGAGACCCCGATAATGTCGCTTGTCGGCTTACCTTTTTGAGGAACAAGACAAACGTAAGCGACAACCAGTCGGTAGAAGAGTATGCCCTGAGATAAGCACATGTATTCCAATTTGTGAACTCAAAAATGAGTATTTTGTATCAGTTTTTATTGTTTGGGCACACTTAATTTTACATCTTACCTTATTTATACCTACTTTTTTATTACACTTATACTTACTAAATTTTATTTCAAAAAAATTTTAATGTGCGAAATAAACTCATTATGATTATTATTAAAATGGCGTCGAAGCAAAGCCAATATTTCTTGTGAAACAAATCTATTGATTGAACCAAATGATGCAGACGATTTTTATTCTCTATTAATTAGTAATCACTTATAATTTAGTTTATGTCTTTATATGATTATCATCTATTTCTGTGATTAAATGAATCAGAAAATTGGCTTCTTCACAAGAAAATTTTAAATCCGTCATTTTTTAAGCTCAAAACCAGACGCGACAAGCGACACTACTGCTTCGGAAGCAGTCGCATCAAAGTTGTTTTGTCTCCCCTCGCGGTCGCGCATCTTTGTCTCGCGCTTCAAATGTTCTTCATATAATTGCACAAAAAGCAGACGTGTCGCAACCTCTTGTGTCTTGTCTCGGTCGCGTAGCTCAAAGTGTAACTTTAAGGTGACCTACTTCCATGTGTAATAGCACCCCATACCATAACGCCTACTGTACGGTGTACATGTCGCACGACATCAAATTGAGGTTGCCATCTTTCTTCTTGATATCATCTTACTCCTCTTTTTCCATCATGTCCACCCAAGCAAAATCCATATTCATCAGAGAAGACAACCTGATGTGATTTCACATTATAATGTCAATCTCTGCACCACTGTAGTCATTTCCGTCGATGCTCAACGGGCCAAAAGATTTTATACGACGGAAAACCGTTCAGACATTACAAGGTGGCCTTGTTCTCCTAACCACTCATCAGCCAAATTTCAAGTTGTTGAAAATCAGTCTCTAAAGGCCATAAGTCTAAGACGTCGATGTTATACTTCATTTGTGTCCATTCGGCCTACTCTTCCGATTTTGCGTATTATCAAACCACGCTTGAAAACATTTCCTAACAGTAACATGTTCTACAAATAAATACTGTAGCCCTGGTAGTTTTTGCAAAATTTCAGTCAATCCAATGGAAGACATATCTGTTTGAAAGCTTGTATTACCTTACCGGATGACCCTATCATTATAAGTAAACCACCGATGGAAAGTAGAAGACTCGAGAGCTCTCATCTCACTTTTTTAAAATTTAAAGTATAAATACATATAAGTACTGATTATATTTAGCCATTCCCTAAAATTTTTCTAGGCGAATCCATTCGAAAAATTGCAGTGAGGTAATAGGACCTTTAAAAATATATGTTATAGAATTGACTAAAAATTTGCAAAAATTACCTGGGGCTATAGTATTTATTTTTAGAACATGAATTGGGAATGAGAAGATCTATCGCTTGAGTTAATAAGAATCTTTTAGCTATAAAATAAAAAAATATATAAGCCTTTATTTATTTTTTTTTTGGAATTTTCAGTTAATAAATATGTTTTCGCAATAAAATTTCAATTAAAGATCATTATCTAAGAAACCAATTAACAAAATTGAGCGTATAGTAGCTCATTTTCTAGGTTTTTCATTTCTCTTCAACATTGCCAAAACGGTTTCATACGTTGATTTTGTGTAAAACGTAAAAAACTAAATTGTTATCGATTTTTCGCGGTTTTTTTGCTATAAAACAAAAACGCATCGATAAAATGTGTTGAATCATTATCATTATGTTGGTTTTGTTCTACTATTAATTTTGTCACAAAAATATATTTTTCTCCGTAAATGATCTGAGCTAAATGTTTCATGGTCAATAATGAAAAATATGGTTTAATGTTTTTAAGCATTAACATTGTAAACAGCCTAACCTAATTTAAAATTCCAAGTTTGTAGGTTATTGGCTTCAGTTAAATTAAGGAATTTGGATTAGATTTTAGCCAGCTATTTTAACATACTTTTGATTAGACACTTGATCAAAGCAATTCTCCTTTTCAGTTATGGTTCGTGGAAGAGGTTTCCCACCAAGAAGCAGCTACCGCGGCAGCTCAAGCCGTGGCAACTCGTCTTGGAATGGAGGAATGAGCAGAGGAGGTTATCCAGATTACTCTGACTCTCGAAGCAAGTATGATCGTTTCCCTGGAAGCAGAGATGATTATCACAAATCTTATAAATCTGTGAGTATTAGAACTATTTCATGATACAGGAAAATAACTAAGACGTTTTTTTGGCAGGAATCCAGTTACATGAGCCGAGATAGAAGATCTCCTGAGCGCAAAAGATCCAGGCCAGAGGTAAGAACAATAAAATTTAATTTATTTTCTTACAGGACATGACAGAAGGAAATCTGGGATCTGCAAGATAAGCAGAACATAGAAAAAAATGTATAAAGTAAAAATAAATAGAATTAATGAAATATTGATGAAACAATGATATATTAAGCCACATTTGAGGCAATATATTTCTACTGAATTATCTTGATTACCTTATGTTATTCAGGCTCCTAGTTCAAGACATGATTATTACGGCGGTTACGGATCAAGTAGACATGAGCTAGCACCGAGTTATTCAGAACGTAGAGGATATTCAGGAGAACGCCATGCCTCAACATCTTTTTCTTCAAGACGAGAAGATTATCATAGATCTGGTCCACCAAGCAGAGGCTCATATAGGGGCCGCCTGAGTTCGAGAGGCTCTAGAGGCCTGAGATTTAGAGATCGTGCCGGTCGAAGACGTCTCTTAGATAGTTCTTATAGTATTCATAGACGAATTTCTCGACCATCAGCATGGAAGTTGAAAGTATCTAGAATGAGGAGGTAATTACAAAAATTTACAGTTTCAGACAGTGATGTGAGTTTGTCAGGACTTCACAAGATAAATGTGTATTTTGCAAAATGACACTTTTATAAGATAAGAATACCTAATAAGGTAAATCGTAGTGCTTTTGATTGCACTGAATATGAGGTGCTATGGTAATGTTTATTTGTAAGATCAAATGCATTACTCAAGCAGTACTGAAGTGCAAATTCTATCAAAAAAAATCTTGAAAAGGTGTGACAAAAATGTATATATTTTTAGTAACTTTGTTTAGAAGTAGTATTGAATAATGAACCCATCTTTTGTGCAACTTAGGATTCACACTGTGCCGTCACTAAACAGGCAAAGAAAGATCAGTTTGACAGATAGGAAATGTCATCCAAAAGTGCTTCAAAATAATTTTAATAGCAAGCATTTTTATTTCCTTTGATTTTTTTGGTTCTATAATTCTCTCGTCCTAATATATTGAATTTTATTATCAAGTACTGTTTGCCGAAACAAAGGAATTCCGGTAATATTTTCAAATGCAAAAAAATTCTGAAAATGTCAAAGTATCATAATTACTTTGAAAAGAGTACACATGCAGTGTAATAAAGACAAAATTTATTTGCAAAAATCTTCCCAAATGAAATAATTTTTGCAACCTTAAAAATGCATTTCATTATAAATAAGGTAAGAGAGCCCAGAATAATTCCAAAAGATCCAAAAGATGGTCAGAAAGTAATTTATATAAACTGATTGGCTTCCACCTTTAAGAAGATGATAGGGGATTTTAAGTCACAGTGGAAAGGAGAAAAGAGGACTGATAATAATAATTTTTAGAAAGAAACTATTTGAACTTCGAAGAATATTTTGATGATAACTTCGAATATGGGTTTTATGCTCAAATGTATTAAAACATTTTAAAAGAAAATCTTCCTGTAAGGTAAATGGAATATTTACCACAAAACAGATGAACAAAAAAATGTTAACATGTATTACAAAATAGATGAATGTTAATTTGTTTATCAGGCCTCTTACTCTCAACATGTCTACACCAAAATTGCATCCTAAAAAAATGTAGTAGTGTTTCAATTAATTATATTTGTTTTGGAATTTCACACATACACCTAACTGGTAAGTATTAGTTGGTTTCACATTGGGTTTATCCTGTAAGAAGCTGTAATTTTAAAAATTTCCAGTATAAAAACGCGAGGAAAATTATTCCCAGCCAACCAATATTTGGAATTGATTTTTTCAAAAATGCACACAAGACTAAATAGTTTGACTAATATAAATGAATAAACAGTTTAATACCATATAGTAACTGGAATGTCTTATTTACTGACTGATTTAAGTAATTTTTAATCAATTAGTAAATGATCTGGTTAAATGTTGGAATTATTTCAAGTTTAACAGAATTTTACCTGAATTATTTAGTAACAACTTTTGGATATATTCAATTTGTTTTATTAGAAATCATTGGAGTAATTTTTTTTACTTCAATAGTTTACACTAATTCTTTGTTTGTTCACTGTTTAGCTCTTAAAATTTCCATGTCATTTCCCATGTATGTTGAATTATTTGTTACTCTATCAAAATAATCCTACTGAATTAACTTCATATCTGGTATAGTATGATTCTTTTAAATAATTCAGTCTAGTAGAACAACTCGTCAATTATTGAATTGATTTTTTAATAATGGGTTATGAATTATGATGGAGGTTTTTGATTATTCCAACACCAACACACTGAACTCAAACAGAATATAAAATTAATTATAATACTATATTTCGGAATAATCGGAGGCCAGAGGGGCATTTGCCACCCCTCCCCCAAATTGTGACAATTAATTAACTTCAAGATTATATTTTACAATAAAAAAATGTATTAATGCGAATTTCTTAACAGTAAAACTCCTCTTCTTATTTGGCATGGAAGGAATAAGTAAAACGTGGGTATCTACACAGTATTGTATTTTTCATTTGAATCAAACTTATATGGACACACTGTATATGCAAACGATTGAGTACCTCCACTGTTTTTAAGTCTGCTAACTATTTATTTACGTCAATCGGTATTACACATAAAAAGTATACTCTTATGTCCATCATTGTTTTTACTATTATGACAATCTGGCAATCTTAGCTATAAGTTGCAGTTAGATGAACATTTGATCTCTAGAAAACCCCACTATATGGAATTCTGTTAAGTAACATATATTTTTATTTAATTCCAATGTGTCTTCAGTTAACATCATTTTAGAATTTGATCTAATATTTTTATTCAATTTTGCTACCTTCGCCAGATTGTCGTATAAGTTTTCCTCGAATTTCTGAAAAATTGTATAAACCAATTCATTGAAAAAATACATAAAAAAAGAATGATCAATATTGGTTAATAAATGACGTTGTTTTGAGGTAACAAACTTTACACAACTGGAACCGAATTGAAACCCTCTTTCTTTTTTGAAGTCTGTTATAAATAAGTTTCAGGCAAAAAGCATAAAACATGTTAAATATCAACAGGATAAATCCTCTCGTGTTGTAGAAAAAAAAACTAGCCTGAGTTTTTTGTAATACTTGTTTTTTTAATGTAGTGCCATTGTACGAAAATATGGAAGACATTCCGTTGACAAAGACGACGAAGAACCCAAAATTAAGAAAGAAGAGGAAGATGTCGAAATGAAAGACGAGTCCGCGGATCAGTCCGAAAACAAGGACGGCGACAAGGAAGAGAAAACCCTCTCCGCCGAAGAGAGGGCACAACAGAAGAAGACCTTCATCAAGCTCCACTGTCCTCATTGCAACCTCAAAGTAATAACGTTCAGGAAGTACGAGCTTCACCTCATCAGCCGCACTCACCTGATAGCGATGAGGAAGGTAGCCGCGAAGCAGAAGTCCATTTTGGCTCAGATGAGACAAGCCCAGAGAAACACTCAGAACGAACTGGAGAAGACCAGCGAAGATCTGAGTGACAAGACCAACTATTGTCCCTTGTGCAAGTTGAATTACAAGCAAAAGAAAGCTGTACATCAACTATCTGAGGCTCACAAGAATATGAAGAAATTCCTGATGCCCGTTTGCAAAATTTGCAACATCTCTTTCAAGAGCCCTATGAGTTATGAAACCCATTGCTGTTCAATTAAACATCTCAAGGTTCGTTTCTATTTTCCTTATTTTTTTCTGTTGAGATATTATTTGTTTAAGTTTATAAATTTTATTTTGTGTTGTTTTTTTAGCGTCAACAAAGGGTAGATAATGCTGAAGATGCGTCTGGTGAAGATGATTTAGAAAATTTCACTACAATTGATTCAGTTGGCGATGTCGAAGGTAAGTTAACCGTTTTTTTGTTCTACACAATATTATGATAAAGCTCTGCATAAAATTCGTATATTTGACATGTCCAACGATTATTTTTTTACGTTTCTGTTGACATATGTCGAAAAAAGAATAAATATTGTCAAACTGATGACGTGAAAGAATTCCGATTTCTTTAAATACTCTAAGTAGAGTTGTCGAGACATACCAGGAAACGGGACGTGTCAAAATTTTACCTAGATGTGAAAGACGTAAAATGATGGCAACAAAATTAAACGCAATTGTGTGGCAATTCATACAGGCTGTGAAACTAATGTTTCAAACCTTCAATTTTATAATATTTGACTAAGAATCACCAAATAGGGACCCTTATTAGCAATACTACTTGATTAGATTAAGGAAAGTTTGTTGTTTAAAATTGCATGATCATTAAACTGATGACAAAATATGATACTGCAAAAGTTTTGTGGCATTACATGAAGATTTAACGCAGTATACGGTATATTGTAAATCGTTTGAATATTGCTAAAACTATTGTTCATGACCGTCTTGCCTAGTATGGTCAAGGAGACTACACTAGAGGACCAGGATCAGGCAGAAAGCGATCACAGATCAACGTGATGAACGCATTCAAACGATTTCCTTATGACGAGACATGTCAAATGTCGCAAGTCAAAATTACCTAAATAGTGTCGGAATTTCTGTTTTGTAACGTTCGTCCGTTAGTAGTCCTGACTTGCATTTATTAGAATATGTGTAGGACATTTTGGGACAAAATTTTACAAACAGGTAGGGGGTATACCTGAAGAAAATATGGGTTTGAAACTAAATGCATAGACAATGCACTTAAATTATTTAAGTTTTGAAAAAAATGCTACTTTCTTTTCAGATACTTATTTATCCTAAAGGGTGACTTTGCTAATCATCATCATTTAAAAATACAGAAAGCTTTTTTTTGTTGTAAAGAGCAGCTTTTTATTAATGTTTACTTCCTCCAAAATTGAAAAGAAATATCTGATAGAAGTTATTTGTTAATGTAAAAACACAGTTTTGCACCCTAACACCAAACCTTTATTTTAACCAATCAACGCCGTTTCAACAACTCGTAAGTTGATAATGACAACTTGAGTTCATTTTACTACTAATAGTTATTCAATTTCCATTTATATGGTTAATTAATCGTAAATGCAAAGGTTCATCAAAAATGTTGGTAGGTACATACATATATAAATATAATCAGATATTTGGTCTAATTTTTCTCAAGATGAAGTGATTCACTTTAATTTCACCGCTCTAACGCTTATTAACATACTCATTACAATTATTCCACTTTATAATATATTTCCACCATCCTGTATATGTAACTGTCTATGGACTACCCAATATATGTGTGTATGCAACTGTTTATGCCCACCCAATAAAACATTTGGTTTCTAACATTTCTGGACTCACCCTATATAATTATAACCTACAGCGCCTTGTATCTCAGTCAGTTTATATATGCATATGTAACTTATAGACACAATCTCGTTCTTTCTCGGCAATACGATTAATCTTGATTTGTACATGCCAAAACCCCCAAATCGAATTTCGATAAAATCGTGCCGTTTGCGAAAATTACATACAAATAAGATGCATGTAAATAAACAAAAATTATAGGTATTATATTATTAGATAAATAAGAAAAAATATATTTGCAGCATATCACATCTTGTTAAAAGACATTTAAACAATTTCTGACTGACTGTTAATTTTTAGATGAGATGTTAAAATTAAATTATAAGATTACCTTATATCAAATGAAACTGCAAATTGATTCGTTTTTATTTTATTGCTAATACTGTAATACTTATTCAAATTTTATTTTCGTAGCTTTTGATAATGGATGCATATGCAAATTGTTATGATTTGTGAGACATTCATGACTAAAAGAATGTAGATACTCTACTCTTCAGGTTCGGAAATCAAATGTATCAATTAGCTTTAGAATCTCTAAATTATGTACTTACATAAAACTTTTCATTTGGATTCTTCTGTAAACGCGTAAACTTCGTATACGTAAACACACACATTCGCTTTGGTCACTTCAGTAATAGCTGTCATCGTTTTTGTAATAAAAAATTAACGTCATAATGAATAGAAAAGAAGGCTTTCACAGCATATATCTTTATAAGTAAAAGTCGATTAATTTACTAATATTTTTTATACCTCGCTATGATTGTCCACGATTGGATTTTTACTTTTGACGACTCTCAAAATTCGAATATTAGATTAAGCTACTTGTTCATAGTGGGCGCCACTGATTTGAATTTTATTAATAATTTATCTCTGAATTAGTTATTTTAAAAGATATAAATAAAGATTCTTTATATATTCTGCACTGAAGGTCGTCAATAGCTACTAAACAAATCAAAAATAAAGAAAGGTCGAGAAACGGATGAGAAAATGGTACCTAACCGTTTTGTCTTTGCCTATTTATATATAAATTTTCATACCACATACGTCGAAATCGGGGCCCTGATTTTATGAAATAATTCTCTTGTAAAAACTTTAATGTAAATGCACCTTCAAAGAGGTTTGTGCACCATTGAAGCATCAATACTTGCAATTCCGAGGCAGATTAGAAACTTTAATACGCATATTTTAATATTTCATTCATGTAATCTACTTTTATTCACAGTACGTTAATTTATTTATTCTCGTTGGTGTTGACTCAATACATATGTTCATTAATTCAAATATATCTATTTTTTTTAATCGTATTCATATTGTTGTAATTTTACAGGAGGTGGTGACGACGGTGAACCAAAAGAAGTGGTCAATCTTGGTGTGGAGCAAATTCGCAAAGTCGAAACCCACTACTGCGATCTGTGCAAAATGTATCTGCCGAGAGGTGAAGAATCCGAAATGCCCGACATTTTGTCTCGACACTGCAGCTTGAAAGTTCACAGAAAGAGATACCTACGCCTTAAAGAGCAACAAAAGAGTGCAGAAGCGGAAATTAAAAAAGAAGACGACGACAAAGCTAACGGCGATGCCGGTGGAAAAATCGACGATACTCTAGACAAAGATGACAAACTGTGGGCTGATGTCGACAAAGATTTGGGTGACATTCTCGCCGAAGCTCAATCTGGAAATAAAAGTTCAGATGAAGACGAGGAAGATTCTCACGTGAACGGTGAAAGGTATGACAGGTATGTTCATTAAATTATATATATTTTTTTGTAGTTTGCTCTTTCTAATTGGAGGCGTGTTATTTGGAAATAGTTTCTTGAAATACTGCATGTCGAAGTGGGTTTTTATACTTTTGGTTCATTGATTTCCGTTTAGCTCCAGTACCAGTTTGTATTTACCATTTAGGCTTTAATTTGAATGTTAAAATATTATTATTGTAGGATGTTACATTTTTATATTTCAACTGATTTAATACTTTATGGGAATTCATTTTTCTATTTGATACTAAATTCAACGTATTGTCACAAATATGGATAAAACCTCTTCTATACACTTCATCATCTTTCTGGGTGTAGGTTTTGGAAGGATACTTATGATATCTTACAGTCAATCTATTTTTGGTAGTAACCACATTTGAGTATAATAAAATTCTTATGATCATTTATTCATAAATTTAAAGACTTCGGTGTTTCTCCAATATAACATATTTATACATTTGCACAGGGTTTTTAGCGTATTTCATGTTTTCAATTTGGTTTTATAATTAATTATGTCGCCTATGCTTTTTCATATTTGTTAAAGAAATACATCTTGTAATGTTTTTATTTTCACACTCAGGTTCAGTTCTTGGATTTATTTAGAAACACAGTCCAACTCTAATTAATTTCCACTACTTTAACACAATTTACATTCACCGAACTATTTACAATTTATCTCTACTTAAATATACGGCTGTCAAATACTGAATGAATCCATCGCCAGCTGTCCGTATTTATATATTTCTCTGGGAATTATTATGGCAAGTCAACGAACCACTGGGAAACTTCTTTCATGTGTTCTGGAAGCTTTAAGGGAATTCGACGAATTACTATTACCGGCAGCCGTCAGCCTCGGGTTGAGAGACAAAACATTTCGGATTCCCAGAAGCATCGGAAGAATGTCGCTTCCACGAATTGGTTGATGGCCGATTGCACCAGCTATAGGATGAATTCTCGTAACAATATTTTATATATTGTTATATAGTCCGTGGGTTCAATTTAAAATTATAAAACTAATATTCACTTTCACTTTTCTAGAACTTTATTTACATCAAATTATACAGAACAGCTGAGTCACAATAACATTACGATATACGCTCGTCGTCCTTTCTAACTCAACTGCTGCGAGGAGGGTCCTCCTTTTAAAATAAGCGTCGAATTCTCTAGTATAATCCAGTGTCAATTTTACAGTTGTCGAGTTATGATCGAGATAAGTTTTTCTCCCGTCCGAACCTTCTAGCTTTTTTTTATATCTCAGCGATCGTTGTCTTACTGAAATGAAACAGGGTCGGCCTATTACTGTTTTTGGATGAATGATTTAAGTGTTAGTAGTTTTCTGTGAATTTCTGGTTCAAATGGTTCTATTTTGTTTATTAAACTGTTCCCAAAATAAAATAAATGTTTATAAAATATTAATAAGTTACTGAAATGTTGTTTATAAAGTTATGCAGTGAGAGCTACATAAATTCATATCTCTTATTAAGCATTAGTTTTATTCCACATAAAAAGTGAACTAATTAGTATTTAATCATCTGTTACATGCAAACTTATTGTAGAGAAAAATAATGTATTTTTTAATGCCATCCAAATTAATCACATATAACTGAATTTATTCATTTCTTGTTTCTAGATTCAAGTTGAGCATTCTAAATGAGGGAGAAGGAGCTGAAAAAGTAGAAAATTAAGATTTTTATTAAATGATAGTTTAAAACGAGTTGCAATGATTTATGTACACATTCTGTAATTTGTAGTTGACAAAAACATTTTTATAAATTTCCTCATAGTGTGGATTATTATTTTCTAGGCTACAGTAAGTAATATGAGTAATGCTTAATGTACCCAACTGATGTAGGTTGGTCAATACAATTTAATGTATGAGAATAATAAATGATTTAACGAAACGACTGTTTATTTGTGCATAGTTAGCGTCGGAATAGAAGTTTGGTTTTATTTAGGACCTAAATTTATATTAACTATAAATTACACATCGACACAAAAAACGGACTTGACCTGGGGGCCCCGCTATGTGTACTCGTGTTTTTGGGCTCGTTGAATTCGAAGCCGGGGATCAAAAGTCTCCATGGGCTCACACTCTGAAAGTCTCGTTTTCAAGATACAGCCCAATGTTGATTTTTTACCAAATACGCTAGTTTATACAGCAAAATCAGTAACAGCCAGTAACAGTTTATAGATAATTATTGCTAATATTTTAACATCAAACTCGTAAAAGTATACGATTTAAATAGTAAAAACCCGCAAAAATTCGAATTTCTTTTGTTTTTTGGTTATGTAACGAAAATTAATGGAGGAGTCGTCATGCCGACTACAGGAAAGTTTAAGAAAATAAATCCTTCTTAATGAGTGTTGATACAAACTGATTAGACCATTTTTTACCGAGTAAACTCAGAAACACTGGTCAAAAGTGGATTTTTTTCTAATACTGGAATATTGGTCATCGTCAAAACGATAGTTTATGATATTGAGTTTATATGGGCTCACGAATGACGATGGATAGATACTATTGAATAAATAGTTTTTGAACAATTCGAATTGACATAATTTAGAAAGCCCGATCGGGATATACTAAAGATACTTTGAAAGTCCATAAATTCCACTTCAAATTGTCTAACTTGGTTTTTCGCTATAATGCCGAGAAGTTGGTTTAAAATAATAGTTAACATGCATTAAATGTACGAATATGCGACAGCCAGAGAGCGGTGCACTGACAATAGCTGTCAAGGCACATGGACGGATCTAGAATTTTCTTAAGGCGGGGCACGAGTTGACATGGTAAATTGTATTATTGGTTTTTTCTCAGATTTCAATTTACATAACCATGGCCTGCTCATATTGGTCTATTTTTTTGTTGGGTTATTAAGTTAATGGTTACCTGTATACAGTTTACTGATATTAACTAAATGACTTTTCCACTGACTGGATCCGCCACTCTCAAAGCATCGGAGGGTCCATCGTTTAAGCCAAATTTCAAAAGCAGTTTAATACATTTTAGGGCACTTGACAGAAATCCAAGATATACGAAGTGAAGTGCATTTTATAAGCTTTCAAAATATATTTTGCATATCGCTATCGAGCTATCGTGGTTAATGCGATACGTCCTGTAAAATATTTATATGTACCCACACAGCATAAAATATTCCTAAAATATTTATACAATATTTCTGGTTTGATTTGAAACATTTCAAGATATTTCTTGAAATATTTCAGCAATATTGCTATGTCCGCGACAAAACCCCATTTGAAGTAATTCATGAAATATTCCTGTAATATTTTCTGAAATCTTTGTGTCATATTCCATGATATATTTCAAAAGATCTTTTGTTGTAGATATAAAAATAATTTAAATATATTTTAGTGAACTATTTAAAAATATTTATATAATATTTCATGTTTGTTTTGAAGTATCACAAAATATTTCAGAAATCTTTGTATTTTCGCAACAAAAACCTTTTGAAATATTTCATGAAATATATTTTAATATTTTATGATATATTTCAAAATATTTTTTTGTCGTGAGCATACGAATATTTCAGAAATATTAGAGTCTAATATTTTAAAATAGTGCTAAAATATTTGACGTCCAAAATATTATATTCACGACTAAATTTCTCCTGAAACATTTCATGAAATATTGGTGTAATATTTCACAAAATGTTTCTCTAAGATTTCATGAAATATTTCAGTAGATGTTTTGTCGTGGACATAGGAATATTGCAGAAATATTTCAGGGAAATATTTCTTCATATATTTCATGCTGTGTGGGTACAAATTATTAAATTATTAATTAAATTCTGCCAAATCTATTTAACGTACAATATCGATCTTCAGAGTTATTAATCACAACATTATAAACTGTGACTTGGAGGCAGATTAAGGTTCCAGCTGTTATTACAACCAAGTTATGAATTTTTCAAATCACTCACTTTACATCGGTTTTTCCAGCTTCTTATAAAAAATGCTGCGATCAAAACATTCATTTTTTTCTATTGACGGCATTATGAATAGGTCAATACTTCTTACACTACAAGCAAATAACGAAAATACCCCATATTTTTGGGAGTTTTTAAGGCTCAAATAATTTACTTCTATGAGTTTGCTGTTAAAATTATGCCACTTATGGACTTATAAACTGTTATTTACTTGATGGGTTATGCGGTTTGCTGTTGAATTTTATGGCACCCAAAAATCTCTATTGATTAGTATATAAGTTGTAACTTAAAAAAAAACTTTCATTAAAATTATCCGGAAAATTTGAATGCCTGCGCAACCATTTGCATATATGGTGAAATATCACTACAAAATTTCATAAAATTATTTTAATTGTTATTTTTAATGTTAAGATAATTCTCAAACATACGCAAATGCGTTGGAGTAGTTATAAAATAGTCGGACATGTTTGCACTGTGATGATTTCATCCTGCAGATTCCGCTAGAAGTATATAAGTAGTAGGTAGTAAGTATATGACTGAGGTGAGGATATGTATACACAGATCATACTAAAGTGACCGACAAAAATTTTATAAAGATGGCGCTATTGTAGCCAAGGTGCAAATTTTAAGCGCAAGGTCAAAATTTATTAGGATATCTTATAGATATTTGCGAACAAAAATTTTTATACGCTTGGCTGGAAAAATGGTACTGCTGCATATCATCTATTTTATTTTTAATAAATTCATATCAGTTTTTCCACACTAGCGCCCTTTTGGTAACTTCTTGAACTGTTACTTAATGCTTTCATCTCTGGGCAGTTTTTAAGGTTGACCGGTCCATATAAGACAGTACTTCTGTTTCTGATTTGAAAAAAAAATTAAATGACGATCGCAATCTACTGTTTACTGGAGGGAATTAAATGGACTCAAGGAACATCAGGCAATGGAGGTTGATAAAAAAAACAATTATCTCCTATAAATTTTATTATTTTTCTTCAATTTGCAAAAAATATATATACAATAAATGCAAAATCATCACACTCAGTTTAATTTAATTAAATAATTAAGAACATTTTGTTAGTATACTTTTTTTCCAAAGCTTCAAGCACATAAAATTGTTTGAACAAGAAATGAGACATTCTTGATTTTTAAAAACTGGAATTATTGTAAAACAAAATTATTTATTATTATTATTGCCTAGGTCAAACATTCAAAACTATTTGATCTATAACTATATATAATAATTTGTGAATTCCTATGAGAACATAACATTTACATATTTTGATCTTTTTAATTATTACTGCTTGGAAAGGCAAGAGAATTCTTAGATTCTGCAGTTAATATCAAATTGTTATTTTCATATACCCAAAAATGTATAAAATATTAATATTCAAGTTATATCAAAATTTAGTAAAAAAAGAATTAAATAAATTCGGTCCCCAATACAAAATTTACTAAAAGTTTTCTATTATTCCCTATTTTTCTGTATCCAATCACTGAATATCAGAAATAAAACTTTATCAGCTTAAATTGAAGAAGTTATAAGCACTTTTATTGATATAGATGTTTCTATATTACTATATTGAACAAGAGTTTTAAATTCGTGACGTAGATTAGATAGGTACTATAAAACTGAAAATGACATAAACAAATTTAGTCATGTAAAAATTTATGATAGTGAAGGAAAGTTTAAAGAACAGCTTCGATTTTTTATATCAAATTTCACAAAACTTTTAATGGTACCTAAGAACTACGCATGAAGTTGTTTTTACCACATTTTTTATTCACTTGATAAAACAAAATAAACTTATTGATCATACCTATAAATATTTTATGTAAGACATCAACACTCATAGAGCTTGTATTTCTGGAGGTAGCTTGCAATGTACAAATATCGTGCCAATGCTAGAAATAGAGGGCAATTGGGAAGACAAGAGGCTATTTCACTAGATTGGGAGCTGCATCCAATGAGTATGTGTAGTATGTACTGTATTGGATTCACCTCCCAGTCGAGTGAAATAACGTCTTGCTCTGTCTATTGCCCTCTCTTTCTAGTGTTGGTATGAAATTTTTGCATTGTAAGCTACCTCCAGAAGTATATGCTCTAAATCAGCAATAATGTTTAAATAATAACCAACGATTTTGATTTAGAGAAAAAACAAACAAAGATTATCGTTTACTAAGAGTGGTTTTTCTTCTATATAGGCTACTTTTTAACCGACTTCAAAAAGAAGTCTGTATCTATGTTGCTTTTTTTATGTTTGTTCACCGATTACTAGGACACGGCTTGAGGGATTTCAACCATTTTACTGGATCCTGTTTGGGGGGATAGCGAAGTGGTCCCATATTTTTTTCATTAAAATAGCTTTTACCGTTTCTTAGAAAATGGGGAAAAACTATTTTTACCTATTCTCATATACTCTATGCCATGGTGGAGGAGCCGGAATTATTATATAAAATTTGAAAAATGTTATTCGGAAGGTGGGGCAAATTGGAAAGGGATTAGATTAGTTCCGTGATATCTCAAAATGGTCAGAACCTTTTTTCAAATAACATAGCTTCTATCGTTTCTTATAGAATGGGGAAAAACTTTTTACCTGTTTTCTTATATTCTATGTCTTGGTGGAGTCGCGGGTATTATAAGATTAGATGGAGTTACTGGTATTAACTATTTGGAACTTGGGGTAAATTGTAAATAAGATGAATTAATCAATCTCAAAATAAGTGTCAGTTAATATGAATATACAGTGTGTATTCATAAATTAAACGATTTCTTTTTATTCATAATTTTCAGAGAAAAAAGTTATTCTTCACAAACAGATTTTTTACATGGTCTAAAACATAAACAGTAATCATTCCATGTCAATTTTTATTAACTGTAGACAAAGTTTGCCTTCAAAGAGGGCTTTAAATTACAAATTAAAGTATCTTCATTTCTGTTAAGATATAAAATTGTTATCAAATAGAAATAATCTAATATTATATAACGAACAAGGTTCGTTTATATATATATATATATATATATATATATATATATAATTGAGTTGTGGAAAAAAGCTCTAACGATTTCGATGAAATTTTCTTATGTAGAAGTTTCAATACATATAAATCGATTGGTTAGGGTCTCATATTTGGGAAAATTGTTTTCCAGAGAAATTAAATAATTAAGAAAGTTATTGGCAGTTTGCGACAATCAAGATAGCTGATTTTTAATTTAAAGGTGTTCAATACAGGGTGATTTAGTAACCTACGTAAGAGTGAGATTCGTCTTGTAAAAATTCTTTCAATACAGGGTGATTTGAGAGTGAAACTGCTCTTGTAATCATTTTTCCAATACAACAAGTAACTATTTAATGCCTACCTCATATTTTCCTAGCATTATATTTTTACACCTGGAGAATTAAATTTTCAAAGTGATAAAATTGCCGAGGCGGGCGATTTTTGGATGAGTAAAATCTTATGAATTTGCATATTAATTTCACGCATATAAATATACATATGTGGTGTAAAAATAAAATTATATAGGGTAGTTATTAAAATGTTGGTGATCCATAAGATTACCTATGCAAGATGGTTAAAATATAACGTCGAATGTAATTATATCATACAGGATGGTTAGTAAAAAGCAAGAAAAAATAATTATATAAAGTAGCTCATAGCAGTTGCAAATTTATGATGGCTGACATACAGGGCGGAGTACAAATATTGTTATGAAGGATGGTTAAAAAAATTTTAATAGAATGTTACAGCTGTAGGATAAATCATTAACAATTACAGACATTGCATCACTGAAAATTGTAAAATAAATACATTTTTAAAAAAAAACAAAAACCGACTTCAAAAGAAAATTAACTAAAAAGCATGAAATAATATTTTGCTACAATTAAATACTTTTTATGAAGTCGGTGCCAATTTGAACAGCGAAGTTGCGAAGTATAACTCATCAATGTACCTCACAAAATATTTTCACTTTCGCTTGGCACCGACTTCATAAAAAGTATTTAATTGTAGCAAAATATTATTTCATGCTTTTTAGTTAATTTTCTTTTGAAGTCGGTTTTTGTTTTTTTAAAAATGTATTTATTTTCCTATCGTTGGTCTGGGACTGGTTCTGTCATCCAGCACTTCGACAGGTCTTTTTTTCTGTTTCACGGTTGGTATATGAGCCACTCAATATCAGGTTTGTTCGTAGCTATGCCTCGATAGATGGTTATGCAACCTTAGAGCTTGCCTTATATGGAGGTAGCCTGCAATGCATAAATATCGTGGTACGACTAAAAGAGAGAGGGCTAGAGGCTATTTCACGAGAGGCTATATAACTCGGGCTAGCTCTAGAAGTACATGCTCTAAATATGCAACACTCGATTCGCGGAGAATTTTTCAATCCGTTGGAATTATTGGCAACTATCTACGAACAAACCTCTCCATTATCCGAAGTACAGTTCACAGATCAGACAAAGAGAAGTACAGTTCACAAAACATAACTGCAATGTTTTGTTGGTTCTGGTTATAGGAAAAATACTGTAAACTGTAAATAATTGATCATCTCTCCTAAAAAATGTACATTACGGCTGTAATTCTTGAAATACATAGATCATAGAAAGTGTTTACTACAAAACTTGCATGATAAATAGGGACGAAAGTTACCCTTTGCTAAGGTCAAAATAGGTGTCATGTAGGTAATTTCAATTCATGATTGTTGAAGCAACTTTTTAGCAATTTTGAAAATCTAAAGCACACATTTCAGTATTTAATTTTGTGAATCCACAGAGAAGACGAATATCTAGTTGATATTTAGATTTACACTAATTTTAGAAAACTAGTACCTGGTACTTGTGCATTGGAGGAAAGATGACTTGAGCGCCATCTCATGTACGATGATGGTATGGCTGAAATATTCGCACAAGTACTAACAACTGCTGTACAATGCATTAACACAATCAAATATACGTCAGCTAAGATTTTTTTTGTAAAACATCGGAGACATTTTTATTAAATTTATAGTTGGTAAAAATACCGTTTTGTATATGAAACATTGGTGCTCTGAAACTTTACGTCATTCATAAGATACGACACTATGCCCTCAGAATTGCTTATTGGCAATTGTTCTTTTCTGCCATCTCAGATATAATCACATGGTTTCAATAATCGGATTATTTCTAATCTTATTATAATACAATAGTTTTTAATTCGGTTTGATCTCCAATAATGCGGAGGTCAGCCCTCGCCCGACTCAAGTTACCTACTAAAACAAGAAATTTCCATTACTA
Organism: Octodonta nipae; assembly: GCA_034190945.1. Classification (NCBI taxonomy): domain Eukaryota; kingdom Metazoa; phylum Arthropoda; class Insecta; order Coleoptera; family Chrysomelidae; genus Octodonta; species Octodonta nipae. The sequence goes on along the minus strand of CM067218.1, from coordinate 15,084,265 downwards.
TTTCTTTACTGTACGGGGATAATTGGATAATATTGCATATTATTCTTAATTTGATTTTGTTACATAATGTTGATGGGACAAAACCCACGGTATCAAATCCAAGCTAATATTTTACTAGTAGATATTTTTTATGGAAACGTATTTCTATTCGTCGAAATTACGAGAAAAAATAGGACAGATAAATTTTAATGATAAATAACACGTCGCTACGTTTTTTTAAATTGGATTCTCGCCTAATGTTTTTCTTAGTGTACAGTTTTAAATGAGTATTTTAAAACGGATTACAAAAATGTTTATTCAAGATTAAAAATATAGTTTTATCAACTTTTACATGTTATTAATTAAACATTACATTTCGAAAATTATTACAATCCCCTTATTTATGATTATTCTCTGTGACCTCATAGTTTTGTTAATATTTCATAAAAACTACTTTTTCCACCTTATTCGTTAAATAAAATAATGAAGCAAGCACAAATTAATGAAAAGATAAGTGGCCTACACATGCATACAAAATGCTTGTTTCCTGAATGATAGCTGTACAGTTCTACACTGTATAAAATAATGAACACTTTACAAGTGGTTGTGCTTTTTCAATATCGTTTAATTTCTTTCACAATTTTTTTAAAACAGGCCCACTGTTACTACTAGTAGTATGATTACCATACTTTCTTTTGTTGGATATTCACCACTTTTATTTTTTTCTAATACTCGGCGATTATTTTTCCGATTATTTTTTATGTACAATTGTGTGAGAAAATTAATTATTTCATACCATACATAGAATGTTCTCAAACTTGAGTTATTTAGTTTATTTATCAAAAATCATTTATACGAAATTCGTAGAATAAGAAAGTTATAAATAATACTAACACATAAGCTCCAAGTCACAATAAAAGTTGCCAAATAAAGCAAGTATTCAAAACTATTTAAAATATTTACATTTCAAAAACTTACAACAAATCTGGTTTATTTACGATTACAACGTTGTAAAAACATAACTTTACTGATACGGGGTATGTCTACTTTTTTGTTTTGTTGTACAGATTCGAGTGCGAATTTCGATTTGATCAGTGTTAAATAATTCATACAGTAGGTACCTACCTACTGCTTCAAATCATTTATTTGTTGGCGAATTGTGCATTAATAATTTTTATTTAAAAAAGAACCGACTTCAACTGTTTAGGAACCGTGTGCAATCAATAACTCTATTTTCTGACAATCTTTTATCTGATTTAAGGTACAATACTATTGATTATTTTAGCTATTCTTATCTCTCCGTCTCTCTATTTTGTATTTTTTTATATTATTCACATATTTTTTAACTTTTTTATTTATTTTATTATTTGGCCCAAACTTTCCATAAGTGTAACGCTGATTCACCTTTTATTGCACCTACCTTGTATATGTTTCTGTGTACTCGTTAACCAGTATAATTTATTTGTCTATCATTTGAATCATCATGTATAATTATAATTCAACTCTACAAGATGCTGCAACCGCCCTGTATAAGTATTAGTCCTCTTTACTCTATTGACTTTTTTTTCCACTCTGTATAACTATAGTTTTACCTCACTCTTACTTCAACCACCTTGCATACGCAACTACTTATGTGCCACCCAATAAAACATTTATTCAACCACCACGTATAACTTTAGTTCTATTTCACCTTATATTTCAACCATCCTATATATGTAACTGCTTATGTACCACCCAATATCAGATTTATTTGTTAGATTTTTTTACACACCTCTCTAACTGTCATTTTACTTCGCATAATATTAAAACTGCGCAGTTGCTTGAATTTCGATGCACGCACACACCTACCACCGTATGGATAACATCGCTCACCTAACAATTTTTTTTTTTCGATACACTAATGGAAAATTGTGTGCCATTTCACTTGACTGCAATGAAAACCGTTATAATCACCCTGTACAAGATACTTTCATGTCATATCTTTACCTTTAAGCTAGAAGACGTGTTTTTAAATCTGAGAAATAATAGATGATTTCTACATGATGGGGTTTCACCACATTGAGAAATTCAGAAAAATTTAAACAATGAATATTTTGATAGATAGATAGGGCGAAATAGGCCCATTTCTTGGTCTGCACGTTGTACAATCTGTTAATAGAAATAACTCATGTTTGACAACACCCAGTATTTTGGAGAACAATTTATTCGGATGATTGAGGTTTTCGTTATTGCTGTGCTTCTCATTTCAAAGCTGCTACCAGTGGCGGATCCAGGATTTTATCAAGGAGGGGGGGGGTTGGATTTTTAATTACAATCACTTTTTAATTTAAATATCATTACGTGGTAGAGTAAATCAATTAAATCTATTTAACCCTCATTAAAGAATTTTTCAAAAAACCTCGAAGATTATAGACATATAAAATCAAACCCGAAACACGCCCCGTAAATCCGCCACTGGCTGCTACGTAGCATCTAGCTCTTTAAGTACTGTTAAAATAATAACTATTTTATACAAAATTTTTAGAATACTCATTTTTAGTATAATTAGCCGCTTGTGAATGATTTGGGAAAAACAACTCTTACAGGATCAATAGTTTTCGCAAATATTAAAAAAAAACAATTCAGTTTTCAATCAACATCAATTCTTTGACAAATGCCAATCACTGGATTCAGCTGCAGAAAAAACATTCTCAGTTAACTGGACAATATCTTTCGATAACCATTTTCTTGCTGAACATTTACAGCAAACATTAAGCTTATTAAAACCATCATTAACCCACAAAACAAAGAAGCTGCTTTGAAATAGATATATTAATAAATATAAAATACTATAAATTACCCACAAAAAATATAAAATCTACCAGAGCTTGTTGTGATAAAATTTGAGATCAAAATATCCTTGTTCGGTGAGATGACTAGCCTTCGAAACTGATGACGCGTCGTCCGGTTCAATTTCCAAAACGTTCTCCGTGTCGATATTGACTTTCTTCGCGTCATCTAAATGCACTTTGTCTATCTCCTCTTCTAATCGCCCTAAATTTTCATCTTCTATGTCCGCTTCGAAATTCGTCGCGTCACCTTCGTCCTCTGGCTCGCTCTGCTGGAGGCTCAGAGAACGAGGACGTTCCGATTTTGTGGTGCTGTTTTCTTCGTGTAGTCTACTGTCACTGGAATATTTTTATATTTTTGAACATATTGGAATTTACCTGGTGGTGCGATCTATTTTGTGCCCTGGGAAGAAAAATAAGAAGAAAACAAAATAAAAAAAACGTAAAAAAATAAATTCATAAAAAATTATATGTGACTAACTAAATAAACTTAAAAGCAATGAATTTAACTATCTATGAGGAAACACAAAATACTAATCCGAACAAATTAAATGCTTAAAACAGTTTTTAAAACCAATAATACATAGCAATCTGTAGAATTTGGTATCCAGCTCTATGAAGTGTGAAATCAAAGCCATCTTTGAGATTCGCAGCCCCGCCCTGTCTATTGATATTGACCATTGAGGTCACTTTATGCTTCCACTGGGAGAATTAAATACCAGTGCTTCACCACGCGACGGTCCTATTCAAATCGAGCCCTCTACGCAATATCAGCTATGCCCGTGTACCACTGAAGATGTCTGCTGCAATTGCAGACGAAACGTTCAGAAGAATTCACAACAGACCACGGCAAAGTAGCCCAGAAAACTACAATTTATCCAGTATTAATATCACTGGTCATGTAGATTATTGAAACTCGATAGCAGAACAGTTTGGGGCAGAGAGAGAATTGTTGACGTAAGAAGAATGTGTAGAATTGAAGATATTGAGAACTGAGTGCGAACTAAAATGTCAGCACAATCAGTTGTGAGAATACTAGCGGAAAACCTTATAAATATTGGGATAAAAACCTTAAAAAAGAACTTTAACGTAACTTTAACTACAAATATGTACACAGATGATGAAGAAGATTGAGTTTGTCGGATATGATTAAGAAATACTAGGGTAATGTTCGCCAGTTAAGGATATCTTGAAGAACAAGTAATTAGCAGAAAACAGAGGGAATGAACTAGAAGTACTGAAGATGCTTATTACATCTACAAATTTTATCTTATAGTATAGCAACATTTGATGAAAAACCTGTTATAATCCCAGAACGTGATAAGCTGCTAGCAAGTTTAGTAAACTTTGCTGCACTAATGAAACTCCTGACACACTCATTGGTAAAGATTAGTTTCTAAATCCCCTTTCTCCTACTACTACTATTTATTTATCTTCCCAAACGGATAAACCGAAAGTGCGAAAATGAAAAAGCCCTTGCGAAATATTGCATTGAAGATTATTAATGCACAATTCACAGTTCATTTTGGAATATTCCTTACTCAGAAATCTAGTGGGAAAATAAAAAAATCTATGGAAATTGTATTAATGGAGATATGAGAATTGTAACCACACCAGATCCAAGAAGGATTTTGTCCGGGAGAAATAAATTCAATATGTGAAAGGTAATCATGCTGGGGAAAATAAATTGCAGGATAAAACACTGACACTTAAACAATCTGGACAAAACATTTTCTGTTCGGGTGTTTCTTGGCTTGCACCTTTAGAGGTAGTGAACAAAGAGAATCTACTCTATCTAATGAAGAAAACTGTCTACAAATGAAATACAATACAGTTCAAGTGAGTGCCAGGTGTGAATTGCTGAGTGAAGAAATGAAAATATGAGTCTTATTGTAGACGAATGGAAAAAAGAGTAAGTTTAAACAAAATACTAATCTGAATAAAAGAACAACATACAGCAACACAAAAACGTGCTCCCCACAAAAGGATTAAATCTATAATTAATAGCTTGAACGCTAGTAAGTGACATATATTTTCCTTAAGGGTTGAAAGTGTCCCGCAGAATCTTTATGGAGAATGACTTACGGCTACAACTCATGTTTTGAACACGTGGAACAAAGTCTGATGTAATAGTCGTTTGTTTTCGATATAGAGCTTCTTAGTGGGTTTTTATCCCTTACACTGGTGGATGCAGGGGCAAGGGGCTAGGGGCCGCAAGCCACCTTCCATTTCCATTCAGCTGTGTCAAGCCCCCACAAACGAGGACAAGCCCCCTCCCCACCGAGGTCAAGTCCACCCCTAAACGACACTCCTGGATCCGTCACTGAATGGTGATGCGTATATTAATAAACGCAAAAACCAATTACTCGACGGAATGAAGTGTTATTAATCAATAATTAATAAAATTACTTTAACAGAGTCAAGTCAAGATTGAACGTTTTTATCCAAACAGTATCTCATTTCTAATGTGCAAATTTAATTCCAAAGAATATCAAGGTTCAGGTTTTTAGAAAAAGCAACAATTATGTATTGGATAATGTACTTAGTTGGAAGCAACACCTGGATGCAAATGTTCTCTTTCATATGCTTTTACTTGCTTTGCAATCTATGAACAGGTCTAATGTGATTAGTGGTCAGTAGTTACAATAAGCGTTTCTTCAAGAAATGAGGTTCATGGCATTAAACAGAAGTATAGATTGCAATAACTTGACTGATGCAGAATTTGAGATCAATAAACATAAATTTGAACAAGATGGTTAATTGATTTTTGAGTATTCTATCATTATAACAATGAGCTGTTGCTGATAATATCGGGTGTAACTGTAGTATGCCTGACTGTTAGCAGTAGTAGCTAACTTAAAACCGAAGAAACGATTAGTGGATACTGTTGAATAATCAGGGCCTAGTAGATCTTCAGTTGACTACTTGAGAGATTCTTTCATCCATTTCATATTCAAGACAATTAGTCACAGACATAGATGAACGAGATTGATGAGAACGTCAACGAGCTGAGATTCTACAGATTCGTGATTCTCCAGTTCAGGAGATGAGAATTATGATGAAAATTATATAGATCTAGTTCTAGTTATGCAGATATTATCATGTCACTGGACCCAGACAACATAGCAGTGAAAATTCTTGAAGTCATGGGAAAAGATTGCCTCAGAACACTTACACAATTTTTTAATAAAATGAATAGTATTGATATTATGCCAGATGAATGGTTAATCTCTTTTGTTTACCAGAAAAGTGCCCTGCATGTAAAATGTGAATGTCGAGCATTAGTGAGTTACCTAAGTGTAATGCATGCGCATGTTTTGTGGACTGTACTAAATGATTTGATTTGACTAGAAAGAGTGGGGAAGAATGTCAATGTATATGGACTATAAGCATCCATTATTGGGTAGAAAAGGCAGTCGTGCAGGTATAGGGAAAATCTGTAGAATTTGTTGAGAAGTAAGACAGGGATGTGTATTGTCTTTTTTTATTTAACTCTGGAGACCGTTAGATGGAATGGAAAGTGAAATAAAAGTAAATGGAGAAAGATAAATAATAATTACTATGGCGGCAATACAGTTTAGGTAGCCGACCGTTTAGAGAATTAGTAATATTATTAATATTATCAGCAGGGAATGTGGCCTAGAACTCAATGTCAGAAAGCCACAGGATATGGTAATTAGAATAATTCGAGCACCTTATACAGAACCGCTAATCACAAATGAATCATTGAAAGGGTTTAAAAATTCGCTTATTTGCGAACCACCGTGCCTGATCATTCTGTAGAGGTTAAATTTTGCATAGAGAAAGTACGAAGCTCATTTATAACAATCAAATCCCTGCTCACCAACAGGTATATCTGGCTATGGAGAAACACAGGCAAGAATCCTGGATATAGCTTGGATTGATCACATAACCAACAGTGACGTAATAAACAGAATGAAGTGCCAACGGCAATTAATAAAAACCAAAACTTTAGTACTTCGGTCATATTATGAGAAATAAAAATATCGCCTCCCACAGAACATAATATAGGGCAAAATAAAAGGAAGAGAGGTTCTGGTTAGCAAATATCGGCAAATGATACGGTGTTATCTGCATTTAGAAGTTCAGATTTGCTCCCAACGGAGTTCGAAGTTATGATGAAGCAGAAGAAGAATTCTAGTTGTACCTAGGAGGAGTTTGCAATTTAAGTGCACATAATGCTAGTGTGGGCTGGTACTAGGGTATATACGAAAAGGCCAACCAGAGGGAGCTTTGGGGAGCTTTCTTATACTCGCAAGTAGCAAAACACCTCGAGGGTCTATATATAATTCTCAGACTTTCTGTCCCATTAAAACTTTTGATTCACGTGCTCAAAACTATCAAAATCTGGATTCTGTGGTGTCCTTTGTAAATTGCATCAGCATACTGGTATTAACCGGAAGATCCAAGGAAATACAACTTAGATATTGGTCTTATTTTATAACCAAAATTGTTTAAACAATTAAAACTATAAAAAAATATAATAAATAAAAACTTAATAAAAGTTTAGGGCTAATCTTACCAGCACACGCAAAGATTTCAGTGGAATTGCTTAAAAGGAAAGGGGAACTAGGATCTTTGACGGATTAAGCGAGTCTTAGGGACCTATAATGAAAAATACAATTAAATGGAAATGGAAAATTAATGAATCACGCTACTTAACTTTACGCGCTGCGGAGGATAACCATCTTTCAAAATTTCTTCTTCATTGTCTATTACTTCTGATCGGTTAAGTCCGTATGCTTTGCCGTTCATAGCGTGATCCCCACACTGATTCTGATCAAAAACTGTTTTAGACTGTTTGGTAGTTTCAGGCAGACCGTTATTGTAAAGCCTGCGTGTGTTTTGGACAGGGGGATATAAGGGTTGACTTAGACTCTGAGAAATATTTTTACCGGGATTACTTTCTGGTTGTTTTGTACCAAATGCACTGGCTGACACTGTCTGTTGCATATTTATGTTAGAGGGAATATGTACTTGTCTTGTTCTGCTCTCAGAATCTAACTGGCTTTGTTCTTTGTTGGGATGATAAGTCGGTTGACGGATGTTTGACGTTTCTCCATACACGTTTCTCATATAACCTTGGTTAATATTATTATTATTACCTCTTGGAGCTATTTGATTGCCGATATATTGAGGAATGTAGTTTTCATTTGAATTGTCAACTGTTTTGTATTGGGCTGGTGGAGGGTTTGGATACCTTGTTTGGGTTGTGTTTGGTTCTTGATGAAGATTGTGATCAACCGTCCAGTACTGAGTTGTGTGAATCTGGGGAGCTTCTCCGACAGATTTTTGTTCAACAACTGGATTTTGAATGGTTTGTCTTTGGTACAAGCTTGCATCTTGCGGAACTGCGTGGGGATAGACTTGATTGGATATATTTTGAGAAATTCCTTGAATGTTGAATTGTTTTTGTGATATTTCTGGATTTTGTCCCAATCGAGGGTCCTGTCTGTTTATGGACGGACTTTGTCTTTGGTACAAGTTTGAAGCTCCCTCTTGTATTTGTTGGGAGTAGTTTTGATTATGAAAGTTTTTGGAAACTTCTATATTATTAACTTGATTTGGTAATATCTCTGAACTTGGTATTGCTTGCGCATCATTTATATGTATGGCCTGATTCATGCTATCACCATACATCATTGTAGGAACATTTGATAAAGGAACTGGTGTTTTTTGGATTTGAGATGGGTTCGAATAAAAATATCCTTTAGTTGCCTCATCGTGAATTACATGAGGATTATTTGTACTGAATTGCTGGTCAATAATAGCACCTTGGTTCTGTTGGATTTGAGAAAATTCTTTATTTGTAGTTTGGGTTAAATTTTGAGAATGTAGTGCGTGGGAAGAATAAGTTGTTGCATTTATTTGATTCGAAATTATATGTGAATCTGTTGTAGTCATAACTTGGTTAGGATGGCCTTCTAGATTTTGGTTAATTTGATGACTAATTGTTTGTGGGGTTTGGGGTATATTTTGAGTATGTATCATTGGGGAAGTAGTTGATGTGCTACTTTGATTTACTTGCGCAGCGTTTTGTTGATATAAATCTTCATTAGAAGATTGTTTAATAAATTGATTATTAAGTACATTTGTCTCTAATAATTGATTCTTTAGACTTGCTTGTGGATTTTGGTTTGATAAACTTTAGAATCATCTTGAGACAACTGTGTCACATTTGAATTATTATTTGTAGGCATAACGCTATTCTGCATTTCACCTCTAAAATGAGAATTACTGATGTTTGAAATGGGCAACATTGTAACAGGGAATGTTGCGTTATAGTGGCCCTCTGTTGGTTTGTTAAGATTATTGATGTCTTGAGTTGATATCTGTTGTTTGGGAATTGAGTGCTGGTACATCTGCTCTCCCGTCAAGTTTGACATGTATTCAAGATTTTGTTGGATATTCTCAGGTGAAAACTGAGTTTTGATAACATTAGGTTGTTGGTGTTGCTGTTCTTTTGGCATGTTTATTATTTCTTGGTTACGGTTTTGGTCATATCTAACGAAGTTTGGGTTTAAGTTATAACTTGTTGGGTTCAAATTATCTGATTGTGATGTTAAACTGTGGGGCACATTAGACGAAAGCATTTGGTTTTGATATTGATAAGGATTTGGTTTCTGTTCTAGCTGACACGAGCGATAGGCTGGGTCAATATTCTGAGCTAGCGTTTGGTTATTAGGACTTGTAGATGGTTGGTAGTCCGTTTGTTCAGGAATAGTTTGATGGTATTGCTGATGGTTTTCTGTATACGCCAGAGGTTGGTGTCTATTAATTTCTTGATAATAAGTGGGAGAGGTTTCAAAGCATTGATAAGGCAACTGTGAATTTCGATTTGTATACCCTTGCGTGTAAGTTCCAGGTAAGGATTTGCTTTGCTGCAACTGGTAGTTCATTGGATTCGCACCGCCCTGGTAGTTTGGATTCAAACTTTGGTTTTCAAAATAATTAGGAACACTTTGGGACTGAAGTTGGTCTGGAAATGAACTGTTAAAAGGATAATTCTATAAGGGTTTCTTAGAGTATTTTACCTAGAAGGATATTAGGAAATTTGTGACATAGTTAAGCAATTACAATTTAGGTGAATATCACATTTTAACCACTTACCCAATAGGAGAACTGTTAATAGCAGATGTTTGATTATGGATAATCTGTAAGGTTAGAATGAATGAATGAAATGACGTTTGGCATTGAAATTAAGACCATACCTGTCCCATGCTGCAAGAAGGAGGCCTAGGCGGCCCGTATCTGCCATATGCGGGGCTACTGCTTTGCAGACCATTTGCAGAGAAGGTTTTATCCAAGCTAGCGCTGGAAATAATAAAATTTAATATTCATGGTAAAAAGTGTGCTTCTACTATTACCTTCTTCTACCGTCCGGTTCATGTTCTTCGGGGTTTTCTGGGAAGAAACCGTCAAAAACCACGTAATTATTCATTTGTTTGATGGGCTTGTTTAATTCGTAGTACTTGTTCAAAAAATTTAAAAACTTTTCACTCGGTTTATCGAGCGCCAACTTATTTGGTCCCACTTGTTCGCTCTATAAGAAAAAGTTGATAAATTACCGTAGGAAATGAGCTTACCAATAATATGAAAATAGGACTTATACAGGGTGAGTTTTTTTTTTTGATGATCAGTATGGGTATCTCGGAGATAGAGCAATGGTTAAATTGGAAAAGATTTGCAGTTTTACTGGCCCAATTTAATGACACTTTCGGATTTTTGTAAAAAGTCATGGCTTACTAGATATTTTGAAAAAACGAAATTCTGTCGATTTAGTCAAATCCCTCTAGCTCTTTTGTTTTTGATTTTATAAAAAAGTGTAAATATCAAAATTGAAGGGAATTGTATCCCGAAAATGATTGTCATGTCCTCGTTTGCGTGACAGCTCTCGTATTAGAGATATGACACAAACTTATCTTTTTTTGAATGGAAACCATAGTTGACTATGACCTCAAAAAAATTGGACATTTTGAGAGCTTTTCAACAATTTATGTTATTTAGACAAAAATTGCATCTGTTTAAGATTGACATTACCGCTTTCCTCACAGACCGGCTATCAATTTCTTCAATTGCTTGTAATACCGCCTCCCTTAGGTCCCCAACTGTCTCATACTTTCTTTTGTATACTTTGTTTTTTAGCGCACTCCATAAATAGAAGTCTATAACTGCCAAATAGGGAGACCGGGGTGGCCATTCGCGTGGGCCATTTTTTCCTATCCAAGAGTTTATTATCTAAGTGTTGCCTTACTAATAACGAGTTATGAGCAGCTGCTCCATTATGTTGGAACAACTCAATTTCTTAACGAGTGCTTAAATTCAAATTATGCAACATGTGTTGAAAAGTGTATTGCAAGAAATGCAAGTAGCGCTCCCCAGTAAGTGATTCGTCATAGATAAAAGGCCCCAGAATAGTAGATTCTATGATACCACACCAAACATTAAAACCAAATTTTATCGGGTTCGTCTTTGTTCTACATGGAAAGAGTTTTCTTTAGCTCAGATATGCTCATTGTGTCTATTCGAGAGCTGTCACGCAAACAAGGACATGACAATCATATTCGGGATACAATTCTCTTCAATGTTGATATTTACACTTTTTTATAAAATCAAAAACAAAGGAGGTAGAGGGATTTGACTAAATCGACAGAATTTCGTTTTTTTCAAAATATCTAGTAAGCCATGACTTTTTACAAAAATCTGAAAGTGTCATTAAATTGGGCCAGTAAAACTGCAAATCTTTCCCAATTTAACCATTGCTCTATCTCAGCTAGTTTCCGAGATCCCCATACTGATCATCAAAAAAACTCACCCTGTATAGTTGTTTTAACTATGAAAATCATGTATATGGAATGATCATATAAATTGATCTTGTAAGCATCTTTACAACTTTTGATATTTCAAGAAAGATTAAAAATAAAGGAAGGATGTAATGAATCATACACAAATATTTTGATATTTTATAGAAGGAATACCAGTATGTATTTACCTCCAACATATGTTCATAAAGTTGTCTGCCTAATCCTTTTCGTTGGCGAGACTCGTGTACATAAAAATCTAGAACGCATGGTGGTGTCACTTGATAGTAGCGGCCATCATTGTCGAACAGATAAAGACCCTTGCGACCTACTTTCAACATGCCGGTAACGGCACCTTTTCCACTAGAACAAATAACAAAATTAAATACGTAAGTGTATGTGTTTTGAATACAGCCTTACTTGTTTGCCCTTTGATCAACAAGCAAATACAATTTTTGATTTTCCGAATTCCGAAGTCTCTCTGCAGACGTGATAGTTTTGGTCAATCCTTGTGCTGCAGCAGAAGCTTCTCCTAATGCGTTTATCACTTCGGAGACTTTCATTACCGTATCCCTAAAAATAGACATACTTACATATTAAAATGCTTAGTAAATTTAACTAATTAAGCGTGAGTACACTCATGTTAGCTCACAGAGCTTGAAATATTTCTACAATATTATTTTTGAGTTATAAAATTTCAAAATATTTCTTGAAATATTGCCATGTCCTCGACGAAACCTTATTCGAAATATTTCTGTAATGTTTTATGAAATAGTCCATGATGCATTTCCAAAGATCTATAAAGACCTCTTGCCGCATATACCGGGTGCCAATTAAGTCCAGGGACAGCTAAATATTTGCTAAAGTACTTTATTTCTGGAAAAGGTCAAGGTCACTCCCTTAGTATATAACTTTGAACCTCATTTTGAGGTTATTTGAACCTCATTTTGAGGTTATTTTGAAGTCAATCTCATTTTATAAAATGAGAACCCTTTATTTTTTGTTTTCTGAATGTTATTTGTGGCATCTTCTAGTTTATTTTAGATTTTCTTGGAATAATACCACATCAGTGTTCAAACTTGTGTATATTTTAAAACCAAACGTTTCAAAATCCTGTCGGATTTCGTTTTCAATGGATATAAATTTATAATCAATATATGTCCCGTCGTAAAATTTCGCGCTCTTTCCGATTCCGCAATAAAAAATAGGGGTTCCAATTTAAAAAAAAATCATGTTGCCTTCAAAATAACCTCAAAAATGACGTTCCAGGTCACCATCGGATTCCATGTTCAAAGTTATATACTAAGGGGACCTTTTCCAGAAATGCAGTACTTGAGCAAATATTCAGTCGTCACAGAACTTAATTGACACCCGGTACCTATAAAGAATTTTTGTATATATTTTAGCGAAATATTTAATAACATTTTATAATATTTTATGTCTGTTTTTATAAGTACTACCTGTCGCCCAGTAGTCGAAATTCAACCAATTGTGTCAATATTTCTGGCAGGTTAAGTAACCTGAAAATTTTATCGTGACATTCTATCCTAGGACTTTAGGGAGAACAGCAATTACACGGAACGGATCCAGATTCGGAACCTCTGTGTGATAGTTTCCTCGAAAATCCTAGGTGTCGGTTTAAAATCTCGCTTCTACAAATAAGTAACGAATTTCAAGTTTTTTTCAGATATAATTCATAGGACTTTATTTGTGTTCAAATTCGTACTTCTTAATTTAATATGACAACAATTCAGCCGCTAATGGGCTACCCTACATATTTATTTTTTCTAACCTCCCTATTTAGCTACAATTGCACTCAATTCTCTAACATTTAATAAAATCCTCATTATAATAATTCCATCTCATTATATATTTCCACCACCCTGTATATGCAACTGCTCATGGACCACGCATAATATTTTTTAACATTTTTGAACCACCCTGTAAACCATTCTGTATATGACACTGCCTATGAGCTGCCGTATTTACTCTATTTGTTTATAAAATTTTTAACTATCTACTGTAACTATAATTCTACTCCGATCTATATTTCAATCATCATATATATGGAACTCTTCGTGGGCTACTCTATAAATCATTTCCTTTTCTAACATTTTTTATCATCATCCTGTATATCTATAATTCCTCTCACCTTATATTTCATATTCCCTATATATACAACTACTTCTGGGTTACAAAATGTTGCATTTCCATTTCCGCCACCCTGTATATGCATCTATGTATAATATTTTTTGCACCGATCTGTATAACTGTAATTCTACTGCACCTTCTATTCCAAGAACCCTGTAAATTCAACCGCTTGTCCATATAATTATTTTTTTAGTTATAATTGCACTCTACTCTATATTTTAAACACCCTACATATGCAACTGCTTATGTGCCAGCCACGAAAAATATGATTTCTAACATATATACCACTAAACAATAACAACTCTTGTATGCTACTTCCAGAAGTACATGCTATAAGTATATAACAGCATTGGTCCCTCTATATATAATTACTCAATGTTTTGAGTCTGGCGGAGGCAGCACATTCAGTTGTTTGGCATTGACATTATGGACGTAAATAATGAATTTTTATTATATTTTATTTAATGAATGAACCAATATTATAAATTAATATTAGCATTCTGCATTGAAGGTCGTTAGTAGCTACTAAACAAAACAAAAATGAAGAAAATCCGTTGAGAAACAGAGGAGAAAATGGTACCTAATCGTTTTGTCTTTGCCTATTAATAATATAGATTACCGAATATGTTTGAAGTCTTCTTATTTTCGCGACAAAAATAAACCTTATAAAATATTTCATGAAATATTTCTGTAATATTTCAGGATTTTTTGTAATGGGTATACGAATATTTAAAAAATATGAGACTAAAATGTTTTAAAATAGTTCTAAAATATTTCATTTCTGAAATATTTTTTAGCAATGCTTCCGAAATTATTCTTATAATGTCCACTAAAAATGTTTTGAAACATTTCCTGAACTATTTCTTTGATATTTCACGAAATGTTTTTTAAAAATTTCTAGAAATAATAGTATACGTTTTGTTGTGGACATTAGAATATTAAAAACAATTCAAATGTGTATCTATCCAGGAAGGACTGTGGAACCTTCTATGGTTTTGGGCACATTCTAATTCCTGGGTTATTGCATTAAAAATGATCAATATACATTTAGCACCAATAAACGTGAGTCACCTAGACTTTTGGGCGAAAGATTTTTGCCTGTTTACTTTTAATCTCAGCTACTTTGCAGCTCCTACCCCCCACTGTATCCACTTTTGAACACAAACGTATGAACATAACAAAGCTTATCTTTAAATACATGAGAATCCACAATTCATACCTGCGTTTAATTAAAAACAGCTTGCCTTAGGTAACAAATTAATGTCAAGAAAATTACCTACAGACTGGATTATCCAGATCTCTCAAATTCCGACCATTACAGAGATTTTTATTTATTTAGAATGGTTTAATAAGTATGTTTATACGAGTATACAATCGCATTTTCAATATTTATCAAAAATATAAGTCTGGGTGGTTACGATACCTAAAAATAGAACTGTGAGGAAAATTAGGTTTTCCGTGAAAAAAAAAGTAAAATATTGTTAATCAATCAAACTTTTGACATAGAATTGACATGTGCCACCCAGTGCCAAAGAGTTTCATGGGCGTACCGAGGGGGGAGCAGGGGAGAACAGCTGCCACCCTGGACCTGAAAAACTTGCCTTGAGTCATGAAAATTTCCCGTAAATTTGCTGACTTGCCCCCCCCTTCTTAGACCAAACAATTTTCTGAATTGTCCTCCTCTCTAGGATTTGCCCCTTCTGGGGTATTTTTTTCTAATTTGCCCCTCCCTAAACCAAAAGCTGGGTACGCCCCTGCCTTATTTCAGAGATCTTTTTATTCTTTGATTAGTAGTAGCAGTTATTGATGCACTTCTACTTACATTTTATGATTTAAACGAAGTTCCTATTTGAATTAATGTATTAACTGCTCCAAATGTTGTCTTTGCTCTCTTTATTAATATTTCTGGTTTGAAATTAGAACATATGTCTTCCATTCTGTTTCTAGGGAGTCTATTAATTCAGATTCTGTAACGTACACCTTTGACTTCAAATATCCTTCCCAAAATAATCGAGAGGCATCAAGTTTGGTGAACGAGCTGGCCATTCGATAGAAACCGTGTCTACCAATCCGATTATAAAAATTCTCGTTTAGTCAATCTCGTACTGGTCTAAAATAATACGCCGGAGCTCTATTTTATTCAAAAACGATTTGCATATTAAATTCGTCAGGATTGGAATTTACTATTTCTTCAGACTCCGGATGGATCTGATTTTGAAGAATGTCAAGAGATCTTGTTAAATTTTCATCCGGACCATATTTGCCAATATTCTTGGTCATCGATTACGTTTTTAAGGAGTCTGTCTGTTTACAGTTCAATTAGAAAAATATGTACATTCAGCACTAAAAGAACAGACTCTAAGTATAAGGGATTCTCTATTAGAGGGGGAAGTCATAGTGTTCACCTGTTTTTTGAAATTGATGATAGGGGTTACAAGATAACAATTATATTAAACATTCGTTCTGCTACTGAAAACTTTTTCATAAGTTAAAATTGCTTTGGGTTTTTCTTTCATTAGACCAACACCTAAACGACAGACCAAATTTCTCTTCTCTTCCTCCACAATCTTGACTTGTCATATGCATAAAACTGATATCCTCTATATTTTTGCCGTCGGTATACAAAACAGTTTTTCTTAAAAACATATCTAAATGTGCATTCACAGAATTGAATAGAGAATAAAGGTGTCTTTCAAATAAGCTAACACTAATTTGAAAAAAAGTTGATTGTGTCCATTTGACACTGGACAATTTGGCACATGCCAATTTTATATCAAAACTTAGTTTGACTGACCAAGGGTATTTTACAATCCCTGTTGACTGACAACATTTTATACAGTGTGTCCGGTTATGGACTAGCGATAATCTAAATACATGTAAAGCAACTATTTTAATACACAAGTACACCATATACTAGGGCTCAATACCCCACCCCGCCATATGACAGCAATTTTGTTTTTTTAAAGACCTATTCTCCACGGGTGAACAAAAACGTTCATATCTCTTAAAGTTTTGGTCTTACTGAGATAAAAATAGGCTTATTCGACGGACAATAATACTGTCTAGCAACAACATTTCAAAACAAAGTGTTAACGTTTTCTTAACTTTTGAAAAAAAGATGAAATGCAAAAAAAGGGTCAAAAAATTATGCAAATCAACAAATTATTGCCAATCAATGCAAAAGCAGTCCCGATAACCTTTCATTTTTTTTTCACTAAATCGAAAGCTTTTGAGTTAAGCTACAATACAACATTAAATTCACAACTGTATGTTTATTACTTTAGGAGTTATTGGTGTTTGAACATAGCGTATGAGCAAGCACAAAAGACCTTTGTTAAACGACATCTGTCCTTAGCTGCGTGCTGTCCAAGAAAAGGCTAGCAATACTATTCGCGACTAGCGGGAGTAAGCCAGATGGAACATATTGTCTCTATCTGCAAAAAAATTACAGGATAAAGACTAGTTACGTTAGTTGTCCCTCGCCCTGCGTTGTGATCGCTACATTTACTTACCGTCCGTGCTGTTTACGTTCTGTATTAGTGGTTATCTTGTGATATGAATCTGGCAAATCGTCGATATTCAACGCAACATATTGCTGCCATACACTTCCTGTATGATTTCTGCAATGGAAGTGCAAATTTGGCTGTACAAGAATATCGAAGAAGGTACCCTAACAGGCCTACACCGACTCGCCAAACTTTTATCGACGTGCACTCAAGATTAGCGGACAGGGGCATTCAAAGAGCTGTAAATGACCGTGCTCGTTTGGTATCGCCCGACGATGAAGAAGAAGTACTTAGGCTATTAACTAATGATCCTAGACTAACTGTTAGGCGGATTGCAGAGGAATTATAACTGTCTAGGTGGCATGTATGGAGAATTTTGAAAATTAATATTCTCGAAACAGATTATGCAACAAGATCTGTATTTGTTAGTGGATTCATCGACGTGTGAGAGGACCGTCATTTCTTACAAAAGATACTGTGGACTGACGAAGCGAAGTTCACGAGAGCTGGCATTACAAATAACAGAAATGATCATCTCTGGTGCTTCGACAACCCTAGGGCGGTGCGCCCAAGTTCGTTTCAACACGAATTTTCTGTGAATGTGTGAGCAGGAATAATCAACGATCGTTTGATTGGGCCGTTGGAATTGCCTCCTAAATTAAACGGTGCTAATTTTTGGAGTTCATGGAGACACAGTTCTCTGACAGCCTCATGGAGTTACCTTTATTATACAGTCAAGATATGTGGTTGTAGCTAGATGATGCACCCGCGCACTATTCTCGAGCAGTGAGAGAATATTTGAACAATAACCATGCACCGTGGATCGGTCGCGGTGGTGTAGTAGCATGGCTAGCTCGCTCGCCCAATTTGACCCCCTTGGACTATTTTTGTGGGGTCATAATGAAGCAAAAGGTGTATGCTACAGTTCCAAACACCAGAGAAGACCTCGTCGCTAAAATTATGGCAGTCGCCGAAGAAATAAGATTAGACTTAGAACTAATTAAGCGCTCAACTGCCCAGATAGCACACAGAGCATTAACTTGTCTACAAACTGGAGGTGGGCACTTTGAACAATTGCTGTAGTATGAAATTTAATGTGTATAAAAGATTGTAAAAGTATCAAATAAAAAGTAATAAGAATTTTATGTGGTTTTAATGTTTACCTGTTTAAGGTTCCCACAAAGGTCTTTTGTGCTTGCGCATACGCTATGTTCAAACAACAATAACTCCTAAAGTAATAAACATACAGTTGTGAATTTAATGTTATATTGTAGCTTAACTCAAAAGCTTTCGATTTAGTGAAAAAAAATGAGAGGTTATCGGGACTGCTTTTGCATTGATTGTCAATAATTTGTTGATTTGCATAATTTTTGGACCCTTTTTTTTGCATTTCATCTTTTTTTCAAAAGTTAAGAAAACGTTAACATGTTGTTTTGAAATGTTGTTGATAGACAGTATTATTGTCCGTCGAATAAGCGTATTTTTTATCTCAGTAAGACCAAAATTTTAAGAGATATGAACGTTTTTGTCCACACATGGAGAATAGGTCATTAAAAAAACAAAATGGCTGCCATATAGCGGGGTGGGGTATTGAGCCCTAGTATATGGTGTATTTGTGTATTAAAATAGTTGCTTTACATGTATTTAGATTATCGCTAGTCCATAACCGGACACACTGATAGTTCCATTCTCTCAAATTAAAAAGGGTGATGACATTAAAAAAGGCCTCACTCTCTATATCTGTCTGCTTGGTTATGCAACCATGTATTCAATAAACTAGTATTGATAGGTGGTATTGGTTATATTGAAAAAGCTCCAATATGTTTGATTTATTAGTCGTTCAGGTGCTTTAGTAGTTAAGAGCTATATTTTGAACTGACGTTAACATTATAACACGAACGACCTTTGCAAAAACTAAATGACTGGCTCCTCACTGTCGGCATTGAAGGGAACACGTAATTGATTGTTTTTTTTTTCACTGAACAAAACAACGAGAGTTCGTGTACGGTAAATAACGAACTCTAAAATAAAAACTTTTAACTTATTCTTAAAACGACCCTTCGCTAACATGCAAGTGACATAAAATTACAACTTCAACAACAGCCATTCGTTGAATTGATTCAGAGGGAGAGTTAATTGCACTGGCAGGTAATGCGCTCGGTAATCAATAGACTTGTTAGATTTTACAATATCTATACAAGCACGAAATAGCGGTATAAAATTTATCATGTAGATGAAAGGAAATGAAAATCGTTACGTCAACGAAATCCACCTATTCTGTTAATATATTAGCCGCTTCAATTTCAAGGACGTGTCAGATATACAATGGGAATATTCCACGGAATGCCACGAAAACGTAGCTTTGAATTATGTGAAACTATTGCGGAATCAATAAAAGAGGCGATGATCGCATCAGGTCAAATAGGTAATTTATAGGCATGAGGAAATGCTTTCATTCTGCCAAAACTATGATACTTTGCATTAAGTTTTAACGAGACACTAGTGAGAGCTTTAAAGTGAATTAACAACAGTATTAGGCATTAATTGCTTGTTATGTCATTTTCTAAATTCAGTCTTTAACTGATTTCGATTTGTTTGAACAAATAATTGGCGTAGTCAGTAGGAATGTTGCTCTACATTACATAGAAGATAGACTACGTTTACACTAACTCATTCG
Source organism: Octodonta nipae (assembly GCA_034190945.1). Classification (NCBI taxonomy): domain Eukaryota; kingdom Metazoa; phylum Arthropoda; class Insecta; order Coleoptera; family Chrysomelidae; genus Octodonta; species Octodonta nipae. Next base: position 15,064,302 of record CM067218.1, on the reverse strand, counting down.
TTCATGTCGAATATGAATGAATATGAAGTCATAATGACTTCCCCAATGGCTAACAGTAAGGCCATCGGGTATGGGGTCGTTAGAGTTGTTTTTTGGTAACTTATTGCTTGATACTGGAGGAGGGAGGTAATGATGAACATTATCTAATTACAATTGGTATCCTAACTACGGCCACGGAATCAGAAAAATAAATAACCTCTTGCAGTAAATAAGCGAGTATAATGACCAAATTAGGGCGTTACAATCGAAGGAGGAACAAAATAATAATGGCGCAATATTAAACTAAAAATCGTAAAGTGAATTATTCCTTTTGTAGATAGGTGTGTGGTAAGGTATGTTATTATGTTATTATGTAGAAAGGAAAGAGGAAGATCAATATGATCAAACATCAGAAGTAGTAAAGTTGATAATGTCTTCAATGACTGTCAGGAACTATATTGTTAAAAGAAAAAAGATTTTCACGTTTTTCAATTATTTTGTAAATTTATTTGATTTAGGTTTTTGATTATTGAGGTTAAAAGGATTTTTGATTTTCACATTTTGTTTCTTTTTATCTTAATCTAGGGTACAAGTGAACATGGAAAAACGGAAAACGGAAGATGTCAATTGATGCAACGGGTTCGACATTGCATAATCCACAGCAGAAGATAATTGGTTTAGAGGAGGAAAGAGATGGGGAGCAACCCCAAAGCCTCAATCCCCCTTTCCTTAGAAGAACTAGCTAATTTTATATCACCCCCCTCTTAGAAGAACTAGCAAATTTTATATCAATATAAAATTAGCTAGTTCTTCTAAGGGGGGGGTTGAAGTTTTGGGGTTGCTCCCCATCTCTCGCAAAAAAACATATATTCCAAAAACTCCAAGCATTAAGAAACGAATCAGGAACATGATTTCAGGAACCTGGAATGTGTAGCGAATTGCAAACAAATGAATGGAATCATATTTAAATAACTACAGCAATATTATATAGACCTAGCGGTATTATTCGAGACCAAGAAGAAAGGTAAAGAGATAGAAGATAGAAGACATATACTACTATATTCACATTTATAGTGGAGTAAATAAGGAATGTTCTGCAAAAAGAAGTATCAATCGCTATATTCAGAAACGCTGTATTAAAACATGGGATTGTATAAACAAATATCTGATCCATATTGATATAGTAATTGTTGCTGCATATGCATCCACAGATAATGTAACTGAAGCAGTGAAAACTAACCTTTTAGAACAGAATGGTAAGAAGCTTTATTGATTAGGCGGTTTTACTGGTATTGTGGGAAGACAATTGGCACGGAAAGTAAGGGATACAAGGGGAGGATATAAAAACTGACGACTGATAAGTGTATGTGAGCAATATGATCTCAAAATATGGAATGAGTGTTTCCAACAAAAGCAGATACCTACATATACTATACACAGTCAACTAGAAACGTAAAACCTATTATAGACTATACAATAGGGAAAAGTAACAATAAAACAATATTCAAAGACTAGAGTTTATGGCGGGGCTGAATGTGGCTCCGATCACCTACTTCTACAATGTTCAGGGGTGCAACCAAGAAATAGTACCCAAATTACAAGTAAAGTGGAGGAAGGAGGTACAATTTACTGTAGATATAAATTAAACATCCTGAAAGATCCCTTAGTTCTATTCATGTATAAACTTAGGTTGACGGGAAAAATAGAACGAAAGGTCTTGACAGCCTAGGAACAGAGGAACAGGACAATATAAACAACTAGAACCTAAATGCGAGTTAGACCGAGTTAGACGGTGCGAGGGAGTGAGAGATAAAGAGTGAAAAGGAAAGAGAGGCGCTGAGAAGGAAAGATACAGAAGCCTGCAACTGTACTCTCCAGACTTTATTGATGATTTTAGCTACATTGCCAGATGAAAACATCAGATTATATATTTTCCGTAATCCTTAAAGGATTTCCTTCAACATAAAAAACAAATCAATCACTCTCGAGTATTTCGAGGTGACGTTTTTTTTACAACTTTGAGATTCGACCATTTCCTTATATATATATATATATATATATATATATATATATATATATAGTTAAGTTTTTTTTTTTGATGATCAGTATGTTGATCTTGGAAACTAGCGGAGATAGAGCAATGGTTAAATTGGGAAAGATTTGCAGTTTTACTGGCCCAATTTAATGACAATTTCGGATTTTTGTAAAAAGTCATGGCAGTTAGTAAATCTAGTTTCATCTGACCATAACACCTTTAATGAAAACTGTGGATTCTCAAGGCATATGTCTCTAAACCATGTACAAAACAAAATACGTCGATGCTTCGTTAATTTGATTACGTTCCTTTGGTGGTTTGATAAAAGATACATATCTGCGTAAACTATCGTAAAGCCTCTTAAATGTACATAGAGCAGGTTGACGACGATTAAAATATCTATGAAAGTATTCCTCAGCTGCACGACCTGAATTTTTATGGCATATGATATAACAATCCACCATATTCAGTTTTTCTCCGTTAGAATATTCCATTTTATCACGAAAACTTGTCAATATCGACTGTCAGTTCAGCACTACTAATGGAATTACTCTCAAATGAGGAAACGTCAAAACAATCTTTTTCATGGCTACCTAAGTTAAAAGTGAAAATAAGCATCCATAACTCGTTATTTTTCTGAAAAACTATATCGAGTATTATATCGTTGAAAAGCTCTAATAATGTGCGAATTTAAGTTTGTGTCGTATCTCGAAAACGAGAGCTGTCATGCAAACGAGGACATCACAATCATGTTCGGGATACAATTCCCTTCAATTTTGATATTTACACTTTTTTATAAAATCAAAAACAAACAGCTAGAGGGATTTGACCAAATCGACAGAATTTCGTTTTTTCAAAATATCTAGTAAGCCATGACTTTTTACAAAAATCCGAACGTGTTATTAAATTGGGCCAGTAAAACTGCAAATCTTTCCCAATTTAACCATTGCTCTATCTCCGCTAGTTTCCAAGATCCCCATACTGATCATCAAAAAAACTCACCCTGTATATACACTTATGTACTTAACTTACTTTGTCTTAATCTGACGCGCTCGAGTTTTTCTGAGGTTCAATTGAGTATATATTACTCACAATTGAAGGAAGGCGGTTGGTAAGACCATCTTAGAAGAATGTCGGAGGAAAGACAACCCATAAGGATATGGCAAATGAACCCCCTCGATGGAGGAGAAAAGGCAGACCACTACTCAATTGGAAGGACGGGGTAATGGAGAGATAGAAGTCGCCGCATGGTGAAATTCCCATCGCAAAAATAATTAAGGTTAAAGACTGCTGATATTTTAGACGATGAGAGGAATATGCAATAAACGATTTATTTTTCTAAAAATAAAAATAACGTTTTTGCTACACTGTATCCCAAGTGGCCCAAATTATAATAATGAGGTTACTTGAAGTTTGAGCTTGAATTTGAGTACTTGGTGTACTTAATGTGCAACTTTAGTTATTGCCATATAATGGAGTACTTTCAATTTGAACATTTAACTCAATCTAACTTCAAAATAGGGGCGGGCGAAGGATTGTTTTGAGGCCCCTGGATACGCCACTGTATCAAAATAAACTTATTTCTTTGAAAATGAAAAATCGATTCAAACAGTACTTATTTTCTTCGACTTTCAACTGTTGAGAGTATTAAATTATGGAAAACTTTTACGGATTCCATACCACATACTAAAAATTCCGTCGTCTAAACTATCGAAAATCCGATGGAGCCCTTCCGGGACTTTTGCCAACCCTGTATTTATTTATTACCACATGAAACTTGGAACTTTTATCGTGTATCGCGACAGATGTAATCACCTGTAGCGAGACAAGCTGACTGTCGGGCTCGTTAAATAGTTTTGCGACAATCAGTCGCCGCACTTGTGCCCAATACTTTTTTTAATTTCCTGCATTATAAACTCAGTCACGTTCAATTCATGTTGCATAACGTTTTAAACGCGTTACATTTATTACAAAAACACCAAGTTTAATTATCCTGAGGCCCCGCATACTTAATTAATTACAGTAACGAAAAAAATATATTGAATTGATTTTTATCATAAAAAAACAATTAGTTAATAAAAAAATTCACCTAGTAAGTCGTCAGGATATACAAACATTACTGATAAACTTAAAATAAACATGAACATCACGAAATGTCAATTGTGTACTCGAGAGATAATTAAAAAATCGTAAGCAAATATTGGATTGAATCATTTCCAGATTTGTCTCTCTCCTATTAGTCCGAACGATATAGTAAAATTTCTGATTTTACCTGTTTTTTAAAGATATTGGTTCTAGTTATGTGAGCTATTTTAGAAAGTTGTGATTTTTTTATAAACAAATAAAAGCTTAAAAAGGGACTTTTTGCAGTTTTTAGGGTTCCGAATATACAATATACGGATACCCTTATAATATCACTCCGGATTTTTGCCTCTGTCACATTACAGCCATTTTCTCCTAAACGACTGGATGGAAGAGGTTGAAATTTGGTATCAATATATAGTTTGGAGAACCCATCAGGAGTACATATCCTAAAAGAAGAAATTTTGATTTTAGGGAGTACTTTTGGGGGGAAAAACTAAAATCGACCGTTCCCCCCTGATCTCCGGAACTACTGAGCCTAAAATTTTGAAAAAAATAGGAAATATAGAACGTTGCCCGGACTTTACAGAAAACATAAGGAGAAACCAGTGATATTAATTTTGGGGGGCAAATTATAGAATTACATAAAAATTTAAAAATAATTTTTTTTTAAACGCATCATGTATTAAATCAAATGAAAGGCCCCATTCTGAGGAACATAAATATATTTTTTTCAAATTAAAAAAAAATTAGTCGAAAAGATATTAACGAAAATATACCAAAATTTACCCATCCCCCCCTTATCTCTGAAACTACAAATCGTAAAGTTTTAAAATTAGAGGTATAGGGCCTGGAAAAATAAGGAGAACCTCTACTTTTAATTTTGGGGGGCAAATTACAGAATTAAATGAAAAATATAAAATTAAAATTGTTTCTAACGCATCATGTTATATATCAAATGAAAGGGCTCATTATGGCGAAAATTAATAATTTTTTTCATATCTCTAAAATAAATAAATTAAAAGATATTAACAAAAATATAAAAAAATTACCCCCCCCCCCTTATCTCCGAAACCATAAGTTGTAAAATTTTGAAAAAAAATAGAGGTATAGCGCCTCACCTGAACTTTACTGGAAATATAAGGAGAACCCCCTAATATTCATTTTGGGGGGCAAATTATAGAATTAAATGGAAAATAAAAAATTATAATTGTTTTTAACGGATCAAGTAATATATCAAATCACAGGGCTCATTATGACGAATACAAGTATATTTTTTTTAGTTTTTTTAAAATGAATATTTTAAAATATATTTAAAAAAATTACCTATTCCCCCTTTATTCCCCAAATTATAAAAACAAAATTTTTTTGTTTACAGGAAAAATACGAAGAAATCCCTAATTTAATATTGGGGGCGTAATTATAGAATTAAATGGAAAATAAAAAAATATTTTTTTAACGCATCATGCAATACATCAAATGAAAGGGCTCATTATGAGGAATACAAATATACACTTTTTGTATTTTTAAAATTAATTGTGTACAAGATATTAACATAAAGATATAAAAAATTCTCATTTCTATATCAAATAAAAGGCTCATTATGTGAATTACAAATATATCATATTTTTAAATCATTTGTTTAAAAGATATTAGCAAAAATATTAAACATCCACTTAATTCCCATTTTAGAAACTACACTATTTAAATTTTGAAAATCATATTTTATTTGTATTTTTAAATAATTTGAATAACAGATTTAATAATTTATAATTTAAAACTTGACCTATTTTGCCCTTTATCTTCCAATCTATAGAACCTCAAAATTCAGACAGTAGATTATTAAAGGCTTCCCTGAAAGTTAATTAGTAAAATAAAACTCTGATGTTAATTTTTGGGGGCCAAATTAGAAAACTAAATACCTATGTATTCTTATAAAAATCAAGCGAATTTTGAAGGTGGTACGGAACCCTTAGTATGCTTTGGTAGTGGACTGATTAACTCCTTTAAAAAAATTATTTTATTCAGAATTAGAAGAAAATTGTTATAAATTTTCTGTAGTAGATTTTAATTTAAAAATTTTCACATTTCTTCGAAAATTCCGAATTTTTGAGAAAATTTGTTAATGTTTAAAAATCTTTGTAGAAAATTTTAATCTAGATAATCAATTTTTGTGAAGAATTTTCTTCTGAAGACGACATCAATGCAATTATTGAAAGAAAATGAAAAATGTCGATTTTTATACCTCTAATTGTTTATAAATAATTTTCCCCAATTTCTAGAAATGTCACATATGGATAGAATTATTATAGATATTGTTTAGAACTCATTCCTACAAAAAACTCATCTATTCCCCATTTTGCAAAAAAAATCGCTTAATATGATCTAATCTGTGCGAAATAATTGATTGCTATCGAAGCAAATATTTATTTCATAAATATTATAAATAATTTTACGAGTGAGAGAATGATTTTAAAGTCGTGTTTTATTGTGAAAAAAAAAATTAATTGGGTAATAATTCTGCGCTTTGCAACAGTTGAGTTCTTCAGCTCAAGGGCGAGGTCAGCAGGAAGGACTATGCCAATAAGTTTAATCTTATGTTTAAAAAAGAACCAAATGAATTTTCTCCTACAATTTGTTGCCAAATATGCCGAAATCCTTGTCGGAGGTTTTGATGAAGGTACAAGAATCAGATACCGCCTACAATAATTGCAAAATGACTTACCATAAGGCTCGCCTGTCGCCCTTGAATCCCGGTGGAATCAAATTATTATTTATCTCCACTATGGGATCTTTGAAGATTTCATTGACGTTGAATTTGAATTCCATATTTCTGCTTGTGTCTCTTTTCCACTCTCCACGAACTTCCCGTCGCCTTTCTCTATGCGATTTCAAGGTAATTCCAATTTACAACTGTGCCGATTCGACGATAATTACCATAAAAAATACCAATTTTGAATTTTTCTCGCTCTGACAAACGATTATTTGACGTTGAAAAATACACTTTCCATTGTTTTGTAAGAGTGACAGTAACCCGTTACATGCGGTATTCCACTATGTTCATTTGTGGAATGATGTTCCTGCGAGCGTGACTTGGTGAGCGAGTTCACAGAGGCGTCGCAGGAGCGCAAACACTGCGGGCGATTATTGATTTACCGCTATTCTTAATGGGATCGTACACTGCGTTCAGTTTGTGTGGTGACTTGCTAGAATTATTCCTATTACAATGCATTGCCATATTCATATTAGAATTTTCTAAGGCCGCTATTAAATTATCAGATCTATACTACTATAAAATTGTAAGTTTGTTTGTTTGTTTGTTCGGGCATCACGTAAGAACTACTGAACGAATTGTGCTGAATCTTTTTTTGTTGCAAAGTCTATAGTTTGACTTAAAATCTGATACATATTTTATCTCCCTGAATTGAGAGAAACTGTAGATATAGCGAAAACACTTCTACCACGTTGGATAACACAATTACTCTATTTATGCTACAGCAAGCACCAAATATAAGATACTTGAATCAGCTTAGCTTTTATTCAAAATTCCGAATATGCCAATGTAACATGTTTCGATTTCAAAAAAGTAAACTGATATATCAACCATAATTTTACAGGGTGTTCTATATATAGGAAACTTAGTGCGGAGCAGAATGACATGGGTTAAAAAAATCTAAAAAAAGTTATATTAGGTGTACCATAAGCAGCTGCATATAGACAATGCGGTGGAAATGAGGGGGAGTGGAATTAGTCATACAGGGTGGTTCGAAAAAGTTATATTGAGTGGGCCATAAATAGTTGCATATATCAGGTGGTTCATAAACGGGCCGAGTAGAATTATATATATATTGCTTGGCTATAGTTCATATACAAAATGATTGAAATAAGGGTAGAATATTTCTACAGGGTGGATACATTTTTTTTAAAATAATGTGTTGTGTAAGCACTTAGGATCTTTGAATGTACTTGAGTTATTATAGTTATGAAATAGGTTGAAAGAATATTAGAAGAAATTGTTTATACAGGGTAGTTGAAATATGAGATCGAGTGGAATTATAGTTTATAGAGAGGTTAAAAAATATTTTATATTCACAAGTTGTTGCATATACAGGATGGTTGAAATGTAATTATAGCTATACAGGTGGGTTTAAAAAATATTATTAAGAAATATTATGATCTACAAGCTGTTCGATTTCCCGGATGGTTGAAATATAGTGTGGAATTTTAAGTATAAAGGGTGGTAGAAAAATGTTATATTGGGTGGCAAATAAGTAGTTGCATATAAATACAAGGTTGTTGAAATATGGGGTGGAGTAAAATTATAATTATACAGGGCGGGTAAAAATGGTGTTAAAATTTTGTTATACAGCAGCATATATGGAGTAGGTGCAATATGGGATGCAGAAAAGTTATAGTTACACAGTGTGATTCAAACAAGATTAGAAAAAGTAGCAAATGAAGGATGATTTAAATCAAGTCTGGAGAGAAATATAGGGTGAAGAAGTGTTATAATTAAGTATTTACAAAATGTTATATCAGCTGGCCAATAAACAGCATCGTATGCAGGCTAGTTGTAATACATATAAGCTGATTAAAAAAAAAGTTGAACAAAATTGTTATATAGGGTGGCCCATAAGCAATTGCAGTTTTCGTGAAATACATTGGGCATTGATGAATTTATAGTTATACAGGGAGGTATAAAAAAATGTTATACTGGGTGGCCGATAAGTAGTTGCATATATAAGATGGTTGAAATAGAGACCGGAGTAGAATTATAGTTAAACAAGTTGGATACATTTTTTTTGTAGGATAGAACATGAGCTGTTGCTTATATGCAATATCTGAAACTTGGATCAAAGTAAAATCATAGTTATACAGTGTGATTAAAGCAATGTTAGAAAAAGTTGCATATACGCGTGGTTGAAATATAAGGTGGAGACAAATTATACTTTTCAAGGTGGTTAAAAATGTTTATATAGTAGTCCATAAGCAGTTGCGTAGATAAGATAGTGAGTCGAGTAGAGTTATAGTTAAATGTTTAAAAAATGTTATATTCGGTGGCCCCTAAGCAGATGAACATACAGGGTGGTTGAAATATACCTATTTGTAAATACCTGTATATATACAAATACTTGAAACATGGGGCGAAGCAAAATTATAGTGTTAGAGTGTGATTGATTAACACAATGTTAGAAAAAGTTGCATATAAATTGTGATTAATTGTACTTTACATTGTGGCTCAAAAATATCAGAAATTATTGTTATATAGCTCAGTGGATAAGTGTTGCATGGCTGAAATCTAGGGTGGAGTAGAGTTATAAGCAGGTGTTAAAAAACTTACATTGAGTGACAAATAAACAGCAGCATATAGAGGAGTATTAAAAAAATTGTTATATAGGGTGGCCCATAAGCATTTGCAGTTTGGGTGAAATATATTCGGGATTGGTGGATTTCAAAAAAGTAAATAGTTATAGTTAAGCAGGAAGTTTAAAAAAAATTGGAAAAATTGTTATATAGGACAATCCATATGTTTCATAAGTTATTTCTTTTTGCAAAGACTTGTACATTCCGTACGCGGGTGAAACCGCCGGTAATAGCTTGTATTTTATAAAACACTTTTGATAGTGTAATACATCAGTGTTCATTAAAAAATAATATTACTAATTCAATAACCTTGTAATACATCTTCTAATTTTGTTACAGAATTTGATGATAACAGCCACAATAGTGGTGTTGACGGCAATGACAATGAAAATGGATGATTTGTTCATAATGCCGGCAATAGAGAATTAGAAAATCTTCAAAAGGAGTGCTTATAAATTTGGATAGCAACATTTTTCATAAAGAAAAGCTGGAAAACCGATATAAAGAAAGTTATTTAAAAAAATTCATAACTTGGTTGTAATAACAGCTGGAACCTTATTCTGCCTCATAATGATTATTATAACGCTGAAATTAATAATACTTACTGAAAATCGATAGGCTATGTAGATCTTGCAAATTGAAATTTATATAATTTGTAGACATATTTTGCAGAACGTATTGTATTAACCACGAAAGTTTGATAGCGATAGGCAAAATATCTTTTGAAAGCTCATAAAATGTAGTTAATTTCGCATATTATGAATTTTTGTTATAGTGGCGTAAAATATATGAATAATGCTTTTGAAATTTGGCTTAAACGAAGGACCCTTACTTCTCATACGATGTCTTGATAGTGGCGGATCCAGTTAGTGGAAAAAAGTAATTTAATTAATATCTGTTAACTGTATACAGGTAATTAACAACTTAATAAACCAATCCAGAAATAGACTAATATGGGCATGTAATCGTTATGTAAAGAAGAATGTAATAAACTACTGAGAAAAACGTATAATAATACAATTTACCATACTTTTCATCTCCTGCCCCCACCGCAAGAAAATTATAGATCCGCCTATGTGCCTTGACAGCTATTGTCAGTGCACCGCTGGCCGGCTGTCGCATATTCGTATATTTAATGCAATATTTACTATTATTTTAAATCATTTTCTCGGTATTATAGTGAAAATCCAAGATAGACAAATTGAAGTGGAATTTATGAATTTTCAAAATCCCGGTAAGACTAGTCTCGTTAATATGGTGCCATGTGCAAAATATTTCTCTAAATTATGTAAATTCCAAATCTTCAGAAACTACTTATTCAACTTATGCAATAGTATCCATCGTGAGCCCATATAAACTTAACACCATTAACTATTGTTATAAAGATGATTAATGTTCAATATTGTTTCCAGAAAGTTATAACTTATTGAAAAAAAAAATCCACTTTTGACCAGTTTTTCTGAGTATACTCGGTAAAAAATTATCCAATCATTCGTTTAGAAGGATTTCTAATTCTCTACAACTTTGCTCTAGACGGCATTACGATTCCTTTACTACTTGTCACTATATAAGCAAAAAAAAACTTTTTATATTTGTGGGTTTATGATTAACCGACTTCCAAAAAGGAGAAGGCTATCAATTCGTTCTCACATTTTTTTTATGTATGCTCAGTGATTATTCAAAAACGGCTTGAGCAAATTTGATGATTTAATCGAAATTGTATTAAGGAATATTACTGAAGGGTCCCATATAATTTTCTATAACGTGAGATTTACAGTTTTCCAGAAAACCAGAAAAAACATTAATTAAGGGACAACATTTCAGTGAATTTCAATAGATCTACACTGTTTTCTCTAAAACGGCTCAACAAATTAGAATATTTTAAATGTTATTCTACAAAGAGATATTCCAGCTTGATTCGGAATAATTATCTATAAAGTAAAACATACCGTTTTTCCGTAATTTGTAAAAATATTTGCAAAAAATCACTGTAAACATCAATATAAATATCAAATTTTCGTCATAAATATGTACCTTAAATGTCAAGATATGGCATGGAAGTATATCATACAGGCTGTTTGTAACGGTTTTCATTGCAGTCGAGTGAAATGTCATAAAATTTATTTTGGTTGACTGATGTTTTCTATATGGTATGCGGTGGTAGGTGTGTGAGTGCATCGAAATTCAAGCAGCAATCAATGTGCGCAGTTAAAATATTGGGCGAAGTAAAATTGCGGTTAGACAGCTGGCAGTTGGGTTCAAAAACTTACAAATAACTGTGATATTGTATGATACATAAGCAGTTCCATATATAGGATGGTTGAAATATAAGCTGAAATAGAACTAAAGTTATACAGGATGGTCAAAAAATTTTTGTATTTGGTGGCACATAAGTAGTTGCGTATACAAGGTAGTTGAAATAAGAGTGAAGTAAAACTATAGTTATACAGAGTAGATAAAAAAACTTAAAAAATGTTAAAATAGGCATATCCAGTAAGGATATTCGAGTTATAGGGCACGGGGTTAAAAAAATGTTAGAAGCAGTTGCATATATAGGATGATTGAAATATAAGGTGGAGTGGAATTATAGTTATACAGGGTAGTTAAAAATCTTAGTGTGGAACATAAGTAGTTGCTTATACTTGGCATATTGGGCGAAATAAAATTATAGGTGTAGAGGGTGATTTAAACAATAGAAAAATAGAAACCGTCTATAGGGTGGAGAGGATTAAAACTTATACAGGGCGGTAGAGTTGAATTATACTTACAGTATAGTACAGGGTGATTCATAAAATGATACACAAATAATTTATAATGTGTGACCAATACATAGAAATACATACAAGGTGGTTGCAATATAGAGTGAATTAGAGTTACACTTATAGAAAGTGGGCCAAATAATAAAGCAAATAAAAAAGTTAAAAATATGTGGAGATTATAAAAAAAACACAAATTATTTTTTATTTTTCCATAGAAAGATTAGAAGACTTGTTAACCATATAATACAAATTATTTTCTCTTAGAATATATGGACGAAGACTTTTTGTAGAAGACGACAAGGAACCCCAATGAACAGACAAAATAATGGGTAATAATTTGTTAACAGAATTCTTTCAGAAATTAAGATAACAAGAAAGAGATTCAATATGGAGGACAGTACTATGGCCAAATTCAGTGCTTCTTGTATTTCGTCTTTTTAAGGTGTATTATGAACTATAACTAGTCATGTCGATATAAAGATAGTAACTAGTGTTATTTATGGCCTTATTACTAATGGAGATGGAAATTTAAAAAATATATGCATACATTATCATTTATTAACAATTGATGAGCATAATGGAATTTATTTCATGCGGGTTTTAAAGGAGGCTATTTAAGATGCGGGTATAGTATCAAATAATGAAACCAAAAATATCTGGTTTTACATACTGTTAGAATTTTTATTATGGAATAAAATCTCAATTGTAATTGTCTTCTAAATGTTGTTTGTGGCATATTCTTGATTATTTTTATGTTTTCTTAGGACTAACACCACAATTGAAATAAAACGACGTATATTGAAGGAAAACCAAACGTTTCAAAGTCTATTCTGACTTCGTTGTCAATGCCTTTATATTTATTTCGATTGTGGTGTTATTGCCCAAAAAAACATAAAAGTACTCAATTGTAATAATCATAAAAGGGTTTGCAAACTAAAGAAAAGAAAGTTTATCAATAAGTTGTAAACGGTTTGGTCATATTTAAATTTTAGAGTTGAACCTCTGTGAAAATTCCTTTCGAAATTGCTCTTGGTTTCTTATACACCATACACGAATATATTGACGATTATATATATATATATATATATATATATATATATATATATAACAACAGGCGCTTATTGTATACTAATTAATTACCTAACCATCCAGTATATGTTTGAAATCTGTGACAATTAAACTGCAGTGGGTAGGTTTTTTTAATATGTTATTTCACATTTAATAGTGTCGCGTTATTTAGCAATTTCGTAACTTACTTAACTCTACATTTTGAATTGAAGTCGTTGTCAATGATATTCTAAACGAAATTGATAAAAAATAATTTTTAATTTTTTAGTTGTTTTATATATTTGGAGAATTTTCCTCATACTTGAAAATATGCAATGAAGTTATTCATTCTATTTTTGTTATAACGGAAAAATGTACCTCTGAAGTTTTTTGCAATAAAGCAATTCGCCTAACTCACCATAACAACTTGACTTTACTCAACAATATTCGATAAAGAAGCTGTATACTACATACTTAAACATGAACGGCCTTTATTACTGACATAATATTATTCATCTACAAAAGATATTGTCATAAAAGTTTCCACGGCCGAGGGAGGACCCTCTATATACAAACTGTCAGCAGATGGTAATCGATAGTTCGGGAAAACTCCACAGATTTCTACAATATTAACAAAGAGCAATCTCGAAAACCTTTGAACGTCGAATAGTACATAAATATATGTTCTGTGTGTAAGAGAGAAAGAGATTTCAGTTGACTTATAGCATGTACTTCTGGAGGTAGCATGCATTACACAAATATCGTGCAAGACTAGAAAGAGAGAACACAAGAGAGAGAGCAAGAGGCTAGTTCACTCGATTGGGAGGTGCAGCCAATAAACTGCATACTGCACGTACCAACTCCCAATCGACTGTAAATAGCCTCTTGCCCTCTCGTTCAATCCTTGGCACGATATTGTATTACATGCTACCTCTATGGTCTTAGAGCATGTACCTTCTGGAGGTAGTCTGCAATGCACAAAATCGTGGTAGGGCAATAGAGACAGTAACAGGATATTACACTTGGTCGCAGCCAATGAACAACATCTTGATCGTATTTCATTGAAAGCAGCTTCCAACCGAGTGAAATAGCCTCTTGCCTGCTCTAAGTCTATGGGTGAGTAGAGCTTTTAATTCAGTTTTATGTTGACAGTAAATGTCAGAGTCTAAATTGTGTTTTGTGTTGCATTTTGATATTCAAAGTTGCCATTGTTGAACAAAGTTGTGTCATTAATTTGGCGATCAGTGTCAGTGTAATTGAAACTTGCGGTAATACGTAACAATATGAGTTTACGAGCCTACGTACGTCTTATCAAACATAAAACTCTGTACAAGATACAATTAGATCACTTGATTCTCAACCTTTACAATCTTAGCATAATATGCTCTTGTATTCCTTGCGCAGACCCTGTGAGCTGAACATCATAATTATAAAGATAAAAATGACGGGCTGTAAAGATCTGCTAATAATTGACTCCGCAATCGGCACCCAAGACCCGTTTGTGGCATACCTAGGTGGACTTGAACAAGACATTCGATTCAATACGACCTGATTGACTCATAATAGTCAACTACTGAAACTTTATAAAGCGCGCCAAAGGTAAGTTATGGTTCCATAAATAAGCCCATCAGAAGAAGTATGGTTCAGCCAGAATTTTTTGCTGCGTCTTGTTAACAACCCTGCCCCACATAATCTGAAATCAACGAAATTTGGGTTCAGATTCAAACGCAACAATGGAGAAGAATAAGAGGATTGATTCACCGTTAATGGAAACTAGAAACAGTATCGGTCCTCCAAAACTGTAGACGTTAAATTGACAAATCTCGTATAATAAATAATTACTAAAATTACTTTAAAAATGTGAATTCAAAATAATTTGTTACGGTTCTTTATAATCACCGTAGCGAAATTTGAAAAGTAATTAATTTTTTAACGTACCTATCTTCGTAAAGTGTAGTCATTGACTTTTAAATATTCCACTTTAATTCTAGAAGTATTTAACATTTTTTGTCAATCCAGTAGAAGTGTTCCCATGATACGCCTCTGAATGATGCCAGATCGATTTTTTAAGATTTCGGTCATACGTGCGCAGCATAAGGTGTATGTATACTTATTTATTACATCATGAACAGGTATTTGCAATACGCAAATTTAATTTTAACTTTTCAAAAAGGGGTTTCAATAAATAGGAAGCCAGAGCAGATTTTTTTTATAGATACTTTAAAAGCACAATATTTTAAAGGTTTTTTTTTATCTAAAATTATAATTATTTTTACTTTAATACTTGTTGCCCCATCTATCCTGGATGTTTGTAAACTCTACATGAATAATAGCAGATTCCTATTTAATAAGATCATAGTTTCACTACTCCCCACAAGAGGCCATGAAAATGTTAAATTTTTAAAATTATCTTAATTACAATGGTGACTTGAAAAGTAATTGTTAAGAGGAAAATGTTATTTATTACACTTCAACCAATATTTTTAAATTTGAATACAAATGTATTAAGAAAAAAAGAGTTATTTTTATCAAGTTGTTAGAATTTTAATAATTTTAGCGTTATTGTTAGATATTCCGATTAACATTTTGCAAAAGTTACCAATATAAAAAAACTCATTTTAAGCATATAACTTAATTTTTCATAGTTATTCTTGCTACCAGAATTTTAGATGGGTGAAAATTCCATTGCTTACTTTCAGCTACCTGCGATACTGATTTTATTCACCTGATAAAATTTTCGTATTTTTTTATATTACTAGATTTGTCAGTTTGACTTGTACGATTTAGGCGGGTCATGCTCTCTCCGTTCGAACCACCACTGGTTATACAATTTTACATTTCTTTCTCTTTTAGGCATTGTGGAGTCAAAATAAGTATTTTTAGGGTTCCGTATATACAATATACGGATACCCTTATAATATCACTCCGGAATTTTGCCTCTGTCAGATCACAGCAATTTTCTCCTAAACTACTGGATGGAAGAGATTGAAATTTAGTATTAATGTATAGTTTGGTGACCCGATCAGGAGTACATACATATCGTAAAAGAAGAAATTTTGATATTAGGGGTAGTTCTGGCGGGAAAAACTAAAAAGATCGACTGTGCCCCCCTGATCTCCGAAACTACTGAGCCTAAAATTTTGAAAAACATAGGAAATATAGAACATTGTCGGAACTTTACAGGAAAAATAAGGAGAAACTATTAATTTTACTTTTGGGGGCAAATTATAGAATTAAATAAAAATTTAAAAATATATTTTTTTCAAATGCATCATGTAACACCTCAAATAAAAGGTCCCATTCTGAGGAACACAAACATATTTTTTTCATATTTAAAAAGAATTAGTTAAAAAGATATTAACGAAAATATACCAAAATTTACCCATTTCCCCACCCTTATTTCCGATACTATAAAACGTAGAGTTTTGAAAAAAATTAGAGGTATAGGGTCTGACCTGAAGTTTACTGGAAAAATAAGGAGAAACTTCTACATTTAATTTTGGGGGGCAAATTACAGAATTTAATGAAAAATATGAAATTAAAATTGTTTCTAACGCATCATGTTATATATCAAATGATATATTTTTCATATTTAAAAAAAATAAATTAAAAGATATTAACAAAAATATAAAAAATTTTACCCATTCCCCTCTATATCATGAGCTGTAAAATTTTGAAAAAAAATAGAGGTACAGCGTCTCACCTGAACTTTACTGGAAAAATGAGGAGAACCCCCTAATATTTATTTTGGGGGGCAAATTATAGAATTAAATGTAAAATAAAAAATAAACTTGTTTCTAACGGATCATGTAATATATCAAATCGTAGGGCTCATTATGACGAATACAAATATGATTTTTTAATTTTTTTAAAATGAATGTTTTAAAATATATAAATAAAAATATTCCCCAAACTATAAGACCTAAACAAAGGGCTCATTATGAGGAATATAAATATATATTTTTCATATTTTTAAAATAATTGTTTACAAGATATTAACATAAAGATATAAAAAATTCTCATTTCTCGTTTACATCCGAAATCATACTACCCAAAATTTTGAAAATAATTAGGGGTACTGGGGCTCACTTAAAATTTATAACAGGAACTATTAGAAAACCCCCATAGTAATATTAAGGACAAATTATACAATTAAATGGAAAATAAAAATTCAATTTCCAAACGCATCATGTAATATATCAGATAAAAGGCTCATTATGTGAATTACAAATATATGATAATATATCATATCTTTAAATCATTTGTTTAAAACATATTAACAAAAATATTAAACATCGACTTAATTATCACTTTAGAAACTACACTATTTAAATTTGGAAAATATATTTTATTTGTATTATTAAATAATTTGAATAACAGATTTAATAATTTATAAATTAAAACTTGACCTATTTTGCCCTTTATCTACCAATCTGCAGAGCCTTAAAATTCAGACAGTAGATTATAAAAGGCTTCCCTGAAAATTTATTAGTAAAATAAAACTCTAATGTTAAGTTTTGGGGGCCAATTTAGAAAATTAAATACATATATAGATAAAATAATAAGTCTATGTGTGGAAAATGAAAGTGTATATTTTTTATATATTTAAAACGCTTCCTTTAAAAGATATTAGGGTAAATATAAGAAAATGTACTCATTCCCTGCTTGTCTGAAACTGGAATATTAGAATCTTGAAGGTGGTACGGAACCCTTGGTATGCGAGTCCAACTCGCACTTGACCAAATTATTTAGTTCTCACCCTTAGATGACACCATATTATTTTTCAATAATGCTCTGTTGTAAAATATGTGTGAATTTGTAAAAGGCTGAAGTGATACTCGTTAAATGACACACATTCCTCTACAGGACCCAACTTTGTTTTATATAGGGTACAAATGAATAAGCGCGAAAGATTTCAAGATGTACTTCCTCTTGTCATTTTATGACGAAAGTTCCTATAAAGATATGTTCGCAAACGCTTCGTTACCGATGTACTTACAAAGTACAGTTTTTTTCTTCTGACTACTAGTTTTTGAGATGTTTAGTTCAATTTTAGAGCATTAATACCTCTATGAATTCTTCATAATAAGATTACAGAAACGCTCATGATCTCTCTTTTATCTCTTCGTTTTCAAACTTACGTAAACTTGATTTTTTAATGATTTTGAAATAATAATAGCATATTGTATCATAGAAGGATTTTTTGTTATTACTGTATACATGAAATTGATATTTTTTTAAGAGATTCATCTACAATTTTTGCTAGGGGCGTACGAAAAAAAGTTGAACGGGCAGATAAAACACGTGACCCTAGAAAAAGTACTACCACCCTGTAGATTTTCATGACCGTTTCTGTGATCGTATTATGAAGACTTCATACATGCATTTCTTTCTCGCACTTATTTATTTAGTTCCTGTATAATACACAGCCTAGTTTATATGAAGTTTCTGGACGAAAAAACTTACAATTATTATCAATGGGCCTACAGGTTGGTAAATTTTAGTAATGAGAAAATTCAGTTTTTGTCTTGCATCCTTAATAAAATACCTCAAAACTAAGACTAAATATGCAAGACCACTACCAAGACCCAGTGTGCAAGACCAAGACCAAATAAGAAAAACTTTAACCGTAAAAACAAAAGTTATCATTATTTCCCATTAATTATTTTCTGAGTTCTTTGGGAATAACACCATATAATCTTGAAAGTCTGTATATATCAAAAGTCCAAACGTTTCAAGGTCTAAATCAGACCCCGTTTTCAATGGTATTAACACAAAATGAACACGAAATTAAAAATTAAAAGGATTCGCAATGAAAAATATAGTAATCACAATTTGATATTAATTAATTTAGAAAAGTGTGTACATACATTTCCAGCAAAAGCAAATGTTACAATAAAATGATCATTATTTTTATAACCGAATTCAAAAAAGGAATAGGTTATCAATTCGTCTGAATCTTTTTTGTGTATGCTTATCGGTTACTCTAAAAAAATTACTAATCTGATCCGTTATTCTGTGAAGATATAGTGAAGGGCATAGTTGCGCATTCGTTTGCAAAATTGTTTTATTTCATTTTTTTTTAAATGTCCGGGAGGTTTTCTTGATTATAAAAGTGTAAGATGACACTTGATATCTTTTGAGGGTATTGTTTAAACAACAAATGCATTTTTTGCAATTAATTGTTTTTTCATATTCTTTACAATATTTGGAATGAAAAATTTCCTCACACCCATCATTGTGCCTCCCACTCATTAATTGTTATGAATTTTTTTAAAATTGGAATTAAATAATATACCTTAAAAATTGAAATGCTATAATTTTTAATTTTTTACGAAAAAATTTAACTATATTAAACAAAATAGCCTAAATAGATTCTAAAAATTTTTTTAGTTCTATGTTTTTTTACATTATAACAATATGCTTCCTACGCGCATGAGAGGAGAGTATCTTTATCTCACTCTCATCTCGATGTCTACGTTAAAAAAATAGAATTACTGTTTCTCATTTATTAATATAAAATGTTTACATTAAATTATATGAGAAACAGGAATGTTTTTTTACGTATTACCGCTGAAAAACGGCGAAAAATTTTACAAGTGCGTTATTATTTACAAAAGATTTACGAAGAAGGACATTTTAGCCGTTAATTAAATCGCACCCCTATCACGCCAGCGCTAGCTACTGCATTTGTTTTAAAAAATGGTATCCTAACATAAGTGACAACTCGTTTTAAAGCCTATTCAAAAATGAATTAACGGTGTATCGTTTTTGATATTCCATCAACATTTAAGGATTTTAATAATAAAAATATATAATTCGCTTATTATTTTAACGACTTCTTGTTATTGTGACAAGGGAAATGAATCTAACAATGGATTTTAAATCATTTTGTTATAACAGATGTTCGATATGGTCTCCATTATATAGCCTGTTAGACGAATATATTTCAAAGTGTAATTTTTGGAGGTGCGCCAGTGTATCAGTTCTCATATAACAAAAAAATAATAACTTCTTTCGTGAAAAAAGAAAAAAAAAAGTAAATATTTTAGGTTCTGTCCTTAGTCTCGTTAGTGTAGTTAAATCTGACTTCGTTATTTTTCTTATTCGTCAAAATGGTTTGCACTAGGGATGTTACGGATATGACATTTCGGACCTGGATAGAGATATGGGTATTTGAATAATATTATATCGGTTTCAGTTACGGTTACCGATATGAAATTATTTCGGATTATCCGGTAGTTTCGGATAGTTTCAGTTAAGGATATTAAATTTTTGTGGTATTGTAAAAATGAAACATAAATAATTGCATGGTAAGGATTTGATCTTATTTCTAGCTACAGTAACAGAAAAAAAAATGTCTAAAAAGTGATTATAATACCTAATCATTTTTCAGTAGATAACACAATTATAATAACGAAGTAGTTCCGCCGCCTGTCTTGAAAAGTTTTTAGCACACTATCTACATTCTGCGAAATCGCCATTAATTTCATTGAAAAATGTCCAATTAAACTAGATTTAGGAGGCATTTTAATTACGGAACACGATTCAATCGTGAACTTACTACAGGGTTGCCTCAAGAACCATCGCCAACATATACATGGAATGGTTCGAAGATAATACACTGAAGGGGTACGGAAAGAAACCAAAAGTCTGGATAAGGTATGTCGACGACACCTTCATTATTTGGCAACGTGAAGAGAGAGAACTACAGGCATTTGTGGAGCATCTATACTGATCACAATCTTCCATCAGATTCACCATGGAGAAGAAAGAGAGTAGGTGTCTACCATTCCTGGATGTGAAGTGCCAAAGGACTTGAACCGGAATCGAAACAACAGTGTACAGGAAGGCTACACATGCCATGAACAATGAAAACTGGTATCATCAAACATTAGTCCACAGAGCCAAAAATATTTGCAGGACACCAAAGGACCTCAAAGAAGAACAAATGAAACTAAGAGAAGACCTTTTGATGAATGGATATCCTGAAACCACCATTAACAAGGTATTTGAACAATTGAAGAAACCACCTAGGCAGGAAGAAATAACCACGACAGCAACCGTATTACTTTCATACACTAAAGGCTTGTCGGAAAAAATTAGACATATTGGACATGGATACGGAATCAAAATGGTTTTCAAGAGCAGCAACACCTCGAGGGGCATGATCACAAAACCGAAGCCGGGTAATGCTACACTACCAAAAAACTGTATATACAGCATACCCTGTGAATGTGACAGTCTCTACATTGGGGAAACTAAGCGACCACTTGACACCAGGGTTAAGGAGCACCACATAACTACTCAAAGGGTAGAGTTAACAAAGTCTGGATAGACTAATCACGCATGTATCGAGCACCATAACATTAATTGGGACCAGGCAAGGGTAGTTCACAAGGAGGAGCACTGGAAGAGAAAATTCCAACCTGATAAATAACTGATAAACAATCGCACACAGCCCGTTATTGTAAGCGATAACTCGTCTTCGACTGTCAATCGGTTATTTGTCTCATTTTGATAAAAATCTGTCCCTATCCGAAATTATTCGAAACTTTTATATCAGATTCGGTTACGGTTTCGGATAGATTTTTATTTGGGATATCCGACAGTCTCGGTTACGGTAACAGAGCTTCATAACATCCCTAGTTTACACTAGTGGAAAAAATTGAAAATATTGTTCTTTATGTTCCTAGTAATAGTTGTTATAGTGAATCAGCTCGTAATTTGAATGAGAGACATTCAAAAAAACTCGTAAGGAATACGTACATTACTGAATTCTGGAGCAAATTTAACGACACGGGATCCGCGGTTATAAAAAAACGCAAGCCAAGAAGAATCGACGTTGAAGTAGCAGTATTAGTAGTATTACATGTAACGGAACAGAAAAAATCTTTAAGACTAATTGTGTTAACATTAGGTGTTCCGTGAAGTAGTGTTCAGAAATTGCTGAAATGTAATAAGTTCCATCTTTTCAAAATCAGACCGGTCTAAGAATTAATTGAAGATTACAGAAGAACAGAATTATGTGAAACATTATCCAGTCACTTAAACTCTGCCGAAGCCTCCTTTTATTTAAATGGTGAGGTAAATCGTCATAACTGCTGATACTGGAATGACATTAATCAACAGTTATTTAGCGAGACTCACGCTTAGCGACCTCTAAAGCTAAATGTGTGGGAAGGAATTATAGGTGATCATATTGTTGGACCCTTGTTCATAGAGGGCACTTTAAATGAAGAGTTACTTACAAACGTTGTAGATTCAAGAATAACTCACATTTTGGGAGCAGATGATCGTCTAGTAGAAGGCGGACTTGTTTTTTAGCACAACGGTGCCCCACCACATTATATCTTGCCAGTTGAGAGTTTCTCGACAATCGATTTCCTGATAGATTGATTGGAAATCGAGATGCCATCGAGTGGCCAGAAGGTCGCTAGATTTTTTCTCTGGGGACTTTTAAAGACCCGAGTCTATGATACTTTTCCAGAGTCACTAGGTGGTCTGAGACATCTATCCAACAAGAATGTGGCCGATAATATCATTGCCTCACAGTGGATGGAGACCATTTCGAACATTTGTTTTAACAAAATGATTTAAAATCCATTCTGTTTCATTTTCTTGTCGTAATATTTTAATTTTTATTCATCAATAAAATCCGAGATCAGCAGAATATCCAGGAATCACCTGTTAATTCGCATATTCTTTAAATCTTGATGGAGTATAAAAACGGCATACCATTGAATTTCTTTTATAAACAGGCTTTCAAGCGAGGTGTCACTTATGGTAGACTTCCATTAAAAAAAATCAGTAGGTAGCGCCGGGGTGATGAGGGTGTAATTTAATTGACGGTTAGTAGAGCCAAGTATGTCCTCTTTCGTAAATCTATTGATGTGTTTTTGAGATTTTCAAAATAATGAGCATTTTGGAAAATATTCTAGGTGGCTCGAGTATCGTTGGGACACCCTGTACATATAGAAAAAGAAATAAGTACAATTTTATATATGTATATACTCATAGAACTCGTAGAGGACGAAAGTAACAACACCCTCGGAAAAAACAGATAGTGCTAAAGAACTCAACTATAGAACAGGTGACCAAATTTCCCTGTTATGGATTAGGATTGCTTCAGATGACCCTTTTGGTAATGTACGAAAGAACCCAATAATAACAAAAAGAGAAAAACAAGGTATCTACGCATACAATAGAAATAACGTGGTTAACGGAGTAAGAAAAAGGAATGAAGATATTACAAATTGAAAATCTTTGATTCAATTAACAAAGGAATGGAAATAACTAGAACCTGAAGCACTGCTCACAAGCCAGCCGTTCTTATGGTAGATCCACCGGTTTTAGTGTTAAAAGGGCTTTCTACCTACTGTCATTGTTTCGCTTACAATCACTTTAACAATTCTTCGTGCACACTACTTGTGCAAAATAATTGGCTTGCAATGCACTTTATATCTCTATTATCACACTTAACTTAAACACTACTTACGCCATGCTTCTTGAACACGTTCGAATCGATACTATTGCATTAAACTCTGTGGGTTCAAATTACATTTTTAAAACACTGATATTTACTTTCACTTTCTAGAACTTTATTTATACTTAAAATCCAATATAACAGCTGATTTTGCAAAGAATTTAAATCAACATAATAACACTATCTAAGCTGAACTAATTAAGTCATGTACTCTATAATGCCTTATATACCCTTTATCGAATTTTCCCGTCGTTCTGGGTGGGTATTACATTGGTTCGCCGAACATTCGAGATCAATAGTTTTTGCCCCATTCAAAGTTTCCAGTTCTTTTTTTTATTATCCCAGAAATTTATATTGTTATATAGTCCGTGGGTTTAATTAAAATTATACAACTAAAATTAACTTTCACTTTTCTAGAACTTTTATTTACATCAAATTATATAGAACAGCTGATTCAAATCACAATAACAATTTTATATATAAGCTCTTCGCTGTACTAATTGCCGCGATTTTGGGTCTGTCCTTTTAAAACTAGCATCGAAAATTCTCGTATAATCAATCATCAATGCTGCAGCTGCCGAGCCATTTCGCGAACAATTTTTTGCCCTAGAAGCGATCGGTGTTGTACTTGTACGGCTTAGGTAAATTTCGTAACAATATTTTATAGGAATGAATAATATTTTCTCCAGTGGCGGCGAATACATTTTATAAAACTGCCCCCCTTAATTCTAATCGTCCCGATCAGAAGCATCTCCCCAAGGTAAGGGGCGAGTGGATCTAAATAAATTAGTTCGTGTATTGTCAACATGTTATGTCGGAGTTGGTTGGCATAATCGTTGATTTCTTTGAATGGTTCTTCGGGGGAGCCGAAGGCCAGATCGCAGGGTAATCTCAGCTCTATTCCAAATAGGACCCTGGCTGGAATTAGACCTGTACTGTTATGTACGACTGAGCGATAGGCCAACAGGAATAGGGGAATATGCTCATCCCAATCCTGCTGGTTATTGCCGACGACCTTGGATAGGTGTTGTTCCAAGGTCCTGTTGCGTCACTCCACCATTCCGTGGGTGCAATGGTGTTATTCTCGTTTCCTGATTCCCAATATCGTACAGACCTTCTAGAATACATTCGATTCGAAGTTACGCCCTTGTTCTGAATGTAGTTCCAGCAGGAAGCCAAACCTGCTGAATAGCTGTTCTACCAGCACCATCGCTACCGTGATTGCCTCCAGATTGGGTATCGCATACGCCTCCGGCCATTTGCTGAAGTACTCCATTGCGACCATGTATTTGTTCCCTCTCTCAGACTAGGGAAATGGCCCGGCGACATCGATGGCAATTCTCTCAAATGGGACGTCCACATTGTACTGCTGCATTCTGACCTTGATCCAGGTCTTCGGGCCATTACTGGCTGCACAGGTGTCACATTTCCGGAATCAAGCTCTGATTCGAAGTAATTGACCCAGTAGTACCGTTGGCGAATTTTATTCAAGGTTTTTTTCATGCCCAGATGACCGCCGGTAATCCCATCATGTATTTCGGTCAGGATAGCTGGTACCTTCTTCTTTTGGATTACCAGTTGGGACTTGGTTTTTCCGGCGTCAGTGCTCTCCCAAATTCTCTTGAGCATTCCATTCTCTATTCTTAGAGAGTCCCATTGGGCCCATAACTATTTAAAGACGCCCGAGTATCCTCGTCCCATCGTGGCCAGGGTGCAACTCTCTTTTTAACTGACAGGATAGGTTCAATGTCTGGGTGAACCATTTGGTCCTGGATGCACTTTTCCGTTGGCATGAACTCGGATCTGTCGGATGGAGAAACCCTCTTGCTGTTCCATCTTTAAACAATGTCCGCATTCTACTCTACAGGGTCTCTTTATAGAGCATCGGAATTATTATGCAAACAGTTGGCCAGATGTTCAATCTTAAAATCGTATTGCTGTGATTTCTCCATCCACCTGGCCAGTTGTCCTTTTCCCGTCGTTCTGGATGGGTATTACATTTGTTCGCCCAGCATTCGAGATCAATAGTTTTTGCCCTATTCGAAGTTTCCAGTTCTTTTTTTATTACCCCAGGAATTGATGTCTTATCGGAATGAATAATGTCTTCTCCAGTGGCAGCGAATACAATTTATAAAACGATTCTATATTCCAATTCCTTTTGACCTCGTGTTTCGAGACTAAAAGAACCTTGGGTTCGAGATTAAAGTTTTTACATTGCTAGGCCACGGTGTTAACTCCCCCAGTTGCCAAAATTCGATTTTATGCAGTAGGTCTTAGGATTAGTTCGAGTCTATTTAACCCTTTCAAAACGAAAACTTTTTTAATCGAACATAACCCATTTTACAGTTTTATAACGCTTTTTCATTTGGTCATCTACCGTTTTTTAATTTTGTATCTGGCAGCACTGATTAAAGTAAAGCATAAGAAGACGAAGATGAAATTTGGCAGTTGTTTCGGGCAATATGTAGTTGTAACACAAATGAATTGAACTCCTCCTGATATTATACCATTTTCATCAGTAGCACTAAGGAAACAAAAATCGAAAAAACTACTCTACTTTTTTCTTTTTCATTTACCTGAGTGTATCTTAACAACGAATTCCTTCAGAGCGAACTTAAAATGCGGAAAATACAAAACGTTCTGGATGGAGGCTTCAAAAGAGCATTTTGTTGTTTATATCCGAGAGCGGCACGTCCTAGCCAAACATAAAGCCGGCCCGGAATTAAAGAAAGGAATGGCCAACGCTTGTCCCACGAGTCTATAAACATGACCACATAAATTTGATGCCTTCCACTAGTCCTCCTTTTGAATATTGATGTTACTACCGTGCTATATTACACGACGTCTATCTGCGAGGAAATTCTCGCCTGCTAAAAAACGACATCTAACAGTTTTTCCGCATCAATATACGCGGTACCTAAGAAAAGAAAAGTTATTACTTCGCTCTCTCTTCGGTTTTATTGAACTTCAGTAAAGGAGTAAGGAAATTTCGAATTGGACAT
This sequence comes from Octodonta nipae, assembly GCA_034190945.1. Classification (NCBI taxonomy): domain Eukaryota; kingdom Metazoa; phylum Arthropoda; class Insecta; order Coleoptera; family Chrysomelidae; genus Octodonta; species Octodonta nipae. The sequence continues at coordinate 15,037,548 of CM067218.1, read as the reverse complement.
GAAGTTGAGGTATTCTTACTACGGCTTCACGGCAATCTCTATAAAAAATGAGACGACGTAATTTGATAACGTTGCTTAGAATAATTTACTCATTGCACGTACGTATACAGGGTGAGAAGAATTTTGGAGCTAACACACACTCTTAGGTAGCTAATTATGTCCTAAGGGATATAATTAGCTACTTAACAAATTAAAGATTAATTAATTCTTTTCTCACCGTGTATACGCATGTGCTATATCTAAATAACAATTAACTTAGAACAAGTATTTTTCAACATTCTGTGTCACAGTTTGAATTCATTTGTAATATTTACTTTTCAACAAATTGTAGTATGCTGCTGTCAATTAATATTATAATATGTACTCCAAAACAAAAATAGTCAATTAAATAGATGGGTTAATAAAACATTAAAAAATATATATAACCGCCTTCAACCTATAACTAAAAAGCTAAAAATAATTATAACAAAATACAACTCTAGCAAAGAAATAATACATTCAGTGTTGTTAGGTACCTACACAGGAAGTAAAAACTGTAAACATTAAAAGATCATTCTGTACAAATTAATTACCTATCAATCTCGTATATTTTTGAAGTAGGTGCCAAGCAAATCTATAATCCCTCATTGAGTACTTATCTCCTACTTCATCAAACTTTACTGTTGCTTGGCACAGAATTCAGTATACTAGGGTAATTAGTTTGTACAGAATGAGCACCTTTTAATGTTTGCATGTTTTACTTCCTGGGTAGGTACCTAACAACATTGAATGTGTTATTTCTTTGCTAGAGTTGTATTTTGTTATAATTATCTTTAGCTTTTTAGTTATAGGTTGAAGTCGACTATATATATTTTTTAAATGTTTTATTTTCAACTTTTTAGTTTTTATTTTGTATGTATAACCTTAATAGAGAGGACCAGATAACATCGAAAGCCACAACATTACACAATTATACATTTTCATTTAAATTGACAGGTAAATGTTTACGAACAAAATGTACTAGTACGCGTTGACTTAATAAGCCCATAATTTTGTAACGATTGCAAGTAAACGTTTGAGAATTAATGTCCGAGTTCGAATAAAAATCAACTTGACACTCTTGGTCCACTTTTGAAGACACTACTGGAGGATTTTCAGTCATCACTACTATTGACTCTGTAACAATAAACTCAGCATTTGAAGTTGAAGGTAATTTTGGTTTCATCCGCCGATTCATCACGCGATTGTATCTGAAAATTAGAAATTATTATTACTATGTTCTTCATATTGATCAAATTTGACGAATTAATTTTTACCTGTTTATCGCAGAAGACTCATTAACTTTTGAAGACTTGTATATTGAAGGAAATATAGTTGGGATGTAGCCAGGACTTAACTCCTCTTCCGATTTTTTACCTCCAATAAAATGATCACTACAAATAGAATCGTATGGCTTGGGAATCCACGGTGATCCATCAGCGCTATAAAATAAAATAGCATGTTTATAAAATCTTAGGACAGTATAAAAGCTACTATTTGTAAAATGAATTTTTTTTTCACTGGGATAACTTAAAACTTTAATGATTGTGAAATCTTGCAGACATTAATCAATTTCTTGAATATTATAATAAATAGTAAACAAAATTAATAAAAACAGCACAATTAGCAAATGAAACAATTTATCCGTACGTTTTAATTATTTAAAATTTTTTATTTTTCATACATTTCTTTCATTTTCAAATATATGTGTTTGTCTGTTTTTTTTTAATTTTTGAATTTAAGGATTTATATATTAGATTATTTTGCTTACAGAATTCCTAAAAAATGATTAACTTTTACAAAAGTTAAAATTTTGCAAAGGTTTGCAATGCTCCAAATTATTGTTATTGATAAAATTAAGGTTATGGTACTACTTACTTTAGCCTTTTAACTGCAGCTATCCACTGATTCCGTTGATTTATTTTCCATTTAGCCGTCGGAAATTTTTAAAATTTGCACCTACTTTTTCTGCTGGTATTCTTGCAATTCACAACACAACAACTTTGGTGTCTCATTTTTTTTTATTTTATTAAAATTAGAACAAAATAAATACTTTCACGTGTACTTGCTTACAATTTCAGTAATAATAGCCTCCCGTAATGCTCAAAGTGACCACTACGAACGCGTCGGTCGATTTCATTTCACCTACCATGACTTCGCTCAGAGCGAATAACTAAACACCCTGTGTATAAACGCACCAAATAGCAGTTCAGTGTTTGACATGTGTTGTCACTGAATTTTCTATTAGGCCGGGAGAATGTGACAGCCAAAAGCACAATCTTGGAAAAATGGATTTTTTTTATTTAAATAGGTATTTGCCTGGTATACAAACAAAACGAGCTTGGTACTCATTGATTTAAGGAGCCGAAAATACTATGATTTACTCCCTATATGCTTGAGATGTACATAGAAAATTTTCAAATTCGCAACCTAACCTAACCTAACCTTATAATTTATCCTTATGGAGATAGCCTGCTGTGCACAAACTAGTTAGAGAGGGCAATCGAGAGAGTAACATGTTACATCACATAATTGGTAAAACCATGCCCCAATAGGCTTTGAAGTTCAAAATTCAAGAGGGCAAACAAAACCTATCTAACAAATGATGTTTGATGTTTTTCTATTTGTTCTGGCCATTACAAGACAACTATTTAATCATCTATACTTTTTATCCTCCTGATTTATACCTCATACGCTCAATCATCACTCTGTATGTATTAGTTTTCTACGATTTATGATGTTGTTAAGTACAAGGCCCAATATTTTCATGATTTAGAAGCGTTAAACCTGAATTATTTTGACTGTTTTCAAACTCATATCTAAAAATTTGTGTTGTTTCAACTTGACTTCTTACAATGGAGAAGGGTAAACCTAGAATGAAGATTTCACGGATCTTAGTTAAAAATTAAATTTTACCATATCGCTTAATTTTAATGTTTATTATTCATGAAGGGACTTGAATAATAATAAGTAGGGACCGCACCGAAGGAAGCGTATACGGTCAAGTAAAACGCCTCGCCATCGTCGGCCGGCCTTCCAGACGGGCAATAACGGAGGCCTTCGGGAGTACGCTGTCCGTTAGTGGTCGCACAAATCATGCAGGCACAACCATCTGTACACATCTTATGCGAAATGTTGACCATACATCTGCATTTCAAATCACCCTATTAGGCTTACCTCTAATACACCGCTTTGCCGGACAACGGATTTCTCAGAAACTCCTTGATGTTTATATCGTGTATTACATATTCCTTTTCGAATGGACAGTGTTAGCATAGAGAGGAAACTATTTTTAAGTTCTTGTCGGTGTGCAGTCCTAATGGAATATTTTTCGAATTTAACGCCACTACTCTTATCAAAGATATGAATAGAATATGAGCTCTGCTTCAAGAGTTAGGTGTATTTCTGAAGCATAATAATGGGTTGGCAAATAAGTTTTGGATTGGAAAGCTACTATTAGAGAGTAAATTAGTATCTATAGAAAACTGGTGCAATAGAATAATCTACATCTAAATGCAAAAAGTCGAGACATATACTCGAAAAACGTCAGCCATGAAATTTCCTTATTCTATTGTTTCTGCATTGAAGACATTATACTGAGGGAATGTTCGTCCTAACCCTTTGCAGCAGCATTTAGATATAATAGTTTCTAATATATTATTTTGCCTACTCCGGGAAGAAAAAGAATATACTGTATTGTTTTCAGAATTTTTAATACATTAATTTTACAAGTGGTATATCTAATGCAACAAGGCACAATACCGCAAGTCTCACAAGCCCATTTTGAACGTCATTGATGATCACGGGTACTAGATAATGCACATCGTGTGTAGGTGCCATAAACAGGCATGTGTAATCCCATTTTTTCTCTAAAGGTACTATTGTTTTATAATTGTTTGTATTCTTCCGTTGTAAACTTGTCCTTCCATTTTTGACTTCTCCGCTACTAGCACTCACCTATTCAGTTACTACAGCTAAACGAAATGCCTTTAGATTCATACCACTGATGATTCCACACTGTATAATATTGATATTTACTCTTTTTTGTTAGTTTTACTGATGAATTATTTTAATGTATAAATGTGTAGAGCCATTTTCAACTGTATTTGTTAATTTTTATTTTGCAAATAAATAATTTTAATTTCAATACATATTTATTTCGGTGGTACAGCCTACTATTAGTAAAATTTTGAAGCAGAATACTGCATAGATAATCTGCAGATTCATTTTTTTAAAAAGTGCTAAATTACTAGTTTCTGTAATTTACAACGTAAGCTACAGGTTAGTTCTTGAAGGCATTTGTCAGATGCTTTACCTGTCATGGAAAAAAACGTGAACGCATTTTTTAACACTGAGTTTGTTTTAATCTACTATACAGGGTGTTTCAAAAAAACATTTCGTACTTAGTAGGACAGGTAGAATACCCAAAAATGAAGTAGAGTTTACTGCTTTATCCACAAATTCATGTATTGGTTATAGTTTTTAGGATTTTGGGGTAGGGCACATTCTCTGTTTCACCATTCTTTTTCTTGCTTACGACATGGTCAGATGCAGAAGGGTTCTCATGATTAGCCGCCAGCAATACTACCCTTTCGTCCATCCATTTCACGCACGAAATTCCATCATCGGTTACAGGCTAATCAAAATCACCATCTTTCATGCTTATTAGCTTTGAAATCTTCCGGAATTCCTTTTCTCCCTTTTCGAATAGTTCCGGTTGCGTGAATATTCTGTAACTTCATTTCTCTGAGTAATGGCAAAGTATTGAAGTAGTTGTCGAAGTACACCAAGTAATGCTTTCCAACTAAAGACTTCAACTCCTTTATGACTCGAGACCCTAGTTGTTTCTCTGCAGTTCCATTAACTTCTCCAGTATATATTTGAAAAATTCATCGACGTATCCAATTACAGCTGCTCTAGTCCAAAACTTATAGCACCATTTGGCAGGCTTGTTTGGCAGGTATTGGTGGATCGATGATCGGCCTTTGAAACAAATCATTGATTCGTCTATTGACCCTGTTTTATGCAATGAATAGTAAAAACTGAAATTGTTTAATAAAGAAATTAAAAATGGACGCAACTTTATCATAGTTGGGTTCAAGTGAAAGTTTCCTAGCAACCGATTGAAGCGAGTGCGGCTTATTAGAGTTGAAATACAAGAGTCCCTCAACTTCAGTTGTGCTGACTAGTAGTCCCGATAGCTGGGAAGGTTTTTCACTCCCATCAAAATATTTATAGCTAAAAATATTTCAATTTCTCTAACAGTTGTAGGAACGAATGTCTTTGTTTGTTGGGTGGCGTAAAGGTTTGTTTGAAAGACAAAATTTTCGATAATTTGTTCATTTATAAAACACCTGACAACATCAACTGGTGATTCAATATCATCAGATGTATTAGCGGGCCCGACACTTTCTGAAAACGAATCCATGCCCTCAGCCACAAGATTTGGTAATGCCAAACCTGTAGATACAAATAAGAGAGAGAAAAGGAAGTTTTTGAAAAAAGAGTGAAACATTTGATATTAGAGATAGAGAAAAAAAAACACTCCATAGAAAGAAAACGAAGTATTGGTAGGAATAGACCCACTAGAAGAACTCAAAATAATCCTGAAAGAGACAGGAAAGATGGTATATCACCTAGGCGACCATCTTCTAAACGTTCCCGGTTATCGCCTAGAGGTTCTTCTTTCAGGCGATCACCTCGAAGACGTTCTTCGCCTAGGCGATCATCTCCGAGATGTTCACCGCCTAGGTGGTATCTTTCAGACGTTCGTCAACCAGGCGGTCGTCTCCTAGACGTTTATCACCCAGGAGGTCGTCTCCTAGAGGTCCACCAACCATGCGATCATTTCCTAGGAGTACATCACCCCGGCGATCATCTTCTAGGCGTTCATCACCCATGCGGTCATTTGCACAGAGAACCCCTGGTAGGAGAACATCTCCCTAATCTCCAAAGAGAAATTATGATGAAAAGAAAGGACCACCCCAAAATGATCACAAATCACCCAAACAAAATGAAAGAGTGAGAAATGAAAACCTAAAAGAGAAGAAAAGAGAGACCGCCACAAAAATGAAATGCTAAAAATGACTGAACAGAACCTCCAATTTTTTCTGCAAACAATAAATTCTACTTTTTGGAAACAGGATGTTTTGTGATTAATAAGGTGTTGTAGTTAATTAAATTATAGAACATTTTAAAATATAAATTGACATAATTTTAGGATTTTATTGTTTAACATACAAACATACAGAGAAAAATTGTAAAAACTGTTGTTGGCTTCTGTTGCTCCAATAAAGACCCCCCCTGTATTAGCTTTTGTTCAATATCTACGATGGACAGACACCAGCCTGTCCAGGTACCCCCCTGTAAGTTCCTATGATCTCAATTTCCGAGAAAATGTTCCAGACAAAAGTTGTTAAGTTTTAACTTAGGGGCCCTGTCCTTGACCCAAAGGTCATTTTTAAAGATTATTTAAAGGCCAACTTTATTTTTTTTAAATAGAAACCCCTACCAGAAAGAGCGGATAATTTTACCCACAGATATATATTTGAACTTGGGGTCTAAGTTCAATTATTATTTGTAAAGAAAAATTTTCAATTTTATTTCTATAATTATTTTACTCTGTTTTTTTTTTGCTGAGGGTAATATCTTTCAACATATGCTTTAGAGGTCGAAAATAATGTTAAATATTCACGAACTGACTTCAAACACTTTAAAAAGCAATTGATTAATATAAAAATAATAAATAATAATAAAATAAAACAAAAACAAGAAAGACAAAACATTAAAAAATAAATAAAAAAAATAGAAGAAACACCTTCTGAAAATAAGGCGTAACTACTAATATACAAATAAGTAGTCGTTGAAAGCCGGTGGGACCCCACCTTCTTTCAAAGCTAAGTGACAATATTCGCTGCAAATAACGGTTGATTTTGAAATGACCTTGAGAGGTCACTTAGACCACCAAGGTCAATTGATACCTTAATGTAAAAATTTCCGGTCTTTCCGCCGATTCCGGAATAAAAAATATGGTTTTTCATTTAAAAAAAGAAAGTTGACCTTGAAATGAACTTTAAAAATTATTTTGGGGTCAGGACAAGGTCACCACTGATTTTTTAACTCAAAACTGAACAACTTTTGTCTGGGACGTTTTCTCGGAAAATGCGATCATAGGAAGTTACAGGGGGTACCGGTACTTTTATTACACCCTGTATATTGAAAACTTCTTAGCAAATTAAATGTATAATTTACATTAAAATTTAAATTATTAGTGGCAAAGTTCAGCTGAACAAAAGCAGAGACCAAAAGACATATATATATATATATATAAAACTTTAAAACAGCATCATCCCATTAACGTAAAGAAAAGGGTAAGTGCACATAAATGTCAGATTTTCTTTATATAAAGCCCTCTTGTTTTCCACTGATTCAAAAAAATCCATTTACCCATAATAAGGAATATCAATATCTCACTAGTATAAAAGTAATCTAATATAGAAAAGCTACTAAGCCATGAATAGGAACAAGAGTGATCCGAAAACGATTACCGCTGCCAAAAATGAGCATCGCTAATACCCTGAGGGTGTTCGGCCCCTTTTTTTTCTCTCTCTCGAGGGAAGACACCATGTTGACTACGAAGAAGGGAGTGAACACCCGAACCTGCAGTAATATATCCTATGATCATATACCGGCACATTTGGCGAACCGTCAAATTCGCATCACAGTCGGTTTATTGTGATGTTTGCATTATAAAGCGAAGCTATAAAACGAAATCGAGTGTAATTTTTTTTTTCGGATACGCCTGGAAAGGGTGAACACGCAGTTGTAGCACAAACGGACAATTAACATTTTTTTACAGTTGTGAGCTTTTTTTCGTTTCGGTTGTTAGAAATATGATGGGAGCTCTTGCGGACATAAATTGTGAACATAAATGTGACCCGAATCATGCATGGGAAACTCAGCAGGAATGGTCCGGTTGAATTTTCGACTTAATACCCTAATTTTCACCCAATTGGGGAAAAAAGAGAGGTATTTTCTGTCTTTATCGATGATTCTGACACCATTAAAAATTTAAATGTATAAGTAGTTTGCAATTTTTATTCGGAAATACAGTGCGTATTAACCACTATTAGTGTTGCAACTCCAAGGGCAATGCCGATAATAGAGAACAAAGTCATTATAGAGCAAAATCTGGCATTTTTCGCTCGCAAATAGCAAGCAGCCAACAATAGAGGACATTTTAATTTCCCGCTAGTTACTTCATTTATAAAAGTTGGTTCTAAAAGCTATACTATCTTACCATGGGCAACACCTGTAATTATTCATTAATATTAGAACAATTTAATAAAAGACTAAACATTATCTTATTTTTATTATTTCAGGAAAAACCACCATTAAACTAAAACATTTACCGGATGGGCCAATCTATGGACCGGAATCGTTTCATGCCTAACGAGGGTTTATTCTAAACTTGTTTACCACGAATGCGGCCACCTTTTAGTTCAATTAATTTTGACCTTGAACTTCATTTTCAAGGTCATTTAAAGTTCAGAGTGTTTTCTTTAAGATGAACCCTTGTTTTTGACAACAGATTCATGAGAAGCCACAAAGTTTACACCTGCAGTGGTTTTTAGTACCATTTTTTTATGACCTTTAGGAGATAATTTCAAGGTCAAAAGCTGCCAAAAGCTAGAAACTGCTATTTTTTCGACTTCATTGCAATAAAAAAGGCATCTGAGGGATAAATTCTTGAAAAGATTCATATTGAGAAAGTTTTCGACGGTCATTTTTAAGGTCAAAAGGATTTTTGAGGTGAACTCCCGTTTATGACGCTTGGATAAAAAAAAATTATCGTTAAAGTTGGTATTTCAGTTGTTCTTGTTATCGGACCTTTCTAAGGACACGTCAAGGTCTAATGATGAAAAATTTTATACAAAACTTGTTTACTGCGAATGCGGCCAAATTTTAGTGAAATTAAGTTTGACCTTGAACTTCGTTTTGAAAGTTATTTAAAGTTCATAGTGTTTTCTTTAATGTGAACCCCTATTTTTGACACCGGATTCGGGAAAAGCGAGAAACATTACGGTTGCAATGATTTTTAGTACAATGTTATTGTGACCTTCAGGAGAACATTTCAAGGTCAAAGGCTGCCACAAGCTAGAAACTGCTATTTTGTACATTTTTTCGACTAAATTGCAATGAAAAAGGCATCTGAGTGATAAATATCGCATTTCAGTATGCCGAAGTTCTTGAAAAGATTGATCTTGAGAAGTTTTCCAAGGTCAATTTTGAGTTCAAAAAGGAAAAAAATATCGTTAAAGTTGGTATTTCAGTTGTTCTTGTTATCGGATCTTTCTAAGGACACGTCAAGGTCTAATGATGAAAAATTTTATACAAATCTTGTTTACTGAGAATGCGGTTAAATTTTAGTGAAATTAATTTTGACCTTGAACTTCGTTTTGAACGTCATTTAAAGTTCAGAGTGTTTTCTTTAATGTGAACCCCTGTTTTTGACACCGGATTCGGGAAAAGCGAGAAACATTACGGCTGCAATGATTTTAGTACAATGTTATTGTGACCTTCAGGAGGACATTTCAAAGTCAAAGGCTGTCAAAAGCTAGAAACTGCTATTTTTTACATTATTTCGTCTAAATTGCAATGAAAATGGCATCTGAGTGATAAAAATCGCATTTCAGTACGCAGAAGTTCTTGAAAAGATTGACCTTGAGAAGTTTTCCAAGGTCAATTTTAAGTTCAAAAAGGAAAAAAAATATCGTTAGAGTTGGTATTTTAGCTGCTCTTGTTATCGGACCTTTCCAGGACACGTCAAGGTCTAATATTGTAAAATTGTAGAACGACGAAATGTTACTTTTTAAAGGTTGTGTTTATTTTAATGATTTATTTTTTACTATTTAACTCAGTTAAATGGTTTTAATGAAAAAATATCTTATTTCCATTAAATAACCTGTTAATGTCATGGAATGTTGTCGTCCACATGTAATTGGAGAATGGAACTGCGTAAATGAACTATTAGTTCCTTAAAAACTGTTCGAAAACCGTTCACAAACAGTATACCTTTTGATTCCTACAAAAAGTTACAAAATACCATGCTTATTGGTACACTTTCGAGATCATCGTTCACGTGCGGTTATGCATCAAGTAGGTACAAACCTTTCAAGTAAGCTGAAGATAACCTTCATGTAATTATAAGAAACATGTTGAACTATATATTTTTTACATTTGACCAACATTTTTGCTAGGGCAGGTGTACAATGATTGTTTCCTTCTTTTATGCTATGCTAAATACCGTATTCACGCAAGCAGTAAACGAAATAAATTAAATAAAAAATAATTTATAAATATTGTAAGAAATTGTCTTAAATGATTTATCCAGCAAAGAAGAAAATTTATTTCAAAATATATATTTTTTTTCAATTACGGTTTCTTTGTGTTTGTAATTTTTATAAGAAATTTTTACAGTTTTTGACCTTCAAATGGCGTCCTCACTCTAATTTATTTGCACTACTTTAACACAATTTATATTCACAGAACTATTTACAATTTATCTTTACTATACTAACGGCAGTCGAATACTGAATGAATGCTTCCTCAGCTCTCCGTATTTATATATTTCTTCCCGGAATTCTCCAGAACGTCAAAAAGCCGCTGAGACTAGGCTAGATTCTTCGAGAAATACATCAAAGCTAAGCCGCCGAATGGATGCGCCAGCCGAACCATATCTCGAATTCTCGGTAATATGGGAGGAATGTCGATTCTCGTAACATTATTATGGGTTAATGCCAGTTCTGGTGTATCTCAGGGATCGATTCTCGGCTCTTTACAGTTTTTTCATAAATGACTTTATGGATATTCTTCATATGTATGTACTGATAACATACAATTTTTATTCATGTTACAAAGAATTGTATTCTCACAATGCAAACAATCTTATTCGCATATTTTTAGTTTTATGCACATTGTTTTTAGGCATCTGTTCTGATTATGTTTATATAGAGATTTTGCTTGCTGTCTAATATAATTGGCATTCATAGCAATAGATATATCGAGGCTAAATTTTTAGTAGTTTTTTAAATTAAATTAATCTGTTATATATTAATTTTATTCGCATCCTCTTTGATTGTCGGTTATCCAGGATGGTTTGTCGGTCTAAGTGAGATCATAAGAAGAACTAAGTTCTCATAAAATAGCTTGTATTTTTTTTTATATTTTTGATGCCGATGCTCATTTTTCTTAGCCAGCCTCTGGCAGTTACATTTTAGAAGCTTTTCATTAATTCATAACTAGCGGTTGCCCAGTGGTTGAAATTCGACCAAAGTCATTATTAAAAAATTGAAGATAATATACCTATATGAATTTGCATAATTCCAACATTTCTTTCTACTGTTATACACTTTTTTGTGTATTATACCATTATAATTAAGTAAAAATTATTTCACAAATCATGCTCTGTTCCTGAATAAAAAAGAATAAACAAATTTTCGTCCCATCATACTATTATTGAATAAATTAAAAATACAAATATACTTTGAGAGTTCAAAACGTCAATAAAAATCAAGAATTTATAAGAAGCCTTGATTTTAATTAGTAGAAAATATGTTATGGACTAGATGGGGCATTAACTGTTATTAACGGAAAATTCTGGCAAATTTTGGCCCTTTGACCGACATTTTTTTATTAATAACACTAAAGGTCGTCAAATAGGAATTAAAAAACTCAAGAAAATTGTTTTTTTTGAATTTGTGTATTTATCTATAGATTTTTAATAAAATACACATATTTAAAATGTCATTATATTCATTTTAGGTAAAAGTAATTTACCCTGCATTACGAGGCAGGATTTTGCAGGAATGGTATATCATATAATGAATTAATATTAAATATAATATTTTTAAATTTTTGTTTTTCCAAAATGCTTTAGGGTTATTCAGATATTTCACAATTACGATTTCAATTTCTAAGAAGCAAAAAACAACTCATAAGTAACTATGAAGATGCAGCATAAATAACTACGATACATAAATACTTACATATTAGTACACCTTAAACTGCAATGTATGTGTAATCTCAATAATTTCAATTTGACACACAAAGTTCGCCATGAATATTTCTGTATTATATCAAAAACATAAAGAAATACAATGCAGTTGCTGTTAATTTATTTTAAATAATACTTTTTGTTTTGGCAATTTTGGTAAGTGTATTGAAGTTGAAATTTTTTAAATAATATATTGAAACTGTACCTACATTAACCTAACGGCGAACAATGTTATGATATGTCAAACTGAAATCAAAATAATCAAATTTGCTAAAACGAAGATAACCGTGAACATTAGAAGCATTGCCATGTTGTCAGATCTAACTATTTATCTTAAATCTCACTAATTGTGTTCATATCATGGGCTTTGTAATCTTTGTTGAATTATATGAAACTATTAGCCTTTAAAACAAAAACAATATAAATTAAAAGCAAAATGTTAAAATAATAAAATATTATCGGAAACACATTGATCAGTTGCCATACAATACACAATTCTAATTTTAGTTGAAAAACCATATTTAGAAAGAAATGAAAGTTTCAAACTTGCGAGTACCGAATAAATGGTTATTATCATATAATATAAATTTTTATGCGTGAGCTCTGAATAGCGTGATAATGTGGATTGACTCTAGGAACCGATAAAAATTTGTTGGTTTTTTGTTTGATTAAGTTTGTTTTTAGAGTCAATCCATGTTACGATTTTCACTCCAGGTAATCTGGCGGCACTGTTTGGCATTGATAGTGTGGGCGTAAGTTATGAATTTTTGATTATATTTTATTAAATGAATGATGCAATATTATAAAAAAATTAAGCATTCTGCACTGAAGGTCGTCAATAGCTATTAAACAAAACAAAACTAAAGAAAATCGGTTGAGGGACAAAGGTAAAACCATTTTGTCTTTGCCGATTTTTATATAGATTCCGAAAAAAATATTTGTAAGGACACAAGATTCATTTCTTTCTTTATAGGTGCTTTTCTTTCTTTCAAACAGTTTAATTTATAATAACAATGTTGCATTATTAAAATATTTATTTATATTAATATATTTGAATGAAAATACAATATTTTTATTTTTATGTTGGAACGTGTAGTTTCACCGTAGCAATTCCGCACCAGAAAAGTCAAGTCTCATTTTTAAAAGTTTCAGGTAGCATGTATAAACAGCTCTCATCGATACTAAAGTAGTAACCGGCCCAAACAAAGGGCAACACACTGGAGGAGTGTGCTCTTGATTTCCCAGGAGTTTCTGCCACAATGCCTTTTGCAACTTCCATGCCACCGCGCTCTATCTTTCCGCAGGACTATTTGCAGTTTACCGAAATGACGCTCCCGTCAATTTCAACTTTATCGACGAACTTGTAATGTTCTCCTGCAAATGAAAATTTTCAATACAACCGGCTTTAACTGTATCTGTTATTGCTTGAAGTGTCTTTTCGGTGGAAATAAAGTGAAATAAAGTTTTTATGATGTAGTCTTAAAGAATAACAAAATGATGATTAATTTATTAACTGACTCAATGTATTTTTCTATTTTTATATCTTTACTAGCCGTTACCCGCGGTATGGAATGTAGAATTCTTTGCAAAAAGAAATAGCAATTTTTTAAACTTTGTTGAACCACCTAACATAACTATAAATTTACCAATTCCGAATACATTTCACCCAGACTGGAAATGCTTATGGGCCACATTATATAACAATTATTTAATTACCTAACTACATATAGTTCTACTCCACCCTATACGATAAATAACAATTATTTCTGGTAATTTTTGAGCCACTTCGTAAACTATAATTTTAACCGGCTTTTATATGCAACTTTTTTTAACCATCCTGTATAACCATAATTTTATTCTACAAAATATTTTAACTATGCTGCATATACATCTGCTTAGGGGCCAACAAATATAACATTTTTTAAACATTTAAATATAATGTTGATCGACTCTATATTTCAACTACCTTATCTATGTAACCGCTTATGGACGCTAAATAACCATTTTTGAGATATTTTTTAACCATCTTGGAAAATAAAATTTGTCTCCATCTTATATGTCAACCACCCCTTATATGCAACTTTGTCTAACATGTTTTAATTAACCAGTATAACTACAATTTAACTTCGCCCCACGTTTGATATGTTGCATATATCCAACAGCTCATGTTCTATTAAAAAAAAAATTCCAACAATTTTTCAATTATAACCACCTAGTATGTGCAGTTTGACATTTTTTTGTACCACTCTGTATAAATATAAATCCACCAATTCCCAATAAATTTCACCAAAACTGCAACTGCTTATGGGGCACCCTGTGTAACAATTTAAACTACTTAACTCTACTCCTCCCTATATTTCAAATGTCCTATCTGTGCAACTGATTATGAGCTACACTATTTCACAATTTTTCCTCATATTTTTTGAAGCACAGTATAAAATATAATTTCTTCCACACTTCATTTGCAACTTTTTCTAACCTTGTTTGATTTACATTGGTAACGACAACTTGACTTTGCCCCATATTTCAGGAACTCCAGATACGCAACTAGTCATTCTCTAAACTATATAATACAAATTTGCTAACGTTTTTTACCCACACTATATAATTATTATTCTGCTCCTCGCTATATTTCAACAACCTTGTATATGCAACTACTTATGGGCCACCCAATATAACATTTTTTCACTATCCTGTATACTTAGAATTCTAGTCCACCCTATATTTCATCTAAGCGGTATATGAAACAGCTTGTAGATTATAACATTCCTTCATAATATTTTTAAACCCACAGGTATAGTTGTAATTATACTCTGCTACATATTTCAACGATCATATAATATGCTACTGGTGAAGTTGTGAACTACTTGTGGATATAAAACCCATTTCATAACTATAATAATAGCTTAAGAAAATTAAAATATTCAAACTGCTTATATAACATATTTTTTATCCAGCCTGTATATGTTAACCCTTATTTCACCCACATTGTATATGCAACCATGACAATACAATATTTGTTATCCACCATGTATAAATACAATTCAATTCCATCCGTTTTTCAACCACCTGGTATATACAACTGTTTATGGTCCACTCAATATATATTTTTCGAATCATCCCGTATAACTACCCCTTTATTTCAACCACATTGTATATAAGTAGCTATTTACGTAGGTGGCCCATAAGTCTCTGCTATATATCTTTTCTAGAATTTTTTTTTTAGTCCATGTAATTCTATTCCGCTCTAAGTTTCACCTATCCCATATATGGAACACCCTGTAAAATTACACTTGATGTAAAGCAAATATCTAATATTTGGTGCATGCGCTGGAACCATTGACTAATTGTGAATTACCGAACATGCTATTAGTTTTTTCGCTATATTTACCGTTTCTGTCAATGTAGGGAGATAAAATGTATACCAGATTTTAAGTCTAACTATAGGCTTTACAACAAAAAAAGACTCAGCAAAAACAGTTGAGTAGTTATTACGTGATGAGGTAACAAACAAACAAACAGACAACTACAATTTTATAATAGTATATAAATAAATACATATATCCACTGACAAAGAAATCACAACCCAGAAGGAGATGTTTAAATTTAATATTGTTTGGAAAACATAGATGCTATATATAGTAAGATGTAAATGATTAAAATTTGAATAAAAAATACCAATGAGTTAAAAGTTTTTTAAATAAAGTTTCTTAATGTATTGTCCATTGCGATTATCTATACACTCTCCAATAGTGATGGGTCGTTGACGCTTTTACAGTCAACGAAATGAGACCTTTTTTCGTAGACGATAGACTAGTTTATAAAACAGTTACCGTCGACGCAACAACGTCTACGAATGAACTTGTACACATCACATATTAAACCACTTCATTCCTATATTTATGGTTAAACAACAAACAGAAAAAAGACTATACGGTCGAAAAAGTATTTACAAACTGTGCCTTTTTACATTTTAAAGCATCCATATTGACATTTAATTTATGAATTCATTTTAATAGAAATTTACTATAGTAGTCGATAATTTTGATCTCCTTTGATTATATATCCCGATTTTAGAACATTACAGAATTTGGTTAATTATAGGAATAGAAATACATATTTATTCTCAATGTAATAGTATTTAAATTCTACGTTCCTTCTTCATGTTAAGACCGTCTTTCGTTAGCAAGTGTTCAACAAAACCCCCGTCGTCGGTTTGGTTAGTTCATTCGTTGCGTTGACTGGCCCGTTGATAAACGACTATAAAACTAGTCGATCCATTGTTGCGAAATAAACAGTTAAAAAAAACTGTTATTCACCGCCCATCCCTACTGTCCAACCCGTCTTTGCATTGATTCAATGAGGTGGTCTGTTTCTTCTTGAGGAATACTATTGCAAGCTACACCTGTATTCATGTCTTAGAACCTCCAGCGTCCGTGGGGGTTGGGGTAAATTTCCGAACCTTCAGCCTATCATATCCCAAACATGTTCTATGGGCGAAAGGTCTGGAGATCTGGGCGGCCATTTCAACAAATTTACAAGTGTTTTTTTCAAACAAGTTTAGACTAATTCGAGCATTGTTGAAATATGGAGTCCATGAGCCGATTAAGATTTCACGTGTATTCTCAAGTCGTTCCATAGAACCAGAAGATATCATAAACAGTTTCGATGTTAAGTCATTATATCCAAGCATACCGATAAAAGTACTCGATAAATATCTGAGAATAAAGACCTCCCACTATTCATAATAGACTTAACAAAAGTTATAGATAAGATACATCGATGACGTATTTGTCATACGGCTTTTGGCAAACAAGAACTACTCAAGTTCCTAAAGCACCTAAACTCGATACATCCCAAGATTCAATTTACAGTGGAACTTGAAGAAAACAACCAGCTGCTTTTCCCTGACGTTCTCGTAAGACCCAGATTAGACCACTATCCTTCTTAAATACAGGGAGTTGCCAACATGCTCGTTTCCAGTTCTATACCACAAAACCTAGAATCAAAACCAAAAGACGACCTTACTGGAAAACCAAAAGTAGTTTTACCGTACATCAAAGGAACTACGGACAGAATTGGCCGAATTTTTCGAAATCATGACATAGCGACGGCACACAAACCGCACTAGAGTATAGGAACAAGTTTCAGAAATCCTAAGCCAAAAGTTAAACTAGAAAACCAACGGGTAAATAGTATACGTCGAACAAACGAATAGGAGAATTTCAGCCCATTTAAATGAAAATAAATTAGCTGACAACTGTCAAAAATGAACAAACGACATCGGTCGTGTTCCAACATCAAGAACAATCGGGCCACAAAATCAATTTCGATAGTTGTAAATAGATCGCACAAACAACCCATTACAAGACAAGACTAAAACGAGAAGCTATTGAAATCGAGAACAGGGGACAACTAAACAAAAGAGATGACGCTCTGCACCACCGCAGTATAAAAACCCACGAATACTACAATTGATGCAAATCAGTCGATTATAAAAAACTTCGTCCGCCATCTTCTATCCGCCATCTTGAATTTTGCTAATCTGATTTCGGAATCGTAATCACAAACCTCAAAAACCACCGTATACTAAATTTCATGCAAATCGGATGATTTTCAAAAAGGCAACCCCCATATTGGATTTTTAACCATTATATTGAATTCGCAAAATTGGATTGTGGCAATGTAACGAATCGGCGTTTTCGGGAAGACCATAAACTATAATCTGAGCCAAAATACGTCCCGATTGGTTGCAGATTTTTATTTTTGCAAGCTTTTTTTACTGGATATACGATTTTTCCCCAGCTTCCGAACGCCATATTGGAGCCGCCATGTTGAATTTTTACAAATACCACATGGCTTTCGAAAGTTCACATCTAATCGAAAATTTTGAGCCCTTATTCATCTTAATCGATTCATTCTAATTTTGAGGGCGCCGATGATCCGAATCAACAGAGATAAGATATCTGTTAAGAGATAATAGTTAATCCAAAAAAATTAGGTAATGAATAAAAGAAAAGTAAAATTGCGAAAGTATACAGATAAGTATGTCTATAAATCGTTATATTTAGATTAGAGGAAAAAACTTTAGAAATGAGACAGTGTTAGTTTTAATGTGATTGTTCATAAAAGGGACTGAAACAGACTGAATTTGGAATAGAATAAAGGCATTCCAATGTTTACAATAATAAATACTCATATTAGAAACGTAAATTATCCAAATAAAGAAACAATATTAGGTAATATTAAAATGAACGAGATAATTTTCGATTCATTACAAATACATGTTTGTCGATGTGAAAAGATTTAAATTTACAAATTAGTCATTTACTATTACATAATCACAATCACAATTTGATGAGATTATATAAATAAATTGTAAAAGACAGGTCATGTTAAATGCCAAAAATTTTAATCGTTGGAAAAAAATTAGATTAGAATTAGATCGTAAGAAATCTTAAAACAGGAGGTAGTAAAAGGGTCATAGAGAGATATGACTGGTACATATATTTGATTAAAATTATCGTATATCCGCAGGTGTTTAGCAAAATTCAACGAACTTCTGATTATTAGTTTAATTTCAATGATTCATTTTTCTATATTCCCTCTTTCACTAGTCATGTGAACAGACAACCCTTCATATAATTTATGAAATTGTATGTTATATTCTTGCAGTCCAACTATTCCCATGGATAATATAATTTTATTGTGTACATAGTCTTTAATTCATCCGTTGGTAGCGCAAAGAAATTACCCTTCCAAGGAAGGGAAACTGTTTATACCAATGCAATTTGCCATCAATTAATGAAAAGCAATGACAATTTTACCAAACTAAAAATATTTTCATATTGTTATTAATGTACAAATAAAAAATATATATTTCACTGAAAAGAAAACATGACTAACAACATATTTCTTTCTTAAACAGTGACTAATAATTTAATTACACAGGGTTGTGATGGTTTTCTATCAATAAAATTAGCAGTAATTTTCATAGGTATTATATCAGGGGTTATCCAGGGTTAGTTGTAAGAACAGCTAGAAGGGTAACCTGCGGCTGAAACTCGCCCAATTCTTGTATTATAATTATTTTTGTTATCTATTATCTTATTAATAAAAGTCCTTTATTATTATTATTATTATTATTCAATAACTTTTTTTTTTTCAACATTTTCTGCATTGCTAGAATAATTGGAGTAATCTTATAAATTCTGAAGACAAATCTTTGTTCTTTCAACTTGAAAGCAGCTTGACTGTTTTATGGGGTGTACCAACGAAAACGAGCCACCTGGAATATTTCCCAAAATGCTCATTATGTTGAAAATCGCAAAAAAGTCAAAAGATTAAGGAGGGGGTACATATGTAGCAATAGTAACCGTTAAAAAAATTGGACACTCATATCCCAGCGCTAGCTACTCAATGTTTTTTTCAAATGGAACCTTAGCATAAGTAACACCTCGTTTAATAGCCTGTTTAAAAAGGAATTCAAAGGTGTGATATTCCATCAACATTTAAGGAATTAAGACGTGATTCTACTCTCTGTTGTTATTGACGAATAATGATTAAAATAGACAAATCGCTGTCAAGACTATTTGCTATTACGACAAGGAACATGAAACTCAGTGGATTTCAAATCATTTTATTATAACAAATGTTCGAAATGATCTCCATCCAGTGCAAGGCAGGGATATAATTGTTCCTCAAATTTATTGCGTCTATTGGAAAAAACATCTGGAATAACTCGGCCACGTTCTTCTCAGATCATCCAGTGACTCTGGAGGAGTGGCGTACACTCGGGTCTTTAAATACCCTCAAAGAAAAAATCCAGGGGCGTCATAGCTGGCAACCTTGCTGGCCACTCGATGGCGTAATGTGGTGGGGCACCGTCCTGCTGAAAAACAACTTCTGCTAGACGATCATCTGCCTCCAAAATTTCAGTTATTCTTGGATCTACAGCGTTTGCAAATAAGTCTAAATACTTATCTCCATTTAAAGTACCATCTATGAAAAATGGTCCAAAGATATGATCACCTAGGATTCCTGCGCACACATTTACCTTTAGAGGTCGCTGAGTATGAGTATCTATATATAAATAGGCAAAGACAAAACAGTTAGGTACCATTTTCTCCCCTGTCCCTCAACCGATTTATTTGATTTTTGTTTTGTTTAGTGGCTATTGACGCACTTCAGTGCAGAATGCTAAAATATATTTACAATATTGATTCATTCATTAAATAAAGCAAAATAAAAAATTCATAATTTACGTCCACAGTACCACCAGATTGCGTGGAGAGAAAATCGTAAGACGGATTGACTCGAATGAGAAAAACAAACTAAACTAAACGAAAAACTAACATATTTTGTTTGGTCCTGAAAGTTATTCTACATTATCATGCTATTGAGAATTCACACACAAAAATTTATATTATATGATAATGACAATTTATTGGGTACTCGCAAGTTTTTCTAAATATACTTTGTCAACTAAAATCAGAAATTTGTATTGCGTGGTAACTGAACAATGTTTTTCCGATATTATTTTATTATTTTAACATTATGCTATTAATTTATATTGTTTCTATTTTAAAGGCAAACACTTTCATACAATTTAACTAAGATTACAAAGCCTATGGTATAAATACAAATAGTGAAATTAAAGATAAATAGTTAGATCTGACATCATGGCAATGGTTGTAATTTCTCGACCAGTTCACGGCCAACCACATTGTAGCAGATTGAATTTCAATTTGACATTTCTCAACAGTTAACCGCTAGGTTAAGGTACCTTCTCAATGCAATCAGAAAATTATCAATGTATAATTTTCAAAATTTCAATTTCAATGAAGTTACAAAAATGGTCAACAAATAAAGGTATTATTTAACATAAATTAACAGCTGGTGCATTGTATTTCTTAAATGTTTGATATAATCTAACTATTGAGAGATTATAAAGCTAATTGATACATTTGATTTCAGATCCTCTCAAGTTGAATGTTTTTTTATTTTATGCCATGTGCAAATGAAACTTGAATAAGTATTAGTAATATATTTCGGTTTTATTCGATATAAGGTAATCTTTTAAATTAATTTTAACATGTCGTCTAAAATATTAGCAGTCAGTCAAAAATTGTTAAATGTTCTTTTATCGAGATGTGATATGCTGCAAATATATTTTTACTTATTTATCTAACAATATAATACATATAATGTTTTGTTTATTTACATATATCTTAATATATGTAATTCTCGCAAACTGCACTATGACTATCGAAATTTCGTTTCGGGGTTTTGGCGTCTACAAATCGATTGCTCGGGAAAAATCGTATTACCCAGAAAGAACGAGATTGTGACAATAATTATGACAGCTCAGTTTTGAAATTACAAGAGTTTCAATACAGGATGATTTGGTAACATACTTGAGGTTGAAACTGCTGTTGAAAAAAATTTCCAATACAAATTGATGTGTAGAAACTTATAAGAATTTTATCGCTATTTAATATCTTTTTAAAGTAAAAATTGCTGCTTAGGCGATTTTCGGATGGGTAAAAAGTTATGTGTTCTCATGTTCTAAATTGACTGAGATATCAGGCGTTGTATATTATAATTACACAGAACGATTTTAGATATGTTAGAAATTATTTTTTTCGTCGGTAGCACACAAGCAGTTGCATATATAGGGTGTTTAAAATATAGAGTAGAGTGCAATTATAACACATAAAATAATTATATTGGAAAGCCCATTAGCGGTTGATTTTATAGGGTTTTTGGTATAGAGGGCTTAAAAGAATTACAGTTATACACGGTGGTGCAAAAAATATTATACAGAGATGCATATACAGGGTGTCGGAAATGGAAATGCAACATTTCGTAACCTCTAAGCAGTAGTATAGGGTAGATGAAATATATGAAATTATAGATATACAGGATGATTATAAAAAATGTTAGAAAATGAAATGATTTATAGAGTAGCACACGATGAGTTCCATATATATAATGATTGAAATATAGATCGGAATTGTTACAGAAGATAGTTAAAAATTTCATAAACAAAAAGAGTAAATACGGTGGCTTATAGTCAGTCATATACAGAATGGTTTACCGGGTTGTTAAAAAATGTTAAAAAATATTATGCGTCGTCCATGAGCAGTTGCATATACAGGGTGGTGGAAATATATAATGAGATGGAATTATACATAAATGTTAGAGAATTGAGTGCAATTATAGTTATACAGGGTGGTTAGAAAAAATAATTATGTAGGGTAGCCCATTAGCGGTTGAATTGTTGTCATATTAAATTAAGAATTACGAATTTGAACACAAATAAAGTCTTATTAATTATATCTGAAAAAGAACTTGAATTTGGTTAGTTATTTGTAGAAGCGAGATGTAAGACCGACATCTAGGATTGTCGAGAAAACTATCACACAGAGGTTCCGAATCTGGATCCGATCCGTGTAATTGCTGTTCTCTCTTAAGTCCTAGAATAGAATGTCACGATAAAATGTTTAGGGTACTTCACCTGCTAGAGATATTGACACAATTGGTCCAATTTCGACTACTGGGCGACAGCTAGTATAAATAATTGTGCATTACTCCATTATTGGTAGTTATGACAATTAACCCCACCATTTGAATAAAAGGAGGCTTCGCCGGAGAAACAAGTATTGTATAAAAAATTGGCATTGTGGTTTATGTGACTGGACAAAGTTTCATAAAATTCTATTCTTCTATCAAAGTTGTGTTCATTTAATTCTTGGATCGGTCTGATTTTGTAGGGATGGAACTTATTACGTTTCAGAATGCTGTGAACACTACTTCGTGGAACACCTGATATTAACGCAATTAGCCTTAAAATAAATTTCTGTTCCACTACAACATCTCCTAATACTGCTACTTCAACGCGATCGATTCTTCTTGGGTCGCGTTTTTGTTAACCACGGATCCCGTTTCGTGGAATCTGCTCCACAGTTCAGTAATGTATTTATGCCTTACGAGTCGTTCTGGATGCCTCTCATTGAAATTATGAACAGTTTCTCTAGTACAATTATTTCTCTGAACATAAATAATAATAATTAAAATGTTTTCTGCTAATGTGTAAACCATTTTGTCAAGTAAGAAAAATAACGAAGCAACATATTTACTAGAAAAAAAAATTTGTCCTTATTTTGTTTAAGGCTATCCAGGTTTTCTTTGGAAAATAAAAGCCCTCAGGATTGTTAGCAGTTTTAAGTACAGTGTAACATTTAGGATCGATTTTATTCCTCAAATCCGTTCGATAGGTTTCGACGCCGATGTAGTTATGACTCCGAAGTGTTGTGCAGTCCTCACAGGAGGTTTTATCCATTTGAGCCTTCTAAATTCAATCAGGTTCTGGTGGGTAGGAAGAGCTAAGGTTCCAGAAGTCTGTTCCTACTCCTTTGTAAGCATACTACGTCTTCGAATTTCAGGTGGCTTGATGTTACTGAGAACTGATGGCCAACAAATTGGAGTGGTTTAATGACCACAAATTGTTCGCATGGTCTGGTTTAGCACCACTTCTACACGTGAGGACTGTTAAGCCTAACCGATGAGCAGTATTCAGTTGTTTAGTAGACTAAACTTAGTGTAGTGGTATGAACTGTCTGTGCAACAGCTCATCACGTTGTCATAACAAATTTGTAAAGAATGTTGTTCCGGCACTTAAGTTTTGCGGGCAGATTGAATACATGATTTTTATAAGAGAGGGTACCTAATTGTTAGGAGTTATAGGGGAGCATAATACCATTCAAGGAGGGGTTCCAGAGAATCTGCTATTTAAATGGAATCACAAGGATTCTATGACTACGGTTGGGTTAATAGCCATTTTCAAAGTATTCGGTTAGTAGCTCTAGATCTTTGGAGGGTTTATTCAAAATCAGGTATATTAATATGTTGACTTGCAAGGTCGATGTCACCTGCATACATGAATCGTTTTTATTTAAATAAAGTATAAAACTAGAAGTACATTTTCGTTTTGTGTTTCTCTTGTTGATTCCAGGTTTGGTCTAAAACTAACCTCTTCCGTAGGCAAATATTTCATTATGGTTGGATTTAACCTGTTGTCAAGGAGACGCTCAAACTTTCCTGGTTTGAGGATGGCGAGTTCTTCATCCTCTTGAATTCTTATGGCAGAATACGTGACTAAAGGATGTTCGAGTAGAATGTCGGCAGCAAAGAACTCTCGATGTATATTGTCAAAACCACAAGTCTTTGCGTTTTATGTGGCAATTAGATGAAGGTTCTTAGCTATTCTACGATCCATTAAGTGGCGTTGTAGTCAAGTTAGCCAAATGTTGAACTATTATGCCGGGCAAAGGAAGAAATGTTTACACGGCCAACAGTAGAAACCTGTATTTCTATCCAAGGGTCTGCCGACCTGCTGATTTTTAATAACAGTTGATATTCTCCACATTGTCTTTAATTGATGTCCTATTTTGGCATTGTGTACCAAACAAAGCAATGGACTTGAGTGTGGAGATTTATATTTATTTAGTAGAATATATGCTGCTATCTTGCATAATTAGGGTTCCGTATATACAATATACGGATACCCTTATAATATCACTCCGGATTTCTGCCTCTGTCACATCACAGCAATTTTCTCGTAAACTACTTGACGGAAGAGGTTGAAATTTTGTAGTAATGTA
This sequence comes from Octodonta nipae, assembly GCA_034190945.1. Taxonomy (NCBI): domain Eukaryota; kingdom Metazoa; phylum Arthropoda; class Insecta; order Coleoptera; family Chrysomelidae; genus Octodonta; species Octodonta nipae. The sequence goes on along the minus strand of CM067218.1, from coordinate 15,012,810 downwards.
TAGTTTGGTGACCCGATCAGGAGTACATATCGTAAATGAAGAAATTTTGATTTTAGGGGTACTTCTGGGGGGGGGGAAACTAAAAAATCGACCGTTCCCCTAAAATTTTGAAAAAAATTGGAAATATAGATCGTTGCGCGAACTTTACACGAACAATAAGGAGAAACCATTAATATTAATTTTGGGGGGCAAATTATAGAATTAAATAAAAATTTAAAAATAAAAAAATTCAAAGGCATCATATAATATATCAAATGAAAGGTCCCACTCTGAGGAACACAAATATATATTTTCATATTTAAAAAAAAATTAATTAAAAAGATATTAATGAAAATATACCAAAATTGACCCATTCCCCCCCCCTTATCTCCGAAACTATAAAACGTAAAATTACAGGTATAGGGTCTGACCTGAAGTTTACTGGAAAAATAAGGAGAAACCAATACTTTTAATTTTGGAGGGCACATTACAGAATTAAATGGAAAATATAAAATTAAAATTGTTTCTAACCCATCATGTTATATATCAAATGAAAGGGCTCATTATGACGAAAACGAATATATTTTTTTCATATTTTTAAAATAAATTATTTTAAAGATATTAACAAAAATATAAAAAAATACCCATTCCCCCCCTTATTTCCGAAACCATAAGCTGTAAAATTTTGAAAAATACATGTATAGCGCCGCACCTGAACTTTACTGGAAAAATAAGGAGAAAGCCCTAATATTCATTTTGGGGGGCAAATTATAGAATTAAGTAAAAAATAAAAAATTATAATTGTTTCTAAGGTACCAAGTAATATATCAAATCAAAGGGCTCGTTATGATGAATACTAATATATTTTTTATCTTTTTTAAATAAATATTTTAAAATATATTAAAAAATATATTTAAAAAATTACCCCTTCCCCCATTTACTCCCCAATCTATAGGACCTAAATTTTTTTGTTTACAGCAAAAATACGAAGAAATATTAGGGATTAATATTGGGAGCCAAATGATAGAATTAAACGGAAAATATAAAAATATTTTTTAACGCATCATGCAATACATCAAATGAAAGGGTTTATTATGAGGAATACAAATACATATTTTTCATATTTTTAAAATTAATTGTTTACAAGATATTAACATAAAGATATAAACAATTCCCATTTCTCGCTTTATTTCCGAAACTACCTAATATTGAAAATATTTAGGAGTAATGGTGCTCACTTGAAATTTATAAGAAAAATTATTAGAAAACCCCCATAGTAATTTTAGGGACAAATTATACAATTAAGTGGAAAATAAAAATTAAATTTTCATAAGGCTCTTTATGTGAATTACAAATATATCATATTTTTAAATCATTTGTTTAAAGATACTAACAAAAATATTAAACATCGACTTAATTCCCACTTTAGAAACTACACTATTTAAATTTTGAAAAATATATTTTATTTGTATTTTTAAATAATTTGTAATTTATAAGTTAAAATTTGACCTATTTTCCCTTATATCTTCCAATCTACAGCGCCTCAAAATTCAGACAGTAGATTATAAAAGGCTTCCCTGAAAGTTTATTAGTAAAATAAAACTCTAATGTTAATTTTTGGGGGCGAAATTAGAAAATTAAATACATATGTATTGTGATAACAATCAAGTGAATCCTGAAGCAGATAAAATAAAAAGTCTATGTGTGGAAAATGAAAGTGTATATTTCTTATAAATTTAAAACACTTCCTTTAAAAGAAATTAGGGTAATTATAAGAAAATGCACACATTCCCTGCTTGTCTGAAACTGGAATATTCGAATCTTGAAGGTGGTACGGAAGGAACCCTAAGTATGCGAGTCCAACTCGCATTTGACCAAATTCTTTTTATATACAGTGTACAGACTAAATTATAGACAAATATATTTTAAATTATATTGGAAACAGTTAAATGTAAACTTTGAAAAGTTGCTAATTAGACAGATACATTTTGTGAGTAGGCAAGATTTATATTTAACCTTCGTAACTTAATGTTAGTGAAGCTGAGTTTCGATAAGTTTTCTCAATGTCTGGCAGTACCGTTACCTAGGAGTGCCTAATACCGCAGACGTCGAAAAAATATGTTTTAGCTGAAATACTAACCGACAACACACTATTTCATTAATACTACATATCAAATCTATGCAAAATTAAAATTAAATTGAAAAAGAAGGTATTATAATAATCATCGGTAACCAAAATAGGGGAGTTCAAATTTCAAGTATATCCACATATTTTTACATGCCAGACGAGTGAAGATGCTATTAATAGCTGGTGGCTAGTTTAGTCCAGTCATTAAAGTAAGTTCACCTCGGAATTCGGGATACCCAGCTGTAAGTCTGTAAATACTTGTATATTGACACCCTATAAGTTGTCTCAAAACCTACATATGGTAGAGTATACGCAACTATTAAATTTCAAGGTCAAAGGTCACAAAAATCGGTTTTTGCGCTTTTTTTTTATAAATATCTCATTTCCTATGGGTTTTTTGCTATTTGTATTTGTTATCAACGAAGTCAGAATAGACTTTGAAACGTTTGGTATTCCTGCAATATACGTAGTTTTATTTCCCCAAAGAAACACAAAAATAATACAATTTATAATTTTAATCATCTTCTTCCTCTTCTTCGTCGTCTTCCGGCTGCTGGTAAATTTCAAACTGGTCTTCATTATCATCTTCAACGACAATTGTCTCAAGTTCTTCCATGATTTAGCGGTCAAAGGTTCCATCTTCGTTAATGTCGCTCTGATATGGTAGAGCATTGAGACAAGCTTGCCCATTACATTGGCCACAAGCTAAAGAGCATTGCAAGCCCGCTTTTCTGCATCTCCATCGCGAACCACAACCACTCTTGCAGTTGCAGAAAATTGTATTTACCAAATCTTCTGGAGCAGGTGGTAAAATTGTCATGATTGGCTCCAGCAAATCGTTTCGCATTGCCCAACCTCATACCTGGGGTTCCAAATCATGCCCTAACCAAGTTTGAACTTGATAATATACACGTTTGAAATATTGATGAGCAGCTGCACTTGTTGGTGGAATATTTGAAAACTGCTTAGGTTTATTAAGTTTTGTAGACTAGACGTAATGCATATAACGAAGGTGATCGAGACTTTTCATAGATTTCGGAGTATTATTGACTGCCAATAAGGTTTGAGTTCCACTCTCTAATAATCTCTGGCCGAACAATTTTCTTCCTCAAATGCTGCAGCTAGTTCCTCCAAATTTGTCACTTTCTCAAAAACTTTTAAAAATGATTTTTTTCCCTTTTTAAAAAGCGCAGAAATTGTGTCACAGCCACTTAATGCGTGCAGAAATAAAAAATGTGTTTTGAAATGAGGATAATTATCAAAACTTTTAGTCGAGTATATCTGCGTTTTTACATTTCCTTTCCCAACTTTTTGAAAGAAAATTTTTTGTTCGTAAGACAGTGTACGCCCAGTTAAAATGACAATTAAATCAATGGGAATATAATTATATTATGATTTAAATTTTTCCCTTAATTATTTTTTAATTTTAGGAAACGGTTATCAGTATTATTGAATAGATATAGATTTAATGCATGTAGAAAATGATAAAATATAATATAATAGTTAATAAAAAGTGATAAATATTTATAATCATTGATTTATCGATAATTCATTAAGTGTTATGGCGCGTTTTCGACCGGAGGCACCGGTTGACCAGAAGTGATGCTGTGACGGCGCGCTCCCCGCCCTCTATTTCGAAAACGGTTCACCGTATAAAAAAAAATTTAAACAAAATGTGTAGAGAATTTTGTATTCTACAATATTGGTAACAAATACAAATAGCAAAGAACCCATAGGAAATGAGATATTTACAAAAAAGCGCAAAACCGATTTTTGTGACCTTTGACCTTGAAATTTAATAGTTGCGTACACCCTACCATATGTAGGTTTTGAGACAACTTTTAGGGTGTCAATATACAAGTATTTACAGACTTACAGCTGGGTATCTCGAATTCCGAGATTCTTACCTAATTTAAGCTTAAATGACTGGACTAGTTTGTGAATATTGTTTATCGTATAGTCACAAGAATGTATTTTATCATTCTGTTTATTCTATTCAATCATAGAGAAACAAGGTAAACGACATTTAATCAATGATGAGAATTTAGAAATATGTGTAACGTACCAATAATCATTACTGTTGGGTTTTTGTAATTAAAATAGGTCATATCCGTACGTAAAGGAGTGGTAGAGTTGCAGAAAAGTACTTTAAGTAATGAACAATACATAAAACATGCGCTACGGTCAAAAAGTTGTCGGTAAAACTGTTGAATGGAAAAACTTAATGTTGAGTTCGTCGTGCTGAGAATAGAGACGATATTTTCTGTGTTTAAATTTTATTCTCTTTCTCTTCTTCTCGTGCACGATTTTATACATATTTAATTTATAGTAACGAAAGTTTACGCGCTTCGGGCAATTTTGCCGGATCTTTCTTTTTTTTCTTGGGTATATTATCCTAGATGTGTGTTTGTTCTGTATTGAAATTGTTAGTCAGTGCATTGAATGTTACTCGAATTTAGTTGGTTTCGTTCTTTTCATCAACAGATTATCTAAAAATCTGTTCTCTTTTGAAAATCTGACAATTTGCTATGATAATGTAAAACATTTCTATTTTGCAAGAATTCATAGTTATCACATATACTTAAAAAAATTATCCATTTTCAACGGCTTAAAAAAAGGCTTCTTGATACGGCAAGGCATACGCTTCGGCCCATTTACTAAAATAGTCCATCACCACCACAATGTATTTATTTCCAGAGTCGGATTCAGGAAATGGACCGGCAACATCAATGGCTACTCTTTCGAATGGATTGACCACGTTATATTGCTTCATGGGAGCTTTTAGTCGCTTCTGAGGCCCATTACTTGCTGCACAAACCGTACATTTCCGGCACCACTCCTTAACGTCTACTTGGCAATTTATCCAATAGAAGCGTTCTCTCAACTTCCCCAGGGTTTTCGTTACTCCCAGATGTCCTCCAGTTGTACCATCATGTAGTTCTCGTAAAACCTCTCGTCTCCTATTGCTGGGAACTACAATCTGTTTTCTGTCGTTTCCCTCCTCTGGAGTTTCCAGAACGCGCTTGAGAAGTCCATTTTCCAGAATGTAAATGTAAAAACAGCATGTTTACAATTCGGTGGGGTAAAATTTGTAATGTATGTTTCCTTAGAACTTTGACAATTATGAACAAGTTTTACTTGAAAGAGAACACCATATTTGCCCCATATTTTTTCTTCAATGTAAACAGTTTTTCATGTTAGATTTTATTAGAAAATCGTAAAAAACTTGTTATTTGACGACACAATTTTTCGATGGACTGGGAATTATATGAAGGTAGTGCACATTATCTGAATTGTTGGATGAAATTAATTGAAAATGGGATGAAAGTGTATGAAAATAAATGTTAATTAAGCCATTAATATAATATTTGAACTTTCTCAATTTTTCTATTGATACAGTGTATCTATACAGAGTGGAGCAGCCAAATGGAATAAATTCGATAACGAATAAAGGAGGGCTTGTAGGGAAAAACGCTTGACTTGTCGATTTGCATTTTTAAATGCGCATTTTTCAACAAAACATTATATAGGGTGTGTCATGAGACAGTGGCAAATACCAACTTTCTTATTTTAAATGTAAGCCCCTGTATATTATGTATTTTTTGGATTCTCCAGAAAATTCTTGACATTAATTCATGTACAGTGTCCTACACCTATCTTCGGAAACAATAAGTGTTTTCAGATTTTACTTTCAAATTCGCTATTTTACACTCAATACTTAATTCCAGCTTAGCTCTTGATATTGAGATAGTAAGCAAAAACCATTCCTGCGTTTGTTTATTTTCGTCAAAACTCATAGCCTTAGCATCTTGTTGTCTGCCGGCATGACAGTGGTGATCATTGTCAGTGCTATTGTGGTTTGAATTTCGTTACCTGTAGTTAATAAAATCAGAAAAATTGTTCATTTAACCGAAATGCACAAAATAACTGTTCTACAAATGATACTCACGGACACAAATGGAAGTTTCTCGCTTTTTTCACGAGAATTCTGCAAATTTGTCACCTATATCCCAAGGAACAATTCGCAAAATAGAACAGCAGTTACGCAATTTTTCGAGTATTAAAGGAAAGAAAAATGCATCCCAATAAAATGATGCCGACTCAGGAGCTCATGGAAGATAATTTCGATAGAAGAATTATTTTTGTGATCAAATGATGGTATTGGTGTGATCCAATTAGAAGATATTTAGTTTTCTGATGGGAGCACATTTACACTTCACGGTCATGGTCAAAATTGCCGCTGTTGGTCTAATGAGAGTCCTTATTGAATGAAACATACGCAACAACCTGAAAAAGTTAATGTTTGAGCAGGAATTGTTGGAAATCATATCGTAGATTCCTTTTTCATTGATGGCAACTTGAATGGAGATAAAAATTTTGAATTGTTTCAAAATAGTGTCGTGCCAACTTTGACAAACTTATGTCCTGATCCAGTAAACCCAGAAGTTCCTGCCAATACAATATGGTTTCAGCAAGATGGAGCCCCGGCCCATTGCGAAATCAATGTGCAGCAGTACTTGAACTAAATTTGGATTGGAAGGCAGATCGATAGAATGGCCGCGAGATCTCCTGACTTGATGCCATTGGACTACTTTTTGTGGGGATATGTCAAAAGTACTGAACATACATCTAAACCTCTCAACTTAGATGACCTAAAAAACGAATCACGCTTGCGATTAGATCAGTCACGCCCAGGGCCGGATTTACATTTGTGCCGCCCTGGGGCACTGAAGAAATTTTATTTTAATAGTTTTGATATCTTATTTTTTAAGAATTAGAATAACTAATCAATTGCAGGAAATTTATTATGTATTATGTATTATTTATTATACATTATGTTTTATTTATATTTATTTTTTATTTACTCATATATTATATATTATTACAGTAATATAAAAAAATATTTGTATTTTTCTTAGAAGTATAATTTTTGCAATACGAACGACTTATATTAGTATTGCATTATTTTTTTCACAGGCAAACTCGTCTAACTTTTTGAATTGCAAACTGGTCGATTAAATCTTCACAATCTAAACGTTGAAGCACATCTGATTCTATGCATAGAATAGCTAAGCTATTGAGTCTATTTGCACCCATTGTAGAACGTATAAATAGTTTTGGATAAGTAACTTGTACTGCCAGATCCTTTATTGCCAAATTTTCTAATATGTTCTTCAAGAAATTTGATACATAATGCATAAATTATGTTTCTTGAAAGATAAAATCTTTATTTAAAATAATTAGTTAATTATATATTGTGTAGAAAATTTTTTCTCTCTTTCCAAATTTTGCCGCCCTAGAAAATTTGCCGCCCTGGGCGCTAGCCCCGACTGCCCCTAGTGTAAATCCATCACTGGTCACGCCTGGGATGTTAAGTAACGTTAGAAGACATTTTGAACATTTCCTACTTTGCCATTAATGGCTTTTTATGTTATTTAGAAATAATCAGTATTACTTATTAGGGTTTTAGTGTAATGTAGCAAATTTGTGAAATAAAATTATTTTCTTTTATTAATGTTAATTTTTGTAATTAATCTGAAAACACTTAATATTTCCGAAACAGTTGAAGATAGATGTAGTACATTCTACACGAATTATGTCTGGAATTTTCTGGAAAATGAGAGAGATGATATTCTCCATAAAAAATCTTACATGGCCTAAAATCTAAAAAAAAATATGTTAGAGAGCAAAACTGTAATTTTACATTTCTCTTAGTTAGTCATTTTTGGCTTTTTGTACAATTTAAATTTTTTAGATGTTTATCGTTTTAGGTTTTTGCTTGAATAAATTTGACAATTTTGACAAATTGTATATTGTTGTGAAGTTTGATGTATTTAATATTCTTAATGTTTCAAGTTTTATAATATTTTCTTAATTTTTTAAATTTATTTTTACTTTATAATTCTTGACTGTTAACAATTTGCAATATTTCTAATGTTTTGAAATTTCACATGCGATAATTCAGGTTTTGAACATTTTGCAATTATAATACAAAGCTTTTATCAATTCTCATGCAATGCATAAATACTCTACATAACATTTATCGACTAAATGTTCATCGCTAAATGATTAAATTCAGTTTTATTCATTTCAAGAGAAGACCTAAATATACTCATCCTACCCATTCAATAACCGAGTTTTTTTTAATGTCACATCAAATCTCTATTAATTTGAGGAAATAATATTATAACCCTCATTTTTGTATTATTTTCGATTCCCGAGAAATAGTGATTTTTTCTTAAGGTATACTTCACTTGCACCGTATCGAATAAATGAATATTCGCAAATTGATAAAACGGGCTTATATCTATTTTAGAAGAATATGTATATCAAGATTCACACCAGTATTACTCTATATTTGGGATATATTGAATTCTTTCTTGAACAATACTAACCCGCATTTAATATTTGCATCTGGACAAAATGACAAATCACGTATCTTAATCCTTATGACTAAATTGCTTTAGGTTCCGAAAAAAAAAATTCCCCACCTGTCCCTCATGAGTTAATTAAATTTTTGCAAAATGATAGTCCTCGTTATTATTTGTTTGGGGAGAGTAGTATATACACCAATTTTCACGGCTCTGTCACTATTTTGTTTCCGAGATATTATTTTTTTTAATAAAAAACATGTGGACAGGGACACCTAATCACTTAAGTGCTATGAAATATATCAAGTATATATAAAAAATTTCATAAAAATCCGTCGAGCCGTTTCGAAGGAGTTCGACCACAAACACCGTGACACGAGATTTTTATATAATAGATTAAAAATGAACTAACACTACACATGTTTGCGCTTATATTTAAATTAAGAATTAAATTACACATTGAGTCGTAAGAAATCAGTGACAAATTAATTTATTTTTTTAATTTTCCTAAAATTTATATCTAGTATTAAGATTGACACAAAGATAGAAAAACAGAGACAGGACGATAAAGAGAAACAGGAAGTATATATCGTAAGAACCTTTCGCATTCATTGTTCAGTCTCACAGGATTGCCTCTCTTTTTATTCAATGCAAATCCTTTTTTGAAATAAACAACAGACGAATGCCTTCAATGTTTTAAATGGTACAGCATCATCTACGTTCGTACCACTGAAGACCTTTGCTAGAATTGCAGATGAAATATTGAGAATTAATTTGTTTAGAGTAGAGCAAAACTGTCTGAAAAAAGTGCATCAAAAGTTTGTCATTATATGGAAAATTGTAAATATAAGGTAAGCTACAACTATACTTGAAATAGCTTCGTATGAATTCCGTACCGTTATTTGTAATTAGAATTGCGTGTCAGCAAACCGTTATTCAGTGTTTCTCCGACTCTAATTCAAATTCAAAGAACAATCGAACGAGTACAAACCAGCCGTAACATTACACTCGATTTTATGACAATTTCAATCAGTTGTCTATGTCATAAGGGGGATAATTATTTGCATGATATTCTTTCGATGAGAGGGGTTTGATTCCGTGACAGCAAAGGGTCATCACGGTCTCTGTGTACAATGTGTTTCTACCACTTCAAAACATTCGTCTGATAAAGAATTTAATACTAATGCCGAAGATAATTCGTATATTTACGATGTTAGTGACATGCGATAATCCTGCTCACACGGTAGACGTGGCATTTGAGATTTCGAAAAACGTTTCACGATTTTAGAAAGCACTTCTCAGGTTTAGGCCAGGAAAAGTAGTATATGTACTAAACATCTATTGTTACTATTGAGAGGTGTAATAGAAAATTACAAAATCTGCAGCAATATAAAGTATATTTTATATTGATAGAAATAAGTTTTTAGTTCAATATTTCTAAATCTAACTGGAAAAAGCGGTGATTTTGGATTTACGTCTTATTTTAAATCCACGATATTGTTGTTTGGTGTTAACATCAACTAAAAGTTATAAGATACCGGGTGGGCCATCTTCTACCATCCCGGTGAATGATAACCAATCTTCAGAAATGCTACCCTGCTCATGTATTTATCCCCAAACTCCAATATCTTTTCACATCCTACCAATCTTCCAATCCGCTTGGGATCCAGTGAAGCTAATGCTTAATAACTCCTATATTCCATAATGGCAAAATTTATAAAAAGGTGGGTAGAGCATCCAGTGCTAACTCCCACATTCCTAATGAGGCAGACCCCTCTTATGGTGTAAGGGGTAGGTAAAAAATAGCTTATTGCACCAACATCCAATCATAGTAAAAATGAATCAAGCAAAATTCACATAGCGACATACACTATTAGAACATTAAGATCAGATAACCACTTAGTGAATCTACAATAAGAAATTAAAACGGTAAATTGGGACATTATATGTTTATTAGAAATCATACCCAAAGAAGAAACTAAAATCTGAAGATACCGTATACCAACATAGTTCATAAATAAAACTTTATATCAAATAAAAGAACAGGTTATTCAACGCAGACGATGAGGTTGTTTAACAACTCTATGAGAAGGTAACATCAACTAGGACCCTAGAAAAGACCTTCTACGGTAAAAAATAGGGAAGAACTGAGTAAAATGTATTCGTTTCAAAGAGACTTCGGATTGGGGAAAAGCAACCATAGAGGAGATATGCTATCAAATTTTCCAGATGATCGGACAAAGGACGAGATAGACTTTACGTCTTCAAATGACAGAAATACACGGTTTGGGAACGGTTAAAAATAAAAAAGTCATAAAGACAGAAACTCTGTACAAAAAAACAAGTTTCCAACAACGGAGATGCTTGAACTGAATAAAAATACTAAAGTGAACTAAAGAAAAAACTACAATCTCTAACAGATTAATGACATAAGAACAACCTTGTTACGAAGATAAAAACCCAAGAGAAACCAAACTTAAGACAGAAATTGTACAACTAATGCAAAAACAGAAATAAACATATCAAAACATAATAGAATATAAAAATATTAATTGAATTGTTAAAATAAAGCATCAGACCTAAGAGCGTATCAAACAAAACAAATTGTAGAATAGATTAAAAACAACAAGAACATGAGAATAGTGAAATCAAATCTAGCCAATGGGAAACTATGGATCACTAAAATACAGGATCAACACGGGAGCATAGAGAAGAGACTCAAATTATAAGAAAAATCCAAACAGTTCATGAAAAGCTCTGTATATATACCATAATAAAACCTAAAAATGATGATAAAAAGATTGTATTGGATTAACAATTGTCCTTGCTAAGATCCTGGGCAAATTGTTGCCAATGTTGTGTATTTTGTGGTGTTCCTATGCTTTGCTTGTATTCCCATGGTCCCTATTACGCAACTCTATTTGTCAATCGAGTATTTTTGACAATTAGACTTAGACTAAAACATATAAATAATTTGGTCAAGTGCGAGTTGCGTTTTAAATTTATAAAAAATATACACTTTGATTTTCCACACATAGACTTTTTATTTTATCTGCTTCAGGATTCGCTTCATTTTTATCACAATACATATGTATTTAATTTTCTAATTTGGCCCCCAAAAAGTAACATTAGAGTTTTATTTTACTAATAAACTTTCAGAGATGCCTTTTATAATCTACTGTCTGAGTTTTGAGGCTCTGTAGATTGGAAGAAGAAGGGCAAAATAGGTCAAAGTTTAAATTATAAATTATTAAATCTATTATTCAAATTATTAAAAAATACCAATAAAATATATTTTTCAAAATTTAAATAGTGTAGTTTCTAAAGTGGGAATTATGTGGATGTTTAATATTTTTGTTAATATCTTTTAAAGAAATGATTTAAAAATATGATATATTTGTAATTCACATAATGAGCCTTTTATCTGATATATTACAGGATGCGTTTGAAAATTCAATCTTTATTTTCCATTTAATCGTATAATTTGTCCCTAAAATTACTATGGAGGTTTTCTAATTATTTATTTTCCCTTTAATTCTATTATTTGGGGGCCATATAATAGAATTAGGGATTTTTTTCATATGTTTCCCATAAACAAAAAAAAATGAGATCTTAGAATATGGGGAATAATGGGAAGAATGGGTATTTTTTTTTAAAATATTTTTTAATATATTTTAAAATATTCATTTTAAAAAAATTAAAAAAATATATTTGTATTCGACATAATGAGCCCTGGGATTTGATATATTACATGACCCGTTAGAAACAATTATAATTTTTTATTTTCCATTTAATTCTATAATTTCCCCCCCAAAAAGAATATTAGGGGTTTCTTCTTATTTTTCCAGTAAAGTTCAGGTAAGGGGCTATACTGAAACCATAAGCTGAAAAGTTTTCAAAATTTTTCAGCTTATGGTTTCGGAGATAAGGAAGGGAATGGTTAAAATTTTTTATATTTTTGTTAATATCTTTTAATTAATTTATTTTATAAATATGGAAAAAATATATTTGTTTTCTTCATCATGAGCCCTTTTATTTCATATATAACATGCTGGGTTAGAAACGATTTTAATTTTATATTTTCCATTTAATTCTATAATTTGCCCCCCCAAAAAATATTAGGGAGTTTTCCTTATTTTCCAGTAAAGTTCAGGTGAGGGGCTATACCTCCATTTGTTTTTTTTTAAATTTTCCAGGTTATGGTTTCGGAGATAGGGGGGGGGAATGGGTAATTTTTTTATATTTTTGTTAATATCTTTTAATTAATTTATTTTAAAAATATGAAAAAAATATATTTGTTTTCGTCATAATGAGCCCTTTCATTTGATATATAACATGATGGGTTAGAAACAATTTTAATTTTAATTTTCCATTTAATTCAATAATTTAAAATAAATATTAGGGGTTTCTTCTTATTTTTCCAGTAAAGTTCATGTGAGGGACTATATTTATATTATTATATATTTTTTATAATTTTGTTAATATCTTTTAATTAATTTATTTTAAACATATGAAAAAAATATATTTGTTTTCGTCGTACTGAGCCCTTTCATTTGATATATAACATGATGGGTTAGAAATAATTTTAATTTTATATTTTCCATTTAATTCTGTAATTTGCCCTCCAAAATGAAAAGTAGAGGTTTTTCCTTATCTTTCCAGTAAACTTCATTTCAGAACCTATAAATCTATTTTTTTTTCAAAACTTTAAGTTTTATAGTTTCGGAGTTAAGGGGGGAATGGGTAAATTTTGGTTTATTTTCGTTAATATCTTTTTAAATATATATTTTTTTTAATGAGAAAAATATATTTGTGTTCCTCAGAATGAGACCTTTCATTTGATATATTACATAATGCGTTTGAAAATTTTTTTATTTTTAAATTTTTATTTAATTCTATAATTTGCCCCCCAAAATTAATATTAATGGTTTCTCCTTATTTTTCCTGTAAAGTTCGGGTCAAGAAACTATACATTGATACCAAATTTCAACCTCTTCCGTCCAGTAGTTTAGGAGAAAATGGCTGTGATGTGACAAAGGCAGATATCCGGAGTGATATTATAAGGGTATCCGTATTGTATATACGGAACCCTAAAAACAATCACATAGGAAGTCACATGAAATTAGCATTAACGTTAGTATAAGACATGGAAAAGCTGCAACTGATATTGTACAGACGGGAGACCAATGAACGAAGAAATAGAAATACTCTCTAACATAATCTTACAACTGACTCTTCTGGAAAAGAGGACACGGGGCAGAAGCCAACAACATGGAAACACGGTATTACCAAAGCCATGTCATAAAGAAATCTAGTCTACAATAACTGACAGATAGGCATGGCGTTTAGAAACCCAAAATGATCATGAGTTATTAAGAATCTAGAATCTAGAAACTATCAGCGTCCTAAAGAAAACGTTTTGAACTCAAAATTACATTAATTGGTCATGATCTGGTCACTATTGGTCAATTTCTATATTGGTGACCAATTGCTTAAAACAACTGATAGATATGATAGAGTAATACAGGGTGTTTCTAAAATAGGGTCCAAAACTTCTGCTGTGTTTAGAACTCATTAAAATAAGCCAAAAAGTCCCTATTAACATGTGCCCTAAAACGCACCCTTAGGAAGTTATATGCCCTTAAAAGGGTTCAAACAAAACTGTTTTTTTTCTCTAGTTCTGCAAAGCTCAGTTGACAGTTTATCAATTAATTAAATTGTTAAGTGTTGTGGCAATGTCAATCTTTTATTTGCCATGAGAAATAGATTTTTGTAATTTTTGGCCTAATAACTTAAAGAGCAGATTATTTTTCAAACTCTCTTTATTATTATTATCATTGGAAATATTGTTTTTAAGATAGATTTTATAAATCTGTAGATAAAATTTAAAAAATTAAATAAAAAAATATGGGCCGAAAACGTCCTAAAATACCCTTCACCGACATAAATAGGACGCTTATGATTTGTATGTCGAAAAAGGGAGTACCACATGTTATTTAACTTAAACAGTTATGTAAGACCCATACATTTTTTTATTTATTTTCGACCGTTTTTTCAATAACAGAAAAAAGTTTTGTAGTTTATAGTTTGTTTGAGCCCTTTTAAGGGCATATAATTTCCAAAGGGTGTGTTTCAGGACACATGTTAATAGGGACTTTTTGGATTTATTTTAATGAGTTCTATACACAGCACAAGTTTGGAACCATATTTTAGAAACCCGTTGTATATTTGGACCTAATAGTATTCAGTTTAGGGCACTAACTAGATGGAGTTGGCCTTGAGCGATACAAATCTATTAATTATTATATAATTAGTTATCATCCTTGACCAATTATGACCAATTTGTAATCAATTAAGGCCACATATATGGATCTGAGGTTCTTCAGTTTAGAGTACGAACTCGATTAAGCTCGCTTCTTGGTACAAAATGGTACAACCGGGCTTGATTGCAGATTTCAGTTTTGGAATCAAATTAAAATGATTTCGAATGATAAGATCTTCATTTATAAAACAATTGTGGACTGTAAGAAAAATACTCACAAGCCGCTGGTAGCCGACCGCTAGTTTAGTGCACTGGATAATGATGGAGACGCTAATCAACTGAAAAGATCCGACAAACAATTCCAAATCTCATCCACTGTACTCTCCTGACCTTGCACCGACGGATTATCACATTTTCCTCTCATAAACAACAAGGTAGAATACATATTTAATTAATGTATTATTATAGTTTCAGTTTTTTCAACAGTTAATAACAAATACGGATATTTATTTACTAAGAGACATGAAAATTAAAATTTCATTAATTTTATAAAATTAGTATTCCTTAAATTCACTCTCATAAAGATCCGAATTTGAATTCTCCATCCATTATCCAAAGGCAAATACGCATCCACTCAATATAGCTACCAGAATTCTTAATGGTGTACACCAAAATAATCTATAAGCCGGATAATCTACTGAATGTTGATGTAATGCTTCGCTTTTGTGATGCCAGCACAATGGAACGCCCTATCCGACCGTTGTATTTCCACTATGCATTCACGCAGGCAATCTTGATATGTATCGTGCTTTTATCTTAACGCCGGAAATCTGTTGAAAAACATAATCTCCTTGATGTACTTATTTGGAAAATTATTTACATTGCATTCATACCAATATGAAACTCATTTAGGTTTTTTTAGATATTTTTTATATTACTCCCAAGTGGTCTCGTAAATTTTTCAATGATATGGCATCTAGGATTTTCAGAAAATAGGAAAAACTAAGTCTTTTATAATCTACTGTTTTGAGGCTCTGTAGATTGGAAGATAAAGGGCAAAATAGGTCAAGTTTTAAATTATAAATTATTAAATCTATTATTCAAATTAATAAAAAATACCAATAAAATATATTTTTCAAAATTTAAATAGTGTAGTTTCTAAAGTGGGAATTATGTCGATGTTTAATATTTTTGTTAATATCTTTTAAAGAAATGATTTAAAAATATGATATTTGGGACCAAATAATAGAATTACGGATTTTTTCATATTTTCCTATAAACAAAAAAATTGAGGTCTTATAGTTTGGGGAATAACGGGGAGAATGGGTAATTTTTTTAAATATTTTTTAAATATATTTTAAAATATTCATTTTAAAAAAATTAAAAAAATATATTTGTATTCGTCATAATGAGCTCTGTGATTTGATATATTACATGACCCGTTCGAAACAATTATAATTTATTATTTTCCATTTAATTCTATAATTTGCCCCCCAAAATGAATATTAGGGGTATCTCCTTATTTTTCCAGTAAAGTTCAGGGGCTATACTTCCATTTTTTTCAAAATTTTTCAGCTTATTGTTTTGGAGATAGGGGGGGGGGAATGGGTAATTTTTTTTAATATTTTTGTTAATATCTTTTAATTAATTTATTTTAAAAATATGAAAAAAAAAATATTTGTTTTCTTCATCATGAGCCCTTTCATTTGATATATAACATGATGGGTTAGAAATAATTTTAATTTTATATTTTCCATTTAATTCTATAATTTGCCCCCCAGAATGAATATTAGGGTTTTTTTTCTTATTTTTCCAGTAAAGTTCAGGTGAGGGGCTATACCTCCATTGTTTTTCTAAAATTTTCCAGCTTATGGTTTCGGAGATAGGGGGGGATAAGTAAAATTTTTCATATTTTTGTTAATATCTTTTAATTAATTTATTTTAAAAATATGAAAAAAAAATGTATTTGTTTTCGTCGTAATGAGCCCTTTCATTTGATATATAACATGATGGGTTAGAAACAATTTTAATTTTATATTTTCCATTTAATTCTGTAATTTGCCCCCCAAAATTTAAAGTAGAGGTTTCTCCTTTTTTTTCCAGTAAACTTAAGGTCAGAACCTATACCTCTAATTTTTTTCAAAACTTTACGTTTTATAGTTTCGGAGAGAAAAATATATTTGTGTCCTCAGAATGAGACCTTTCATTTGATATATTACATGATGCGTTTGAAATTTTTTTATTTTTAAATTTTTATTTAATTCTATAATTTGCCCCCCAAAATTAATATTAATGGTTTCTCTTTAATTTTCCTGTAAAGTTCGGGCAACGTTCTATGTTTCCTATTTTTTTCAAAATTTAGTATTTTCCCCCCAGAAGTACCCCTAAAATCAAAATTTCTTCATTTACGACATGTACTCCTGATCGGGTCACCAAACTATACATTGATACCAAATTTCAACCTCTTCCGTCCAGTAGTTTAGGAGAAAATTGCTGTGATGTGACAGAGGCAGAAATCCTGAGTGATATTATATGGGTATCCGTATGTTGTATATACGGAACCCTAAAAATGGGGTAAGTCTATAAGGACACTGTGTTTGTTTGACCATCATAAGAAGATGACTGAATCTGTTATACTTCTTAACCTCCCCATGTACATTCGCCGACGAGTTTCCGAATAGCAGTAGCAGTTATCTTATAAAATCTCAAGTGCCCGTAACTAATAAAATACGTCACTGCTATGCCCTCTATAAACAAAGTACCAAGAAATAATGAATCTATTTAGTAATAATGTGGAAAATTTCCATATTTGCCTAGCACGTTAGATAAATAATGCAAAAGTCGTTCGTGCTATGCAGTTTGCACACCAAAGGTCCGAGAGAACGAGAGCGAATAAAAAGGACATATCTCCCCTGCACGTGTGCACATCATCCCATGATACGAGCAATTTACAATGATAATCAGTTGACTGGACCGATGATTAACTGTATGAATACCAGATTTCCTGCGAAATTACTAATTTGCATTCCAGTTATTACATGTAGGGGAATGCAGATGAATCGGCTCTCACTCGGTGGTGGTAAAAGTAACCCCTTACACAAATTCCATCAAAGTCAAATGTGTTCGTACGATCCATGTCGCGTATTTGGAATTACCATATTAGGACGGGAAAATGCTTTGGTAGGGTCCTAACGCGATAGAGAATCTGATTGAATTTTCAATTTGTTTTGTTTGTATCAGGTATTCGACTCTAAATAATACCAATTACTGGCAACATTTCTACATATTCCATAGAATTAATGCAAGCATTATTTCGCTGTTCATTGGGTTTCCTCTCCTCAATTTTTTTTCCTGCAACAGATAAATATTTGAAAATTGTATATGGAAAACAAAGTACACTAAGGCAATTAATTTCGTAAAATTGTCCGGATTACTGGCTGTTTGGACAGAAATTCTTCCTCACATTAATTCTGAGAGAAAGAGATGTCTATAAAATGATCAACCAGTATTCCTGTATATAAGTAATGTATATCGTGTTATACTTATCTGTGTTTAGAGACGTTTCAACTCCGATTCTGGAGTCGTTGTCAATCGTTTAGTATTGTATTTCGAGGTTTTTTCTAAACAAATTCTCTTTGATGTTGATTTTGTTGTTTGTCAAAAAAATTGACAGTGACATTGGTCGTTTGGCGCTCACTTGATACTGAGAGTACCGTCTTTCTGCTCTGTTAGCAATAGATTTATCCAATCCAAATGAAGGTCGGTTCCCGTGTTGTTTATCATCATACAGCTGGCTTCTCTAAGTTTTCTCTTGTTTAAATTTTAGTCTTGCAACAAGTTCTTTGTTTTACCCCAGTCTATCCTATAGCTGCCGGTGCTGGTCAATACATGATTATTCAAATTTTATTTGGCCACATGTTTTCTGGAAATGTTATATTGATGTTCTTTTTTCCTTACTGCTAAAGGTCTTGAAGTTTTACGGTATAAGAATGGCCAGTCACATAAAACACTGTAAACACATTTTTTGGAATTCTGAGTTGCGTTAAATGGTTCGGTATGTGTGAGGATAGAGCGCAATGTATTATTTATTTTAAGAGCAGTTTTAACACCATATTTATTTCCTAACCACTTAGTTTTTTGCGATACACCTGGGACTTATGGAATTGTGTTCATAATTTGAGTGTTCTGTTTTTCTTTGGTTGGTATTAGTGGTGTGTTGATTATTTGTGCTGGTTTGTTGTTGCGATTTTATTTCTAGCTGACTTATAGTTTTATTTATAAAGCCTTGGGGATCTTAATTTCGAAGTAGATGTCCTTCGATAATATTGACTTCATCGTGAAATATTTAGGTGAATGAAGATATGTTTTTTGCTCATATAAGCACTCTACAACACCTTTTTTTACATTCAAAGGACGGTTGGGGTTAAAATTCAAATATCTATTAGTATTCGTAAGTTTTCGATAAGTGCTTGTACTACGCAAAATATATAGAAGCTAGATAATATGAACACAAAACACAAACAAGAACTCACTCCATTAGAACGAAAACACTTAACATGTCACTACAGTAAACCTCCACATTTATATGGCGTTCCAAAAATACAGAAAGACATAATACCAATGAGAGCAATTGTAAGTTCAATAAATTTACTATTACAAAATATATCAAACTTTTCCTAAATATAATTAAACCTTACGAAAACAATCCAAACAATTTGAAAAACACGATGTTGTTTAACAAAATTAAAAAGCAATATTATCAACAGACATTATACAGGGTGTTCCTAAATTGGAGGTACAAACGAAAAGGGGAGATTCCTTGATTAGTTTTAGGAAGAAAAAGTCCCATAAACATGTGTCCGCAAACGTTTCGTTTTCAAGATACAGAGTGTTAAAGTTTCAATTTTTTTCAAGTTTTTTTCTCATAGTATCTGCATTTCACAAGATATTCAAATGAAATTTGGCATAGATATTACAATTAAGAGTTTACACCTTGTGACATGCCAATTTCGATTGCAAATCTACAGGGTGATATTTTTTCGGGAACACTGTCCACTGTTGTCCTTCAGTACTTTTTTTGATGAGTCACTGGTACTTTCAAAAATTGTAAAGAAAACCTTTGTTGTTTTACCAAACTTTATGTTCTCTTGTAGTTTTGTCGTATCTACTACCGATTTCGAGAAAAAAATGTTGAATTATTAAACTAGCAATGATTCTTAAAGATTCTATA
Source organism: Octodonta nipae (assembly GCA_034190945.1). Lineage (NCBI taxonomy): Eukaryota > Metazoa > Arthropoda > Insecta > Coleoptera > Chrysomelidae > Octodonta > Octodonta nipae. The sequence goes on along the minus strand of CM067218.1, from coordinate 14,992,840 downwards.
AACTGGTATAATCATCAAAAAAAATGTATTACTGCAAGAAAAATACAACTCAAAAATTAATCATAAAAAAAACTAAATAACAACAAAGGAACTAAACTACAGCAATTGTTGAAAATGTCCTCCCCCAACCCTTCTGTTCTTCTTCTCATAGACGATCGAACTCTTTCAAACACTCCTGGAGTATTCCTAATTGTATCAAACGCGACTATTATACGATTTCTCAGTTCGTCTACGGTATTCACTGGCGTTATGTACACTAGAGATGTCAGATGGCCCCATAGAAAGAAATCTAAACTATTTAAATCTGGGGATCTGGCGGGCCATGGCTGATGTCCACCTCGTCCAATCCACCTGTTTACATAATTTTCGTTCAAATACTCCCTAGCCAAAAGTGAAAAATGAGCAGGAACACCGTCGTGCATGAACCACATTTCACGTCGCATTATAAGAGGTATATCATCCAATAACAAGGGCAAGAAGAAAGAACCAATCAAAAAATCGCCAATATTACCACCCCACACATTTAATGAAAATTCCTCTTGAAAATAAGCTTCGGCAATTTCATGTGGATTCTCCTCAGCCCATATGTGTTCATTATGAAAATTTATGATTGAAGTGCTTGAGAAACAGGCTTCATCAGTGAATAGGATTTGGCAATCAAAATGAGGATTGTTCAATAGTCTGTTGAGGTACCACTGACAAAAAATAATTCTTGGATGACAATCTCGAGGCAAGAGCGCCTGCATCCTCTGAATGTGATAAGGATAGAGCAAAGAATCCCGCAAGATTCGCCAAACAACTTGATGACTTGTATCTAAGGTAACACTAATTTTTCTTGTACTGGTTCCTGGATGTTCTTCTATTTCGTTCAGCACTGCCTCTTCGAGTCGTGGTGTTCTCACACTTCGTGGTCTACCTGCATTAATATTTTTCGCAGAAAAAGATCCAGTTTTTGAAAGACGCCTGTGAATATTAGAGAACATCCGATGACCAGGCATCACTCTATTGGGATAGCGTTCCATGTAAAGATGCTTAGCTTCTCTTGAATTACCATTTGCAAGACCATACATGAAATGCATGTCAGCCATTTCGGAATTCGTAAAATTCGGCATGTTTTGATATTAAAATGCAACCATCTTAAATTTTCAAAACACAGGAGTTTAATTTGATGTGTCAAAACTAACAATAAATTTATTCATTCACCACAGCCTACTAGGTAGGTAACTAGATTTCTATGACAATTCGGAATTTTCTGAGGATTTCAAGAGAATCATTCAAATTTTTTTTCTCGAAACCGGTAGTAGATACGACAAAACTACAAGAGAAGTTTGGTATAACAACAAAGCTTTTCTTTACAATTTTTGAAAGTACCAGTGGCTCACCAAAAAAAAGTTCTGAAGGACAATAGTGGACAGTGTTCCCGAAAAAATATCACCCTGTAGATTTGCAATCGAAATTGGCATGTCACAAGGTGTAAACTCTTAATTGTAATATCTATGCCAAATTTCATTTGAATATCTTGTGAAGTGCAGATACTATGAGAAAAAAACTTGAAAAAAACTGAAACTTTAACACTCTGTATCTTGAAAACGATACGTTTGCGGACACATGTTTATGGGACTTTTTCTTCCTAAAACTATTCAAGGAATCTCCCCTTTTCGTTTGTACCTCTAATTTAGCAACACCCTGTATACTAGTAAGTTTCAACATAGTTAGTTTTTTTCCAAATGTATCTGTTGACAAATCATTAAAAATTTTAAAGAATAAATTACAACAAGATATTACCTTACACAACAAAACGAAATTAAACATTGACACAATTATGGAACTAGCCGTACTCTGCTTATACACAAAATATTTTCTATTTGAAGGAGATTTCCATGAACAAGAATTTAGTATAGCCATGAGTTCTTCTTTGTCACCTATAATCAGTAATCTATTTATGATCTGTTTTGAACAAAGATTCATGGCAATTATAAGAATAAACCAAAAATGTGGTGGAGATACGTTGATGACATTTTCATGGTTTGGCAGTATGGTGCTGAAGACTGTACTCATTTCTAGATTACATCAATACTCAAAAACCCACAATAAAATGTACAAAGGAATTGGAAAATTTGTATAAACTTGCTTATCTTGATTTACTTATAGAAAAAACACAACAAAAACAAGCACTTATCGAAAACCTACGAATACTAATAGACATTTGAATTTTAACTCCAACCATACTTTGAATGTAACGACGAAGTCAATATTATCAAAGAACATCTACTTCGAAATAAACCTACATCAGGCTTTATAAATAAAACTATAAATCAGCTAGAAATAAAATCGCAACAAACCAGCACAAATAACCAACACACCACTAATCCCAACCTACACAAACAGAACACTCAAATTATGAACATAATTCCATAAGTCCCAGGTGTATCGGAAAGAAATAAGTGGATAGGAAATAAATATGGTGTTAAAACTGCTTTTAAAACAAATAATACATTGCGCTCTATCCTCACACATACTCGTACCAAACCAGAATTTCAAAAATTCTGAGTACAGTGTTTTATTTGACTGTGCCCATTGTTATACAGGTGAAACTTCAAGCCCTTTAGAAGTAAGGAAAAATGAACACCAATATAACATTTTCAGAAGACATGTGGACAAATCAAATTTGGTCAATCGTGTATTAACCAGCACCGGCAGCCATAGGATAGATTGGGATAAAACAGAGATCTTGTTGAAATTGAAAAAAGCGAAACTGTGTAATAAGTATTTATGTAACTTTTCCAAGTATAAACTAGGTTTCAAAATATATTGAATTTGTTTAAAATTAAGGTACATTTATTTTTTTATAATATCTCAAATAGTAATCAAAGAAGGTTTATTAGAATTGAAACTGCATCCAATCATGTTATATCACTAAATTGTAATGAATTGAAAGTTGATTGGAAATAAATCGAAATAAATGTCAGTTAATCAACTTCAAGATAGAGGTGTCTATATACAGTGTGTTTTCATAAGTTGGTTTCAAATAGAAAACGTTCGTTTGAATATTATTTAGAGAAAAAGTTATTCTTCATAAAAATATTTGTCAGAAAATATTTGTTTAAAAGTAAAATATTTTTATTTTTGATAATACCTAAGAATTATAAAATCCCACTAATTTATACCACTAAAAATTGTGTAAGCTCTTGAAACAAAAATCGACCTGTTTTTTCTTATTGCAATAGTTTTGAAAATAACCAAGATATTCAAGGTGGCTTCTTTGAGATGGAATACCCTTTATAAGCAATTCAAGGGACAATCAGAATTATTCGCAGATTGCTGATAAATGCTGTACTTTTGTAACCCCCCGGTATTTTTTCAATGGCAGAAAAATGTCTTCTATCTAATAGTGGAAAGGGAATTATATCCCACTATAATCAGCAGAAACTTTAATTTATGAATTAATTAATCGCCTGATATATTTCGGCTCTTTTCTAAGAAAAGAAAATTGTCCAGTTTTTGATTTTTTACTGAACTTTATCATGAGACTGTGTATTTGAATATTACAACCAATGTTTGCTTAAACCGATTTACATAAATTTTAAATTCCTTTCTTTATTATGTTTGGAAGCTTTCCCAAAATAACATGCTCACTATCGTTCCAAGGATTATTTCTAGGATAATGATGGATTTCATTAGAGAGGTAATTGTGGTCAAGCGCTTGCGTGGGTGACGGCCGTCATTAGTAGAAAACGGCGTAGCAGGAAGCAGAGGCAGACTCGTAGACGATGTGATGCGTAACACAGCCAGGATGCAGAGGAACAACGGCAGGCAGTCAGCAGGAACAGTGGGTAAGAAAGGGACGCGTATACGTATATTTGTACCAATCTGTGCTTAGAGTGGAGAGCGATTGTAGTTACGTCATTGTTAGAACCCGCCCCATCTATTATTCATGGCCCGAAACGGGGCGCATTGGTGGAAGCAGGACGACTGTCGGGGGGCGGCGGGGGGTGGGAAAATTCAAAGGTTCGCGTTGATGTTGATTTACTGCCGCCGTGAATGTTTGTATTCGAATGTGTATCGAACTGCTACGCGATATGTTACGGAATGCCAGGAAATTAATTATAACGTCGGAATATTGAAATACGAGTTAAATTCGTGCTATTAAATGTATTCGGCATTAATGAAATTATTTTAGACCCTTCAAATTATGAAAAATTAAAGTAAAGTTTCTCACAGTTATGAGACTTGTAAACTGGGCATGATTTGCTTGCAAATATGCACAATGTGTTAAGTAATTTAATAAGTATCACTACCGAAAAGAAAATATTATCTTACGACATCAATGCCTGGCGTTCACTTTTTTTTTGTAGGATCTGTCTTAACATGTGGGATCCGAAAAGATCTGTTCGACTCAACTGGGTCTCGCCATTTTTTCTATTCTCCCAGTGCCACATCAAAATTTCAGTAGTTTTCTGAACGATAATTGTGGGATATCTGATATTTATTTTTTCTGAGTTCTTTGAGAATAACACCAGATAAACTTGAAAGTCTGGATATTTCAAAAAGTCCAAACGTTTAAACATTAGACCTCGTTTTCACTGGTATTAACACAAATGAACAAGAAATTAAATAAAAGGATTCGAAATGACAAATTTCGTAAATCAGAATTTGTCATTTATGGTTGACAATCAAATTACTAAAGGAATTTATTGCAAATTTTATATATACAGGGTAGCACTAAAAATTGTAAAGATCTTGTGAAATAACAAAGCCTAATTTGAAAGAGTTTTGCTTACAATTTCATGTGGCTTTCCTAGGTACGACTTTGTTATAAGATAGTACATTCGCCAATAATGAGACCAAAGAAATTCTGATGTTCCAGAGATCTCATTAAATTCGTAAGGGAAAACCTAGGAAAAACCTTATGAACTATCCCTATATAGAGTTGTTCAAAAGGACATTACCATTATTAACTTCATCCTTGATTATTGGTAACCAGGAACGGCTAAATTCTATAGAAGTACTAGCTATACAATCGCTTTCATTAATAAAATTAAAGCGGAGTCTTCAAGCTTTCGTTTTGTGTTGTGTTCTTCTTTTTGTAATGTGGTTGAATTTTGAAATTGTATGTTATGACCAAGGTCCCAAGCATGTTCACAAATTTTTGACTTTTCGAATTGTCGTTTCTTTATATAATTTTTGTGTTTATTTATTCGAACATTTATAGGTGTAGAAGTATCTCCAATATAAAATTTGTCACATTCGCAAGGAATCTTATAAATGCAATTATTTTGAGTTTTGTGGTACGTTATTTGGTTTACTTTTTGATAAAATTGATTTCAGTGTATTTCTTGTTTTGAAACTTGTTTTAATATTAAATCTGTTTTCTCTTTTCAGTCTTTCTGAAAGATCCTGTGTATTTTGTAGGGTTGTTGTAGTAATGCGGTTATCAAGGGTTTTAGTATTGTTTGGAGAAGCTTGGGTTGAATGTTAGTTATTGTTTTGTGTTCAACTTTATCTAACTCTTTATTAATAAACTTTTTAGGGTAATTGTTAGCAGGTAATACATTTTTTAAATATTTTTTTTTTATTAAATTTATCCATATCAGAACAGTTGGTTTTTGATCAATCTTATAAAGATTTATTGATGCCTTTTTTACAGTATTTGGGTGATTAGAGTTAAAAGTGAGATACCTGTTAGTGTGAGTCGGCGTTTTGTAGACTTGTGTATCAAATCACGATTGTGTTTTTGTTATTAAGATGTCTAAGTAAGGTAGTGTGTTATTTTCGTCAATTTCTAATGTGAATTGTATAGTTGGTTCTTTGTTATTGATGTCGTTTAATACTTCATTACTTCATAATGATATATTCACTATTTGGGAACACTCTCTTGACTGAAGAGTAGGGAACAGATTTAATATTAAAACAACTTTCAAAACTAGAAATACACTGAAATCATCTATACTATTATAAAATGTCTGTTTGTTTGTTTGTTACCTCATCAGGTAATACCTACTGAACTGTTTTTGCTGAATCTTTTTTTGTTGCAAAGCTTAGTTTGACTTAAAATCTGGTATACATTTTTTTCTCGCTACATTGAGAGAAACGGTAGATATAGCCAAAAAACTAATACCATGTTCGGTAATTCACAAATACTCAATTGATTCCAGAGCATGCACCAAATATTAGATACTTGAATCAGCTTAGCTTTTATTCATAATTCGGAATATGCCAATGTAATATGTTTGGCTTTAAAAAAAATTCAACTGATATATCAAATGTAATTTTACAGGGTGTTACATATAAATGATAGGTAAAACTTACAGCGGAGTAAAATTACGTATTTAAGAATTCTTGAAAAAAAAGGTATATTAGTTGGTATATACAGATATATATCCACATATTTAGAACTATATCATTCAACGTATAACAGCCGTTTCGAACCAGGAGTTCTCGTCAGATAAGCTTCCTTGAATGACAAGTTCTAAAGTGAAATACTTGGATGTAATACACATCAGTAAGACAACAGTCAGTGTATTGAACCTAACAGATGTCAGTGACATCTACCGTCTAGTGAGTAATTTAAGTATATGAAGGCATACTATGCTATAACATATACCATATTCCTGATAGATGGTTCGAGTGTTTTATATAAAAACACAAAAGTAAATATATATACAGATATATATCCACATATTTAGAACTATATCATTCAACGTATAACAGCCGTTTCGAACCATACTCTTGACAGATGGCTCTGTCAAGAGTATAATATATGTTATAGCTTAGTATGCCTTCATATACTTAAATTACTCACTAGACGGTAGATGTCACCGACATCTATTAGGTTCAATACACTGACTATATTAGTTGGCCTGTAAGTAGCTGCATATATACAATGTGGTTGAAATAATGGGGAAGTTATACGGGGTGGTTCGAAAAAGATATATTGAGTGGACCATAACCAGTTGTACATACGAGGTAGTTGAAAAACGGGTGGAGTTGAATTATATGTATGCATGTTGGATAACAAAATCTTATATTGTTAGGGTCATAAGTAGTTGCATATTAAATGTGGGTGAAGTAAGGATAAAGTAGAATTAAATTTATACAGAGTAGATAAAAAAATATGTTATGTAAGCAGGTAGAATATTTGAATTTTCTTGAGCTATTATTATAGAAGAGATGAAATGAGTTGGAAAAAATGTTAGAAGCAATAGTTTATTCTGGTTGATTGAATTATAAGATGGAGTGGAATTATAGTTTGTAGGGTGGTTATATACACAAGTTTTCAAGTAGCATATTATAGGATGGTTGAAATATGTAGCAAAGTATGATTACAGCTATACAGCAAGGTTTAAAAAATATTATAAAGGAATGTTATGATACGCAAGCTGTTTCAAATACCGGATAGATGAAATATAGGGTGGACTAGAATTCTAAGTATACAGAGTGGTGAATAAATGTGGCCCATAAGTAGTTGCATATACAAGATTGTTGAAATATATATAGCATGGAGTATAATATTAATTATACAGTATGGGTAAAAAAGTTGGAAGAATTGTGTTATATAGGGTAGAGCATGAGCTGTTGCATATGTGGAGAACCTGAAATATAGGGCGAAGTCAAGTTATCATTACACAGTGTGATTCAAACAAGGTTAGAAACAGTTGCAAATGAAGGATGGATTTAATGAAGAGAAATTATACTTCATACTGTGCTTAAAAAAATATGAGGAAAAAATGAGAAATAGCGTAGCTCATAATCAGTTGCACAGATATGATATTTGAAATGTAGAGAGGAGTAGAGTTAAGTAGTTTAATCTCTAAAAATGATACATAGGGTGCTCCATAAGAAGTTGCAGTTTTGGTGAAATAAATTGCGAATTGATGGATTTATATTTGCCCAGGGTGGTACACAAAATGTCACACTCGGTGGCCGATAAGTAGTTGCACATACAAGGTGGTTGAAATAGAGGGTGGAGTTGAGTTATAGTTAAATAGTGTTGATAAAAAATTGTGTTATTTTTTTTAAAGATAGAACATGAACTGTTGCATATAAGCAATATTTGAAACATAGGGCGAAGTAAAATTATAGTTATACAGTGTGTTTAAAATATGTTAGAAAAAGTTGCATATATGGGGTAGTTGACATATAAGGTGGAGATAAATTATATTTTCCAGGATAGTTTAAAAATATTTCAAAAATGGTTATTTAGCATAGTTATACAGAGTGGTTCAAAAACCGATAGACCAGTAAGTTATAATTGGTGACAAATTGGCAGCAGTTTATTCAAGATATTTTAAATATAGATGCAAGTTGTAGCTATAGAAGGCAGTTCTTAAAAATATTGAATAAAATTGTTATATAGGGTGGCCATCAATATTTGCGGTTTGGGTGAAATGGGTTGGGATTGGTGAATTTAGTTATACATAGTGGTACAAAAAATGTTATATTGGGTGGCCCATAAGCAGTTGTAAATATATGGTGGTTAAGATCGGGGCTTAGTAGAATTATAGTTTTACAGGGTGCATTCTGCTGTATTAAATACCTGAAATATGGAGCGAAGCAAAATTTTATTTATATATTGTGTTTAACACAATTAAAAAAAAAGTTGCATATAAAGCACGGTTAAAATTATAATTTACGAAGTGGTTCAAAAATTATCAGAAATAATTGTTATATAGCGTATAGGGTGGAGTAGAACTATAGTTAGGTAATTAAAAAATGTTATATTGGGTGATAAATAAACAATAGCATATACAGGATGGTTGCACTATAGGGTGAAGCCGAGTTACAACTATACAAGGTGATTCCAAAAAAATGTTGAACAAAATTGTTATATAATAAGCATAGCACTTGCAGTTTGGGTGAAATGTATTCAGGATTGGTAGATTTATAGTTATGTTAAGTGGTTCAACAAAGTTAGAAGAAATTGTTATATTGGATAACCTATATGCTTCATAAGCTATTTCTTTTTGCAAAAAATTGTACTTTCCATAAGCGGGTAAAACCGCGAGTAAGGGCTAGTTTTTATCAAAAATTAAACCAAAGAACGTAACACCAAACTCAAAAAATTGCATTTATAAGATTTCTTGCGAATGTAACAAATTTTATATTGGAGAAACTTCTAGATCTATAATCGGTCGAATAAATGAACACAAAAACTATATAAATAAATGACAATACGAAAAGTCAAAAATTTGTGAACATGCCTGGAACCTTGGTCATAACCTACAATTTCAAAATTCCACCATATTACACAAAGAAGAATACAACACAAAACGAAAGCTGAAAGAATCTGCTTTAATTTTATTAAATGAAAGCGATTGTATAGCTAGTACTTCAATAGAATTGAGCCGTTCCTGGTTACCAATAATCAAGGATGAAATTAATAATGGTAATGTCCTTTTGAACAACCCTATATAGAGATAGTTCATAAGGTTTTTCCTGGGTTTTCCTTTATAACTTTAATGAGATTTCTGGAACATCAGAATTTCTTTGGTCTCATTTTTGGCGAATGCCACATGAAATTCTAAAGATAACTCTTTCAATGTCTTCCAATTTGAAAGAAGCTTTGTTATTTCACATAATGTTTAGAATTTTTAGTGCTACCCTGTACCTTTGATTTTTTGTCGCTTGTTTTTCCGTTCAAGGCTTCTTTGCTACTTTGGTATTCCAGGACTTTGTCTAAATTGGGAAGGGTTTGGTGTGATCTTATTGAAACTCTAATTGTTCTGCAAATAGCTTCTGCGTTCAGTAGACTCCACTCAGTTTAACAGCCAAGCTGTTATTTTCATCGAAAACACCAAAACTATTTATATTTACAAGTCTTTCTCTGTTTATAAAATGATGGGTAACTTTATAGCGAGAACTTATTATGCAAATACAATATTACTCGAAACAGATAACTTGAAATTTTTATAACAAATTCTACAATGGGCTGTTTGGAATTTGAACAGGAAGTCGTCATGCAAAGGCCCCCTCGGTGCCCTGCAACTTTTGTATGAACTTGTTTTCTATATAACCACTCGGGATATATTTTTGTCTCAAGATAACTGTCTCACCCAAAAATGGGAGTTCATCTTCATTTTGTAAATTTCATTTATTACCAAGCCGTCAACGGCAGACAAATTCCATGGAAGAACGAAGTCAAATATCTTGGACTCATCATCGACAGGAGGTTGACTTTCGAGGCATGTCCAAAAGACTCGTAACAAAGTCCGGGCTGCCCGTGCCAGACTTTAGTCCCCAATAGGAAGAGGAAGCAGGCTGGGACTTTTAAACAAGTTGACTCTCATCAAGACAGCAGTCAGCTTGCAAATGCTGATGTACGCTTCAATAGTATGGGGACACACCAGCAAGAGCAACAAGCAGGCCATCCAAAGGCAGGAGAACTTACACCAACCAGTGCTTGCAGAAATGAAGAGGAGGGCCAGAGAGGCTTACGCCAAACTGGAATAGCACCCAAACCTTCATCTGCGATAGCTAATCGACTATGACTCCAGATTTATTGACAGATACAAACGGCCTAAAAACTAGCTGTGCCTTAGCGAAGAAGAAGATGGTGTAGAAGCCTAGAGGTAGAAGACAGGTGAGTATAAAATGAAGTAAATAATACTCTATTTTTCAGGAGACAATAAGGGGACCCCGGGGAGGGGTAAACCAACCTTACCAAGTAAAGAGAAGACAAGAAAACACACACCCACCAAAAATCGTAGACAACTGCAAGCCCACAGAAGGGTGCAATTGGCTATATATCATAGCAAAGAATGAGCCAGGAACCACAAACAAGACAGTTGCTTTACTATCAATAAGGTAAAGCAACGGAAACAAACCAAAGCTAAGCTATCCCAACAAGAAGACAGAAGGAAAACTGCGTTAGCATGAGGACCTGAGTTAATTCTCAGCGGGTGGATAGCAAGGGAGCTGAAAGTGTCTTCGGTAATTTTCTGAAGGGCAAATCCAGATCCTGGGCTGGCGCAAAGGGATCTATTATTTCCTTCATATTCCACACAAATCACTACTTATATTTTTAAGAATTGTATATGAAAAACTATATTGCTATCTTAATATCTGTACCTAATTTAATGTCTCTTTTTCTTTTGATTAAATTGAATTGAATTGAATTTTAATGCAAATTAAGGTAAGAATTGTGGTTATGGTCACAGTTCTAATAAGTGTAGAACCAGTGCTGCCTGTCTTTATTGTGCGGAAGGGTACTGTCTCAGTATCCTGATAAGAAGAAGAAAAAAGTATACTGCTGTAACTATAATCATAAACATCATATCAAGAGATGTAATTGAGATTTAATTATAATTGATGTTGTAAATATATTTTGTTATTACATTTTTTGTTGACTACATGTTTTGTAAAAATTTTGCAATAACAATTAGTATAGTATTAAGGCTTTTAGTTTAGTTAAAATGTAACCAGTCTTATCTGCAAGTATACCTCTATAAGTTTAAGTAACAAATATAGCAGAGTTTAATCACTTATGTATACTGTTGAATAATTAATTAATTTGACATGAGGAAATATTTGTCTATATGTCAGTAAAGTCATACTTTAATATAGAGGCGTCGAGAAATAAAGAAAAGTACTGAAACTAAAACTTTTGTCAAGAAATAACATGAATAACACAAATTTTTCATCTCTAGTCATAAACAATAATTGTGTTGATGTTTAAAATGTTGGTTTTATAAGTGTTGATGTAAAGAAATTTTGTAAGGATATATCTGTAATTTCTTTTGCAATGCTGTTTATGCACTTCATATGAAAAACCCACAACTTATACATATGTAAAATCTGATGATTTAAAAAAAGTCCTATATGTGTTTGAGCTGCTAATTGTCTTACAGACTTATTTTAATTGTTTTCCATTCTGTCCTGTACATCAATTACGTTTTAGCACGCTCCCAGTCGGTAAATCTCTTGATAATTGTTTTTTACTGTAGTGAAAAGCTTTCATTAACAATTTCTACATCAGGATATTGTTTAAAACAGAATAAAAATATTGTTTTCTGAACGGTAATTGTGGGATCTCTGGTATATTCTTTGGGAATAACACCACATAACTTGAAAGTCTGTATATTTCAAAAAGTCCAAACGTTTCAACGTCTAAATCAGACCCCGTTTTCAAAGGTATTAACACAAAGGAACAAGAAATTAAAAAAATAAAAGGATTCGTAAAGACAACTTTCGTAAATCAGAATTTGAAATTAATGTTTGACAATCAAACTGATGTAACTAAGGGAAATTTACTGCAAATTGATATATATATATATATATATATATATGATATATATATATATATATATATATATATATATATATAGGGTAGCACTAAAAATTCTAACGATTGTCTGAAATAACAAAGCTTCTTTCAAATTGGAAGAATAGGTTAGGAAATACAATGCTTCCAAAGTCATAGAGGGGCACACCCTACTTAGGTTAATTTCATACGACTTCGTCCCCGTGAAGTACCAAGCTCTTTGTTTGTATACCAGGCAAATACCTATTTAAATGCAAATTTTTCCATTTTGCGAAGACGTTTTTTTTTTATTTGTCACATTCTCCCGGCATAATAGAAAATTCAGTGACAACACATGTCAAACTGCTATTTGGTGCGTTTATACATAGGGTGTTTAGTTATAGCAAACAAAATCACAAAGTGATAGAAGGAGTTGCATTTATATGATGATTGAAATATAGGACAGAGTAGAATGATAGTGGCCCATAGGAAGCCGTATATACACGATGGTTGGAATATAGAGTGGACTGGAAGTTCGGTGGTATAAAAATGTTGAAAAAAATGTGAAATTAAAATTATATGGGGTGATTAAGAAACTGTTATATGATGTGGACATAAGCAAATCATATACAGTATGGTTGAAATGTATGCTGGAGTTGAATTATATTTATACAGTGTGATTAAAAAATTATTTCTTTTATAGCTCATAAGAAGTTGCATAAAGTGTGGAGAGTAATTAATGTTACACAGGGCGATAATATAAAATGTTAAAAATGAAATAATTTATGGGGTAGCCCACAAGGAGTTATATACTATGGTTGAAATATAGGACGGATTTGACTCCGTAAATATGGGATGGATTCTACTCCGTCCTATAGTTTATAGAAGGCAGCTAACAAATTTATGCTTGTCCGTGGCCAGTCGTATGTACATGATGGTTGATACATAGAGCGGAGTGGATTTATCTATAGTTATACAGAGTTGCCAAAAAAAGTTGAAAAAAGGTTACATGGCGTGGTCCATAATGCATAAATATATTTTGGGCTTATTAAGTCAACGCATACTAGTACATTTTGTTCGTAAACATTTACCTGTCAATTTAAATGAAAATGTATCATTGTGTAAAGTTGAGGCTTTCAATGTTACCTGGTTCTGACTGTTAAGGTTATACATACAACATAAAAAATAAAGAATAAAAACTACCTGAGTTAAAAAAAATTAAAAAGTTGAAAATAAAACATTTTTAAAAAAATATAACCGACTTCCACCTATAACTAAAAAGCTAAAAATAATTATAACAAAATACAAGTCTAGCAAATAATACCTACCCAGGAAGTAAAAAATGTAAACATTAAACGGTGCTCATTCTGTACAAATGAATTACCTACCAATCTAGTATATTTTTGAAGTCGGTGCCAAGCACATCTAAAATCCTTCATTGCGTACTTATCTACTACTTCATCAAACTTGATGGTTGCTTGGCACCGACTTCAAAAATATACTAGATTGGTATGTAATTAATTTGTACAGAATGAGCACCTTTTAATGTTTAAATTTTTTACTTCCTGGGTAGGTACCTAACAACATTGAGTGTGTTATTTATTTGCTAGAGTTGTATTTTGTTATAATTATTTTTAGCTTTTTAGTTATAGTGGAAGTCGGTTATATATTTTTTAAAAATGTTGTATTTACTTTTTTGTTGTTAAGGTAATACTTGGAACGAATTCAATAAATGGTTGGCAAAGGTTACCTTATTGTAATTGTGGCCCTCAAAAGCTTTGGTATGTTCATCCCATCTTGTCTTCAATGATCTTCCCGTATGACCGAAGTAGAAACTAGGGCAACTACCACATGTCAACTTATAGACACCCGAGTTGTTATTTTTGTTAATTTTATCTTTATTCTTTCTTATATGTTTCAAACAATTGCCAATAGGAAATAAATATAAATGAAAATTACCTAAGTGTGTTTATTTAAATATAAAATTAAAATGAATGTTCACTAAATAAAGACAGAAACTATCATCAGATCAACACAATTGCTGTAAAATGTGATTTAGACCCTGAAACGTTTGGAGTATTTGAAATACAGGGTTTCCAGTAATTTTGGTGATATTGCCAATAAATCATTTTCAAGTGTAGGGACATTTACGTTGCCAACTCAATTGATATTGATCATTATACTACTACAAATTTGATGTATACATATACACACACACAGCTGTCAAAGATGTTTTCTCTTCGAACGCCCATATCGGAAATGAGAAATCCATTCAGTTAGAATTTCATTATAATCATAATTAAACTGAGGGAATTGTCGAGATTAATTTGGGAACAGGGTATGCACAGATCGTTTCAAGAAAATTATTATTATGTTTAAACAAAAGTGGTAATTTGTAAGTCAAAGGGTTACGATGATGGGGTTTAATATTAGTCCGAGTTCCTCTCTCTTGAAGCGGGAGAGCGCTCTCATATTTCACAATTATTAGAGCAACTGAAATCATACACATAATAGGTAATTTCTTGCATTAATTACTCGATTAAATATTAACGGTGGCAATCATAACGTAGAGCTGCACAACCCTTCCGACAGGTTCTATAGATTATGCGGAGCTGGTAATAACGTCGGTCGGGTATTCCCCTAACGCACCACAGAATGAAACTTGTTACCCGCGTTACGTTCGCTGACTCGCTCGCTATATTCTGTCAGGGTTTATCTCTCGACACAAAACCGTAGGACATTTTCGCAAATGGAGTTAAGCCGTAAAGAACTAATTTTGCGATTCCACTTATGCATTCTTCTGAGAAGAAATAAAACGCAAACACGTCTGCTATTGTAGGTATACATGATTAAAAGTTACAGTAAAAACCAAATTTTAAAATTACTCTACCATTTATTTCAACTACCCAGCATATGCAACTGCTTATAAATTTTTTTTATTAACCCATGTCTATAATTATGTCCCGTCCACCTTCCCTTAATTAAAATATCCCAACTGCTTATGCTGATATAACTAAATTTTTGATATACCCAGAATAACAATAATTTTACCCAACCCCTTACGTCAAAGACCTTGTCTACGCACTTATGTTCCAAACTATATAACTTTTTTAAACCTCCCTGTATAACTGCAATTTTACTCCACCTTATATTTCAACCATCCTGTATATTCAACTGCTTCTGACATTTTTAAAGCCTTTTGTATAATTGTAATTATTCTCCGTCCTATAAAGCAAATATCCACTCTTTATAACTATAGTTTTGCCCCACTCTTATTTCAACCACCTTGTATATGCCTCTACTTATGTGCCACCCAATACAATATTTTTAGAACTACCCTGTATAACTAATTCAATTCCAACTTATATTTCAACCATCTATGTATAGAACTGCTTATATACCACCTAATATTACATGCACGCACGTACACACCTTCAACCGTTTCCAAACAGAAGAGATCGCCGGAATAATAAATTTTCCTTCTAACAAGCTAATGGAATATTTTCTGCATTTTCACTCGACTGTAACTCAACTTCGTCTCTAAAATAAACTGACTTCAAAAGCATCAAAATGAAAATCATTACAAACACCCTGTACGACATACTTTCTGGCATATCTTGACATTTTAAACTGGATATTTATGATGAAAATTTGACATTTACCATGATGTTTACAGTTTTTGTGCACATATTTTTACGATTTTCAGGTGCTCATTCACTACAAATTAATTATATACCTATCAATCTAGTATATTTTTGAAGTCGGTGCATTGCGTACTTCATCAAACTTGATTGTTGCTTGTTAAATTATATGAAAGTTTTCCGACAAAAATAAAGACTCTAAATTAAAAGTATAAGGTTAAAAGTTATAACATGATATCAGAAATAAATTGAACAGGTGCAAAATAATTCTGGTTTTAGTTGACAAACCATGTTTACAATGCAATGAAAGTTGCAAACTGCAAACCCAATAAAGGGCGATTGTTATATAACGTCTGTTTTTTTGAAATGGAATAAAACAAGGATATATTTTTTAAATTGACATGAAATTTACTTTATTCGAAAGATAATCTTCTGGCATTATAATTTGAATATGACTTCTGGCATATGACCGCCACGGTTGGCTCGGACGTAGTCTAATCTGATTATCCAATTTTCGATGACTTTTTCCACCATTTGTTGCCGTATATCGGCAATAACTCGGCGAATGTTGTCCTCCCAGTGGTTAATCGTTTCGGGCTTATCGGCGTAGACTAGCGACTTCACGTATCCCAACAAAACATAGTTGGGATACGTGAATCTTGGAGGCCAATTCACGGGTCCGAAACGTGAAACTATGCGGTTACCATACGTCAATTGGGCACGAGCTGTGTGACATGTTGCCCCGTCTTGTTGAAACCACAGGTCGTGTGCATCATGATTGTTCAATTGATGAACGAAAAGTAGTATTATAATGGCTCTATAGCGATCACCATTGACTGTAACGTTCTGGCCAGCATCGTTTTAAAGAAGATACGGACCAATTATTCCACCAGCCCATAAAGCACACCCAAACAGTCAGTTTTTCTGGATGTAACGGTGTGTCAACGTGAACTTGAGGATTATCATCACTCCAAATACGGCACTTTTGTTTATTGACGTATCCATTCAACCAAAAGTGAGCTTTATAGCTAAACAAAATTCGCTTATGAAAATCGAGATTAACGGCAATCTTGTTTTGGGCCCATTCACCGAATGTACGCCTTGCTAAGTGATAGTGTGGCTTCAATTCTTCCACAAGTTGAATTTTGTAAGCAAAATCTTCCATAAAGTCGATGGACACATATCCAATTGCTGTGCACGATGGCGGATGGACTGATTTGGGTTTTCCTCTACGCTACGCTCTACAGCAGCAATGGATTCTTCTGTACGCACTGTACGACATCTTTGTGGATGCGTATTACCAGTTAGAGTAAACGTGGTGCGAAAACGTTGCATAGTTAATCGAATTAATTGCTCTGATGGACGATTATGTTGACCGTAAAATGAACGTAGTGCACGATACGTATTTCGAACAGAACCATGATTTTCAAAATAAATTTGCACAATTTGGAAATGTTGCTCAGGCGTCAGTCTATTCATGATGAAATGCCAAACCAAACTAAAGATAAATCACTTGACAGCTGACAAGATGGCCTCCGGTTAAAAGAGTGTTGCCAACTTAAAGTTCTATACCTCTAAAAACACACCATTTATTTATTATAATTTTTCGTTGGTTCTATTACATTAGCATGACTATGTAAGATACTTTTGCGAAGGGCCACCATTTTTTGTTGACATTTAATTTAGTTTGTCTTTCACATTGTCATTCCCATCTTATGATTTTCTCTCCAAGCAATCTGGCGGTACTGTTTGGCATTCGCAGTATTGATGTAAATAATAATTTTTTATTACTTTATTATTTAACAAGTGAACCAATATTATAAATTAATATTAGCATTCTACACTGAGGGAAAAACTAAATAAAATAAAGCAAATCGGTTGAGGGACAGAGGAGAAAATGGTACCGAACCGTTTTGTCTTTGCCTATTTATATATAGATGATTCGATCTTTCTTCTTTGTAACGATCGATATTATTTATATATATCACTAAATTTCACTATCCCTTACCACTACTATTTCACAAATTAACTATTTTTCCAAAATCTATCACTTATCTTTATTCACACGTGTTACTGAACAGCAATTTTAACCGGAAGTCACCAGAATTATTATTAAATGGAAAGATCGGGTGCTGTTATTCTATATTTGTTAAAAAAATCTTACTAAAGCTAATCATGCCTTGAGAACAACTTGACATCATCTGTAATTATTTATTCGGCAAAAAGTTTACAATTTGGTTCTTTTCATTATCGGTGATATCGTCACGTTTTACTTTTCGTTTTTGCACAAATGCGAATTTAACAACTTGAAAACGAGTGGATGGCAAAGCAACTGCTGCTAGTAAACACTAATTGCAGGATGCTGATTATGATTAGCTTTCAGCGGGCTAAGCCGACCGGCTTATGTGCTTTAGCGTTCACTGTTGGATGAGGATTATACGAAGCTAAGGCTTAATGTGCGACGTATTTATATGCATGTTACAATTTCTATTGTCGCTTCCCTTCTGAACGTTTTCTTGGTCTGTGCATTTGTATGTCATTTTGTTTTATTTATGCCATTCGTATGAAAAATATCAAAGCAAGCTGCTTAAGAAGTTCTTTAATTGTTTTCTGAAGTTCAGATACTTTTCTAAAAAAAATATTGTGTAATATGCGACGGAAAGGAGTGAATAAAAATAAAACCACAGTGAGCGTGGTAGGGGTCATGCCGATTGCGGCTATAGCCACGACCATGCACGGGTAACTATATAGGAATTGTCCGTTCAGAGTTTCAACCAGTTGGTTGATAAAGACAGATATACCCCCAATTATATCGATCTTGTGTCAAAAAACCTCAGTCGCCGCTATTTGACAAATAGAATAAGTTTTCTGTTATTAATGGTTGCGTGGATTGTGTCCATGAATATATTTATCTCTTACTTTTATATAGACAATAAAGGACAAATATTTAGAAATAAAGAAACTATTGTTTTGTGAAAGTGTAGGTAAACTTGTTCCGTGTTTTATTTTCTCAATTTTTAATTTCTGTTTATTGAATTGTGAATTGTTGTAAGTCAAGTTGATGCTCTCAAATTGCATTTTATTTTGTATTCATTGAAATCATGGTAATCTATTGCTGTGTTCCCTTTTGTGGAAATACTAATTTAAATACAGTGATGCATCGGTTCCCAAAAAAAAACTGAGGTAAATAAAATAATTACATGAAAATATGTAACTGTATTTACTAAATAATATTTATATTTTGTATAATAAAAGAAACATATTTGCAGCTACTTCAAATTTGGGTCAATCAGATTAATAGCAGTAAACTGTTGAACAAAACGCTCCAACAAATTAGGATGTCTTACAAAGTGTGTGATGTTCACTGTTCCTCAGAAAGCAAGATTTGTTGGGGCTTAACAAAAAGGAAATCGAACTTGAAATTTGGTGCCATTCCTTCATTATTTCATAATCATGGTATGTAATTTATTTCATAATAGATTTGATGTCAATACAGTACATTATTGTAAAATTTCTTAGATGAGAAAACTAAGGAGAATGTTAACCTGGATTTGGAAAGTGAATAAGATAATATTTGCTTAGATTTATCTTTGCAACAACACCTGCTGCCAATTTTGACATGGAAATATATCAACAGCAAAAAATATAAGAGGTAAAAATATTACTAGAATTTAATTATATTTTTAATATATAAATATATTGTTATCAGGATATCAGGAGGCCATCTCACCTTCTTAAGAACTGTTAAAGGCAAGATCATGGATGAATAAAAAAAGTTCAATTGGAATAAGGCAAACTATGTAACCTTCAATAAAAATTGTGTTTACTATTGTATTTCCTTTCTTTTATAACATTTTAAACATAATAATTAGTCATCCTGCATTTCTGATTGCATCTTGGTAAAAGATGTAATCAGAAATCAGGATGACTAAGAATTAAAAAAATATAATATATTTAATGCTAATCCGTATTTAATTTTCCCGCCTTGTATGTTTTTTCAACCACTCACTTGAGCGCTGTAATCTAGTGAAACGCGTTTTGCACGGAGAGTTTCCCATCTATATACATATATAAATCTCTTTATACATATATAAATCTCTATCTATGGCCACGACCTCTATCCGCAGACGTGGGCCAACTTCTGTCGGTCACACATAAATTAAAAATGGCAGAGAGAAAGCGACAGTATGTAGACAAACAAATGATAATACAATTTCAAAACTTAATTATTAACTATAATACGCTAATTGTCTTCTAAACGTTGTTTGTGGCATATTCTTGATTATTTTTTATGTTTCTTTGGGGAATAACACCACAATAGAAATAAAACTACGTATATTGCAGGAATACCAAACGTTTCAAAGTCTATTCTGACTTCGTTGTCAATGGCTTTATATTTATAAACGTTTGGTATTCCTGCAATATACGTAGTTTTATTTCTATTGTGGTGTTATTCCCAAAGAAACATAAAAATTATATACGCTATTTTGCTAAATGACCTTTTTTGCTTTGTTCATAACTATTGACTCTAACTTTTCAATCGAAAAATTATTGAAGTAAATGTTTGTAAAACTTATTTTAAATGATATAAATATGTTCATAATTTCAGTCTATAGATCGCCTAAAGCAGATCCTAAAATCTTCATTGACAAATTACATACTGAATTGGATTTTTATTATAAGTGTTCTTTGTCCTACATTGTATGTGGAGATATGAACATTGACCTAATAGTAGATAACAATATGTCAAGACTTCTCAAAAACACTTTTGAGGAATTTGGTTTATATAATATCGTTAGGGAACCAACACTCGTCACCTGCACAAGTTCAACGTTGTTGGAGCCTATTTTTAGGAATATGAAATATAGAAATGTCACTGTTACAAAAACTATATTGTCGGATCACTCATGGCAAATGTGAAATTTCATATATTTTATAACAAACAACAAAAAAAACTGATCACTTTTTTTGCCCGAGATTCTAACGATGATAATATTGCTTATTTTAATCTATTGCTAAAAAACGAAACATGGGTAGATATGTACGGGCTTCTCTTTTTTGAAACACGATTTGATAGTTCCTATTTTACTTTTTGCAATATTTTAATACAGTTTTCAGTGACAAAAAAATTATTCCTAAGAAATTCAAAAATAATTGGTACAATAGTGAACATAAATCTTTACATGCTACTCTATGTGAATTACATAGTATATACACCTGTTCAGATAACGATATTATAAAAGAACGGTACAGAAAACTAAAACTAATTTATAAGCAAAAAGTTAACAAGGTAAAAGCAACTTTCAATAATGACAGAATTCTCGGTGCACAAAACATTAGTAAAGAATCCTAGAGAATTATAAATGAAATGAAAGGTAAGTCTAAAAATCCCCTCCCTAAGGAAATGTATGATAATTCTGACAACAAATTTATGAATATTGGAGATATATGTAATGCTTTTAATGAACATTTCGTAAACATAGAGGTTTCAGTTCCCATGTATGAAGAGATTAAATTTTGTGACTTTGCTTAAACGTCATTTTTCTTAACGCCTTAACGAGACGAAATTAAATATTTAATTTAAAAAAAAACACTGTTAAAAAAGCAGCTGGAATAGATGAAATAAATAGTACTGTTTTGAGATCTGTAATTGAAGAAATTTGTGTTCCACTTTCTTATCTAATTAATGAGTCTTTTAAAACAGGAAAATATCCCAAACACTCAAAAAATCTAAATCTATACCAGT
Source organism: Octodonta nipae (assembly GCA_034190945.1). NCBI lineage: Eukaryota > Metazoa > Arthropoda > Insecta > Coleoptera > Chrysomelidae > Octodonta > Octodonta nipae. The sequence continues at coordinate 14,971,215 of CM067218.1, read as the reverse complement.
CTACAAAAATAAAGGTCCAGTAGACAATATTACAGATTATCGAAAAATATGTGTTCAATGTCAGCTAGCTAAAGTTTTTGAAGCGGTTTACAACATTAAACTCAACACTTTTCTCGATAATTATAATTTACTAATCCCCTGCCAACACGGCTTTCGTACAAATAAATCTACATATAGTGCATTATCGAAGCTATGCAATTTTATATATGACTCATTGAGCAATAAAATATTAAATATAACTTGCTTCTTCGATTTATCACGTGCATTTGACTCCATAGATCATTACTTGTTACTAGATAAACTTAACAGAATAGGCGTCAGAGGCTCAAATGAAATTAACGAATTCGATCATAATCACAAACCGTGAACAAGCTGTTCAAATAGGCGAAACTAAATCCAGTTTCAGGATCCAATTTCCATACGGGGGTGCCACAAGGCTCAATATTGGGCCCCGTTCTATTTCTTATATTTATTAATGATGTTTCATTATCATGTCTCACATCTGATCTCAAAATTCTCTATGCTGATGTCACAAATTTTGACATATTTAGGAAAAGTGATTCTGAACTTGTCAGAAATGCTAATGTAGCCAGTCGGGAATTTCATGACTATTGTAATCACATGGTTTTATTTAACGGTAAATGTTAAAAAATCACAAATAATGTCATTCCTACCTACAGTTTCATGTCTTTATTGTCAGAGTTAAATTTTTACAAATTTCTTACTCCTAGTCCATATTTTAATACCTATTTCCCTTGTCATTCCTACCTAAAATCAACACAAATAATTTAAGTTATCTTGTCAGATTTGAAGACGCGAGATGTAAGACCGACATCTAGGATTTTCAAGAGAATCAGTACACAGAGGTTCCGAATCTGGAGCCGTTCCGTGTAAATTACTGTTTCTCCCTTAACTCCTAGGACAGAATGTCACGATAAAATTTTCAGGTTACTTCACTTGTCAGATATATTGAATACTCTCTTCGGGGTGTCATTCCTTTGTATATATATAATAGACAATATATTATATATATATATATATATATATATTATATATATATATATATATATTATATAATATATATTGTCTGCGTACAAAGGAATGACACCCCGAAGAGAGTATTATCTTGTCAGGTTAAATAATGAATTTATTGAGCAGACATGTACGTTCTTAGGAATAATTGTTGATAATAAACTTACTTGGGAAAAACACATTGATTATGTAACAAATAAATTAAGTAAGACCTCTTTCTTAATGCACCAATTAAAATTTACCGTAAGTTTCAACGTTCTTAAATTAGCATATTTCGGCCTAGCGGAGACGATTTTGTCATATGGACTTATATGTTGGGGCTGTTCAGCTCATATTGACAAAGTCTTCTCTACACAAAAAACATATCTTACGATCTTACGATGTATAGCTGGTGTTCCCCCATTAACTAGTTGCAAGCAATTTTGCATTGAGTTTAGTATTCTGACGGTCCATTCATTATATATTTACCTATTAATAATGAATAAAAGAAGCAAGTATCACTTACTAGAAATGATCAAATTCACAATTATTCAACTCGTAGCAGCAATGGGCTACATCAGCCATTCTATAGGCTATCAGTTGGGCAAAATTCCCATATCTATAGGGGGACTATAAGTTTTAATAAATATACGCGAGCTAGAGGGAATGAGAAAAGTATAGTGAAGTTTGGAAAGGAGCTCTATATATACCTGTCCAGAGAAGCATACTAATCGTATGATGAATTTTTGAAAGATGCTGAGTGACGCGGGTGGTAATTGACAAGCAAATAAATCATTTATATTTGTAAAATTAATTTTTTTGTAAATGCAGTGATTTTAAATGTTGAATAAAGGAATATTTATATATTTATTTATTTATCATAAGACATGAATTATTATTAAATTGATTATCAATATAAATATTAACCAACTTTTTGCGAAAAGTGTACTCTAAAACCAACCGTGCGCGTGACGCATCCATCTCTTAATAGGTCCAGAGTACGTCTTATACGCACTCTGACCAGGTCAAATATATTACATTTTACTGTACATAGTGTTGAGTGTCACACTTTAGCTAATAGGAGAAATTACATATTCAGCTAGTGAGTAAAATCGTTCGAGTGACTTACGTAAAAGTTCTTATAAGGATTTTCCCCTAAATTCTGGCCAAGTGTTGTTGTTGTCATCAGTACAGCATAAATCATAGAAAAGAATGCATTAGTGCAAACATTTCATTGATCATTGAATAAACTCCTTTTTGAGACATCGAAAAGTAAGAGTACAAAAAGGTCAAGAGCACTCAAGATACCGCACTACCGAGGCAGGAGTTCTCCAAGGAGCAGTCCTGTTCCCGATGCTATTTTCAATCTGCACTGAGACATCCTAAGACCAGCCGACGTTATGATTGCCCAGTTGGCAGACTACATCGCCATAGGATAGCCAATCTTTTAGATTTGAGCGAGCCTGAGGCGGCTGTAGCAAGCCACTGAGGATATAGCGGATCGTTAGTAACAAGGTGATTTTAATGATTTATGACACCAACTAGTGCTTTCAGAAATGAAGAGGGAAGGCCAGAGAGGCTTACGCCAAACTGGAAAGCACCAAAACCTTCATCTAGACAGCTAATCGACTATGACCCCAGATTTATTGACAGATACAAACAGCCTAACAACCAGCTCTGCCTTAGCGAAGGAGATGTTGATGAAGAAGCCCAGAGGTAGAAGACAGGTGAATATAAAATGAAGTACATAATATTCTATTTTTCACGAGACAACAAGGGGACCCGGGGGGAAACCAACCGTACCAAGCAAAAGAGGACAAGAAAGAACACACACCCACCAAAATGAACGACGACAACATGCACGCCCACAGAGGGGATACAATACGCTATACATCATAGCAAATAAGAGCCACGAAACACAAATAAGACAGTTACTGTACTACAATAAGGTAAAGCAATGGAAACAAACCAAAGCCAAGCTATTCCAACAAAAATACAGCGATTATGCAGAAGGAAAACTAATATATTAGATTTTACTTATAACTTTTATTGATATTTTAATTGTTTTCTGTTTGGCCATTGTTCTTGTAAAGAAGACGAAACACAAGTTTTTGACCTTTGTTCTGATGAAATGCTGTGGTACCTTTGGTGTGTCACAAATGTAGCAATATATTTTTGCACCCTATTACCAAACCTTTATACGGTTTAAAGGTTTGGTGTTAGGGTGCAAAAGTTATTTTTACACTTTGTTCCTTAATCTTACTTTCTAACTTTTGTTCACATATTCCCTCCTAGATTGTTTGAAGTTGCATTAATTCCTTCATCTCGTAAAACTGGTAAATATCCAAATGTTTTTTAACTAATTTGTGATGCATTGTTTTATATTATAAAACATACATCATAGTGCTGCATTTATTTTCTCGTTATTATAGGTAAGCTTGAGGGAGATGAGGATATTTCAGTGAATTAACTTTATCAGAGTATATGACAAAGTCTCAAATAAAGTATATCGTCATAATACTAAATCCATTGTAATCTCTAAAAATCAAAATTAGATTTTCTCCTAAAAGCGTACTGAAATGGAAAAAATACCTCTTATAAAGATGAATTGTATTTCCAATTTCCAACGTAGAAACTTTGATTTTATACAGAGGGTAAGTCAATAGAGAGAAGAATAAATTATAAATCAGTTTTCAATAAATTTTTCAGCGTCTAATTCGTTTTACCTAAAGGCACATTACACTTTAAAAACAAGAGAAAGTTAGAAGTTTTATCAAGAAACAATCAAGTGAATCGGGGTTGTCTGACAGTGAGGACATTACACGGCCCTTAGGGATTCGCTAAAATCCAATGATTTCGGAGACTCGAAGAAGCAAAGTTTCAGCAGCGTGATCAATCTCGGCGGACATTTCTTGAAAGTAGAAATTATCGTGAAATACGCGAAATACAGAATACACTTCTTTTTCATATTGTAATGTCGCGATTATTAATATATAGATTTATAACATTCTCAGAAATA